>OX422219.1:137337724-138537724 GCA_949130495.1 Sambucus nigra
GAGGAAGATATCTCACACTTCAACCCTCAATTCACTAAACTCTTCAAAATATAGAATACCTTATATGAGGCGACAAATGGGGTATTTATAGGTGGGAAGTAGCTTAGGCTCCAAGCAATGATCTAATTACAAATATAACCCCTATTAGCCTTTGCTACTTCCTTTCCTAAATACCAAGCAACTATTTAGTAAAAGGAAATACAACCAAATAAAGAAAATAACAAAAATACTATAAAATCCTAAAAATGACAAAAATATTCTCAAGATTCTTGATTCACATCACAAACCATATAAAATAATTATTTAATAGCCATATTTGAATTAAACTGAAATTTTTATAAATAACCACATGCAAATATAGTCAACATCCATAGTATGAATAGATAAATGAATGAAAACCCATCATATGAATAATATCTGAACTTAAATCGAGAGGAAATAAACTTCTGGCTTATGCCCTTACTATATTCCAAAATGAAATAATTAAATGGAAGGACAACCTAAGATAGAGTCAAGGAACTAAAGTCTCCTGAATGAAAGCAAAGGCAAGGCTGGTGTCACCACTGTCCTGTTATCCCTGCCTAGGCAGACCTGGGAGAGAAAACATTTATAATTTTGGGTCAGCGCCCTAAAGTGTGCAAGAATTAACTTATTAAATTTATTTATTCAAAAGTACAGTTAATTCAAAGTGAATGCTTCCCATCGTCACTCACATACATAATATATCTCACCCCTCATCTAAGAGTAATGCTATACGGATAACCACCCAAGGCCCACTAAAGATGACGTACTAAAGATGATGGATAAAAGCCACTGACAATATAAGAATGTATCTAGCAAGATAAATGTACTGAAACAGTGTTAACTACAGTCAAGTTACTATTTCCCAAATTACCCTAGACATACTACCCATAAAGTGACGTAATCAAATCATCATACATACTACATAGTATTGGATCTGTGTTTTATCATCTACATCAGTAGACTAAGAATTCATCTTACTCATTTCCATCGATATATATATATGTCCTTATATATATGCGACACTAAGTCATCTACCAATAGCGTCTCGTTCGTGCTCTATCGGTAAGCATGGGGAGTCTCCTACCTACCACGGACATCACAATACACATATAAGTGGGGCGGTACCTACGCAGTACACCATTGCCACGGCTCATACCCAGTGGTAACACATGGATCCCAGCATCAACACTTAACTCTCATAAGTGGCGCTGCTACGTAGTACCTAAAATATGACCTACACTACGCCTAGCTCACCTGTGCCGACTTGTGCTCCGGTTACGAACGTGTGCCACCCCAACCGATAGGACAGTCCACGAATATAGGTATGCCCACTCAAAATATAAATAGATATTACAATATGTAAAGGTAATTACTCTATAATTACCCCCTGGCTGCCCCATAAGGATTTATTAAATATGTAAAGGTAATTACTCTATAATTAAACATCCTTAGTTAATAATAAACCATCTCGTAAATTATTAAATTCCTTTTTCTTATAAAGTACACTTAACCATCCAGTTAATTATTTAAGTCCTCGTCCTTCGAATAATACTTTAAACCATTTAGTTAATTCCTTTCGGTAATTACCCCACAAATTACCTCTATTTAATAATCAACCAACCTGTGAAATATCAAATATTCCATCTTTATAAAAATGTCATTAACCATCTAGTTAATCTAGCCATCCTTTTATTAATAGCATCACGTTTTCATTTTTTATAAATTCCATGGTTACCCAAACACGGTTCCACTAACTCGTATGGACACCTAAAAATACCCCGAACATAACCGCGAACCCCATGGCCTGACCTCCCAGGAGCCGAATCGGTTCGGACCTGGGGCGAACCGGTTCGCCCCTATGTGACCGTCTACTTCCCCCAAAATGTTCTAAGATCGGGAATTCTAATCTTTCACCCAAACATAGTTCCAATAGTTTGATCCTTAATATAATGATTCAAACAGGTCCCCATGACTTTGTTTACCCTCTTAGGATAATTTATTACATGTTTTAATACCCGATTCAAGTCCCAAATCATAGAATTTCAAGCTATAAGGGGTGTTCATGCAATTTCATATTTGTGTCCATAAATCCTCTAACTTCGATCACGTACAAGGGTTATAATTTATAGGAAAACCAGAATTTAATTATGGATGAAATCTTCTACATGGGAATCATCATAATAATCACAACAAGGGTCCTATAACGTGATTTTCTATCAATTCAAACCGTTATAATCTACCCTCCTAGATTCTGGATTTCTATTCTATTATCATAATCAAACCCTTTATGAATATAGTTGAATGTCATCATCAAATCATCACAAATACGAATTTCTATATGGGATACAAGACACGATGAATTAAGAAATAATTTGGACTAAATAAAGTTAGCAAGAGAATTCTTGCCTTAAGTCTTGAACTTTTTCTTGATTGGCTTCTTGGATTCCTCCTTGGACCTCTCTCCCAATTCTCCTACTAGTGTTCTTGCGTCTTCTTCTCAAATGTGTGACCCAGAGTTTTTGGATACAAATGATAGGGAATTATTAAACTCCTAATTAATATAAACTAAGGCTCTGATCCCGAGTTGGGCCTTAGGTCTCAACCGAACCCACTAATCAAATGATCCGAAAGTTACCCAAATAGTAAACCCATATCCGAGGATCATTTTTAAAGATCTAGAACACCTAAACGAGTCCATAGAACCTCCCAAAACGCATCCCAAATATTTTTATTTAACATACCCATTGTGTTATGTTTAATCAATGCCCAACCATAAGTTAATTACTTTATGATTTATTTCTCACGAGCGAGCCCATCATTCCCAGTTGAGTCGTATAATTATGAAATTATGAATTCTTTAAATCTTTTTCATTTAAATTTAAATCCCTCCAATTTAATTCATTCTCAAATTTAATCCGAATTTTTTTATTCAATTTCCTTCATAGTATTTTATTCTAAAAATACGGGGTATTACATAGACCAATACCAGGATTTTGATCCATGTAGGACAACATGCCTCATAAGATTTCATGGGGTCTGCTTGGGTCCAGGCCATTGTAAAGGCTGAAAATGATTATTAATTGAACATCAGATAAGGAATTACAAGAAAACACACCAGGTGCTACAAGAAACCAACGACTTTTGTCATAAATATATAGATCCAATTAAATATCCACAACACGATACAACAAGACAACATATATTTGTCTTTCAAATTTCTCTAATTTTAATGTTTCCAGAAATAACTCGAGAGTATTATGGCCATTTTAGGTGTTTCCAAGTACTCGTGCTGGCTAGAGCTGGAACTAGTATAGTTTTTTACTTAATCGTCCCAATAGATCGTTTAATTTTCTTATCATATTTTATAAATCTAAATAAAAACACTGATATTTAAAAAGCCAATAATACAGAACGAAGCTGTTGTACCCCTAGCCATACCAATATACTTAATTAGAAATATGAACAATTAAAATTCAGAAAGTACCAAACCAAAAATGCAAAAAGTTCGAAAACTCAAATACTGAAAATATTTATGCATACAGACTTTGATTGGTGGGCCCTTGTGATTACTCCGACTTTAGTGGAGGTTATCTTCATGGACGGATCTACATGGGGCTTAGTGGGGGCTCAAGCCCCTACTCCATTGTCTTTTCAAAAAAATATGCATGAAGTACTAAAATATATTTAGGGGTAAAAATAGATTACATACAAATATAAGGTTATAGATTGCAATGTTATTAGTTCAACTATATCAACTCACTTTGCCTTTTTTTTTTCTTTCGTCGCAAAAGTTCCAATTTTTCATCTAATGTTGACATTGCAATGTTAATATGTTTGTTTTAATTTAGGATTTTTTAGGGTTTAAATTGGGCGTTATTTCATGTTGTTTTATTTTTGGATTGTATTTGTAAATCTAAACCGAAAGTTGTTACTCATTCAGACATTTCACAAATCATTGTCTTAAATATATAATGTCGAAGAATTCAGTTTTGATTGAATGGAATGTTGATTACTTAACTGTCCCCCCCCCCCCCCCCCCCCTCAAAGGAAAAAAAATCGCCTTTTGGCCTTCCCCTTAACCCACGCCATAGGTCATGGACTCGGCCCCAACTCAATATCCTGGCTCGCCTGGTTATCTTGTAATCTTTTATTTTTATAATTACTAGTAGTAATAGATAAATATTAGGATCATTTTCAGGATTAGATTAGAATTTATCTATTATTGGTCTTCTAGTTTACCTAGGTTTCTCCTTTTAATTATTTGGTACGATTAGGACTCCTTTTAAGAGCCGATAAATAAAGGAAAACAAACCCATCCCGCCTGGTAATTATTGAGTTTAGTTATTAATAAGTGTTTCTTTTGTTGATTGCAATATAGAGATCGCATTTGAGAATCGATATGGAGATTGATCTTGTGAACGCTTAATAGCTTAATGTGTATACATCAATATTATATGTATAGCCGGTAATGTGTATTTAATATAAAATTTCCATGTTATAACTCATTTCAATCGTTAGAATTGTCATTTGACAAAAGATAGAAAAAAGACTAAAATTATAAGAAAACCTAAAAACTAATAATCCCAAAACAGAAATACTAAGAAGTACCAAAAATAAAAACTAATACAAAAGAATATTGAAAAAAATTGAGATTCCCATCAGTTCGGTATAGGTTTTAGTTTTGTAATATCGATATGTAACTCTAATTAGATGTTGCCTTTTTTTTTTTTTTTAAATTTTGGTATTGGTATGAGTGAAATTATGACCAAACCGACTGATACACCCGTGTGTTGGGTTACACGTGTGTATATATTCTTTATTATTTCCTTTTGATGTTTTGAAAGTTCATGTTTTTTACCCCCAACTGGAGTTATCAAAGTTATCGTAGGAGCATCCTTAAACACATAATATAGTTTGATGTTCTTAAGGGATATTGTTAGGTTTTTAGTGATGCCCTCTCCTGTAATTTTATCTGAACAAATCTTGCATGTCAACGTTGATAATATGAATTAATTATGCATTTTTTATTGGATGAGTATGGCAATTGGTAAAGGGGCTTATAATTTACTGACGTAAATAACGGCAAATGAAAACAAGAATAAAATAACTCTCGTCTAAATTCTCTCTAATATCAATATCTCAAAATGGAAGAATGCCTTAATGAGGCTACAAAAGAGGTATTTAAAGGGAGGAGGTTGTTTTGCCACTAAGCTAAGTATCTGATTACAAATATGCCCTTAATGCCAAATAACCTTCCTTCCTCTAAATGAAAAAGGAAAAATACCATGAATACGAAAAATAAAACAAATATGCCCTTAAATCACATTACTCTCCCGCCCTAAAAAGAGTTCGTCCTTGAACTCAGAGGGGAATGCCTTCCGTGTTACCGTCAAGGATCGTAATGAGAGCGTGCTGAGGTGGGATCACCGGTGCCTCCTCAAGGTACTCAGGGTCCCGGAAGCTAAGAGTGCGCGACGGCAAGGGAGGGAACAATCTGAGGCTCGATGACCCATCACCCCACCGTTGTAGCATTTGGAAGTAACCGAATGAGCTGGTGCAGGAGGAGGAACCGTGGTAGGGGGAGTAGCTGCAATAGACGAAGTCACAGGAGGAGCAGAAGTCACTGGGGCTGGAGGAGCTGTCATGGAGCGGCTACGTGATGGAGGGGCAGTCTGATGGAAGGACTCGATTTTAGTGGCGTACTCCACCGCCTTGGCAAAGGAGGTGACGTCACGTAAAGCAAGATCCCGCTGAATATAACTCTCGAGCCCGTGAATATAACGGCTAATCCACTGCTCCTCACTCTCGTCGAGGCGGGCACGAGTACATAGAAGCTGGAAGCGCCCAGTGTAGTCTAAAACTGAAGTGTCCTGACGGAGAGACTCTACTCGGAGGAAGAGGTCGCGCTCGTAGGTAGCGGGTATAAAAGCAGCCATCAACTGTACACGGAGCTCAACCCAGGACTGGAGAGGAGGTAAGCCCTTAAGAACACGTCGCTGCTCCAAGTCATTCCACCAAACACTGGCATAGCCCTGAAACTTGGTCGCTGCTAGCAGAACACATCGACGACCCGTCAGCCGTTTATACTCGAAAATTCGCTCCATCGCGAAAAGCCAATCAATAATAGGCTGAAGGTGGCCATCGAGCATCGGGACATCCACTCGAATATCGCTCCGCGTACTCCTCGAGAGTAACCGAAGGGCTAACTACGTGATGGCATCTCCACCCTGTAGGGCTATGGCATCCTCAGTAAGATCATCATCACCTGGCAGAGGCTCGACAATCTGGGCTCTCTGGCATGGTCTCCGAGGCGGTGGGCGAGGAGGATCAGGAGCTGGTGGTGGTGTGTCTAGAGGGATAGGTTTTAATACCCCGTGTAATTTAATACTTAGGTTGATCAAGTCTAAGTATAAAATCATACGGGATAACAAAAACAAAATAATATCATTCTCAGCATGAAGAGATCAAATGAATAATAGACAATAATTTTGAACCGATGAGAAGATCCTCAAATGTAACTCATAATGCCCAATAACCAAATCTATAAATAATGTTATCTCAACTGTAATACATAAATATAATCCTCAAAGAGTCTATGAATATTACAAACCATCTATGTCTCAACATACAACTAGACATCTCAAAATAAGCTAGATTGAAAAGATAAATGATGACATGAGGAGATAGAGATCTACAATAGCTCTGGAGCCGATACCCTGAGAAATGTATATCACACGCTGACTGGATTAAAAGGCAATCTAAGTGTGAGGTCTAGCCCTAGCACCTGGTTTCCACAAAAGGGGGTTAAAACCCTAGCAAGTAACTTTGCTACGCAACTCAAAGCAGTTATATGCATAGATGATAAAGTCACAGTTTAATAATTGAATGAACGACCCAACCCATAAACATAGTCTCACGTTATATTAAAATTATCTCATTTCATATCATTAATTAATGAGTCTCACTAATTAAACAATAAGTAACCGACATGCTCAATAATTCATTAACACGTAACTAACATGGGCAAATACACGTGGTACGCCAAGTTTAAGTAATTATATGTATTAATCTCAATCACTTTCATTAATCAATTATGCTCATTAATTAGTTACCACGTAATTGACATGCGCCCCTTCATCTCGGCCATCTCATAAACATGCGGTACGCCAAATTTTAAATAATCACATTTCACGCCCTGACGCCACCTGGTATTCGCGTGGCCGGGAATCACATAACACAATATTCATAAACATCACGTATCTCGTCCTGGCGCCACCTGGTATTTGCATGGCCGGGAATAACATATCATACTAAACCATAAACTTCACGTTTTACGCCCTGACGCCACCTGGTATTCACATGGTCGGGAATTTATACATCATAATATTGGGGTGTCCCTCCACGATACCCACCCATTCATTTCCATCTCAACAAGTTCAATTAATGTTGACATTTTAACACGTAAATATTCACTCCGAGAAAATTACTCATATCTCACCAGACCCCGACTCAACTCTACTATTTAGGATTCATTATCTATATGTTAGACAATTTTATAAAGAGATTAAAGGGGCATATATTCTGCAAGTGATTCTTTGTAACACAAAGCGTAAAGTTGAAAGTTCATAATTTTATTAACGATTTAAGCTGTCACGACAACCAGTCTCTAAACTCCGTGCGTGGGACGTCTCACCGAAGTGAAATCCAAACAAGGAACCGTCCCGATACACTTACGTTTAGATCAAGTAGTTGTTAAGACAATTTATTTAAGATTTATTATGCGACAACAGGTCATTTACACTGTCACGACCACTCGTCTCTAAACTCTGTGCGTGGGACGTCTCACAGAAGTGAAATCCAAACAAGGAACCCTCCCGATACACAAACGTTTAGATAGAGTAGTTGCTAAGACAATTCATTTAAGGTTTCTTATGCAAGAGTATGGTAAGAATTTAAATGTCTACGCGTGAAATCTCCGAATTAATCCACCCTACTATTCAACAACCAAACCAATCACAATAATTTCCCGGACTCCTTCTAATGTCTTCATAATAGAATGCACATCAACAATAGCATGGGTTCATATTGAGTTCTTACATAAAAAGGACACGTAATTATTTTTACGTGAGTATGTTACATCATAAGGGGTCCATTAATGCGTATCAATTGTCCCAAGTCATTTACAATATGCTCGTATAGGTTATTTTTAACATGAATAAGAGTCTCGTGACGAATCTCATCAATTTGGATCATACATGTCAAAAGTAGTACTCCTAAAGTGTAAGGTACAACCCTATTTGGCAATTGAACTTTCAGAATATCTTACTTCTAAATAAATTTCACATCGTCTATTCTCGTATCGTGTATTATCAAATTCTACCTACGTGGTGCAACTCTAAATTGTCATTTTCATGCATTGGGGTCAATAATTTGACATGAATTTTTAGGTTTATAACACTACTTCAATTCCCCTAACATCGCTTAAATTAGAATTGCACGCTTTTTTAACGGTCACTAATAAATTTTATCACAAAAGTTTAGTATAGGTGAAATTAGCAAATACACACATAAAAGGAGAGAAGTAGAAAATTACTTGCCTCTTAAAGCATCCCGATTTTTTTTTTTTTCCGGATTGGTGTTAAAAGTTTCTTTGGAAATCCCCTCGTAAACGGCCTCTAAAGCCTCTTTGAAGAACAATATAAAAATATTGGGGGTTTAAATATATGAATAACTAAATAAAAATCTTTTAATAAGAGTGTAAGAAAAATGTACTAGAATAAAAATGTAAAGGCTGGAATTAAGTACCTTTTTTCACTGCTACTGTTTTGGTAACATAAGGAAAGAGGAGAATATTTGAGTATCCCAAGTTCGTCAGCTTTGCATCAAAGTAGGAGAGAACAAAAAGAAAAGGGACCATAGTGTCTTCCTTGGAATCCTCAAAACTCAGCGTTGTTAAATGAGGGAACTATCACTGCAGTTGTTTGAATGCCAATTAATGGCATTCAAACCTTGTTTTCTTGGTCGGCGGCACAAAAATCATCCCAAATGGCCCACTTAACATGTGCTGACTAGAATTTACAAAACCAAAGTTCCTTCTTAACAGGCGCCAACCTCCTAAATGAACTAACAATCAAATCCTCCAACTCTATACACACGTATAGCGCTAGTAAAGAAAGGTCTCCCAGCTGCACAAATTCCCAACACGATAGGATTTTTATTGACTAAAGCTACGCCCCTCAATTCTTAAACAAAGCAATCCTCAACAAAAGAACCCTTACAAAAATATATATATGCACACCCTAAAACCCTATCGGCCTTAAAGGCCTAAGCCCATAACACTGAACCACACGATCGACTTTTGTTTATTTATTAATCAACCCATTTAAAAAGAATTACTAAAATCCGTTTTAAATCATTAAACCCACCCGTATAAACTAATTAAAGTAATTAACAATTAGAGTTGGCATAACCATTTAAATTTCACTTCCATAGTATTCATAAATTCACCTTAAACTAATTTAACGTAGTGACATATAAATAACTTTTAATACCTCTAAATTTAATTCAAGTGTTTTCTTAATAAATTTAAATTATTATTAATTATTAGACCAATAAAATAGCAGGTTGTTACACAGGTGGAGACGGGGGAGTATATGGTGGTACGGTCTCCCTAGGTGGGGAATGAGGTGGAGCCGGAACCGAAGCCTGTCAGTAGGCGCAGTGGTCCATCAGGTACCCTCGTTGGTAGCACAAAAAACAATGTCGCTCAGTGATAGGCACAAATGGGGTGACCTTCGGATTCAAGGAGTCAAAAGGGGACATATCGGTGCGCCACTCAGTGGGTGGTGGGGGCTCAAGGTCTGGGAGAGAGTAGGGTCGGGGTGAGGGTGGTCCGTCATGTGAAGGAAGATTAACCCACTCTCGTACCCCTCATGGGAGTCAGCGGGTGCGGAATGAACGGGGAACGGGAATCCCATGTAGATGATGGTGGGGTATATGTTTCGCGTGGTTGTGAAGTGTGGAAAATTGGTGGGGGCGGAAGCGTGGGGAAAGTAAAAGGAGGTGGGGTGAGGGTGTGTGGTAACGGATGGAGCAGGGGGTATGGGGGGAAGATGGGGAGGTTCGAGGTGTTTTTGTGGGTGATGTCGAGGGTAAATACAGATAGGTGGTAAGGAATGGTCATGATGAGGGGTTGTGGGATAGGCTTGGTGAATTTGTGGGGGTAATGGGGTGGGACAAGAATGCGAGGCGGGGGAAGGTTCGAGGATGGGAGATGGTGGTGGTGTAATGGTAAATTGGGTGGTGGTGGAGGGTTTTTGGGTAATTCTTGATGAGTTTGGAAGGTGGGGGTATGTTGGTGGAGACTAGGGTTTATGTGTAAAATTTCTTCGACATGTGGGAGTTGAAACCCTAGAGTTTCTTGTTCAAACTCTTTGTCAATGATCCTTACAGAGTCACCTAACACCGGATTGAGGTCGGAACAGCGTTGGACACCGCCGATTGATTGTAACTGGGTCGGTTCTGCCCTCTCTGGATGCCGGAGATTACGAATGATCTCTGCGATTGTTGGGGAGTGTATGCCGGCCACCGGAGGGGTGGACTGCCTCGGAGATGGGCGGGGATGATCGGCCGGCACTGGGTGCACTCCGGCGAAACAGATCGACTGACTGGGGCTCCGGATTGGAGCGTCTTCCACTGGCGACGGGTTTGGAGATCCAATCGAAGCTATATGACCTCCTGTGGAGCAGAGATCTGATGGATGGGGAAGCGGATCTGAGCTGTCGGTGGTTAGTTGATGTCGTTTGACACCGGGAACGGTTCGGCCGTAACTATCTATACTTGGTGACTACCGGAAAGGTTGTTTGACTGCTGTTGGGTTAAGATCGGGGCATAAGGGCTTTCGTCGGGCAGCACCAAGGTCGTCCGACTTAGTGATGAAGTGGTTTTACCTGGGTCATTGGATTTATGTGTTGTAAACCCATCTGCCGGCGCCGGAGTTGTCTTAAGATAACTGGCCGGAGGTCGGCCACCTCTGTCGGCTCCTCCTGCTACCTCGGGTGGGTTAGATATGACATTAGGGTTTGCTGGATTTTTTTTTTTTGTGGCAGGGGGGTGGAGTGGTTTGAAATTGGAGAACTAGAGTTAGGGTTTTGAGGTGGTGTAGGGGCGGTGCGAGGGCAGCCGATTTTTGTTTCCGGTGGTGGTAGTAGGCGGGCATCAATTGCATCAATCCGAGCCACTAATCGATTGAGAACCTCCTCGAAACGATCGGTACGAGTCTCAACGAGCGCGTATCTTATTCTTGGTCCCATTTGGCATTGTTTACGATTTTGTCTACACAACAACAACAACAACAACGGGTAGAACCAACGAGGCTCTGATACCAATTGACGTAAATGACGTCAAATGGAAACAAGAAGAAAATAAATCTCTTCTTAACTCTATCTAATCTCAATATCTCAAAATGGAAGAATGCCTTAATGAGGCTACGAAAGAGGTATTTAAAGGGAGGAGGTTGCTTATCCACTAAGATAAGTATCTAATTACAAATATGTCCTTAATGCCAAATAACCTTCCTTCCTCTAAATACAAAAGGAAAAATACAATGAATACTAAAAATAAAAGAAATACTAAAAATGACTAAAAATGATGAAAAGGCCTTATTCACATCATTTACTTTGAAAGGCTTTGATCTTCCAATATGGGGCTTATATATTACCAACACACCCTCCCTTTGCTTGTAGTGTGACTTGGGTCGCCCTCCCTTTGCTAGTATTGTGACTTGGGTTTAACACTTGGACGGATTATATCAGGTTACTAACAGTGGTTGGGCCATTGGATAATATATAGCATGCTCTGAGACAATGTTTATTGGAATCCAACCTGAATCCCATCAGCAATGGTAGGAGGAACCCAATATGTTAGTTACTAATTTGCAAGGCTTTGATTTCCCCATGTGGGACTTGTATATTCTTAACACTATAATATAAATACCCTTGTGTTGAAGTTTGAAAATTTACATATGGTTCCATCATCCAAAAACTTCAAACCATTTGAAATAATCCAGAACAGATATAATCCAATTATTGATTAAGTTTGATTACAAATATCTAGTCCACTTACTCTAGAACTTTTCTGTGGTCGTTAATTTTTGCAGGATAATAACTGTCTTGAACAAATATGATGACAATGAGTGTGTTGAATTTTCACTCTTTATGGAATATATAATAAGTAAAGATGGTTCTATATGATAACATATCGTTTCTACATATATTTATACACTAATATTCCCTGCTTCTTACCTTTTATTTCTTCTTTCAGATAAATTAATGTTATATATCAGAAGTTGTTGAAAACTCAATGGCAGAGGCCATAGAACTAGATTCATGTGATCAACGTCATTTAGTTGCTCTATGACATGGTTGAATAATCATCACTATTGTTGTACTTTTGAGTATTAGTACATTTTGTGCACATCTCTAAAACCAATCTTATTAAGAGGCAGCGAGTTAAAAACGAGCTGTCCATAATGAAAAAACAGAGCAGGAATACAACACAAGGAGTAGAAATATCTCCTGGCTAATCAAATAGACAACATCATCAAAACATTAGCTCTGAGTGGATAAATGTCTCCACTAGAAGCTGTGAATGTATTAGTGCCTCCCTTGGCTGGGAAGCCGACCTTCATGATGTCAGAAATCATCTTAATTTGAAATCTAAAGAACCTGATGAGCAGCAACTCATAAATCAAATGGATGATTGGAATATAATCGGAATGAAACTTATGTTCCGTTTGCTATTTTTTTTTGTAGTATAAACATATTTGTTAGTTTTTTTATTCCGATAAAAAAAATTACTGTAGTAACATTTGCATTATTTTTGTTTCTATGAAGTTGTATGTATGTTGTACAAATTTGCATGACAGTTATTGATATGTATCAGTAGTTTTTATTTATATTTTAATCTATTAGTGCATCTCTTATAGTAGAGGTTGTACCTTGGTGCGATGGCAAGTGCCCTCGTCCAAGCTACAGTTGATCTCGGGTTCGAGACATGGGAGTAGCATCTCCATATATGGGGGTAAGGCCAGCCGACATCCGCCCTACCAGACCCTGCAGTTTAATGGGAGCCTTATGCACTGGGCACGGCCTTTTAGCGCATCTCTTATAGTCTAATTAAAATTTGGAAAATGCTTAAGTTCAACTTTTGTTCATATCCAGTGGCACGACCAAATGATAGCAACCATTAGCCAATGTGGCAATAATACAGTTTGTGCAACTAAAGTGATGGGTCCCACACTTTTGTTATCTATAGGATCATTTTGGTTTTGGCCCCTATTTTGTTTCAGATATTCAGTGAAACCCCCGCTATTTGACTTTCTTGCCCTTTGGCCCTCATTTCTAACGGAACCGTTAAGTCAATGGTCAAACAGTTAGCCACGTCATCAAATTTTTGTTCAAACCCCCAAATGCCCTCTTTTTAATGACAAACTTTAATTTGGGTTTGGTACCCAAAAAATGGGGGCCAAAGTCATTTTTTTTGACACACACACACACATACACATATATATATCTATAGATAATATTCACATTAATATACGTTAATATGTACAAAAACAGTTTTATTTAATTTATTTTAATAGATAAGAGTGGCAATTATTTAAAAAAAACTATGTTATTAATTGTTTTAAAAAAAAGTATTTTTTAATAAAAAAACTGTATGTTAATTTTTAATTGGTTTTTATATAAAAAACTGTACATTAACTATTATTATTTAAAAAAACATATACGTTAATTTTACATGTTATTTTATTGAAAAGGATGGGCGCTATTTGAAAACTATTTTAATTGCATTTATAAAAAAAATCTACATTTATTTAAATAAATGCATGTTTTAAAAAACTAGTTAAAAAATAATTTAAAAACAGTTTAAAATTAGTCTCTCTATTTTTTAAAAAATAAAAAATAGTCAAAAACTTCGTTAAGAAATATAGTAAATTTTTTTTAAAAGTTAAAAATTGTAGAGTTTTTTTTAATTTAAAAAGAAAAACAGTTTGAAAACAATTTTTATCGAAAACAGTATTAAAACAGTACAGTTTCAAAATAAAAGACGTTAAAAACAGTTAAAATTGTACGTTTTTTTTGAAAAACAATTAAAAACTGTACTTGTATATAAGAAAGCAAACTCATTTTCTTTTTGAAAAATATTTTAGGCTTTTTAATGTTTTTTTAAACCTATACTGTTTTAAAACTGTTTTTGTTAACAATTGTTTTAAACTATTTTTCTAATAAAAAAATTGTATAATTTTAAATTTTTTAAAAAACATTTTACTGTATATTAAAACTATTTTTAACGGTGTTTTTGACTACTTTTCAGAAAAAAAAAAGATTGTATTTTTACGATATTTTATGTTATATTTTTAACTGGTTTTCTAAAATGTGCATAAATACAATTAAAACCGTTTTCAAAAAATGTACATCTTTTTTTTTATAGAAAAAAATGTAAAAAAATAAAGCAGTTAACGTACAATTTTTTAATATAACAAAGAGTTAAAAGTTGACGTACAGTTTTTAATTGATAACATACTTTTTTTTAATTTCAAACAATATTTTATATTTTTTGTATATAATTTTTTTTGGAAAAATAAAAAACTCTGTTTTATACATATTAATGTATATATGTGTATACATATATTTATGTATGTGTGTATATATATATATGTGTGTGTGTCAAAAACAATTATTTTTTTGACTTTGGCCCCCAATTTTTTAAGTACCAAACCCCAATTAAAGTTTGTCATTTAATAGAGGGCATTTTGGGGTTTGTACGCAAATTTGATGATGTGGCTAACAGTTTGACCATTGACTTAACGGTTCCGTCAGAAATGGAGGCCAAAGGTCAAGAAAGTCAAATAGTGGGGGTTTGATTGAATATTAGATCAAAATGGGGCCCAAAACCAAAATGACCCTTATTTATAAAAGTGATAATTGTGGAGCTTGGGGTCCCTAATAACCAAAAGCTGATGTGGCAACTTTTGGCTACACAATTTTTTCGCTGGCCATTGGAGGTTATCTACATTATTCAAAACGCAGATTGACATGGTTAGATTACGATATTACAAAATTAACTTTCCAGTATGTTAATGATGCAATATCGACCATCCAAGTCCATTCACATGTCTTGAATAGTTTCCTTAAAGAGAAATGAGAAGCATACTTCCAACTTCTGCAAACTTACTCTTTATTTGCTCACATTGTGTAGAAGAAGTTCAGTGTCTATCTTGCACCTTTTCTCCATGGGATGCGCTATACTTCTTTCGGTCGTCACTTTACAAAAGTAGACAAGCTTAACAAGGTATGATTACTGTCTCTTCCAACTTTTCTTATAACCACTGGTATTTATACCCCCCCCCCCCCCCCCCCCCCCTTCTCTTCTCGCTAAAATTCAGCTTCCCTTGCAACTTCTTTCTGCAAGTAGCCAACAAATAATAAAGGGCTAAGAAACATGGATACTCCAAAAGATGCAAGAATGTGGTATTGAATATGAATACATTCTGGATACAACTCCAATACGTCCCTGCTTATCCGATACCCCAAATAATCATATATTCGCTTAATCAACGATTTTGATTCCAGATACACAATGATAGGGCATTAATACAACTGAGTCTACTTTGCAATTCTTTCTGTTTAAAAGTTGGTTCGAGGATAATTCTAAAATATTAGAGGTACGAGTTCAAAGAAAAATAATACATTGAAGGCCATTCATTATTTCTTGTAAATTTATTGCCATACTTTACTTTTCCCTTTTAGCAAATTATGTATGCTCATATAGTAGGTAATATGTAGATACATTTTCTTGTGGGCTTATTGACAAAACTGTTTTTAGCTTGTACTTATCGTTAATTTCTAAAGAGTCTAACTCATCACCATGCTTCCCCCCCCCCAAAATCCTAATATTATTTCACCACCCTCTCATCTCTAGCCTCATCCTTAATCCTCAAAATAGTCGCCCCCTTCCTTTCTAGATTTACCACCCACCTCATATACATGCATATGCCTGAAGATTTTTTTGATGGTACCGTGTATCTCGCATCCGTACCCATACAACTCAGGCAAAAGGAAGTATATCACAGACAAATGAAAGCAAAGTAGTGTTCTAATCATGGCTTTGCATGATGCATGTCATGCTTTTAACTACTCCCACATGCTAGTGGAAATACTGCCTGAGCCTTTGAAACAAATGGAATTCGTGAGTCCGACTCTGAAAGGTATTTTACTATGTTCATGAACAAGTTTAAAAACTCATTTACTTAAGGAACGGTGATGTTACGCTTTAAATTTTTGTTGTTTCCTTGTAAAGATCGGTGGAAAATTTAGGTGAGGAATGAACCCATCAATGACAAGGAATGGGTTTCGGGGAAGTATCTTCTACCTTAACTAGGGGGTTAAGCATTTGTATGCAAAGGAAAATAGAGGATATATTAATCCAAAGTTGTGTTTGCCCCTTATTTAATAAATTTAGGTGTTGATAGAGGATATATTAATCCAAATGAATAATATCATATGATTGATTGGACATAAGAATTCAATAATATTTGTGGTACTATATGTTGACGTGGAAGCCCCTAAATTTTAAAATGGTGGTTCGACTAACACAAACTTATAAACTAAAATTGTTTTTCCAACTAAAATTTCAATTCAAATTTAAAACAAAAACAAACTTCAAATTTTAATTTCTTCCAAATTATAATTAAACTAATTCAAATATGTGAATTTTACTTTTAACACAAAATTAATTTAACCCAAGACTTCTAATTAGCCTAGCAACAATTAATTCAATTTTCAATATAGGCCAAACCAAATTTTATCAAATTAAATTCCGGAGTTGAATTAAATTAAACTTACCCAAATAATAAACTAGCACCAAATTAAAGCAAGATTGCAAATGAAACCCAATTTTATCTTTTTAACCTAAACATGCGTTCTAGGTGAGTTAAACAAGATAAAAGAAAAAATCTCACTATACGGCGATGTACGAGGAAAACCCAGATGGAAAAAACCTTGGACGGTCCTGGCCTGACAAATCCACTAGATACGGTTTTACAATTACAAGACAAAAGACTTACAACACTCGACTTGACTCCCTTCAAGCCCCGACGCTTCTTCTTGCAAATACCTCTGTCTAGTTGATAACCACGTCGTCCATCGCAGTCTTGGAGTCCACCAATGGAGGCACAACCCACCGTCAACCACACATTGTGCCTTTCACCATGTGAGAAAGACGCATCACAAACGTCTTCTCCTTTATGGGTAGAGAATGAACCCAAACTTCTCTTCTTGTTGGTGTCGAGAAAATCCGGTGCCAAAACTCTCCAAGCAATATATATATATACGGAATGTCTCTCCGACAGGCTTATTTAACGGGCTTAAATGACGGGCTAATGTAAGCCACACGATTTTGGGACCGCTTTGTCTTTTTAGGACCACCTTTGGGGGATCGCTTTGTCTTATTATTCCTGTCTTTTTCTAATATTTTCGGAATAGAAATTTCTACCCCAATGATTTCTAAAGTCTTTTAAGCTTATTCTAAGGCCTAATTAATCTGGAAGTCTAAGTGTAGAAGTTTCAGGGCTACTGCTACTTCTCAAGCTTCTTTCGTCACTATCGTACTGGGATTCTGAATAGTGAGGATTGCCTGTATAAAGGGTTTCTTCAGGAAGTCTGGAAATTGCAAGCGGTTTTGATGGAAAATATTCTAGTCTTAAATACCTTATACGGTATTGTGGTTTTAACAGTCTAGTTTCTTTGTATATCTGATTAACAATATCAATTATATCGTTATTTATAAATTCCTCTAAATTATTATCACCATAAGATGACAAAAATCTACGATATGTTCTTGGGGCAGCTGTCAAGTTTTTAAGGAGAGGGCGGATACCTCTGGTTCTAATTAAAATAGCCTTTGTTTCAGCTAACTTTTTTCGTCTAATAAATTTTAATACGTCTATACTGTCTTCAAGTATCTTGGTGTATTCTTGATATTTTTACGGTTTTGAAAGTTCTTCTGCGAATTCTTCAGTTCTTATCTTTTGTCTAAAGAGATCTTGGATTTCTGTTCTAATTTTTTCTATTCTAGGTACTTAACGTACTAACCACTCAATAACCTGGTCTATATATTTGAAAGTACCACCTGCGTATGTTAAAGCAGTTTCTATAAATTCTTTATCTTTAGGGCTGTAAGAGTCCAATCTTGAATTTCTCTAGTTAAGTCTAAACTTGTTTGATTAACAAATTCTAAAAAGTCTGTAGTGATTTGTAGGCTCATACAAGATTCTTTTAAAACAATAATATGTAAAATAGCTAAGGGTTTGGTTCGAGTTATACCTTCCTTCTGGTCTGCAATATCTTTATCTTCCTTCCTTCTCTTTAGCCTTGCTACTATTCTTTTCCGGTCTCGGCCTCCTACAACTCTCTCTTTATGTATCGCACCTCAATCCACTATTTTGGCGTTGAACCCGTTTGCTGCCTGTACACCTTCACGCCTAAAGCCCACCTGGCTAACGGTTCACGAGAAATCGGTACCTGACGGCAGTTCACCAGTATAACACCTTGTGTGCTACACCAGAGGTTCCACACAATAGTCCTTTATGAACAGAATGTTGGAGACAATTTGGAAAATAATAACAACGTAACATAAGAGATTTCTAGAAAAGAAAATACTTTTATTGGATAACATAAGTAAATACAACTCTCCCCACTCCCCTAACTATGAGAGGTTTACTCACTCATGTACATATTACTTATTACAAGCTTACACACTCTAGCTTCTAAACTTCGATATCTAAAACTCAACTGGACGCTCCCTTTTATAGCACAAGGGCACTACATATGACTGGCTACTGGAGGCTAAAAAGCTAGCCGGTTAAAGAGATACAAATTATTAAAGTCTATGCTATATGCTTTACATAAAGTAAGTCTGTCGTCTAGCAATAATTCTAACCTAACGTCTTTGTTAGGGTCTCTTTCTTCTTTATGAAAAGAAGCTTTCTGGGGGCCTGTGTGGGGCATGGCTGAGCTGTTTTCTTCTTCACACTGCAAGGGAATCTAGATGAGTCTTGTAATAATGCATAGGTCTAGAGTAGGGCATCTTCTGTCCTCAATAACTCTTCTGCTAACGAGGGGCCCGTCTTTGTCTCGTCTGTGCCTTCTTCTATCTTGTCTTGGCCTGGGAGGGCATTATTGAAAAATTCATCAATGAGGCCCACAATTCTAAGGCTCGCTGGCAAAGCTATCTCTACCAATTCCTTGGCTTCTTTCTTGAGCCTTTCATTGAATGGCTCATCAACTTGGATTATTAGGTCTTCTTTGTGGTAGGCAGTGTACCATCTGTCTTCGCCTTTCAATAATTCTATGATTTCTATAGTCTCCATGGCATGTGCAATCTGGAGCTTGGACTCATCAACAATTAAATCTTTAGTCTCGTCTTCTGATAGAATATCAACGTCTTCGAATATATAATTGAAAAATCTAACAAGTCTAAATCCTTCAACTCTCATTCCTCTACAGGAACTTAGAGCAATCTGATAGATTCTAGCAAATAGAGGAAGGAAGTCTTCTACCTTCTTAACATACTCATGGACTATTTTTCCAAGAGCAACAGAGTCTTCAATATCCTTTATCTGAATGAGTCCAATGAACCCGTGGTCTGCAAGAGTTATATGAGCCATATCTGATTTTCCAAAAAGATATATTTTTGGAACGTCTCCATTTATTTCTGATAATAACATATTAAAATGATCAATAATGTTATTAGTTTCTTTTTGAAAGTCTTCTGCTAATGGGAGATTATTATGACCACATGGTATAACAATTTTAGTCTTAAAAGCCTTTTTCTGATAACAAAAATCAGTAGGTATAGTTTTGGAGGATTCTCCAACAGTCTGAGCATAAGTCTGAGTCTGAGGTCTAGGCATAGCAGTACCACTGAGTTGGGTAACCGCAAGTCTTTGAGTCCTCATGAATCTGGCAATGGCTACCAAATTTTGTTTGAACTCAATCCATAGCCTATTCTTCACGTTCCACCATATAGCGTCTATAAGAGTATTTTCATCATCTGAAAATTCTCGTCTAAATTTTATCAAGTTTGGATATCTTTGATCGGGTCTATATTGGGAGAAATACATCTTCCCAATGAGTCTATTTTGCGAAATAATCTCATGTTTAGATTTTTCAGGAGGAACTAAGATATCATCAAAGTTCTCTAGGATTGGTCTTTCTTGAGAGTCTTGAATATGAGTCTGTCTTTGCGTTACACCAGCATTTGGCCTTACACATCTAAGATAGTCTGCAACGTCTTCTTTGTTCAGTCTATTCGTTCCAGAGGAACTCATGCTGTCTAGGTCTTCTGTTTGCAACATAAAACATGAAATCATATTAGTGTTAGCAAACATTGGCTCTCTTGATATAATGTCTGGAATGGTATTTTTACTTCCCTTAATATGTATAACAGAGAAGTCATAACCATTAAGCAATTGTTGCCATCTAATAAGTCTATTAGTCCTTGGTTTGGACAAGTCTAAATCTCTGAATTTTACTGCATAAGAAGAGTCGGTATAAACAGTAAAATGTTTAGGTTTAAGAAAAAGCATATATTTTTCTATTGCCCTTACTATAGCTAAAACTTCTTTTTCATGGGCAGTGTATCTTGTTTCTGGGTCTGTAAAGGTTCCAGAACTATATCTTCAAAATTTCTTCTTTTTTGTCTGATGATCAATGGCAAAGTATATTGCTCCCCATTGTGTATCAGAGGCATCTGTTTCTACTATAAACTGGTCTTCTGCATTAGGCAGTTCAAGTAAAAGAATATTCTTGACTGCATCTTTAATCTGTCTTATGACTTCAAAATCATCTTTAGTCCAATAAAAAGGATTAGTTTTGTCTGTTCCTTTTAATTTGGCAGTTAAGCTTTGTCTTTTAGAAGCAAGGTCTTTAATAAAGTCTGCAGCACAATTAAGCAATCCTAAAAATGATTGTAATTGTTTTTAATCTTTAAGTTGATCTGGAAATTCAAGAATCTTTTTAGTTATGTGTTCAACTAAGGATAATTTTCCTTTATTAATATGCATTCGCACAAAGTCTATCTCAGTCTGAAATAATTGCATTTTCCTTTCGGAAATAACAATACCATGTTTGTCTAATTCTAAAATAATCTTTTTAAGATGGTCTGCATGCTCTGTCTCAGTCTTACTGGCTACAAGAATGTCATCTATGTAGACAAGGCAAAATTTTGAATAAGGTCTAAATATATTATCCATTCTTCTTTGGAATACTTGAGGAGCATTCAAGTATCCAAATGGCATTACTAGCCATTCGTATTTTCCTTGGGGCACACTAAAGGCTGTCCAAGTAATACTGTCTGGATGCATCTTAATTTTCCAAAAGCCTGATTTACAATCAAACTTACTGAATATAATTCTTTCTTCAATTAAATTAATTAAATTATTCTTGTTTGGTATCTTATAAGAATCAAATTCACAATTCATATTTAATTGTTTATAATCTATAACCATACGTCTTTTTCCTATTTTACGTTCAGATTCATTTTGAACATAGAAGGCAAGGCTATTATGTCTACTTTTACTTTCTCTAATAATGCCTAACTTAAGCATTTCGTCTATATCTTTCTTGAATTCTTCCCTGCCTTCTTATGAATATCCTTTCTTATAGGTTCCACCATTAATAGTGGCGTCTGGGTTAATAGGGATAATTTTACCGTAACTTTGGTCTTTATTCCACTTAGCGATGAGATTTTCTCCTAAAGTAGGTTCTGCTAATTGCCTAATCTTTTCATTTTCTACCTCAATATCCATTTTCTTCTGTTTGGATATGGCTTGAACCTGTAATAAGGTGTGTTGGGCTTGATCTAGAATGTCTTGTTGTATAAGCGCTATTTGCTTATAACACTTTTGGTCTGGACATTTACATTCCTTTTGTAAGGGTTTTGTAATGTCTAGGGCTTCTTGTTGGGTTGTAGGTCTAGGTCCACCATGCTCAGCTGAAGAACTCTGATGTTTAATGGGTCTATAGTTGGGCTTGACCTGCATAAGGTCAAAGGCAGTCTTGTGATCTATTAGAGGGGCTTTAATATTAAATTCCTCTGTATCGCTAATTAATATTTTATCGTTATACTGAGTATAAGGATGATATTTACTAATAAAGTCTTGTCCTAAAATAATGTTTCCTGTGAAACTAAGACGATGATCCATTATCCAAAACCTATGATTAACGGTTTTCTTGGTCTGATTTCCTAATTTAAAATAAATAGGAGTAGTCTGGAAATATAAGGTAAATGGATCTCCATTAGCCACTTTACCATATATTTCTTGCGTACTTTCTAAAAAATAGTCTTCAGGGAAGGCATTAGCCTTGTAAATACTCTGAGAGCACCCTGTATCTATAAACGCTGAAAGTCTTTTAGGATAGTCTTTGTGTTGAACAAATAATTCTACAAAACAAGCATGTGGTTTAGTAGAAATTCCTAAATTGTTATTTTCTAAAATATATATTCCTTTTTGAGGTTTATCTATAAAATCTAAGGGTATTTGGTCTTCTGAACTACTACCAGAGTGGTATTCTTCTAAATCATAGGAAATTCCCTTTCCTTTGAAGTCTTCATTATCTTGCAATCTTTTGGCTATGTTTCTATCAATGTCTTGATAATATGTTGTAATATCTAAGTCTATTTGAGCGTCATACCGGCTAGTATAAATTGCTCTAAATCTAGTTCTCCAACAGTTTTAATGGTAGTGTAATTGACAAATAATACAAACCATAAATAATTTTGTTTGTATAGTCTCAAAGCATTCTACACATCTTAAGTCTTTCTTGCTACATTTCATTTCAAATGTGCAATAATGTTTTTCATCAAAGTAACATCTAGGTATATATGTTAGTAACTCGGGATTACTAACAGTCCATCTCTTCGGGCTTAATATACACTTATACCAAGCTTCTTCAAAGTCTATATATTCATCATCTAAATCGTCTTGATTAACTTGCATCATATATAAATTTAAAGTATCCTGAGAGTCTTCATACTCATCAGTATCACTATTATAGTCTTCCGAATCACTATCTGTATAAGCACTATAGATACTAGTATTATCATCATCTTTTATGTATGATATTTATATAGCATATAGGATATCTGACTTTTCTTGATCTGCATAGTCTAATATTGTATTAATGATCTTAATACCTTCTTTATCTTTCTTATTAGGACGGTCTTTAGCAAAGTGTCCTTCTTTCCCGCAAGTCCAACATTCTTTGATGGCCGTCTTAGATTGAGCTACTTCTTTATCTTTCCTATAATTAGGAACCTTCTTATACTTACTAGTGTTCTTAAAATATCTTCTTTGGTTAAATCTATTTTTCTTAGTCTTAGTGTTCTTTTCCCTAAAGGTAGTAGATGGTCTAAATTTATACTTCTTGGGAAATCCTAAAGGTTCTAGTCTTAAACTTCCTATGTTTCCATTCTAATTTCTTTTTGAATTTCTTAGATTCACTTCCACATCCCCATTGGATTGGAGCGATGTCTCTTTCGTCTTTGATTGGAGGGATCTGTTTGAAAGTCTCTTTTATCAACTTTCCTTGAGTTATATCACGTCTCTTAGATATGATATTGTCTTTGGCGAAATTGATTCTTTCACCAAGGGAGTTATTCTTAACTCCAGATACTCCTGGCCAATTTTTATATTCATTAATTAGGATTTTTCCTATGGCTGGTATCTTTCTAAAGTATTCATCTTTTAAGGTCTATCCAAATTCTTTAATTTGGTAATATAGCTGTTCATAATTATTGCTATATTCATTTATCTTATCTAGTTTGCAAATGCTAAGGAGGGCTAACTTAGTTTTTGCTAGGTTTTGTTCATTGATTTGGGCTAAATGTCTAGCTCCAATGAATTCTGATTTAAACAATTGAATATATTCTTCAATTGTTCTTTCTTCTAGGTTTTCCTCCATTTTCTCAATCTTAGCTATGGAGTCTTCGTCCGTAGCCTTTCTTAAACTATCTAAATAATCTTTTGCAATACGTCTAATGGATTGCTCAGCGTATTGTTTACATGAACTTGCATCCCATTGTTCATTAGATGCAAAACACATGTTCATCTGATTAAGCCATTCGTCTAAGGCCTTCTTCCTATCTTGAACATTATATAAGTTAAGGTATATCCCAACTGGATTTATGCTCGACTTGCCATGGTCTTAACATGAGTAAAACTCTTGTCACTAGTTGAAAAATCTTTTATATAATCAGGTTTAGTCTTAACTAAAGTGCTAGAGTATATAGGAATATTTATTCCTATTGGTTTACTAAAAAGTCTAGGAGCATCTTCTAGCCTACTACTACTTCCTATCTCTTGTTTATTAGGTTCTACTTGTGTAGCTGGCATTAGTCTTTCTTCTCCTTCTTCTATTAGTCTTAAGTTTCTAAGAAGTTCTTTAATATTCTTAGATTCTTTCAATTTTAATATACGGCCTTGAGTTATCATATTAAATCTTTCTCTTTCTTGAAATCTAACATAATGACTTTTCTTAAGATGATCTTTGAATGTCTTCATGTCCAATTCTGAGGGTTCATGTCCAAAGTTTTGGATCCTAGCTTTTTCTTTAATTGAGTCTTTTTGTTCAAATGATCTTCTAGGTCTAATTATCGGGGCTTGTCTTAGTAAACAAGAACTAGTCTTACTACTACATTCTCCCTCTAAAGGATCATTGATTATGTCTTCTCCCATATTCCTAAATCTAACTTCTTCAGTCTGGATATTCTTATTGACAATCTTAGGGGGACCAAACTGGATAGTAACATTTCCAGTGACATCGTCTTGATTAATAAACGGAGGTTTATTCTGTATAGTCTTAGTTTCTTGGAATTCTGGCAATTGCCAAAGGGTCTTAGCTTTTTCTTTCATAGGTCTAGTATTCCTAATACTGTAAGTATGATTATAGTCTGAAACATTGGTTCTAACTAAGATTTCTTTATTAAGTCTACCGCTAGGAATTCCCGATTGCATTCCTTCATAAGGAAATTGGGAGAACTTCACATAGCTTTGGAATTCTATATATATATTAGCGTCTGGGATAATATAGTCTTCATAGCCACTAGCATATAAGATTAACTTAAAATGTTTGGCTGTGTCTACAGTTACTGTAAATGCCGGAATGACATTAAAGTATCCTATGTTGTCCGACATTTCTAATTGGGCTATCCCAATAAAGCTTTTCTCAAAATCTTTCAATCTTTTATCTACTAAACAACATAATATGTTGATATTGTTTTGAGGTCTATGTAATCCATGGATTCTTACTTGAAAGACTCCAAAGGTTAGGAATTGGAACTTCCTATCAGTTCCTCTAGATCTAAGCCATTCTGAGTCAAACACTTGGAGCTCAGTATAGGATTTGTCTAACACATGATTTCTACAATGGTAAGTCATGTTATAATTAGGAGTCTTAGGAGTGACACCTTCTTTAAAGAAGTCTATGTATCTAACGGCTGGAAGTTGTCCATTATGAATGGAATCTTCAACAATCTTTCAGTCAACTTCACCCCATTCCTTCCATTGGAGAGGATTGGTGAAATTTCTCTCCTTCCACCATGTCCTAACATTGGAGTATGAATCCTTAAGTCTTTGGAACATATGATTACTCTGTCCAATATTTGGGATAGAGCTAACTATTTTACTAGTCTTATCTAATCCGTCATTTATGACTCTTCTACCTATGGTCTGCCTTTCTCTAGTTTCTATAGGAGGGGGTTCTCTAAATTTATAGGTGGATACCTATTTTTGTTCAAGTCTTTTTTCAATTCTTTCTAAGAAGTCTGAATAATCTTTGTCTTTTTATCTGACTAAGGATTTCTTCTTTAAAAATCTTATTCTCTTTTCTTGTCTTATCAGAGATTTCTTCACTATGTCTAGCTAGAGAATTAACAAGGGATTTTGCAACATTTGTAATATAGTCTTTTACTTCATTATCTTTTTCTTGTTGTTGCATAGATCTAATTTCTATAGATTCTACAGTTTTTTCTATTTTATCTAAACGAGTTAGAATAAAAGGCGAGTCTATTTCTGCTTGGGAAGACTTACTGTAACACCCCGTATTTTTGTGCATTTAATATTTAATTAATTCGAGAATTTTAAATTACTGGTGTGTTGTAATTTTAATTGAATTAATTATGACAATATATTTATTTAAATATTAATCGGGAAGTGAATGGTTAATGTTTAGGGAAATTTATTTACTAAGTGAATAGTAATAATTTAATTACGTCATTTCGAGTATTAATGACGAGGTATACACTTATCCCAGCCGGGAGTCGGTATAGACTAAATTGGGTGTGAGATAAGGATTTTTATAAAGTAATTCGGATGCCAATTCTGAGTGCGCGGTTGAGTCCGGATGGGTCGAGATAGTCAGAAAAGAGTACCCGGGAGTAGTAATTGGGTCTCGGGGTATTTTTGGGCATAGCCGGGCCCACACGGGGTGAGTTGGGCCACTTTAATTAAGCCCATTAGGTGAAAAACGGGAATTAGAGTTTTAACCTAAGTGAGGGATTAGGGTATGGCAGCCAACACAACTTAAGAACCTAGGGTTTGAGAGGGGATTTGGGGGAAACCAAATCAAGAGCAAATTTGGGGATTTTGGAGCAAAATCAAAGGGCTACTACAACGGATCAGACCCTACGAATGATTTCAGGCAAGTGGTTAGCTGTTGTATTTTCAAAATTTATGATAATCAATTCATATCATAGTGATGTGTAAACCAAAATTCGTTTTGGGGATAAATGGGTACAAAATGGGGTTTTTGTTCATGAAACTATTGAATGAGATTCATAGTAAAATTGTTGTGTTGAACATATCTGGATGTAGATATTTGATTGGAATAAGAATTCGGAATATAAACTGGGGGATAATCTGGATTTGAAAATGGGTTTGTAGAACTAGATTGATAAATTTTAATGGGAAAACCCATCTTTAAATATAGTGAGATATCGTATGAATCGAAAAGGGTAAAACAGTTTTAGATGATTGAGACTTGTTTGGGAGTAATTAATTGGTTAAAAATCGTTATTTAAGGTTGGAAAAATGGAGAGGAAAAACCTTGGAAATTCGGCCATGGCTGAAACAGCAAGCCGAGGAAGACAACCACCTGCTCGATCGATCGATCGATGCAGGGGGATCGATCGATCGACGGTCCTAGGAAAGTGACAGTTCGGCCAGTTTGTTTATATGAGGGTTTAATTTAAGATTTAATTCCCTTATTTTTATTTGGTGATAATATTTGTATGGAATATATGTTTCCTTAACAATTATAGGGTTATATAATTGGGTTTAGGAGGGTGTGAACGGTATGTCATGAGATGAACGAATTTGGAGAAATAATTCATAATTATGGAAAGTGGACCGAGGAATAATTTTCGGGTAATGTAGTTGGGTGGCACTACCTTAGTAAAGGAATTTAAGTGAGATATTTAGTTATGGACCAAGTGGGCGAGTCCGGGCATGTTAATAATGATAGGTAAATATAATTGGGAAAATTATGGAAATAAAGGTGTGACACATTGTAGGCAAAAATGTGGGTATTATAATGAGATGTAAATTGGACCAAGTGAGTGAGTCCGGGCATCTTGATATCAAGGTGTTAAATTAATTATAGAGAAGAAGTAATTAGTTTGGAGTCGGAACATTGACTCGGAAATGTGGAGGTAAGGGCCAAGTGAGAGAATCCGGGGATAATGGTTGGGTGACACCAAGTTATTTAATTAATAAGGGTGTTAATTAATTTAATTAGAGTCGGTTTATACGCTCGGGTAGAATTAGATTAATATGTGTGTTAATTAATTTAATTAGAGTCGGGCGATAGACTCGGGGTAGTAGTAAATTAATAGGTGTGTTAATTAATTTAAGGAGAGTCGGACCATAGACTCGGGGAAAGTATTATATTAATTAATGTGTGAATTAATTATATTAGAGTCGGACCATAGACTCGGGAAGAGGAAAAATTATTAAGTGAGAAAATTAATTACATTGAGTCGGACCACAGACTCAGGAAATTACAGGCAGTGTATGGGATATTGAATACATGGTAAAGCCGGGGTTATTAAAATATATATATATATATACGGTGTAGTGATAGTATATATATACGTGTATATATTGTGTGCGATATTAAATTATAGGCAGTGTACGGGATTTTGAGTACACGGTAAAGCCGGGTTTATATTATATATATATATACGGTGTCGTGATAGTATATATATATGTGTGTATTTATTGTGCGTGATACTAAATATCAGTGATTAGATATTTATTAAAATTATATACTCTAATGCTATCAAGGGAGGTTGCGCGATGTGGGTGAATCCCCTAGCTTGAGGAGTAGGGCGAGTATATCCCCAGGTCATAGCGTCCGGTATATATGGGTGAGGGACTTATCTCACTTTCAGGGAAGGAATATGACCGCCTCCACTTCGTTTATATTTTGTTCCAAGTTGGTGAGCGATTCTAACATGGGGAACTAGGTTTTGTGAGCACACCTAGTGAGATAGCATTTTAGAGGGAATCATCCGGTGAGGGTAAACTCGGAAGGATGGATATACGTATGATATATGTGTGGTTGTTAGTAAAGGTACGTATAATATGATAGTAAATATTATATGTAGATGATAATACAGTGTGTGATGTATTTACTTTATATAACTCGGGTTATAGTTATATGCAGTTAATTAATGGGAAATTAATTAAGTTAATTATTTGTGGAAATAATACAGTGGGTGATGTATTTACTTTATATAACTTGTGATACGGTTATATGTTACTATTTACGAGGAATTAAATAAGTTAATTAGTGAAATAATTTATAATTCAAGAATCATTTTACTCGGGTTAGAGTAGTATGGCAAGGGAAGGTTATATACCAGGACTAGTTGGACGGGGTAGTACAACTAGGTGGGGTTAAAGTAACCGGTAGGTGTGCACAATAGTGGAGGCGTGAGAATGTCCACAAGGGAGTGCGACACTAACTTAAATATGAAGCGCATTCATGCATTTTAAATTACTACAGTTAATTCACTTGCTAATTATTTTCAAAATGTTTTGGGTTCTAACCCTTGCTGTAAAACTATTTTCAAAACCTTTTAGGTGTCCAGCCACAGGGACGCCAGGATTGATATTCTATTCCAGGGACACGGAGCTGCGGCATATGTGGATGCTAGCAGGAGTTTGGATTAGACGCATCATTTTATTCATTCCTAGAGTAGGAATCTTGTATCAGTTTCAGTTTCATTTAGGGCTTGTCGCCCAGACTTCTCAGTACAGTTTTCAGGTGTTGAACATTTGTATATGGTTTATTTCTTTGATGGCCGGTGATTTATTCGGCATGTTGTGTAATTATGATTCAGTTTACTTTCATTCAGTTGTGTGAATGGTTTATATTTTTATTCCGCATGTATAGTTTTGGTTTAATTAAAAAGTTAAAATTGGCACCAGTCTTTGGAATTCTAGGTGATTAGTAAGTTTTAAAAAGTTTTCGACAGTGATGCTAAGGATGATCCAACTGGGATTCCTGTTTTAATTTGGTATAGGACTGATCACCCGGTATTTTATTAGGCGGGGTGTCACAGATGGTATCAGAGCATCAGGTTCTAGTGTCCTTAGGATCTGTACGGCTTTTCACGTTTCAGCTTAGCAGTCTTTGATATAGAGCCCTATCATAGGATTGTTGTATTCTCATACGTATGCGCATATACGTTCTTCTGTGAAATTTATATTTGAGAGTGAACTCATAAAATTCGATTCTCATTCCAGATGACGCCCAGGAGGGAGAGAGAGAGCAGTTAGGGCAGCAGGGGGAGATGAGACGGGGGAGGCTCGTTAGGAACAAGAGCTACCACAGCAACGGCCATATATGATTTTGGCAGCATAGGTCACTGAAATAGTGGCACAGGCAGTTGGAGCAACGGTGGTCACAACGGCAAGGTACTTTCCACGGGATCAGCCCCAAGTGTTAGTGGCGTCGGATGTTCAGACTCACACAGGGTCGTCGTGGTAGAATCGATAAAGAGAGGTTATTTTAGCGGGAACCCACCAGAGTTGCGAAGGGGTTCAGGTGTAGTACTAGCGTGTCAAGGAAGAGAGGTATCCAGCATCACCTACGCATGGGAGATTGCGATGGGGTGCGGAAGTAAAGGCTAACCACTTTTAGTTAGTGGGAATGGTACTACAGTGGTGGGAGCCAATCACCACAGTTGAGGAAAGGGACACACTAGCTACTGCCGAGTTTTGGGGGCGGTTCGACTACAAGTATTTTTCCTTCAGCGGTTGAGACCGAGAGGAGGAGAAAATTTTGTGAGGTGATTCAAAGGGAGACCGTTTAGTGGTCGATTACGAGGAAGATTTCACTCGTTGGCAAATTTTTACCGGATGATGGTAAGCTAGGAAAAGAGAAAGAAAGCAAAGTTTATGGATGGGTTAGTCTGGAGAATCAGACAACATTTAATGGATAATTCCGCATTAGTAGGTTATACTAATGTCGTTAACGCAACACTCCGGCACTGTCGGGAATATCGCTTCCACACGAAAGGAAGCGGGAAGGGAGTGGGGATTTAACCAATCGGATGAGGCAGAAAGGAACAATACCAGTGGGGTATCCCAGCAGCAGACTGGGGGAGGTCAAGGGCAGGATTCCCGGCAGGGGAATTATGCCACACGATCTAGAACGGGAAGCTATCGGCGGGATGGCCAGGAATTCCAACAAGGTTGGCATGGAAGGGATCAGTGGCAGGGTGAACATATTAGAAAAATGTTTCGTTTGGGGAAAAGCGAGACACATGAAGAGATATTGCCTTAAGCAAGGCGGGAGTCAACTTCAGGACGAGGTCCTGGATGTACAGCCACTAAAGCAAATCACGGGTGCATTCGGGCAGGGAGAAGCTGCTCCGAAAACTGAGAACCAGTCGTTGCAGCTGGAGTATAGAAGTAATTATTTTACCCTAGGGGCATGGGGTATATTGTTGAGTGACAAAGAGGATGTCACAGTATAAGACTTATTTTTCACTAGAGTTCGCAGGTGAGTCGAACTTAGTGGGTGCGTTGGCGGTAGCAGCCATAGCATGTGGGTAAACTTTTCCGTAGGGTAGCGGAGTTCCTTAGTGTCCTTCATGAGAGAGTGGAGGCGTACACTGAGTGATTGGTTGAATTAGGCGAGGAAATTACTACTTTCGAGGATTATGGGAGTAGGGTTGATAATACTTTTAAACATCGGCTGGATAGCGATGGAATTTAACTATTGTGGATAGTGGAGTTAAATTTTGGTGTCCGCAACACCAGGGTATGGTTGGTACTAGGTATCACCGGAGAGGGCGTATAGCCTACATACATGTGGGTATATATGTTGTATTTCGTGGTGCAATAGCACATAGTGAGGTTTTGTGTTCTCACATTTTATCCCGGTAAATGGGGATGTTTACTGAAGTGAATCAGGATGGTTAAATTGATTTTCGAGCAAAGGGAGATAGTTCGGGGTTTATTTTGCGCAAGGATTAGTGGTAGTAAGGGCGCGGTATTTCATGTTGTCTTCGGTAGCATAAGGGTAAACGTATATACTTTTGCGCTGAGAGACAAGTATTTTGGGGAAAGGTTTGAACGTTAGCACATAGGTTGGGTACCCGGGCGGTATATATATATATATATGTATATGTGATATGACTACGGGTTCGAAGGTTATATTACGGGTTAAGACTAGCATAGTCGGGTAACTTTCGTGCGGTAGAGCGCGGGGATAGGGTGTATGGGCACCCGGGTTAATTAAGGCAAAATTTTGTGCGGTTAAGCACGGGTATCGGGTGTATGGGCGCCCTGGTAAAGTTAAATGCATACTTGTGTAACGTATGGTTAGAATTGGATGGGATAGATATAGCGGGCTTGGAGGCAATTGACTAGTGAGTAATATGTGAATACTGGAACACTAGGCTTCTCTTAATTTCGAGGACGAAATTCCTTTGTAAGGGGGGGAGTATGTAACACCCCGTATTTTTGTGCATTTAATATTTAATTAATTCGAGAATTTTAAATTACTGGTGTGTTGTAATTTTAATTGAATTAATTATGACAATATATTTATTTAAATATTAATCGGGAAGTGAATGGTTAATGTTTAGGGAAATTTATTTACTAAGTGAATAGTAATAATTTAATTACGTCATTTCGAGTATTAATGACGAGGTATACACTTATCCCAGCCGGGAGTCGGTATAGACTAAATTGGGTGTGAGATAAGGATTTTTATAAAGTAATTCGGATGCCAATTCTGAGTGCGCGGTTGAGTCCGGATGGGTCGAGATAGTCAGAAAAGAGTACCCGGGGGTAGTAATTGGGTCTCGGGGTATTTTTGGGCATAGCCGGGCCCACACGGGGTGAGTTGGGCCACTTTAATTAAGCCCATTAGGTGAAAAACGGGAATTAGAGTTTTAACCTAAGTGAGGGATTAGGGTATGGCAGCCAACACAACTTAAGAACCTAGGGTTTGAGAGGGGATTTGGGGGAAACCAAATCAAGAGCAAATTTGGGGATTTTGGAGCAAAATCAAAGGGCTACTACAACGGATCAGACCCTACGAATGATTTCAGGCAAGTGGTTAGCTGTTGTATTTTCAAAATTTATGATAATCAATTCATATCATAGTGATGTGTAAACCAAAATTCGTTTTGGGGATAAATGGGTACAAAATGGGGTTTTTGTTCATGAAACTATTGAATGAGATTCATAGTAAAATTGTTGTGTTGAACATATCTGAATGTAGATATTTGATTGGAATAAGAATTCGGAATATAAACTGGGGGATAATCTGGATTTGAAAATGGGTTTGTAGAACTAGATTGATAAATTTTAATGGGAAAACCCATCTTTAAATATAGTGAGATATCGTATGAATCGAAAAGGGTAAAACAGTTTTAGATGATTGAGACTTGTTTGGGAGTAATTAATTGGTTAAAAATCGTTATTTAAGGTTGGAAAAATGGAGAGGAAAAACCTTGGAAATTCGGCCATGGCTGAAACAGCAAGCCGAGGAAGACAACCACCTGCTCGATCGATCGATCGACGCAGGGGGATCGATCGATCGACGGTCCCAGGAAAGTGACAGTTCGGCCAGTTTGTTTATACGAGGGTTTAATTTAAGATTTAATTCCCTTATTTTTATTTGGTGATAATATTTGTATGGAATATATGTTTCCATAACAATTATAGGGTTATATAATTGGGTTTAGGAGGGTGTGAACGGTATGTCATGAGATGAACGAATTTGGAGAAATAATTCATAATTATGGAAAGTGGACCGAGGAATAATTTTCGGGTAATGTAGTTGGGTGGCACTACCTTAGTAAAGGAATTTAAGTGAGATATTTAGTTATGGACCAAGTGGGCGAGTCCGGGCATGTTAATAATGATAGGTAAATATAATTGGAAAAATTATGGAAATAAAGGTGTGACACATTGTAGGCAAAAATGTGGGTATTATAATGAGATGTAAATTGGACCAAGTGAGTGAGTCCGGGCGTCTTGATATCAAGGTGTTAAATTAATTATAGAGAAGAAGTAATTAGTTTGGAGTCGGAACATTGACTCGGAAATGTGGAGGTAAGGGCCAAGTGAGAGAATCCGGGGATAATGGTTGGGTGACACCAAGTTATTTAATTAATAAGGGTGTTAATTAATTTAATTAGAGTCGGTTTATACACTCGGGTATAATTAGATTAATATGTGTGTTAATTAATTTAATTAGAGTCGGGCGATAGACTCGGGGTAGTAGTAAATTAATAGGTGTGTTAATTAATTTAAGGAGAGTCGGACCATAGACTCGGGGAAAGTATTATATTAATTAATGTGTGAATTAATTATATTAGAGTCGGACCATAGACTCGGGAAGAGGAAAAATTATTAAGTGAGAAAATTAATTACATTGAGTCGGACCACAGACTCAGGAAATTACAGGCAGTGTATGGGATATTGAATACATGGTAAAGCCGGGGTTATTAAAATATATATATATACGGTGTAGTGATAGTATATATATATACGTGTATATATTGTGTGTGATATTAAATTATAGGCAGTGTACGGGATTTTGAGTACACGGTAAAGCCGGGTTTATATTATATATATATATACGGTGTCGTGATAGTATATATATATGTGTGTATTTATTGTGCGTGATACTAAATATCAGTGATTAGATATTTATTAAAATTATATACTCTAATGCTATCAAGGGAGGTTGCGCGATGTGGGTGAATCCCCTAGCTTGAGGAGTAGGGCGAGTATATCCCCAGGTCATAGCGTCCGGTATATATGGGTGAGGGACTTATCTCACTTTCAGGGAAGGAATATGACCGCCTCCACTTCGTTTATATTTTGTTCCAAGTTGGTGAGCGATTCTAACTTGGGGAACTAGGTTTTGTGAGCACACCTAGTGAGATAGCATTTTAGAGGGAATCATCCGGTGAGGGTAAACTCGGAAGGATGGATATACGTATGATATATGTGTGGTTGTTAGTAAAGGTACGTATAATATGATAGTAAATATTATATGTAGATGATAATACAGTGTGTGATGTATTTACTTTATATAACTCGGGTTATAGTTATATGCAGTTAATTAATGGGAAATTAATTAAGTTAATTATTTGTGGAAATAATACAGTGGGTGATGTATTTACTTTATATAACTTGTGATACGGTTATATGTTACTATTTACGAGGAATTAAATAAGTTAATTAGTGAAATAATTTATAATTCAAGAATCATTTTACTCGGGTTAGAGTAGTATGGCAAGGGAAGGTTATACCAGGACTAGTTGGACGGGGTAGTACAACTAGGTGGGGTTAAAGTAACCGGTAGGTGTGCACAATAGTGGAGGGGTGAGAATGTCCACAAGGGAGTGCGACACTAACTTAAATATGAAGCGCATTCATGCATTTTAAATTACTACAGTTAATTCACTTGCTAATTATTTTCAAAATGTTTTGGGTTCTAACCCTTGCTATAAAACTATTTTCAAAACCTTTTAGGTGTCCAGCCACAGGGACGCCAGGATTGATATTCTATTCCAGGGACACGGAGCTGCGGCATATGTGGATGCTAGCAGGAGTTTGGATTAGACGCATCATTTTATTCATTCCTAGAGTAGGAATCTTGTATCAGTTTCAGTTTCATTTAGGGCTTGTCGCCCAGACTTCTCAGTACAGTTTTCAGGTGTTGAACATTTGTATATGGTTTATTTCTTTGATGGCCGGTGATTTATTCGGCATGTTGTGTAATTATGATTCAGTTTACTTTCATTCAGTTGTGTGAATGGTTTATATTTTTATTCCGCATGTATAGTTTTGGTTTAATTAAAAAGTTAAAATTGGCACCAGTCTTTGGAATTCTAGGTGATTAGTAAGTTTTAAAAAGTTTTCGACAGTGATGCTAAGGATGATCCAACTGGGATTCCTGTTTTAATTTGGTATAGGACTGATCACCCGGTATTTTATTAGGCGGGGTGTCACACTTACTATATACAACCTTAATTCCATTTATAATTTTTTCGTATTTTTCTTCTACTTGGGCCATGTCTAGTCTAAGTTCATTATTAATACTATCCATTTTGGATAGGTTATGGCTTTCCATATTAGTAAGATAATTTGCTAAATTTTGTTGGAATTTAACAAAGTCTGTGTAGAAGGTGGTTAATCCTTCTGTCTTAGCTTTTAAATCTAAATGCAAGTCTTTAACAAAGCTACTATTATAGTCTTGGGTAGCTGCTATGGATGTAGAAATTAAATTTAATTTTTCTAATACGAGTCTAGTTGCTTTAGCAGCATTGGCAATCTCATTTTCATTTATCTTATAATAAAATCTATCATCATTTATCTTTTCCAAAATTCTTTGATAAAAGTCTGATAAGGTCTGAATAGGGAGGTCTCTTGGTACCTCATTCCAATCTGATCTAACTATATCCATTAGGAAGATAACTATCTAATCTAGGGATAAGCTTAGCTTGTTCTTTAGTAAGTTTAATTAACTCACTGTCCTGATTTTTAGTTAGAGTTTTAATTTCTAAAATGTCTTTGTTAAGGACTTCTATATGATTAGTCTTAATATTTATTTATTGTAAAACACGTACTAGGTCTATGGGGATTTGGTTATCTATTTCTAGTAGTCTTTTAGAGATATTTTTGATCTCTGTTTCTAGGGTTTTGAGTGTCTTTTATTAATTGTCTTAATGTAAGGAGTATACACTTATTTTGGTCTATTATGCTATTAATAACACTAGTAGTAACTTGTTTACTTTCTGCGTGTTTGGCTGGGATGTGTTCAGTGTGTGAACAACCGTCTATGTGAGAGGTTAAATGACCTACTGGGTCTAGATCAGTTATGAGTATAGGTTGGTAGTCTGGGCTGGTTCCAAAAATATCTTTGTAAATGCGAGGGATGAATCCCAAGGGCATTAAAGTCTTTTTACTAAAAGCCTAAAAGGAGCGTCTTATGGCTCTGATACCACAATTAGGGGTTGGTCGGAATTTGGTGAGATCTAAAGTTCTTAAGGTATTGATACCTATTTGGGTCTAAACTACAAATCCTTTAATTATATAGTCTTAAAATAGGGTTTTAGTATAAGACAAGAGGGGGACCATCTAAAGAAAATAACAAAATGTCTTAGGGACCACGAGGGACCACAGCCGGGTAAGGACAAAAGTCCGTTAATCCGTTCTTTAAGGAAGTCCGCTTAGGAGAATGGCTATATATATATATATATATATATATATATATATATATATATGAACTTGGATTTAAACAAACATATGGGTGTATGTGTTTTGGTAGAATTTAATCCATGAAATAAAAAACACAAAACTTGAACTTTTGATGAAAACCCTTTTTGCTCTCAAGGTGTAGAAGATAGTGTGTCAAAAGTTACTTAGAAAAGTGTGTTTTCTGCACATATTAAGTTTGTCAAAAAGATAGTGAGAAAAGTGGGAAAGTGGGTAAAAATTGTCAGAAAAACTGTTCCCGCTGAAATCTCGTTCGAACGAGATTTCAGAAGACAAATAGGCAAAAAACTCGTTGGAAATATCTCGGTCGAACGAAGATGTTAGAACGACATTTCGAACGAAAAAACAAAGAATATTGGTTTCAAGTTGTTTGAAACTCGTTCGATTTCTCGTTCGAACGACAATCTCGTTCGAACGACAATTCGAACGAAAATGCAGAAAATCCAATATTTTCATTTAAGGCCCAAAAACTTTAATAAAAAGTCCTAAAAAGATTTTCTGAAAATAAAAAGTCAATTAGGCAAAAATAACACCCATAAAAATATTTCAAGTCGCCCTATATATATTAAATGCATTCATACCTTTTGGAGACATTGGAATCCTCATGTTGATGACGTGAAACGTGGCACGAAAACCCGGCAAGGATGAGCTTGAATATCTAGGTCGCTACGTCTTCAACATACACTCGTCATAGGCTTGGAGGGATATACAATAACATCTATCCTATGACTCAAATGGTTTTATCCGGAATTAAGCCAATACTACATATGGACTCAATTGGAAATTTGTGTCCTTACACTATATGAAGTTGAAGAGAGAGGCGATAGATTTGGACGTCGCACCTGATTTAAGGATAGGAAATATGTGAAAGAATTTCTCTAGTTGCACCTTAAAATCTGTGACCTGATCAGTTCTTACAAGTGGAACTGCTTGGCTGACCTGCTTCAAACAATCGTGACAAGTAGTATAGGTCAGTATGATACCTGAAATGCTTCAAAAGAATGACCCAAAAAGTTGGTCACACACTCTTGTGGATATGTAGCAAATTTTAAGTTGTTGACCAAAACAGTTGGTATTAGTGCTGGCATTAGCACCCACGTAAGCGATGATTAAGATTTAAAAAGAATATATTGCATAATGCATTTTTGTTAGCAGTTTGTTTCCGTAGCCTTTTATACACTTTTAAGGGTTGAGGAAGAAAATGATGAAGACTGGGATGACAGTCTCAAAGGAGCTTCATTGTATATCACCACTTCTGTTGCCAGAATGATCAGTAAACAAGTTAACTAATTGGTAATATTTAAAGCTAGATTTGAAAGAAGCTTCTTAAGATGGGTATCATATAGACCAGGGATTAAAGAAGTAGTAAATCCAAAGAAATTATCTAGCATATGCTTATTTCTCGAGATACTAGCCTTTCGAATTTGTAATATATATATTTGAGAAATAATATGGTGAATATGTTGAGACGAAAAGTTGAAAAGTATAATGAAGGCCATCTCCTAATATTGAATACATTAGCTTGCCAAACGACTTAAAGTAATTACCTTTCCCAACCATTGTAGTCAAATGCACGGTGCAAGGTGCAAGCCTTGTTCGCCAAGTTTGAAGTGTGCCTGGTGGATTTGTGTTTGGGAAAAGGCCCCATAAGCAATCTTGGGCCAATTGATATTGTAAATTATTTCCCAATTAAACGTGGAGCACTGGATCACTCCACAACCAAAAGTTAATCACAGTTAATAACTTAAGTAGCACTAAGTCTTCGTGAAGCTTCGCCTTTCTTGCTAAAGAGAGTGAAATAGGTTTTCATTTTCTCACAATAGAAAAGGAGATGGGGCAAAGGGTATAAAGATGCAATGTTCTGAACCAATTAACATGTTAATTTTAATTTTTGCCTCAACATGTTGGGCTACTATGTTTGGAGTATTTGAATATTATATTTAATAGAAATTTTATATGATTTGATATATTTGAACTTATTTAAAATATATCATATGATTTATTAGATATATGTTTGTCTACATCTATTCATAACTATGTATAATTGATATATACTATATATGTCGACTATAGATCACAATATTACTTTATCATTACAAAGACAATAGAATTTACCTATTTGGGGGGAATATATGTACAATGTGAACACGCGTCTTGTCTTGCGCTCTAAATAACTCTGATTGACAACCTTTGCTATCGGCTTAATATTATTTTTTTGCTACTGGTTGTGGATGGGGCTCTTTCTTCTCACACATTTGACTTAATCTTGTGGCTCAGCCAAGTGCGTCATATTTCAGACGCATGCCATTTTAGTTTCATAATTGACAGGTTCAATTGCTTTTAGTGATGAAATTACTTGCATACAAAGAATCTTTTCGTGGGCTTTTACTTGCTGTGAATGAATCTTCCAACTCGAACATCCAGAGTACCCTTCCACAATTGTTGTTATGTCAAAGTAATCCCTTTGTCTTACTTTTATTGCCGATGAATGAAGCCGAGGGATTTTTGTTGGAACACGAGGCCCCCAATTTTAAAACAGTTACCAAAGAGTAATTTCCTTTTTAGATGCGGAAGAGAGATGGTTCAATTGAACACACACAAACACCCAATTTTTCACTTAAACAAATTTAACCCAAGTCCTATAAATTGCCCAAGTCATATTTTCAATATTACCAAAATAGGCCAAACCAATTTTAACAAATTAAACGATGACTCGAATTAAATTAACCTATACCCAAATTTAAATAAGCATCAACTTAAGCATGAGTAGTGATTTAAACCAATTTTATCTTTTTACCTAATCATGCATCTAATGTGAATTTTGTAAAAGATAAAATAAACAAATAAACCACTACGCCGCGATGTACGAGGAAAAACCCACAACGGGAAAAAAACCTTGGACGGCCCTAGCCTTAAGTCCACTAAGTACGGAATTTACAATTACAAGCAAGATGACTTATAACACTCGACTCGACTCCTTCAAGCCCCGACGCGTCTTCTTGTAACTACCTTTGCCTAGCCGACAATCCTGGACACCACCGGAACCTTGGAATCCACCAATGAAGCTTTAGGAACACCGTCAACCACACATGATGCCTTTCATCATGTGAGAATGCCGCAACAAAACAAACGAGACTTCTTCTTTGAGGGATGTAAAAGCAAACCCAAATGAACTCTTCAACTTGGTAGAGTAAACCCGGTGCCAAACACTCCAAGCAAGATATTTATATGGAAACTTGGAATAAACAATATGGGTGTAAACCAAAAGTGTTTTAGGGTGATTTTCATGAAAAGCAAAACACTTAAACCATGAACCTTTTCATAGGAAAGTTAAACTCTCAAAACTCTCTCTTGGAGATGGAAGAATATGAAAAAGTTAGTTTGAAATGGTTGGTTCCCGCACATATTAAATCTGTCAAAAGTTAGTGGGGAAAAAGTAGTGGGATAGATGTGAAAAACTGTTAAAAACTTCCAAATAATTTTCCCACCGGAAATCTCGTTCGAAAGAGATTTATGTTCGAACGAAGTCTCGTTCGAACGACACTTCTAATGAAGTTCCAGTGGCGTGTTGGGAAAACTCGTTGGTAAACTCGTTCGAACGACATTCTCGTTCGAACGAAGTCGTTCGAACGACAATTTCGAACGAACTTCCAGAAAGTATAAAATTTAATTTTTAGCCCAAAAACTTTATTTTAAAGTTTTAAAGAAACCTTCTGAAAATAAACATCAGTTTAAAATAATATTACACCCATTTAAAATTGTTCCAAGCTCCTATATAAACATGTAATGCATTCATACCTTAGGAGTAAACGGAACAACTGTTGTTGACGTAGAAACGAGGCACAATAAACTCAGCATTTGATGAAGCTTTATAATCTTGGCCGCTACGTCTTCAACTAACACGTCATAGGCTTGAATGGATAAACTTGAACACTATCCTATGGCTCAAATGTTTTTGTCCGGAATTGAGCCAACACAACATTGAGACTCAATCGGAGACTTGTGTCCTTACAATTTTAATTGTCGTTACGCATCATTGATGGTAAGGATTATTGTGTTTCTATCAAAATTAGCTTTTCAATGTATAATTAATATCACGATTTTCTTCATTCTCTGTTTATCTCTTGCTGAAGCTCATAGCGTTGGGTTTAATGTGCAGATAGTTGATAGGCTCCAATGGTATGTGCAAGATGGTGACATGGTAAGAAATATTTGCATTCGTTTTTCTTCTCAGACATGGTTCCTGGTTCCAGAGTTCTTTCAGTTTTTTTCACCAGTGTCTTTTGTTGAAACATAATGATCTCCTGTGCTCTCTTGAGATGCGACAAATTTAGGATATATAACTTATGTAATTGATCCCTTATTTAATCAATTCATATAACTTATGTAATTGATCTCTTATTTAATCAATTTAGATTACTCTACATTCATCGACATGAAAGCGTTACATTACCTTGGTGCTCTTTAAGGAATTTCACTTCCTAGAATATGGAAAAGCATTAAGCTCTGGTTTGGGCTGAGATATTTTTCACCAGGGTGAGCAATAAAATTGTGAAAAGTACTTTTAGCATGGTCGAGTTACTTTTAGTTCACTGTTTTTCTCAAAAATCAAATAATTATGTTTTTTTTTTCTTTCATACATTACCAATCTTCAATTTTAGACTTTAATACAACTTAATCAGTTCATTAGACTTCAATACAATTTTCGTTACTAATTTTCGTCGCTAAATTTCACCAAAGATTACTTTTAGTTGCAAAATTTTCACATAGTGATAAAAAATGTACTAAAGTCCAATAAATTGATTAAGTTGTATTAAAGTCTAAAATCGAAAATTAATAATGTATTAAAGTAAAAAAAACAATAATTATACATTGCGCACTTCTATACAATCATTCGATATTTTTTTAATAACTTGGAATAGGTGAAACTACTTTTCACCAAGGTGAAAAACTTTTCACCATATTTTTCCTGAACCACCAGGGTCTAAAAAGCAAAGTGTAATCATGTGTGTGATTATCTTATACCACATGTAAGTTTTGTACATCGTATATTACTGTATAGATTGTTCACTGAAAATGTCGTGTGTTATATTATATACACAGATCTTTCAATAGAAATAGTGCCTGGAAGAAATTTTAGGTGATGAGATGTCAAGAGATCTTAATAGATTGGATGAATCTGGTGTTAAAGCTCCTTAAAACATGAAAACATGTTGAAACATGCCATAGTTTATGGGAATCATTTGTGTAAATATTTGACTATCTTAGGCTTGATCTTAGACATATATCATGGTTGTATGTTTCTTTATACACGTTATAAGAACTATATATATATATAGGCCTCCAATTGGAGAAGAATGACAAGGAAATTCAATTTACTAATTCTTTCATGGTATCAGCCTAACCCATGATCCGCTCTCTCCCAAGCAGCAGCCTCTTCCTTCCTTCTTCATCCCCGACCACAACTTCGCCCTCTTCTCCGCGGTACTGATCTTCGCGATACTGCCCACTGTGTTATTATTTATTGCAACACTGTTCACAAGACAACCCATTATCTCAAATCTGATTTAAAAAAAAAAAAAAATACTCTTTCACAATTTTAGCCTCAACCATGTCAATCAATACTACAAAAATCTCCTCTGCCCAAAACTCTCCTACTCATCCAAATCCCTAACATTACCCATCTTGTCACAATCATACTAACCGATGACAATTTTCTTTAGTGGACCCACCAAATTGAAGCCTTTCTTTATGGGCAAGATTATTTTCGTTTTATTGATGGCTCTTATCATCGCCCCACCTCTGAACCAGAATGCACCGCTTGGCTCCGTGCTGACAAAACTCTTGTCAGTATCATCTTAGCTACACTTTTGAATCTCTATGGGCCATTGTGATTGGATGCTCAACTTCAAACTTTGGGTCATTATTAAGACTCACTTCTCTCAGAAGTTAGTTGCAAATGCCTCACTCTACTGAAAAAGTCTCACAAGTGTCAATCGCGGCACTCGCTCCATTATGGGCTACCTTCAGGAAGCCAAGTACATTGCTGATGTTCTTGCCACTATTGGTGAGCCTGTCTCCAACATGGATCTTGTCAATTCTGTTCTAAACGGTCTGGGCCTGAGTTCGAGATTCTTGTCACTGCCATTGAGAGCTTTGACGCTCTCTCTGATTTTCTCGTTTGCTGAACTATGAGGCCCGTCAGAAGTCCACTCCCACCACCCCACCTGTTGCCCTCCTAGCCCCTTAACATGCCTCTCCTTCTCATACCACCTATCGGAATAAGACGACGGACCCCAAACCGCTCCTATACCAACAACACCCGTTACCCTCGGCCTACGATCTTGGATCTAGTCCTACACAGGAACCCATGACCCAATACTAACTCTACTTTGGCTTTAGTCACTCAACCCGCACTTGCTCCCGTCTCTCCACCTTGACCCAACCATTAGTGCTCCGCTCCCTCAACTCAGCCTTTGCTGGACTTCAGACAACCCAACCTCCATAGCCTTTCTATGACCCCAGCTGGTATCCTGACACCGGAGCCTCCACCCACATGGTCAGCAATCCTGCGGTCCTTCAGCAACGTCATCCTTGGACCACACACCGTTCATCTTGGAAATGGTGATCATCTCCCCATCACTTATAATGGTAACATGACACTTCCTCTTTTCATCTATTATCTATTGCTCAATTCTCTAAAGATAAGAAAGTTCTTTATACTTTTGATACCCATAATTTCTATATATTTGATCTCACTACTGGGTCTCTTCTTTATCGGGGCCTATGTTAGGATGGTCTCTACAAGATTCCTGCTCTTCCATCCCGTGTTCAAGTTCTCTCTACCTCCCACAGTTCCTCTACATTGTGGAATCAGACTTGGTCACCTCTCTGCCAAAGTCATATCTTATTTAGGCTCGCATAAATTTTTATCTCCTACCTTTAAGATTAATTCTTCCTTTTGTCAAGGGTGTGCCTTGGAAAAATCAACACACCTCCCATTTCCCAATCAAATGAAATATAAAATGCCGCTCCTTTTTCTTTAATACATTATGATGTTTGGCAATCTCCTAATCTCTCTGTCTCTGGTTACAAATACTATATGCATTTTAGTGACGATTATACTCGTTTTTCCAAGTTATATTTTATGAAATGTAATTCAAAAATTCTTACACAAACACAATTCTTCGCCTCCATCAAACAATTTCAATGTGATGGCGGAGGAGAATATGAGGGCTCTTTTTAGGAATCCTGTCCGTCCATTGGCATTCACCACTGTCTTTCTTGCCCTCACACACCTTCACAGAATGGTCTTGTTGAACGAAAGCATCGTCACCACTCTCCTCTCTAGTCATGTTCCCCGCTTTCACTGACCTGAAGCTGTCTCCACCTCTGTTCATTGTATCAATCGTCTCCCCTGTCCCGTTCTTATTTGGGCTTCCCCCTTCTTCCGTCTCTATGGGCATTCCCCCTCGTACTCCGATCTTCGTGTTTTTGGTTGTGCCTGTTATTCGCATTTGGGTGCTTATTTCACTAACAAATTATTGACAAGAATTGTTGAATGTGTGTTTTTAGGTTACAAACTCACAACACAAAGGATGTCGTTGCTTGGATCGCTCGACAGGCCGTGTCTACATATCCCATCGTGTGTTAGATTTATGAGATTAAGAATTTACATAGTAAGGAAGATGATGAGGCAGATATTACGTAAGTACCCTACAAAGTTTAAATATAACATAACACACCACATAACTATTACAAATAAGACCAGACAACACTCCCCCTCAAGGTGGTGCAAAGATATCTATCATGCCCACCTTGACCAATAAATGTTGCTGAAAAGTTTTACTCACACCCTTGGTCAAGACATCAGCCACTTGATCAGTCGTGCTAACATACGGAGTATTAATCAATCCAAGAAGAAGCTTCTCCTTGATAAAATGTCCATCAACTTCAATGTGCTTTGTCCTGTCATGTTGGACTGGATTGTGGGCAATACTAATGACGGCTTTATAGTCACAATTTAAATTCATTGGCTCATGAATGGAGTAACTCAACTCTTCTAACATGGTCCGTATCCACATCAACTCGCACATTCCATATGCCATGGATTTGAACTTAGCTTTTGCATTAGATCTAGCAACTACAAACTATTTCTTGCTTCACCATGAAACAAGATTACCTTCAATAAAGGTGCAATATCCGGAAGTGGATCGCCAGTCAATGACGGACCCTGTTCAATCAACATCAGTGTAAGCTTCAATACATAAGCGATCATGCTGTCCAAATAATATTCCCTTCCCAGGGGAACTCTTGAGGTACCGGAGGACATGATATGCATGGTGTTCTTGGATGCATAAATTGGCTTATCACACTAACAACATAAGCAATATCTGGACGTGTAAGAGAGAGGTAAATAAATCTCCCAACCAAACGCTGAAATCTTCCCACATTAGTTAATGGCTCCCTATCCGTATCATTGAGCATATGGTTATGCTCAATATGATATCAACAGGCTTAGCTCCAAGTTTACCCGTTTCAGCCAACCTATCTAACACATAGTTCCGTTGAAAAATAAACACTCCTTTCTTGAATCTGCACACTTCGATGCCATGAAAGTATCTTTATGATTCGAGGTCTTTGACTTCAAACTCTGTTCCCAAAAATGTCTTCATTACTTGAATCTCTTTCGAATCATCTCGAGTGATAACAATATCATCAACGTATACACTAAGGGCAGTGGTGAAATTTTGGAGCCTCTTGATGAAGAGTGTATGATTCGCCTGACTCTGTGTACACCCTACTCTCTTCACATCATTGTTGAACCTCTCAACACAAGCATATGTAGACTGCTTAAGCTCATACAAGGCCTTATTTAGTTTGCACACTAAATTCTTTCCATCAGCAAGCTTGAAACCAAGAGGCATCATCATATACACTTCTTCCTCCAAACCACTATGAAGAAAGGCATTCTTTACATCCAACTGATGCAAAGGCCAAGACAAATTAGCTGCCAAAGAGAGAGGAACTCATATGAAGTTCATCTTGGCAACCGGAAAAAATGTCTCTTGATAATTAATCTCATATGTCTGAGTGAAGCTCTTTGCAACTAACCGTGCTTAATATCTCTCAATTTTTCCATCAACCTGAAACTTAACATTGTTTACCCATTTGCAGCCTACTAGTTTATTTCCTTTGGGCAATGGTATAATATCTCAGATATTATTCGTCTCAAGGGCCTTCATTTCCTCAAACATGGCTTCCTTTCACTGGTTCTGACTAAGGGCATCTGAAACATTAGAAGGAATAGAAAAAGACGATACCAAAGAAGTGAATGAACGATATGTAGGAGATAAGGCATTATATGATACAAAATGAGATATGGGATGTTTCGTACAATTACAAACACCCTTACGAAGAGCAATAGGGACATCAAGATCAAGTGAGGGATTACCTTGATCGAGAGAGACTTCTTGGTCCTGGGGTGAGACAATGGCTTGTTTTTCTCTCCTAGTATATATAAGTATCTCCTTTGTCAGTTGCAAATAATTAGTGTAAGTGGTAAATCGCATAAGCTCTCCTTGAGTAGGCATATGCTCCCCTTGTGTAAGAACGGGTGATGAAATGGGACATGGGTTCTCTATACTTATAATATCTCCCTGTAGAGATGCATGAGTAGTAAAGGAAAAAAAAGGAACCGACTCAAAGAATGTGACATTCATGGAGACAAACCAACGACGAGTAGTAGGATTATAACACCGATTCCCCTTTCGAGTGTCAGAATACCCAGGATACACACATCAGACTGACTTTGGATCCATTTTGTCCTTACGATGATGTATGTGAACTTAACAAACACAACTAAACGCTTTGGGAGTAATAGTGAATAAAGGGGACTGAGGGTATAAAATAGAGACCGGTGATTGATAGTCGAGAATTTGATAGGACACTTGATTAATTAAATATGTCGCGGTTAACATTGCATCAGCCCAATATGATTTAGGTACTCCATACCTATGCTAAGGGAACGACACACCTCTGTAATATGACGATGCTTTCTTTCACCTGCACCATTTGTTGTGAGGTATCAACACATGATGTTTGATGGGCAATCCCATTATCAGTAAAAAAAAGAGGCAAGGCCAACATACATAGATTCTCCTCTATTATCAGATCGCCCAAAATAAATACACACCATCTTATGAAATGTTTGAAAAATGGAATGAACTTCACTTTTAGTATTCATAAGATAAAGCCAAGTATAACGACTAAAGTCATCAACAAACACAACAAAGTATCTAAAACCAAGTAATGAAGTAGTTAGTTCATGACCCCACATATCTGAAAGAACAAGTTGTAACGGAGTTGTAGTTTCATCTATGAAGCACGGACACGTAATACATGTTTCGACACGCGACACGCAATACGTGATTGATCCAAAAACTAGGATACGACACGCTATGATACGTATAATATATAATATATATTTAAATATATATTAATGAAATAAAACAGATTTTCTCCATAAAATACATTATTAGAGCATTCTTAACATCAAATTAAGAAAATGGACCATACAAAACAAAATTCAAACACACTTTGACCTTAAGAACCATAAATAAAGCACAATCACCATCACTTGAGTCAACGCTGACTTGTGACTTCCGGGAGAGTGTCCGTGCTTCGTAGAGTTTCATTAATACTAATAGGATAGGAAACACGACGTTGTTTTGTGAGAACATATGCTTCACAATTTAGCTCAAAATGTGCAACAGATGAAAATTTAAGGATAACACGTTTTAAAACAGGAATAGGTAAATTTCCTAGTCTATTATGCCATCGCATGAACAGATCTCTATTTGTGCTACTATCCCTAACACTAGTTTGATTTACAACATAAGAAGATGGCCTTGTGTCCAACAAATACAAGCCATTGTCTTCACGTCCACTCCTAATCGTCTGCCCTGTGTCCAAGTCCTGAATGAGACAATGAGATGGAAAAAAGGTTACACTAAAATTCAAGCTTTTGGTAATATGACTGATAGAGAAGATTATTGGTAAGCTTTGGAGCATGAAGAACAGAGGATAGGGTAATATTAGAAAAAACAAGAATTGTGCCCTTCTCCGCAATGGAGAAGGATCCATCTCCCACTATAATCTTATTCCTACCAGAACACACATTGTAAGAGGAGAAACCGAATACCATACCAGTTATGTGATCAGTAGGCCCTGAATCAATGATCCAAGGAAGCGTATCAGATGAAGCGGAAACATGATTTGCCAAATGAGAAGTACCTGTTTGAGCAAAATTAGAGGCAAAACTGTGATGAGAATCAAGTTGAGCTAACATTTGTCTGAAATACGAAATATCTTTCTCGGTGAGTTGTTGTGGCCCGAGAAGGACATTAGGTGCTGGAGGATCATTAACTGTTGTATGCGTCGCAGATGGACCACGAACTGGGACATGGAGTTTCGAGCAGGTTTTCTGAGTATGACGAGTACGCCCACAATGATCACACTTCAACCCGCTCTTATCATCTGGCTTTCCCTCTCTTGGATAGGTCTATTCCATTGTTGGGTGGTGAGAGCAGACCTCTCAGATAAAGGCACTTCTGACTCGGACTTTGGATTCATGACTTTCTTCCTGCTTTCCTTAGTTTGAATATAGGAAAAAACTTTCGTAACAGAAATTGGTGCAGGATATCCCTCCATCATTTGCACCCTGGCATGCTGATATTGTGGGTGCATGGCACCCAAGAATTCATAGATGCGATTCCGTTCTACCATAGCCCGAAATGCTTTAACATCTACTGCACAAACCGGTATGTAGTCTTGGTAGTGGTCAATCTCTTCCTGCTTGCCACACAGAGTATGGTAATAGGGTAGCAAGAGAAACATCATCTTGCTCAAATTTTGCAATCTTTTGTTGACGCTCATACAGCTTAACAAAATTACCGACGGATGAATAGGTCTCTTCAATAGCATCCCATAACTCTGTGGCCATTTTTACAAACAAGAACCCTTTGCTAATTTGTGGCTGCATTGACTGTAACAACCATGTCATAACTATCGCATTTTCAGCATTCCATTCTTTAAACTTTGGATCATTCTTGGCCGGGTACGTGACAATTTCATCAATAGGGTCAATCATTATTCTACTTGTGATATGAATACGCGCTGATTGAGTCGACTGCATATAATTTGTCTCATCCGGTCTAATAGTGGTGATACACAGGCGTGGATGATGATCATTGTTACTACCCACTGTTGGAGTAAGACTTGATGAAGATCCATCTCCTCCGGAGCTCACCTCTGAACCAGACATGTTCTTAAAGGGGTTTTTGGGTTATGCACTCCTCAAAAACAGAACAACAAGTGTGTAGAGAACTACTGTCTAGCACAAAATAACAACTTATATGGTAGAGTTTGAAACTACATACAAACCCTAAAAAACAGCGGAGCAATTCATAATTGATTCACGTACTATAAAAAAACAGCGGAGTAACGCATATACCTCAGTAACGAAAAACAAAAATGGAAAAACTGATCGAAAGTTGTGGATGTGATTAACTCTCTACACCGTTGCAAACAACTCCCATCTTTGAATCTCTCCAACCTTACACACAAACTAGGGTTTAAACTACTTGCCCTTAGAAATTTACACACCATGCTCTCATACCATGTTAGATTTATAAGATTAAGAATTTACATAATAAGGAAGATGATGAGACGAGAAGAAGAAGAAGAAGAAGAAGAAGAAGAAGAAGATGAGGGAGAGAGAAGAGATAAATAAGCGTCCTGTAGAAAGGGGAGTAGTTATGAACCCTGTAGATCATCCCCAAGGGGGTGGTGAAGAGAGGGCGCCAATTGGTAGAAAAAAAACCACAACCCCTTGGGGTTATCCTGCACTTGGAAGAAGAAGTAGAAAAATGAATAAAAATAGTGATAATTTGATTTTTATGCATTAGTAAATAGGAGAGAAAATCGAATTTATTTCGTTTTTACAAAACAAAAGAAAAAAAAATAGGAATAAGTTGTGACACGTTCACTAAAAAAAACATTTTGTCTCAGCAAAAGATGGAATAAATGAATACCTTCATTCTCCCCATCACTTTCTATTTATATTAATAAGTTTCAGATAATACATAAGTATACATATTTTAAATATAACATAACACACCGCATAACTATTACAAATAAGATCCGACAACACCATGTTTGTTTCAATGAACGCCATTTTCCCTTCTCTAATGCTATCCCCACCTCCAACCTTTCTCCCTCGATATCCGCATCCCTTATCCCTCCTGCCCCTTCCGTACCTTCCCCCTCCTTACCCCCACCCATTCCTCGACCTTCTCCTCATAAACCCTACCCTCTACTCTATCACCGTCGCTCCACCCAACCACCTCTAGACACTCCTGCCCCTCCCTCCAACCCCGCAGACATTCCTTTCTCTGTCCCCACCCGGCATCCTATGATCACTCGACAGCAAATCGATACCCATAGGCCCCTCTACCAAACAGATGGCACCATCATATATCCCCTTCCCAAAGCTCTTCTGGCTCATTTTCCCTCCTCTACCTTCGAACCCAGCTGTTACTCTCAAGCTTCCCGCATTCTCGAATGGCGTCAGGCCATAACTACGGAGCTCAACGCCCTACTTAATAACTCTACTTGGGCTCTTGTTCCTCTAGATCCTAATCAACATGTAGTTGGCTGCAAATGGATGTTTAAGGTCTTAAGCGTCGTGCTGATGATTCCATTGAGCGCCATAAGGCTCGCCTGGTTGCAAAGGGTTTCCACCAACAAACCGATATTGATTTCGAGGAAACTTTCATCCGGTCATCAAGTCCACTACAGTTTGAACAATTCTCAGCCTTGCTATCTTATGGGTTTGGTCTCTTCGTCAACTTTATATGAAAAATACCTTTCTCCATGGGATCCTTGACGAGACTGTCTACATGAGTCTTCCTCTTGGCTTCACTAATTCTGCACATCATGATCATTTCTGCCTTCTCAACAAGGCCATTTATGGCCTCAAATAAGCCCCTGTGCTTAGTTCCAGTGGCTTAATAGTCTTCTTCTCTAGTATGCGTTCACTCAAAGTCGTGTCGTTAACCCTCTGTTCATCTACAAATTCAAGTATGCAGATCTCTACCTTCTACTGTACGTGGATGATGTAATTCTTACTGGAAACACCCCACACCTCCTCACTTCCTTCATTACCACCTTGGGTAAGAAATTTAAGCTAAGTGATCTTGGCCGCCTGTCCTACTTCCTTGGTCTTAAAGCCAACTACCCCGGTAACTGCCGTCACCTCTCCCAAACCAAATACACTATCAACCTTCTCCACCGCTTCAGCATGACTGACTACAAGCCCTGCTCTACACCCATTTGTGCCAAAGCCCAACCAACACAGATTACCTCATTTCTGATCTCACGGAGTATCGCCAGTTAGTTGGCTTCCTTCAGTACCTCACATTCACCCGCCTTGTCATAGCCTACACTGTCCATCATGTGGCTTAATTCATGAGTCAACCTCGTCATCCTCACTTCATAACTGCTAAGAGAATCCTTCGCTACCTCAAAAGTTCACCCGATCACGATCTCCTCTTCCGTCCTTCCTCCACCCCCTTTATCATCACTGCTTACTCCGATGCTGACTGCTGCGTATCCTGACTCCCGCCGTTCCACTATTGACCTCTGCGTCTTCTTGAGCTTTAACCTTATCTATTGGACTGCCAAGAAGCAACCCACTGTTTCCCGCTCTAGTGCCGAAGTCGAATACTGCTCCCTAGCCCATGTCTACTGAAACGACTTGGATTTTCCATCTCACCAAGCTTGCAATTCCCTCCCCTAAGCCTATCACTGTGATAATCTCAGCACCACCTACATGGTCTCCAACTCTGTTTTTCATGCCTGCACCAAATACATTGAGTTGGGCTATCACTTCATTCGAGAACTTCTCATGGCTGGCTCTCATCGAGTTCATTTTGTCCCCTCTAATGATCAATTTGTGGATATTTTTACCAAAGGGCTCCACAAGCATCGTTTCACTCTGCTAATGTCGAACCTCGTCTCTCCAGGACATTCGTGTTTGCAGGGGAGTGTTAAAGCTCCTTAAAACATGCCATAGTTTATGGGAATCATTTGTGTAAATATTTGACTATCTTGGGCTTAATCTTAAGCATAAATCATGCTTATATATTCCCTTTATACACATTGTAAGAACTATATATAGGCCTCCAATTGGAGAAGAATGACAAGGAAATTCAATTTACCAATTCTTTCCCAATTCTTTCATCTGAAGGGGGTTTAAATGGCGGAATTAGTGATCCTTCAAAGAACTAAAAATGACAATGACAAGGCAACATTAAAAGGACTCAAAGATCGCAGAACCAACAAAGAGCTGGCTAAACGCATCCTCAATTGCACAGAAATGACTAAATAAGCAATATTCATAGGTTCAGAGAATCAATTACCAATTAACAGTTGCAAATTTTATATGTTCAGAAATATAAATAACCAACTAAAAGAAATTAAGATTAAAAATATAGAAAAGAAAGAAAATACTTAATATTGAAGGTAGATTAAATTTGAATAACTATCCAGTACCGGTAACACCTAATTGAACAAATAATTATCCAGTAACTGGGAAATTTTAATTTGTAAAGCAATTCTACTGGTTCTAACTTATTTGTTGTCTTATTTTTCACTGATATTTCATCCTTAGTATTGTTGTTTTTGCCATTTTCACCACTAGATATGAGCAAGAATTTTGTTTAGCAGATTGTTGATTTCTGCTGCGGTTCGAATGATTTCAGTTGCTTGATGAAAGAAAAGCTTGATAAATTGAAGAAGAGGTGCACTTTCAAAAATTATGATCTTATTACACCTAAGGTAGGTTTTCACTCTTCTCTAAGTTCATGCAAAATAAAAATTTAAACTAGAGTTGGAGCAAATATTTAGTGCCAGTTCGATGTATGTGTGATGTTCCATGTGCTATTGATTAAATGACCGAAATTTTAATGAGAAGCTTCCCAAATACTAATATGTGATGTGAGATTGCTTCCTGAAGGCCTTGTTTTTTTTTTTTTTTTTGATTAATGAACAAAATCAGTAAAGCAGCTAATTCTTATTTTCTTGAAACCTTTTTTTAATATTTCGATACATAATTGATACTTCAAATAGTATTTGTTGACTTGATCATCAAGTTTGGCTTTCATATACCACACCGATGTAGTGGATATTTTTGCGATACGTACAGGATACGATTGTGGCAAAGTCATAATTGTTGTCATAAATGTGGATTGTGTTATAAATGGAGGTGTTAATGTTAGTAATTGCTCTTTATTCATTACTTTCTGTTCTCACTCCACTTGACTATGTATACCTATCGGGGCTAGGATTCTTAATTTTAACGCTCGGGTTTATCATTTCCTCAGAATGATTTCAATTTTGAAAAGAGAGATTGGCTAAGTGTTCAAGTAGGAGAGTTACCTGCTGGATCTCGTCTGGTGAGATAAAAGTTAGCATGATTCTTTAGATCCATGATCACTATTAGGGAAATTCATCATTTTTCCATTTCATTGTTTTCTGATAGATCATGGGGCTAAATCCTCCTTTCGGGATCGCCAATAAGCTCATTGACCAGGCTCTTAGGTTCAAACCAAAGCTCATTATTCTTATTGTTCCAAAAGAAACCAAAAGGTATGCATTTTACTTCTATCACACTCTCTCCCTCTCTTTATCTCATATTTGTTTGCTTCTATGACAGGCTTGATGAAAAAGCTTATCCATACGATATAATTTGGGAGGATCATCAAATAGTCTCTGGCAAGGTACGATAGCAAAGCAATTACCTTTCTAATCTATGGTGATTGATCTTATTAGTTGGAGAAGATGAAATTCTTCAACGTGTTTGACCTTTATGTCCATGCAGTCATTTTACCTACCCGGGTCGGTGGACGTGCATGACCAGCAATTGGATCAATGGAATTCGGAGGCACCGCCACTATACCTTTGGAGTCGCCCTGACTGTACTGCAAAGAACAAAGAAATAGCCCAAAAGCTTGGCCACTTATGCATGGAGCAAAGAGAGAAGAATGACAAAAGACCCTTCACCAATTATCGAATGGAAGAAACCCATGATCGTTATGGCAATTTCTCCAATATTATGGAGGGCTATACCAATAAATCGCGCATCTTATATGATGTTACTGAGGTATATGGTGATAATATCAATACCCACATTGCCCCTGGCAAGGAAAAAGATATATTTGAGAACAAGCATGAAATGGGAGATTCAGCTCTTGATGACATTGAGATGTATGCCGACATGGAATTGTCAACTCCTATTAAGTCTGTGGAGCCCCAAAATGGTATTGATAGAGATTTAGAAATGAAAAATAGAGAAGGGATTTCAGAGCAACCAGGCCCAAGCAAGCCATTCTCATTTGGTGTTTGGAACTGAAAGTGGATACTGGGTAACAGGCACTAGTTATGGTCTTAATAGCGGAAAGGAGGACCACACTACTCAAGTCTCGAGTATATGAAAGATGGAAGTGAATTTGCTCTTGTAAATCAAACTAGTAGAATATGGAGTAATATTGTCACAACGTGTTACTTTCAGCTTTTTTTCTTTTTAGTTCTTTGATATATGAAGGGATTCACTTACAGGATGATTGTTTGGCTAGCACTCCATGTATTCAACAGTTATATATATATATATATATATACACACACTCATTCCTCTCTCTTGTCTGTCTATCTATCTTATCTATCATGCAATACAACCACTGTAGTGGAGCTGCTCAATCTCTCTAACTAGGTTTCCTGATTGTGTGACCTTTGTCAGTAGTCGTTTGGTATTCAATTGGCTTCTTCTTTCATTACATTTTGTTATAGGGTACGCTTCTTCGTCACCTTCTTTTTTGAACTGGATTCAGTGCAGGCTGTCATTGTTGATCAAAGCTGAAATTAGTGAACTGTAATGCTTACTGACAACAGTATAGCTAGGAGGAGCCTAATATGCTTCCAGTGGCAAATGAATATCAAGCCTTGGGTACCTAGTTAAACCAAGACAATCAACAGTTGTGCACATAATGTAACAAATATTTTAAACAGGTAATGCCCCAATTTTTCAAAGTCATTCACTCGTGCAATTTTTTTTAAATAAAAATGAAGTGTAATGCCCTGTATTATTATGGCATTTATTAACGTCTGTTTGGTTGTCCCAAAATTGTAAATTGACTCATTTACAAATTGATTCATTAATTGTGTTTGGTTTCATTAATGAAATGATAATTGCCCCATTTTAGCTCGTGTGTAAAATTTGAAATTGGATCATTTCACAAAAACATGAAATGCATTCATTTGAAATAGGAGTCACATAAAGTTGCATGGTTCCCGCCCTCTTTCCCCCTCCCCCTCCCCCTCTCTCTTAATTTGTTTTTATCTTTTTTTTTTCCTCATTGAACCTTAACATTAATTTCAAATTATCAAACATTGTGAAAAATTGGATTTAACTCATTTCAAATCGACTCATTTGAACGCATGTCATATGAAATAATTCACAGTAAGTCAATTTACGTAATCAAACAATTTGCGCAATCAAACAAGGCCTAAATTGGTTACAATGCCTAAATTGGTTATTGGCTATTGATGAGTTATTATTTCATATGACATGCGACATGTCATTTTGTAGTTTGAGATGTTGGACATTTGTTATGTCATTTTAACTGGGATGTTACTTTGAGATGTTACATACATTGTATTATGTAATTGAGTTACATGCTGATTCGATGATCTTATAAATTCATTAAGATAAATAATTAAGAGACTTTAGTATTATAGGCGACTATGGAACGGTTGAGGGCTAGATATCGGGAGTTTTCTTGTTTGGATTATTCCATCGACATCGGGCCCCATCGATCGTGAAGTAGGTTTTTATAATATTATGTGATATTTAATTAATTAATAACTTAAGTAGATTTGAACTTAAGTTACACCTATCGGCTATGTAATTAATTTAAGAAGATAATTAGTTAACTTAATAAGATGATTGACTTGTAGAACATGTTAACTTCCTGGTTAATTCCCGGGATGTTTAGAAAGTCTTGTTTGAGTTTGAAACAATAGAATTTTGGTCCATTGGATATGAGGCTTGTTTAGAACCTTTTGGGTTGATACTATTTTGGGCCCTAAGTCTAATTTCGGGTTTGATGATTTTATTAACCTAATTAACATAACCTAAAACAATTACAACATATTGGGAGAACCCTGGTTCCTAAGCGAGAAACCTAGCTTTGGAAATTTGGGGGTGAAGAAGCCTAGCATCGAAGATTTGAGGGAATTGAGGATTGATTCTTACCATCATCCCAAGGCAAGTCTATTTTGTATAAACATATAATTAGGTTTATGTTATAGTAATACTAAAATGTTGAAATTTGTTAATAAAATCATATAATTTGATTTTTATTGACAATTATATCTAATTTCGTTATTAAGATTGATCATATAATGAACTCTAGTTTATGTATTGAAGAACTCTTGAGGCTTTGTTAATGAATCAACTAATCAACCTGATGTAATTTGACTTTAAAATCATTAGATATGAATCATATTAGTTGTGATATATAAAAGCCCAATGTTTATTGTATAAATTGATTAGATATTTGTAGGTCAATTGAACTCATTCTTATGGAGAATATGAAGTTTGGATCAATTTTATAATTTATGAATTTGAACCTTTAATCTCCTTATAATTACCTTGTAGAAACTTGTTAGAAACATTAATATGTTCTTTATATGGTTGAAGGATGGGCTATTATGGTAATCTAGAGGTTTTAGGTTGGTTTGAATTGTTTTGAGCCACCATGGACGAACTTGGAGTTACATAGGATAATCAATTTGACCTTAAGGGGAATCGATTTGACCTGAAGTGAATCGATTCGACCTGAGAGGGACCCATTTGGTCCAGCAGACTTGGCCTAGTTTGGTATTTTAGGGACTTTAAGATTGGGTTTTGAAGTTATATGATCTCAGAAACTTTAAGATAAATTAATATTACTACATAAACTATAGATGTGAGGGTAGATACCTAATTAGGGAACTTTGGGGTTGATGTTAACTTTATAACGTTGGTTAAAAAGAAACGATTGTGTAAATTACAAGATAAACGAAAATGTATTTGTAACCCTTCGAGTAAGGTAGTTGTTTATTTAAAATAAGTATATAAATGATAGGTGTTGGACGATACATATGCTTAAGAACCTTGGGGTTCGAGCTATAATTTAAGTAAATGGTTAATGTTAAATGTGCATAATAATATAATATAAAATATATTATCTTTATAACCCATTTGAATCGGTTTTGATGCTGATTTTCTTTGATGATGTGCAATCATACCATGTGTGTGTATACGCTTGTGGGTAACCTTCTAGTAAGGATTGGATGGGGCACGTACAACGTTGATCGCACGTGGTATTCTTGATGATAGAGATGGGCTCTACCTAGGTCCTCTTTATCTCGACCATACGTGTTGAGATACTCGTATCCTGAGCGGGACAATGGGTCTGGACCATCTCATATAGCCTTTGGTATGAGATCATACATTTGGTGTGATGGCCTAGTGATTTCTCTTGCTCTTGTTGTTTTGGGACTATAGGGTTAGGACATCCTATAGATATAGCTACTAGTGTCACGAGTGATCCCTAAAGGCAATAGGGATTGGCCTTCACACTTTATTTTTGGGTCACGGGTGGCCCCATATGATTTGATGTGAATTGAGCACATTCACGAATATTTTGGATTTTGTATTCGTCGTGCTTGATGATAATTATACTAGAGATATGTACACATGCGATTATGACTTGAGAATGTTGAAATAAAATATACTAATGATATATATATATATATATGAAACTACGGTTCAGAAATATTAAAATCTGATACAATAGAGATGTAAATTTTAGGTACATAACTTGAGAATGTTAAAATAAGAGAATGTTGTTAAAGTAAGAGATTATACTTATGGTAAGAGATACTTAATTACAAGGACTGGAGATGATAAAGTAAAAAATACTTAATCAAAGATGAACTCAGAGAATGTGAATAACTTTCGGGACTGGGATTAGTACCACATGCTTATTTAGGTTGTTTAGATTGAAATAACTTGAAATTAACTTAAATATTGGAGGAATATGTGTTATTATTATTGTGGCCTAAATGTATTTGCATTCTTATGCCCTGTAGACTTTCTAGAATTAATCCTCTCCGTGGAATTGTTTTTATAGGTCTTAGGTCGATGTCGTCGCCACAGACTTGATTTATTCGTTGGAGGAGTTTCTCCATCATCAAGCCTATTTATCATTTCCTAGTATGTAGGTGTGGAGTGGGTAGCTCATTTACATTCATGTATTCTTTTATATTTTATTTTTGCAGAAAATTGTAATTACTCAGTTTTCTCGAGTCACAGATTGTACAAGATACATTTATTTATGTTGGTGTAATTATTCAGAGTTGGATCTTGGACTATTGAGATTCGTGATATTCCAGAGTTAGAGTTTTGTTTTATTGTTATTTGGATGGTATTAGAGATGTTTTAGTTTATCCAACACTTTATTATTTAGCATTGTCTTTACATATATCGTTTTCATTTATCTTGTTCATGATCAGAATGTTATTAATTGTTTGAGTCTCGTGATTTTTATATTAGAACTAATTAATTTATTTATGGATTTAACGAGGTGTTACAGTTGGAATCAAAGTTAAAGTTGGAATCAAAGCATTCCATGTTCCAGTGTCATAGGGTCTTGAATGAGTCCACTTCTTTTCGGCGTTGCGTTCTTTGACTGCCTTAGAGATATAATGTTTATGATTTCTACTCTTAATCATGTTAACCTCTTAGGATGTCTTGTTCCATTGGTTCTGATGAATGAATTGAATAGACCATAGTGTATCGGGAGGGTTCCTTGTTTGGTTTTCATTCATTAGACGTCCCACGTATGGGGTTGCTTTGGTCGGGAGTTGGGACCTATTGGGCGTGAGAGTTTTAATGTGTACTTAGCGAATGGTTTGAGGGGAGGTGTTTTCCATTTTCCATTCGTAATAATACGAGGAGCAAGTTCCTAAAACCTCATTGGGCTGACTGCATGGTAGCCATGTGTGAGGAAGAGTTCAACTATATTTCTCTTTTTTCACCGGAAGTGATTGATACAGAAGTGAAGAAGATGGATCACGATATCAGAAACCGTATGTGAAGGATTCAGAAGGTATTATTGAATCCTTCACCATTTGTGCTCAAATGGAGGAAATTACCCTCCTACATCGCCAGGATCATCTTGACTATCAAAATGAAAAGAGTTCCTAATAAAGAGAAGATCAGGGCTGGACTAGGACCAAAAGACTATAGATGGTGGAGAGTCATATAGAGCTCGGGAGTCCCTCACCAACAAAAGGGACCAAAACAGGGGAGCATCCCTCAAGAGGTTCTAGGGATCAAATGATCAGAAACATCAAGATCAAGGGTAACATAGCCAAGGCCAATGAGGACGGGGCTGACAAGGCTAGAATCAACAAGATCGGCTGCAAAGACACGGTGAATAGGGTTGCCATTTCAATGGTTCCTTTATAGATAATTGTTACACTTGTGGTGAACGAGGCCACTTAGTTAGGTGACGCCTTAGGGGAAACCAAAATTTGTAGAGATGGAAATATGAAATTGTCATGTTTATGTTTATGGTTCATACGCACGAGTCTTATCTGACACAAATGGGTTCTCATCCTTTTGCTAATAGTACTTTCTCCATGATATTTGGACATATAGGCTTTTACCACCGACTTTTCTTTACACATGGTTACCCCATTGGATAAGGGTTTTACTTTACGTCATGTTTGTGGAGACATAACAGTTGTGATTGCTCGACTTGGTTTTTCATTGATTTATTGATTTTTTTACACATGAGGTCAAACAATTTTATTATTGGTCATAGATTGGTTAGGTATGTATTACTCTTAGACCGAATGCACGGGGAAGGTTATTATGCTTCCATTCTCGGGCATGAGATTTTTATTATAGTTATGCCTAGGTTCGAGGGATGGTTTAGCACATATTTTATTATAAGACGCGAGCACATCAGAGTAGGTTAGGATTTATTTAGAGATGGTACTGATAGTTTAGGATTTTTCAGATGTAATTAAGGATTACGTCACTGTGGGGAAGCTCCAATCCATTTTGTTCAAAGATGGAAGGTTCACTACATTTATGTGTGGCCCACCGGGAGATGAATAAGGTCACGATACAGAGCAAGTGTTCGTTATCGCATATCAACGATTTGTTTGAGCAGTTGTTAAGATCATCTTTCTTTTTGAAGATTAATTTGCGCTCGAGTTATCACCAGCTATGGATTCGAGAGGAGGATATCCCAAATATAGTTTTCTGACATAATAGGGATCATACGAGTTTCGGGTTATGTTATTTGGTTGACCAATGCTCTAGCCGTGTTCATGGATTTAATGAATAGAGTATTTTGACTGTAGTTGGACTAGTTTCGTCATCGTGTTTATTGACAACAAATGGTTAATTCATGTTCTGAGGATGAACGTGTACAACATCTGAAGAAAGTTTGGAAACACTTCGGGACCACAAACTGTTCGCTAATCTCTATAAGTGTGGATTCTCGGTACGAAAGGTGCAGGTTTTGGGGCACGTTGCATCTGAGGCTAGGAATTCTATGAATCATAGCAAGGTGTTGGCAGTGTTGGAACGGGGACAACCCTGTGACACCCCGCCTAATTAACCCAGGGTGATCAGTCCTAAATTAAATTAGAACAAGTTTATCAGTTGGTTCATTCTTAGCATCACTGTCGCCTTTTTAATTACTAACCACCTAAGGGAGAAAATTAGACTGGTGCCAAATTTTATCTTACTTTACTTCAAAGAAAAATACTCATGCGGAAATATAATAGTTTAAACAATCACAATTTACTGAAATCAACCATTCATATCTAAATAAATTAACCGAATAAACCATCGGCTCAAATCCAACAAATGTAACGACAAATAATAATAAATCTCAACAAGTCTGACATAAATACTAAATAAAGTTGTGAGCGACATACTCTAGTAATTGATAGGAATTTCTACACTAGAAATGAAAAGAATGAGGCGCCTATCAAACTCCCGCAACATTCACATATGCTGCAACAATGAATCCCTGGAATGAGTCAAGTCTGGCGTCCCTGTGACTGGACACTTAGAAGATTTTTTTTAAATATTTATAGCAAGGGTTAGAACCCAAAACATTTGGAAAATATTTAGCAAATGATTAACTTGCAGTAATAAATATGTACGCATGCTCTTCATAATTTAATTAGTGTCGCACTCCCTTGAGGATATCCTCACCCCTCCTCTAATATGTGCACTACTAACGCCTTGATTAATTTTCCTAGTTATTTATCCCAAACTAGATAAACGATATAACACCTTGCAACCACCCTACTCTAACCGAGTATTCAATAATTATGATTTCTAAGTTATTATCAACATTAACTTAACTGATCATTCCCCTTCTTAAATTTATATAACTTTCACACCCATTATACATATAATACAATTCGCAGCCTATATTAATTTACTCGTATATAATTATTTATCCCATTATATACGTATAGTCATATTACAACAATCACACATATGTTGAAATAATAATTAATAATGAACATCCTCCCGAGTAATAACTCACCGGATATATATTCTCTAAAGTGCTATCCCACTAGGTGTATTCACATAACCTAGTTACCCCAAGTCAAAATCCCTCACTAACTTGGTTAATAAAATAAATATTAGAGGCGGTCATATTCCTTCCCTGAAAGTGAGATGCCCCTCACCCATATAATGGACGCTATGACCTGGGGATATACTCGCCCTCCTTCTCAAGCTAGGGGATTCACACTCTACGCGCAACCTCCCCTGATAGCAATAGAGTATATATAATAATAATATCTAGCCAATGATATTAATGCACATACCATATATATATACTATCACACAACGTATATATATATAAAATACCCCGTCTATACCGTGTACTAAGTCCATAACACAAGCCTATAAAAATTATCATGGGTTTATGATCCAACCCTGATTATTAATTAATTTGCACCATAATTAATTAAATTACTTTTGGTATCGCCCAACCAATATATTCGGACTCGCTCTCACGGGCCGAAATAAAATAATACCCGAGTCTAAATCCCCGACTCCAAATTAATTAGTTTTCAATCTAAATTAATTTATCACCTTGTATCGCTCAACCAATATACCCGGACTAGCCCACTCGATCCGAATTCAATTATTTTGGAATATTTTTCCCCAAAATTAACCATAGTGTCTTCCATAAATTTCCTCTTAATCCCAATTACTTTCCCTCATAATTGATTAGAATATATGTCCTATCTTTATTTCTCATAAAATAAGGTGTTGGGGAGAAAGTTAAATTTCCCTTATATACTAAATCTGGCCGAACTGTCAAAAATCCCCGACCATTGATCGATTGATCCCGACCATCGATCGATCAATCGAACAGGTCTTTGTCTTCTCCGAAGACCTGTTTTTGCCATGGACGAAATCCTTAAAACCCCAACTCCTTCTATAACCTATCCCAAGCCTTCTCATTAGTATAACACCCCCAGAACATCATAAGTAACCCCCATAAAGTCCCCAAACCTTGTTTAATTTCCGTTCTCTACTGTTTTTCTAAATTGGGGAAAAACCCGAGTTATTCGTTAATCAGTCTCAACACCAAATTACCCACCCAATTTCATTCATAATTTGTCTGGGTTTATCACAACTAAGGTATATATCTGTTTAGAATCATGTAACACCATAAATTTTTACACCAATTCTCATCTTGTTTTCAAATTACAAAAACTCCATTTTTGTACCCGGTTATTCCCAAAACGAATTTTAGGTATTCACCTCACATAAATATGAATTAAAAACATAATTAAATACTACAACAAGTTATCCACTTGCCTTATGGTTTCGTAGGGTCTGATCCGGAGTTGTGATTCTCAAGGTTGATGATGAAATCCCCCTTTTGGCTCTTTCCTTTGTCCCCCAAATTGGTTCCCAGTGCCTTTAACTGCTCCTTAGGGTTTTCTCTCCCACTATGTGTTTTCCACTCTCCAATCAGCTGTTTCCATTTTTCTTTTTTAATAAGTAATTAGGCTTAATCCCGTTTTTAGCCTAATGGACCAAGCCCAAGTGACCCAAATACCCCCGTGTGGGCCCAACTATACCTAAAAATGTCCCGTCACCCGTTTACTACCTCCCGGTACACTTTTTCGACTATCTCGGCCCATCCGAACTCAATCGTGCACTCAGAATTGATATCCGAATAAATTTATAAAATTCTTATGTCACACCTAATTTAGTCTATACTGACTCCCGACAGAGATAAATGAATGTCGCCCCGTCACTAATACACATTATGACGTACATAGATGATTACAATTCACTTAGTAATTAAATTTCCTTAAATATTAACCATTCACTCTCCGATTAACATTTACACAAATATTACCATAATTAATTCAATTAAAATTACGACACACAAGTAATTTAAAATTTCTCGAATTAATTAAATATTAAATGTATAAAATTACGGGGTGTTACATACTCCCCCCCTCCTTACAAAGGAATTTCGTCCCCGAAATTAGGTCGTACCTGTGGTGAATAGCTCTGGATATTATTCCCGCATATCCTCCTCCCGCTCCCAAGTAGACTCGTCAACGTTGTGATGACCCCACTGTACTCTAACTAGTGGAACGAACTTGGATCATATCTTGCGCTCACTACGGTCCAAAATAGCCACCGATATCTCCTCATATGAGATGTCTGGATGTAAATCAATTTTCTCGAGTGGAATGTGTAAGAAGGCCCTCTCGCTCCTTCGATATTTCTTCAGCGATGCCACATGAAACACGTCGTGTATCCACTGAAGATGTTCCAGCAATCCCAGTCTATATGCTACCGATCCCACCCTATCAATAATAGGAAAGGGTCCCACATATCTCGGTGCTAATTTACCCTTCTTACCGAACCTCATCACCCCTTTCATAGGGGACACCCGGATAAATACCTGATCCCCAACCTCTAACTCCACATGTCTCCGCGAAGCATCAGCATAACTCTTCTGCCTATCCCGAGCTATCCAAATCCGCCCTCGAATTAGGTTTATCTTGGCAGATGTCTCCTGGACAATCTCCGGTCCCAATAACTTGTTATCCCCCACCTCTAACCAACAAGCGGGTGAACGACAAGGTCTCCCGTATAGTGCCTCGAACGGTGCTATGCCAATCGTGAATTGGTAAGAGTTGTTATACGCGAACTCTACCAAAGGAAGATATCTCTCCCATCCTCCCCCAAAGTTTAAAATGCACATCCTGAGCATGTCTTCTAGCATATGATTGACCCTCTCAGTCTGTCCGTCAGTCTGTGGGTGATAGGATGTACTCAAATGTAGCTCTGTGCCCATGGCTTCCTGAAAGCTCTGCCAAAAATGGGCCACAAAAATTTTGTCTATGTCAGAAATAATATTTACCGGCACCCCGTGCAGCTTAACAATTTCCGTTATGAATAGCTACGCATGACACATCATCTCAAAGTCTGTGCGAACTGGTAGGAAGTGGGACACCTTGGTCAATCGATCCACAATGACCCATATGGAGTCGTGACCCCTCTGCAATGTAGGTAACCCTATAATGAAGTCCATGGAGATGCTCTCCCACTTCCATACGGGAATTGTTAGTGCTGTAGCATCCCTGGAGGTCTCTGATGATCCACTTTCACGAGCTTACACGTGGTATATTTCGAGACAAACTTTGCTATGTCCCGTTTCATTCCTGCCCACCTATACTGCCTCCTCATATCCTGGTACATTTTATCCCCATCGGGATGTATCGCAAATCTCGAACCATGGGACTCGGTCATAACAGCGTGCCTTAACTCCTCATCCTCTAACACAATTAACCTCCTATTTAGGTGTAGGCCTCCTTCCAAGCTGATCGAGTAACCCTCTGCTCCCTCAGCTAATAGATGGCGCACCCTATCCCGGCAGATCTGATCCTCCGCCTGAGCCCTCACAACTCTCATAATGATCTCTGGGGTGATGGATAAAGCTGACATGCAGGTCCTGACTACATCATCCTCATATCGAAGCTCTCTCCACTTCGCTTTCCAAACTTCTGATATTTACCCAGTCGGTCTCCGGCTCAATGCATCTGCCACCACATTATCCTTACCAGGATGATACTGAATATCAAATTGGTAGTCTTCCATGAATTCTAGCCATCGCCTCTGCCTCATATTTAGATCCTTCTGTGTGAAGAGATACTGAAGTGACTTATGATCCGTGAATAAGGTGAACTGCTCTCCCAGCAGATAATGTCTCCATATCCTCAAAGAAAAAACGACCCCTGCTAGCTCTAGGTCGTGAGTGGGGTAATTCCTCTCGTGGGGATTTAGCTTTCTACACGCATAAGCTATATCCCTCTCCTCCTGCTGAAGCACACCCCCAAGTTCCTGTAAGGATGCGTCGGTGTAAATCCGATACTCTAGTCCTCCCCTCGGCAAAGCAAGTACGAGTGCAGATGTCAACTTGTCGAAAGCTAATTGACAATGATCACTCCAAATAAAAGGCACCCCTTCCAAGTCAGATTCGTTAAAGGGCCCACAATTTTGTTAGAACCCCTTAATGAATCGCCTGTAATAACCTGCCAATCCCAGGAAGCTACGCACCTCGGTTGGTGTCGTGGGCTGTCCCCACTCCCTCACTTCCGATACCTTGCTCGGATCCACCATAATACCTCGGTCTGACACCACATGACCAAGAAACTATACCTCCCGTAGCCAAAATCCACACTTCCCAAACTTGGCATAAAGCTGGTGATCCTGCAGCGTCTGTAGAACCTACGTAGATGCTTTGCGTGCTCCCCATCAGTGCTCGAGTAGATCAGGATGTCATCAATGAACACGATGACAAACTGGTCGAGATATTATCTGAAAACTCTGTTCATGAGATCCATGAATACTGCTGGCGCATTAGTGAGCCCAAATGGCATCACCCTGAACTCGTAAGATCCATACCGCGACAGGAAAGCGGTCTTAGGAACATCCTCCTCTCGGATAAGCAGCTGATGATACCCTGACCTCAAATCGATCTTGGATAAGTAAGACACCCCTCTCAATTGGTAAAATAAATCATCAATCCTAGGCAACATATATTTATTCCGTATCGTCACCTTGTTCAGCTCCCTACAGTCCACGTACAACCGAAGTGAACCATCTTGCTTCTTTACAAACAACACCGGTGCACCCCACGGCGATGTACTCCGCCGAATGAAACCCTGACCCAGGAGCTGCTAAATCTGCTCTCTTAGCTCACACATCTCTAAAGGGACCATACGGTAAGGTGCTCTAGCAATCGACCTCGTCCCCGATGCTAAATCGATTACAAACTCAATTTCCCTGCTGGGTGGTAACCCTGGTATTTCCTGGAACACATCCTCGAAGTCCCTTGCTACCGGAATCGAATCCAATGGAACTACCACCTCCTGTGAGGTATCTTCCTCAATATAATACAAGTGTGTATGCGACCCTGCCTCAGGTAGAGGCATCGCTATTAGGAACATCTTCTGTCCCGGAATGGAGAACACAATTGTCCTCTAGTAACAATCTACAGTCGCTCGATAACCTTCCAACTAATCCATACCTAGGATGACATCGTACCCCTCTATATCTAACACTAAGAGGTCCATCTCTAAACTAAGCCTCCCAATCACAATGTCCACCCCTCGACAAATCGAGTGAATCAATGCCCTGCTGCCTACTGACGACTCTACACACATACGGAGACTACCTGTGGTCTCTAGTAACCCGACTCATTTAGAAAATTTAGATTTAATGAATGAATGAGATGATCTTATATCAAAAAGTATCCTACCCTCATGACCATGAATGAGAAACATACTCTCAACTACTGGCGGCGCTTGCTGGGCTGGAGGATTGGGAACATCCCGGACATTATACACACGCTCGTAGTGCATTTACCCATGTTGCTGTGGGGCTGGTGGAGCTGGTGCTGCTGGCGGCATCTGTCCCTGCTGCCCCTGTTGGGCACCCTACTGTTGGCCTCTGTCCTTCTGCAGGCACTCCTCTTGAAGTGTCCTCTCTGTCCATAAAAAAAACAGCATCTCTGACCGTACCCCTGTCGTTGGCCCTGACGTGGCTAGCCCTGTTGGCCTCCCCCATTGTTCCCTTGGCCCTGACGGCCCCGAGGAACCTGCTGTGGCTGATTTGGGCTCGGTTGACCCTGCTTAAATCCCTGTCCTCTCGATCAAAACCCACGAGGCCTAAATTTCTTTGCCTGATTCCCTAGCTGACTGCTAGTTTGCTGCTGAGTACCACTTGTGTCACCACCAACAACTTCCTTGCCCTGCTGGCTCGGCTCCCCTACCCTCTTTCTCCCCTTCACATGGAAGCGATGATCCTAGAAATGTACGAGAGCGGCATTAATGATATCTGTATACGTCACCAACACCGTATTTCCAATCAAGTGCTGCCTGATCCTCCAGGCCAGGCCATCCATGAACCTTGACTTCTTTCGCTCCTCGTCGCTCACCTCATTTGGCACAAAGTTTGCCAAATGGGTGAACTCCTCCTCATAATCCGCCACTGATCGGTCACCCTGCACTAACTCACTAAACTTCTTTCTTATTTTTGCGTCTATTGTAGGTGGGAGGTATTTACGGTCAAACCGCACCCAGAACTCGGATATCGTCATCAAATCTCTCTCCTCAGCGGTGGTAACTGACTCCCACCACTGTAAGGCTGCCCCCGATAGACGGAAGGTAGTAAGAATCTATTTCTGCACATCGGTACACTCCAGCATGCGCAAGTGTCGCTGAATATTTTTCTTCCAATCAGAGGCCTCTACTACATCGGTGCTACCTCGGAACTCTGGTGGGTGACCCTTCTGAAAGGTCTCCCTGAGTCGCTACCAAGAAGGTGGTCCTACTGGGGCCTAAAGTGCTGGTTCCACTGAAGGCGGTGCCTGGGGCTATGGAAAATGAGCTGCCATAGCTCGCATTGCTATCTCAACTTCCTGGGCCACTATCACTGCCACCTGAGTAGTGGAGATCAACTCGGGTGGTGGTGGCGGTACCTGTGGTTCCTGATGAGCCTCCCTTAACTCATCCCTAGCCTCAGCCCTCTCCGCTCTCTATATCTTTGGTGGCATCTGAAAATAGATTGAATCGTATAAGTAGACAATTATACAAAAATCTAATAGCAGAAAAATGATATCTCAAAAGCGAAAATGAATCAACAGTCCTAATAATAGGGCTCTATAACAACCGAACACTACGCTGAAACATAGTAAGTCGTACAGATCCTAATGATGCTAGAACCTGATGCTCTGATACCATCTGTGACACACTGCCTAATTAACCCCGGGTGATCAGTCCTAAATTAAATTAGAACAGGTTTCTCAGTTGGTTCATTATTAGCATCACTGTCGCCTTTTTAATTACTAACCACCTAAGTGAGAAAATTAAACTGGTGCCAAATGTTATCTTACTTTACTTCAATGAAAAATACTCATGCGAAAATATAATAGTTTAAACGATCACAATTTACTGAAATCAACCATTCACATCTAAATAAATTAACCGGATAAACCATCGGCTCAAATCCAACAAATATAAAGACAGATAATAATAAATCTCAACAAGTCTGACATAAATACTAAATAAAGCTGTGAGCGACATGCTCGAGTAACTGATAGGAATTTCTACACTAGAAATGAAAAGAATGAGGCGCCTATCAAACTCCCGCAACATCCACATATGCTGCAGCAACGAATCCCTGGAATGAGTCAGGTCTAGCGTCCCTGTGGTTGGACACCTAAAAGTTTTTTTAAAATATTTATAGCAAGGGTTAAAACCCAAAACATTTGGAAAATATTTAGCACATGATTAACTTGCAGTAATAAATATGTCTGCATGCTCTTCATATTTTAGCTAGTGTCGCACTCCCTTGAGGATATCTTCACCCCTACTCTAATATGTACACTACTAACGCCTTAATTAATTTCCCTAGTTATTTATCCCAAACTAGATAACCGATATAACACCTTGCAACCACCCTACTCTAGCCGAGTATGCAATAATTATGATTTCTAAGTTATTATCAGCATTAACTTAACTGATCATTCCCCTTCTTAAATTTATATAACTTTCACACCCGTTATACATATAATACAATTCTCAACCTATATTAATTTACTCGTACATAATTATTTATCCCATTATATACGTATAGTCATATTACAACAATCACACATATGTTGAAATAATAATTAATAATGAACATCCTCCCGAGTAATATCTCACCGGATGTATATTCTCTAAAGTGCTATCCCACTAGGTGTATTCACATAACCTAGTTACCCCAAGTCAGATTTGCTCACTAACTTGGTTAATAACATAAATATTGGAGGCGGTCATATTCCTTCCCTGAAAGTGAGATGCCCCTCACCCATATAATGGACGCTATGACCTGGGGATATACTCGCCCTACTCCTCAAGCTAGGGGATTCACCCTCTACGCGCAACCTCCCCTAATAGCAATATAGTATATATAATAATAATATCTAGCCACTGATATTAATGCACGCACCATAGATATATACTATTGCACACCGTGTATATATATATATATATACATATATATAGAAATAAAATACCCCGGCTATACCGTGTACTAAGTCCATAACACAAGCCTATACAAATTATCATGGATTTATGATCCAACCGTGATTATTAATTAATTTGTACCTTAATTAATTAAATTACTTTTGGTGTCACCCAACCAATATATTCGGACTCGCTCTCGTGGGCCAAAATAAAATAATACCCGAGTCTAAATCCCCGACTCCAAATTAATTAGTTTTCAATCTAAATTAATTTAGCACCTTGGTATCGCTCAACCAATATACCCGGACTCGCCCACTCGATCTGTATTCAATTATTTTGGAATATTTTCCCCCAAAATTAACCATAGTGTGTCATCCATAAATTTCCTCTTAATACCAATTACTTTCCCTCATAATTGATTAGAATATATGTCCTATATTTATTTCTCATCAAATAAGGTGTGGGGGAGAAAGTTAAATTTCCCATATATACTAAAACTGACCGAAATGCCAAAAATTCCGAACCATCGATCGATCGAACAGGTCTTTGTCTTCTCCGAAGATCTGTTTCTACCATGGACGAAATCCTTAAAACCCCAACTCCTTCTACAACCTAAACTAAGTCTTCTCATCAGTATAACACTCTGAGAACATCATAAGGAACCCCCATAAAGTCCCCAAACCTTGTTTAACTTCCGTTCTCTACTGTTTTTCCAAATTGGGGAAAAACTCGAGTTATTCGTTAATCAGTCTCAACACCAAATTACCCACCCAATTTCATTAATAATTCATCTGGGTTTATCACAACTAAGGCATATATCAGTTCAGAATCATGTAACACCATAAATTCTTACACCAATTCTCATCTTGTTTTCAAATCACAAAAACCCCATTTTTGTACCCGTTTATTCTCAAAACGAATTTTAGGTATTCACCTCACATAAATATGAATTAAAAACATAATTAAATGCTACAGTAAGTTATCCACTTGCCTTATAGTTTCGTAGGTCTGATCCGGAGTTGTGATTCTTAAGGTTGATGATGAAATCTCCCTTTTGGCTCTTTCCTTTGTCTCCCAAATTGGTTCCCAGTGCCTTTAACTTCTCCTTAGGGTTTTCTCTCCCACTATGTGTTTTCCACTCTCCAATCAATCATTTTACTTTTTCTTTTTATTAAGTAATTAGGCTTAATCCCGTTTTTAGCCTAATGTGCCAAGCCCAAGTGACCCAAATACCTCCGTGTGGGCCCGGTTATGCCTAAAAATGTCCCGTGACCCGTTTACTACCCCCGGATACACTTTTTTGACTATCATGGCCCATCCGGACTCAACCGTGCACTCAGAATTGACATCCGAATAAATTTATAAAATTCTCATCTCACACCTAATTTAGTTTATACTGACTCCCGGTTGAGATAAATGAATGCCGCCTCGTCACTAATACACATTATGCCGTACATAGATTATTACTATTCATTTAGTAATTAAATTTTCTTAAATATTAACCCTTCACTCTCCGATTAACATTTACACAAATATTACAATAATTAATTCAATTAAAATTATGACACACAAGTAATTTAAAATTTCTCGAATTAATTAAATATTAAATGTATAAAATTATGGGGTGTTACAAACCCACAACACCTACTGAGGTTTGAAGCTTTTTGACTTTTGGTAGGGTACTACATGAGGTTCATTTAGGGGTTCTCATAGAGTGAGGGACCACTAACCCACCTCACTCAGAAGGGAGCATAATTCGTTTCGGACGAGCATTGCAAGTGAGCGTTTAAGGAGTTAAAGGAATGTCTAACAGCTGCACTTTTTATTCATTGTATTTAAAGGAATTACTTGTTGGTCGAGATATTTCATTTTTCTCGGACCACAACGACCTTCAAGATTTTTTCACTTAATGGAAAAATGCATTAGAGGAGGTGGTTGGAGTTTGTGAAGTAATACCACTTCTCTATCCAATATCATTTTGAGAAGGTGAACGTGGTAGCAGACAACTAGAGCTTTCAACCGACAGTTAGTCTATCGACTTTAAGGGCAGAGTAGCGGGATAATTTATGTACAATTGAGTAAGGAGAGGAATTTTTATCAATAGTGGTCGTTACACTCAATATTATATTGCGGGTGGTTCAGGTCAGCGTTGGACTCTTTTGTCAAGAGAAGATATGATAACTATTGTCGGGAGGATGTCCCTTTACTTTGTTTGACTCTGATGGAGGTTTGTGTTTTCAAGGGGGATTGGTTGTGCCAGTGGGAGGCAATATTAACAAAGCACATAGTTCATGGTTAACTGTGCATCCCAGTGGTGACAAGATGTACCGTGATTTGAGGAGTCAATATTGGTGGTCAAGTATGAAACAGGGTATAGTTGAGTTTGTGTCTAAGTGTGCCACTTGCTAGTAGTAAAGGTAGATTATCAGAGACATCTGGAGAGATGAAATTGTTAATGACCCCAATGGGGGAGTGGGAGAGCATATCGATGGATTTCATCGTAGGCCCGAGGTCTCAAAGGGACATGGTTCCATTTGGGTCATTGACGACAAATTGACTAAATAAGGCTAGAGGCATGAAATGGAATGTTATTCAATCTAGTTTGTGTTCGGGACACCTCGAAGGAGGTGGCACTCACAAGAGAGTGTATGAAGACTGCCATAGTAGGTAGATGAGATATGAAGACAGGATGATGCATATATAGTAGTACATGTGGCAGGACCATATCTATAAAGGTTTCCCTAATGAAGGAAGTTATGGGGTTCGAGTCCGAGAGGAACTTTATGCCCCGATACATAACCTGCTTATGATCTTGGATAGGGTGAGGTCGGTGTCATTCGACCTTACTTGATCACTTTCAAAGTGTGCACAATGTTTTCCACGTGTCCGTATTGGGGAAGTTCTTGAGGGATGAGTTGATGTATCAATATGCGAATCTCGATGGGACTAAGTGTCACTCGAATGCGAGTTACGAGGAGAGACCACATTTCGTATTTGGTTAAAGAGAGTAGATTTTACTTAATAGTGGGAGGATGTCATACAAGTGAGATATTCAAAGATATTCGAGTTAGGTATATAAAAGAATCGATATCGAGGATGAAATTACTTGTTTAAGGGGGAAGGAATGTAATACCCGCACTTTTATGGAGTTTATTAAATTTGTTATTGGCTATTGATGAGTTGTTATTTCATATGGCATGCAATATGCCATTTTGTGGTTTGCGATGTTTGACATTCGTTATGACATTTTGATTGATGTGTTACATATATTGTATTACATAATTAAGTAACGTGTTGATTGGACTAATACTGTTATAACTATTTACGATCTTATAGTAATTCATTAATATAAATAATTAAATGACTTAGTATTATGGGCGACTATAGAACGGTCAGAGGCCAGGTGTTATGGGTTTTCTTATTTGGATTATTCCCTCGGCATTGGTCCTCACTAATCATGAAGTAGTTTCTTATAATACCGAGCCACACTTTAATTAATTAATGATAAAGATTTAAACTTAAGCTACGTGTATCGGCTAATTAATTCATTTAATTAGATAATTAATTAATTTAATAAGATGACTAACCTGTAGAACATGTTAACTTTTTGTTTAATTCTCAGGACATTTAGAAAGTCTGATTTGAGTTTAAATTAGTAGAATTTTGGTCCATTGGGTTAAGATAAGTTTTAGGCCATTAAAGGCTTGTTTTGGGCCTTTTGGGTTGAGGCTATTTTAGGGCTTGAGCCTAATTTCGGTTTTGATGATTTTACTAACCTAATTAACATAACATAAATATTTACAACATATTGGGAGAACCTTAGTTTCAAATGGAGAGGCCTAGATTTGGAAATTAAAGGATGAATAAGCCTGGCTTTGGAGATTTGGGGGAATTAAGGATTGATTCTTACAATCATCCCGAGGCAAGTCTATTTTCTATAAGCACATAAATAGATTTGTGTTGTAGTAATACTAATATGTTGAGATATGATAATAAAATCATATAATTTGATTTGTATTCACAATTAAATATTATTTCTTGATTAAGATTAATCATATAATAAACCCCAATTTATGTGTTAAAGAACTCTTGAAGCTTTGTTTATAGATCAACTAATTAACCCACGAATCGACGTAATCTGACTTTAAAATTATCAGATATTAATCACACTAGTTGTAATCTATAAAATTTATAAGTTTATTGTGTAAATGTTTTGATATAATAGGTCAAATGAACCCATTCTTATGAAGAAGTTGAAGTTAAGGTTAGTTTTACAATTTCTGAATCTGAACATTTAATCTTGTTATAATCACTCTAGACCTTATAAAATCTTGTTATAAACCTTAATATGTTGTTTTAATGGTTGAAGTATGAACCATTGTTGTGTTTTAGAGGTTTTAGGTTGATTTGAATTGGGTTTGAGCCACCATGGAAAAAGTTGGAGTTACAGGGAAACCGATTCGACCTAAAACAAATCAATTAGGCCTTAGGGGGATTTGATTTGGTCAAAATTTTTTGGCCTAATTGGGTATTTTAGGGACTTCAAGCTTGGGTTTTGAAGTTGTATAATCTCAAGAACTTTAAGATAAATTAAGATCAATACATAAACAATAAGTTTGAGGGTAGATACCTAATTTTGGAACCTTGGGATTTAGGTTAACTTTATAATGCCAATTAAGGATAAACAATTGTGTAAATTATAAGATAAATGCGAATGTATATGTAACCTTTCAAGTAGGGTAGTTGCTAATTTAAAATAAGTATATAAGCGATAGGTGAGGGACGATACCTATTCTTAGGAATCTGGGGTTTAGGCTATATTTAAAGTAAATGGTTATTGTTAAATGTGCGTAATAACATGAAATAAATAATATTATCTGTGTAACCCAATTGAGTCGGGTTTTATGCTGATTTGCTTTGGTTATATGAAATCATACCAGGAGTAGGGCTTTTATTGAGCGTGCACATCGTTGATTGAATGTGGTATTGCCGATGATAAAGACAGGCTCTACCTAGGTCATATTTACCTCAATCCTATATGCCGAGGTACCCGTCTCCCGAGTAGGACAATGGGATTGGATCCTCTCCTATAATCTTGGGTATGGGGCCGAACGTTTGGTGGGATAACATAGTGATTTCCCTTGTTGTTATTGTTGTTTTGAGGATATAGGGTTGGGATGCCCTTGTAATACTCGTGCCATCAATTTTGCCCCTTTCCTTATGACAAATTTATTTATGAATGAATATTGAGATTTAATCTTCATCGTAGCCTTTGTGATGGTCAAATAAAAGTTTTTATAACTCAAAGTAAATTTTAAGAAAATTCAGAGGTCGTTCGAACGAGAGCTAATCTCGTTGGAACGAGGTTCGAACGAGACTTCTGACGACTTGAGTTTGATCCATTTCTCACGCACAGTGAGATCTTATTAGAACCTCTCGTTGGAAGTATCGTTCAAACGAGTGAACAATCTCATTCGAACGAGACTTAAAAGTCGTTTGAATGACCGATCTTGAATTTGGTCATTTCGAGTGCCCTTATGTTTTGTCACATTTTGGGCCCTTAGATTGATGATATGTCGAATTCTGGTGAACCCAGATGATAAAACATGTGTATAACATGTGTGTGTGTGTGGTGGTGGGGTGGGGGGGGGGGTGGGGGGGGGGGTTAATTCATTTGTGTGGGTTTCTTTGGGTTATAAGAAGAGGGAAGTGGGGAGGCTCTTCCCCACAAAAAAATATCTGCAATTTTCTCTCTCTCTGAGGTTCCATAATCCCATCATCTTCCCCATGATTTTACCTATAACAACACCTTGCCACCACCTATGAACACTACTATACATCATTTCCAAGCATTGTATATCATCTTCAAACTTTTATCAAGGAAGAAAGTGGGTAGAGCTAAGCTTGTAGGAGGGATTTTTAGAGCTATTTGAAGAGATTTTGGAATCTTTTGAGCTAGAAACTTCCATAGCTATTTTCCCTCTTTGTCTCCTCTTCAAACTTGAGGTAGGTTTTCCTGTTCTTAAGATTCAAAGTTTTCTAGCTATGAAAAACATGTAGGATTCATGTTAGATGATATTTAATCCCTAAAATGAAATTATTTGATGAAAATACTGTAGTCTTGCAAAAATGGATTTTTTTAACAAGGCAAACCCTAGATGGGCTTTTATAAATAAATTGAATTTTTACCTTGAAATGGAAGAAAGCATGAGAAAATACAAACCTATGATTTTTATCTTGTCTAAATGCATTTTAAGGAATTTCTAGGCTTGAAATCCTCTTTCATATGTGTAGAAACATGTAGTAAGATAGACAGTGGTATTTTAAACTTGTTAAGTCATGTTAAAATGGCTTTTATGAAGAAATGCTTAAATGTGGAAAAATAGCCCTAAAAATATGTTATAAATGTTGTTAGAATGAAGAAAAATAATATTTGGGGTCACATGCGGTGATAGCACAAAGTTATGGACATTTGGTTAAAAATGGTCTTGAGGGATAAAATGTTTATGTGGTAAAACAGAAAATGATAAACATGATTTTTGACATAAAATCATAGAGGGTATGTTTTTCTAAAAAAGTTTGAGTTTTAGTGCCATAATGAAATTAAATATGTTTTTCGCAAAGTTATGGTAAAAAGGGCAAAATGGTAATTTTGATAAAATTGAGGGTCCTAGTGGTTGCACTTTCTTTTAGACCTTATCGGTTGATTTTGGTGAAAAGGGAATAAAGTGGATAATGGCACATTGATAAAGTGAAGTAGTGGCATAAACTGCAGAATGAGAAAAACGGTAAAATGATTAGATAATGTGGACATTAGTTACATTAATATGGACTCGGATAACACCGGAATAATTAAAGAGCACCCGGAGCCCTGGGATGAAAGACCCAAAATCACTGTCCAGAGCATATGGTAGCGTAGCCAGTGGTGTGGATCCCGTTAAAGTATGTGGATATTGGACGATTCCGAGAAAAGATAATGAAAAAGGAATTATATTGGTTGTTCTTGAAATCTTAGTAAAACAACCTAATGAAATGATACTAAAGGATAAAATACGGTTAGTTTGTCTCTAAAGCTGGTAAAGGGTGATGAATATGGTTAAGTGTGAGTATGAGCATATCGCTCGGATGCATTGCGTAGTAGTTGCATTAGTACTAGCTAAATTGTTAAACGTTTCGGGAATTGATTAAAATACATTTTATATGTATAGTATTTTTGTAGAAAATGTATAGCATAGTATTACCCACCCCGCTAAGCGTTTTCTCACCGCCTGCTTTTTATGTTAAAACTCCCGCCCCAAGTACTCTGAGTAAGGATGCCGAAAAGGACGCTATAGGGGAACCAACAGTGACACCCTGACTAATTAAATATCAGGTAGCTATTCCTTTATTAGATTAATATAGAATATCAAGTTGGTTCAGTCTTAGCATCACTGTCGAAAACATTTAATTACTAGCCACCTAATATTTAAATAGAGAGATGCCAAATTTTTATAATGAAATGAAATTAACATGCAACCAATTAAATTATAAGCTAAATATACCACATCAACATCACAACCACAATAGAATAGTAAGGGAATAAGTAAAATGAGTATGGAGTAACACTCCCCTAAATAGTCCAAATACTGAATAAATCCCAATACAAATCCTGAATAAAAAAATAAATCCAACACTGAAATAAAACTAAAAGTCTAAGAATGCTATCTCTAAATGGAAATGGGTGACAAGCCCTAACTGATGAATGACCCTGAATAGAATCTAATGTAGAATGAGGAGGCGTATAATATCGAGATCCTGTAACTTCCACAACAGCTACAACACGTTAATGTAATGGAACTCCTATGCTTGGCGTCCCTGTGGCTGGGCACCTAAAAGGTTTTACAAGAAAATAGTTTTGAAAGCAAACAGGTCAGAGCCTGAGGAGAAAATATTTTAAAATTGCAAGTGTTTAAATCACAATATTAAACAACAGATATAATAAATATGTTAGTTGTGTACTCTCACATGAGTTTCTCGCCTCTGAACTAATGTGCACGCCTAACATATACCCTTAACCCATCCTAGTTATGCCGCTAACTAACTAGTCTGTACCACTCCTACTATTGCATCTTAACATAAGGTATCTACTCGTAACACCGAAACAAGTTATATTCATAACCCATATTCACATTCATTAAACTACTTATCTCAAGTGTTAATTAAAATGTTCACATTCTTAGCCCATTCAAACATCTTAGTTATTCACATATACTAAGCATCACAACAGAACTATCACTAGTATATGTATATACACCAGTATAATATCTCATACACAAATCAGGCAACCCACAAGGATAGAACCTACGATGCCCTCATACTCTGCTATCGAATCCTGATACATCACGTACATGAGGATCACAAGTTTCGAATCACTCAGGAACCGTTTCAATAAAAATCACACATAGTGGAGGCGAACATAGTTCACATACCCATGGATCACGCACATACCTATGCTCCCAAGGTCAGCAGACTTATCCATTCAGCGATAAGACCTTCCAAGTCCTATGTTCTGAGTTATCAATCTAAAGTCCCCCGAATTCACATCGAGACCGGACTATCCTCTTACGAACGACCTCTCGTGATAGCAAGTATGGTAGGTATGTTATACACACAATAATCCATATACTAGAAAATCACACAACTAGTATATATACATTTTCAATATAGGTATACTCCTACCCCATATATTAAGTCTCACCCACAATATTTATGTTCTGTATATTCTACGTAATAATTATTTAACGCAACAAGTCTCGTCATACGGATTCGGGTACCTATACCTATCCCAAGTGAATACTTGGTCTCCCATTTGTTCCTAAGGTTATCTTAGTGAATATAAAATCCCTCTGCTACCGTTCATACCGTTATATTATCTTTCATTCCACTTTCAGTCCCAAATCGAAAGATTTCAAACCTTCCTCACTCGGTAACCGCTCGAAGTTATAACGTTCGATCCCATAAGTTATAACATTTTCCGGCAATAGCTAAGACCCTACTGACCTTAACTAAGTCCCATAATATTATATTAATCACCCTAAGAATCAATATCGGCTTTGGAATTTTCATTAAACCTTAAAGGAAAACAATTGCCAAAAATCAAGAGAGGTCGATCGATCGAAGAAAAGGGGTCGATCGATCAATCCATCGATCGATCGACATTCTTTAGTCGATCGATCGATCGAACATGTATCAACCCAGAATTTCTCTAACAGTTACGGGATCTACCATTTTTACACCCCAAATCCTCCATTACAACGTCCCAATCTCCCAAGTAAGTTTACTAATTATTAAACCAACATATATACACAGGTTTTAACATTCAAGAATCATTAAACTATAATAGAACATCGTTTTCTTGGATCAAAAGTCATGAATTTCACTACAACCCTAATTCTTCACTATTTCCTCCAAAATAATCATAACCCTCAATTAAATTTCTTGATTCTTAACCCTTAATTTATAATTTCATTCATCAAACATTTCCAGAAGGATCACTACATGCAAACCTACTCCAAATCAATTATTAAGTCTCCAATTTCATATTTTTGCCTTTATTCATAAATTGACATCAAACCTAAACTATCATGTAAAGTATATGCCATAAATTATTGCAAGATAAATCACTTGCCTGAAATAGAGATTCTGATCCTTTGAAGCAGACGGTATGGGAGTGATTCTTGCTTTCCGATCTATCCGGTGGTGGTGACAGTAGTGTAAAAGCCTCCAAGGGTTGGTTATCTTTTGGGAACCTCCTTCCATTCCTCTCTAATGGCCATTTATGATTTTTTGGTTGTGAAACCCTAAGGGACTCAAGTTTTGGCTGATATAATCAGTCTAAAATTCATGGGTTACTAATCCTGAAAAAGTCAAAATGACTAAAATATCCTCCCGGGCTGTCGATTAGGCCTAAAATTCCTCGGGACCCAAACTAAAAACCTGGCTAGTGTTTTCTGACTATCTCGACCCTTTCGGACATGTTAGCGAACTCAAAATGGTCATACGGATGTCATAAAAATAAAATACTTTTAAAGCCATTAAATTTGGTCCTGACACAACTGACACGTGCGTTCCAACTTAATTTTCAAAATTGTCATATTCTCAACTCACGAATATTTTGATAAATTAAATAATCACATATTACCATAATCACCCAGTAATATTCAACATTATCATCATGTTAAAATTCTAACTCTCGTCTCGCTAGTTATTTAAATCCGAATTAATTTCCAATTAATTATCCCAAATTAATTGAATTAATCCCATAATTAGAAGAAATTTCATTTAATTAATCTCATAATTAAAAGTCATAAAATTATGGGGTATTACATACTTCCCCCCTAATAACGGAATTTTGTCCCGAAATTCAGAAAAGTAGGGATACCTCGAAAAATTAGGTATCCTCCAGTACCCAAAACAAAATACAAAGAAAGGCTCAATCACTACCGCCCTCGCTTCATAACCTACTCGTTGAACACACTTTACAGTTTATCAGTTATAAGGCTACACTTCAATAAATGCACCTCACGTTGTGCTTACTAAACGACAGTCGAATAAGAATTGCCTATATGTCATTGGCCGCATTATCTCAATATTATAGTGAGTTCGCACCTCACTTCGTATCAACTCCTGCATTTATTTAAACATAAATATCCCCTCCCGGGAGTAACCATAAAACATCAGACTACTCTTGTCCGTTGTTTGAATCTCTATTCCCAGCGTAGTGACTTTTACACAAGGGAAAGCAACTTCAGACGGTTGGTGATTAACCCAATATAGTCATCGGACTCCAACTTCTGACTGATCAAAAACTCGGATAATACCCTCACCTCTAAGCATCCAGAGGGAGGATAGTAAGGTTTATCCACACAAACCTCAATAAGCATCTTGTCCACTATAAATAGGTACGGGTGCTTTCTCACAACTTCCTATTAGGTAATATCCTCTCCCCATTACCATAGTATACTTCACTTACTAGAAATGAAATGATCGCAATGAATCCAAAATTACTTTCATACAGTTCCACCAGTCGTCAATCACCTTGCTCCTATTCCTTGGGTTTTAGGTGATACAACTCTCTCAAAATGAAATTTTTTCCACTACGTCCTTATACCCCATATTGAAAGGGAGTTTCGAAAATCTCATCCTAATTCGGATTAATACTGGTTAAGGCTATATATCGGGGAGGTCACTATCTAATAGTGTAAATCACCCACAGATATAAATATTTCTTTCCTTCTTGAAAACCCATTCCACACATTGGAAGGAACTCGTTACTTATTTATAAGTTGGCAACTCCTCAAAGAAATTTACCAACTTGACTCTTCCATCACTAGAATCGTCGGCTTGATATAAAATTATCTAGCTGATCGTCTTACCCTAACAGATCTACTACTTACTATACCCCTTTCAATACAGACTTTCACGTATTAGTATTCCCGTTGAATGATAATTAATAACCCTCTTCTTCCCTCGGCGTATACCAAAATTTCTGACCCGTGCACTTTTCATCACGTTGTGCACATTTAAACTCTTTATACGTTATTGACATCCTCAATCTATTTACGCGTAGGCCACCCTCAACGTTCGGTTGGGTGGAACTCCGCTCCAAATTGTCCATAATAATTAAATATTTGTCTTCTCAAGGGATACCCCCTTTTTAAATGGTTTTCCACTGCCCTTCAACTAATTTCGGACATGCTACTCTGATTGCACATGAATCTATAGATTGTCAACCTTTTTACGACGCTTAATCTCCTCTACCACTACTATTTTGCAATATCAGTTTCACAAGTATAAATCATACTCATCTTTATGTCTCTTCTTTCGGCGATTAACACATCAGAAAACCAGGATATCTGCACCCCTTATAACCCATGCATACGGGTTTAAACATCACATACACTTCATAAGTACTCGAAACTCTTTATTGTCCCTACATTTGCAACGTGGCTATACCACTTGGGTGTTCTCAATCACCCCCGAATTTGAAATTTTGAATCCTCCTAAACATCATTTCATCTTTCAACCCGCCAATAATAAAACAAATTATCAGTACTTCCTCACTCCATAACTGGCTCTTTTGGCCTTATATCGTAATTTACCCTTTTAACTTCCAATTATAACTACATACTTCCATAATGATCAAGGTACCCACATCATGGACGAATGGACAAACATCTCCTTACTACCAACCTTAGGCTAAGTTTCATGCATGGTATGTCTCGCAACGCGAAATCCAAACAAGGAACCCCCCTGATACACTACTTCCTAGAATTGTCGGTCATCGAAATCTGTTAGACCCTCAGTCCATAACATGTACCCCTATAATACCGTCTTTTGATAACAGAGTTACATCTCCTTCCGTAATTACACTTAAACAAGGAACTTCTTCTGAAAGACACTGTCTCTTAACATTGATGATAATTACATTCCATAAACACCCTGCAAATATAACCGAGGCTCTCAAAATCCCATCCCCATACATACAACTACGAGTATTAACTTCCACGTCTCTAAAGGGTGATATAACAATGAACTCTTCTTGTTACCACATCCCGAGCGTTATTTATAATAACCAGCTAAATCTTTCCGCTGAACAGTAAACCAAATACACTCCGAATCATACCAATAAAGTCCCTACACATACCGAGATCAAATATCCGAGACCATTATACTTTTTAAAGTCTCATCAATATATATATACATATGTATAAATATATAAACACGAGCCCGACCCTCTCACAGATGGGGCCTCGCCAGAACAAAACATTCTACAATAAGGTAGTAACCCCGATAGACTTACAATATCTGCACACTATCGATTTAAGAATATTTTAAAAATCATAATTAGGATAATATCATACTCGTATAACAGAGCACCAAAATGAGAAATTTCAATAAGGTATGTATCACTAGCGATACACCCATTCATCCTCCGCGGATCACAGTAAAGGTAAACCTACTATACCAGGGAAAATATTCACATAAATAATAACATTGCCGATATACACACTAAACTCGTCTCTCATGCGAATATAGCAATAATAAAAATGTAGTAACTCGTTCATAATACATACAATACGCAACATCATCTGAGGATATAACTCATACTTATACCTTGCCAATCACCCTGGCTGCTTAAATATTCCTGGACTTAACGGACCTATCCGTACCAAATCGAAAATTTCAATAACTGTTGACCTTGCTAGGCACCATACCCTTATTCCTGTACTTGGTTCGGGAAAAAAATTTAACGCACGGGTTACGTTCCCCACAAAATACCTTAACACATACTCCACTTATCTCCGGTCACATTGGCCATGTTAAGGTTGTCCTTCTCTCAGACGTTGGTAGTCTCGACTCTGGTGACTACCTATATTGTTCCCTTAGCTTTGATGGCCCTAAGGAACACGCTACTGGCTTAAAAAACTCTTACTGAAATCACCATCGTTCGGTAACAATTCAGCTACCCGAGTCATTTAAATGGGTCCCCTGATGGGTCTCCCACTTATGGTGCTTCACCAACACCGTTTACCCAGTCTTACTCTATCTAAATTCTTTGATTCTTATAGCTCCCCACACGAGGAAGCGTTTACCTCCATATTAACAAAATGCGACATTGTTACCACCTGCATTGGCCGTCCAAGAAGAATTCCCCAGAAGTGCAAACAATTCTTCTCGTAAGTTAATTTTACCCATTAATGTCCTCTTCTCCATTGCATCTACTTCATCTGGTGTAAGGATTGCAAGTTAATTAAATTTCTTTTCACAAAGTGACCTCTATTCGACCCTCTTGTGTGAGTTCAAAACAAAGTCCCATATTATCCTGAACATATGATGAAGGAACTTATGGTCAAACCATACGTATGCGCCTTCTTTTGACAAAACATTCCACTTCTAAGTGTGGTGGTTACCTCTCACCATTGTAATTTTGCTCTTACGAGCTAATAAAAATTTTACCCAAAATTTTAACTCCCGATTTGCCGTACTCTGACATATACCCAAATCTTTGGATATTTTACCTTCGTTGGCTAACACACACCATTCTCGTATTTATGGAATTTCCACTGCTGGTTCTTTTCAATATTTCATCTGACTCTCTCCCATTCCAACCGTTCTAGGTGAGTCTAATTTGACCCCACTTTTTACTATAGGGGTTCCTGAAAGTCATATGTTGTGCCTTAGCCGTCTTTACCGTTCTGGCTTTTTATACCATAATAGGGGTTACCTAAACTATGATCATCATTCTTAAATATACCATATAACCTCAACTGAGATTTGCCTCCTGCTGTTCACCTAACTGTCCTTGTCTGACATTCTGCATCGTTCGTCACACGAACACACTCGAATGCAATTAAGATTCACTATCATATACATTATAGTTGGAGAACAAAATCTCACTAAATAATTCAACAATCCTGAACATAGGGCTCTATATCAAAGAAAGCTACGCTGGAAGCATAATAAGCCACACATATCCTAAAGGACACTAGAACCTAATGCTCTGATACCACATGTGACACCCCGACTAATTAAATATCGGAAAGCTACTCCTTTATTACATTAATACAGAATATCAAGTTAGTTCAGTCTTAGCATCACTGTTGAAAATATTTAATAACTAGCCACCTAATATTTAAATAGAGAGATGCCAAATTTTTATAATGAAATTAAATTAACATGCAACCAATTAAATTATAAGCTAATTATACCACATCCACATCACAACCACAATAGAATAGTAAGGGAATATGTAAAATGAGTCTGGCGTAACACTCCCCTGAAAAATCCAAATACTGAATAAATCCCAACACAAAGCCAGAATAAATAAATAAATCCAACAATGAAATAAAACAGAAAGTCTGAGAATGCTATCTCTAAATGGAAATGGGCGACATGCCCTAACTGATGAATGAAACTGAATAGAATCAAATGTAGAATGAGGAGGCATCTAATACTGAGATCCCGTAACTTCCACAACAGCTACAGGACGTCAATGTAATGGAACTCCTATGCTTGGTAACCCTGTGGCTGGGAACCTAAAAGGTTTTACAAGAAAATAGATTTGAAAGAAAACGGGTCAGAGCCTGAGGAGAATATATTATAAAATTGCAAGTGTTTAAATCACAATATTAAACAACAGATATAATAAATATGTTAGTTGTGTACTCTCACATGAGTTTCTCGCCTCTGAACTAATGTGCACGCCTAACGTATACCCTTAACCCATCCTAGTTATGCCCCTAACTAACTAGTCTATACCACTCCTGCTATCGCATCTTAACAAAGGGTATCTACTCGTAACACCCAAATAAGTTATATTCATAACCCATATTCACATTCATTAAATTACTTATCTCAAGTGTTAATTAAAATTTTCACATTCTTAGCCCATTCAAATATCTTAGTTATTCACATCTACTAAGCAACACAACAGAACTATCACCAGTATATGTATATACACCAGTATAATATCTCATATAGAAATCAAGCAACCCATAAGCATAGAACTTACAATTCCCTCATGCTCTGCTATCGAATCCTGGTACATCACGTACGTGAGGATCACAAGTTTTGAATCACTCAGGAACCGTTTCAATAAAAATCACACATAGTGGAGGCGAACATAGTTCACACACCCATTGGTCACGGACATACCTACGCTCCCAAGGTCAGCAGACTTATCCATTCAGCGATAAGCCCTTCCAAGTCCTATGTTCTGAGGTATCAATCAATAGTCCCCCCGAAGGTCACATCGAGACCAGACTATCCTCTTATGAATGACCTCCCGTGATAACAAGTATGGTAGGTATGTTATACACACAATAATCCATATACTAAAAAATCACACAACCAATATATATACATTTTCAATATAGGTATACTATTCCCCTATATATTAAGCCTCACCCACAATATTTACATTCCTTATATTCTACGTAATAATTATTTAACGCGATATCTCTCGTCATACGGATTCGGGTACCTATACCTATCCCAAGTGAATTCTAGGTCTCCCATTTGTTTCTAAGGTTATCTCAGCGAATATAAAATCCCTCTGCTACTTTTCATACCCTTAAAGTATCTTTCATTCAACTTTCAGTCCCAAATCAATAGATTTCAAACTGTCCTCACTCGGTAACCGCTCGTAATTATAACGTTCGATCCCATAAGTTATAACATTTTCTGGCAATACTGACCTTAACTAAGTCTCATAATATTATATTAATCACCCTAAGAATCAATATCGTCTTTGGAATTTTCATTAAACCTTAAAGGAAAAAAATTGCCAAAAATCAGGAGAGGTCGATCGATCGAAGAAAAGGGGTCGATCGATCAATACATCGATCGATCGACATTCTTGAGTCGATCGATCGATCGAACATGTATCAGCCCAGAATTTCTCTAACAGTTACGGGTTCTACCATTTTTACACCCCAAATCCTCCATTACAACGTCCCAATCTCCCAAGTAAGTTTACTAATCATTAAACCAACATATATACACAGGTTTTAACATTCAAGAATCATTAAACTATCATAGAACATCATTTTCTTGGATCAAAAGTCATGAATTTCACTACAACCCTAATTCTTCACTACTTCCTCCAAATCATCATAACCCTAAATTAAATTTTGTGATTCTTAACCCTTAATTTATAATTTCGTTCATCAAACATTTCCAGAAGTATCACTACATGCAAACCTACTCCAAATCAATTATTAAGTCTCCAATTCCATATTTTTGCCTTTATTCATAAATTGACATCAAACCTAAACTATCATGTAAAGTATATGCCATAAATTATTGCAAGATAAATCACTTGTTTGAAATAGAGATTCTGATCCTTTGAAGCAGACGATATGGGAGTGATTCTTGCTTTTCGATCTATCCGGTGGTGGTGACGGTGGTGAAAAAGCCTCCAAGGGTTGGTTCTCTTTTGGGAACCTCCTACCATTCCTCTCTAATGGCCGTTTATGATTTTTTGGTTGTGAAACCCTAAGGGACTCAAGTGTTGGTTGATATAATCAGTCTAAAAATCGTGTGTTACTATTCCTCAAAAGGTCAAAATGACAAAAATACCCTCCTGAGCTGCCGATTAGGCATAAAATGCCCCGGGGCCTAAACTAAACCCTCGGCTAGTGTTTTCTGACTATCTTGACCCTTCCGGACACGTTAGCTCACTCAAAATGGTCATATGGTTGTCATTAAAATAAAATACTTTTAAATCCATTAAATTTGGTCCTGACACGACTGACACGTGCGTCCACACTTAATTTTCGAAACTGTTGTATTTTCAACTGATGACAATTTTAATAAATTAAATAATCAAATATTACCATAATCACTCAGTAATATTCAACATTATCATCATGTTTAAATACTAACTCTCATCTCGCTAGTTATTTAAATCCGAATTAATTTCCAATTAATTATCCCAAATTAATTTAATTAATCCCATAATTAGAAGAAATTTCATTTAATTAATCTCATAATTAAAAGCCATAAAATTACGGGGTATTGCATACTTCTCCCCTAATAACGGAATTTCGTCCCGAAATTCAGAAAAGTAGGGATACCTGGAAAAATTATGTATCCTCAAGTACCCAAAACAAAATACAAAGAAAGGTTCAATTATGTATCCTCATAACCTACTTGTTGAACACACTATACACTTTATCAGTTATAGGGTTACACTTCAATAAATGCACCTCACGTTGTGCATACTAAACAACAATCGAATAAGAATTGCCTATATATCATTGGCCGCATTATCTCAATATTATTGTGAGTTTGCACCTCACTTCGTATCAACTCCCGCATTTATTTAAACACAAAACTCCCCTCCTGGGAGTAACCATAAAATATCAGACTACTCTTGTCCATTGTTTGAATCTCTGTTCCCAACATTGTGACTTTTACAAAAGGGAAATCCACTTCAGACGGTTGGTGATTAACCCAATATAGTCATCGGACTCCAACTTCTGACTGATCGAAAACTCGGATAATCCCCTCACCTCTAAGCATCCAGAGGGAGGATAGTAAGGTTTATCCACACAAACCTCAATAAGCATTTTGTCCAATATAAATAGGTAAGAGTGCTTTATCACAACTTCCTATTAGGTAATATCCTCTCCCCATTACCATATTATACTTCACTTACTAGAAATGAAATGATCGCAATGAATCCAAAATTACTTTCATACAGTTCCACCAGTCGTCAATCACCTTCCGCCTATTCCTCGGGCTTTAAGTGATACAACTCTTTCAAAATGAAACTTTTTCCACTACGTCCTTATACCCCATATTGAAAGTGAGTTTCGAAAATCTCATCCTAATTCGGATTAATACTGGTTAAGGCCACATACCGGCGCGGTCACTATCTAATAGTGTAAATCACCCACAGATATAAATATTTCTTTCCTTCTTGAAAACCCGTTCCACACATTGGAAGGAACTCGTTACTTATTTATAAGTTGGCAACTCCTCAAAGAAATTTACCAACTTGACTCTTCCATCACTGGAATCGTCGGCTTGATATAAAATTATCTAGCTGATCGTCTTACCCCAACCGATCTACTACTTACTATACCCCTTTCAATACCGACTTTCACGTATTAGTCTTCCCTTTAAATGATAATTAATAACCCTCTTTTTCCCTCGGTGTATACCAAAATTTCTGGCCCGTGCACTATTCACCACGTTGTGCACATTTAAATTTTTTATACCTTATTGACATCCTCAATTTATTTACGCGTAGGCCACCCTCAACGTTCGATTGGGTGGAACTCCGCTCCAAATTATCCATAATAATTAAATATTTGTCTTCTCAAGGGATACCCCCTTTTTAAATGGTTTTCCACTGCCCTTTAACTAATTTCGGACATGCTACTCTGATTGCACATGAATCTATAGATTGTCATCCTTCTTACGACGCTTAATCTCCTCTACCACTACTATTTTGCAATATCAGTTTCACAAGTATAAATCATACTCATCTTTATCTCTCTTCTTCCGGCGATTAACACATCAGCAAACCAGGGTATTTGCACCCCTTATAACCTATGCATACGGGTTTAAACATCACATACACTTCATAAGTACTCCAAACTCTTTATTGTCCCTACATTTGCAACGTGGCTATACTACTTGGGTGTTCTCAATCACCCCCGAATTTGAAATTCAGAATCCTCCTAAACATCATTTCATCTTTCAACACGCCAATAATAAAACAAATTATCAGTACTTCCTCACCCCATAACTGGCTCTTTTGGCCTTATATCGTAATTTACCCTTTTAACTTCCAATTATAACTACATACTTCCGTAATGATCAAGGTACCCACATCATGGACGAATGGACAAACATCTCCTTACTACCAACCTTAGGCTAAGGTTCATGCGTGGGATGTCTCGCAACGCAAAATCCAAACAAGGAACCCCCCTGATACACTACTTCCTAGCATTGTCGGTCATCGAAATCTGTTAGACCCTCAGTCCATAACATGTACCCCTATAATCCCGTCTTTTGATAACAAAGTTACGTCTCCTTCCGTAATTACACTTAAACAAGGAGCTTCTGAAAGACACTGTCTCTTAACATTGATGGTAATCACATTCCATAAACATCCTGCAAATATAACCGAGGCTCTCAAAATCCCGTCCCCATACATACAACTACGAGTATTAACTTCCACATCTCTAAAGGGTGATATAACAATGAACTCTTCTTGTTACCACATCCCGAGCGTTAATTATAATAACCAATTAAATCTTTTCGCTGAACAGTAAACCAAACACACTCCGAATCATACCAATAAAGTGCCTACACATACCGGGATCAAATATCCGAGACCATTATACTTTTTGAAGTCTCAACAATATATATATACATATGTATAAATATATAAACACGAGCTCGACCCTCTCACATATGGGGCCTCGCCAGAACAAAACATTCTACAATAAGGTAGTAACCCCGATAGACTTACAATATCTGCACACTATCGATTTAAGAATATTTTAAAAATCATAATTAGGATAATATCATACTCGTATAACAGAGCACCAAAACGAGAAATTTCAATAAGGTATGTATCACTAGCGATACACCCATTCATCCTCCGCGGATCACACTAAAGGTAACCCTACTATACCAGGGAAAATATTCACATAAATAATAACATTGCCGATATACGCACTAAACTCGTCTCTCATGCGAAAATAGCAATAATAAAAATGTAGTAACTCGTTCATGATACATACAATACGCAACATCATCTGAGGATATAACTCATACTTCTACCTTGCCAATCACCCAGGCTGCTTAAATGTTCCTTGAATTAACAGACCTATCCGTACCAAATTGAAAATTTCAATAACAATTGACCTTGCTTGGCACTATACCCTTATCCCTGTACTTTGTTCGGGAAAAAAAATTTAACGCACAGGTTTCATTCCCCACAAAATACCTTAACACATACTCCACTTATCTCCGGTCACATTGACCATGTTAAGGTTGTCCTCTCGGACGTTGGTAGGCTCGACTCTGATGACTACCTCTCTTGTTCCCTTAGCTTTGATGGCCCTAAGGAACACGCTACTGGATTCAAAAACTCTTACTGAAATCACCATCGCTCGGTAACAATTCAGCTACCCAAATAATTTAAATGGGTCCTCTGATGGGTCTCCCCCTTGTGGTGCTTCGTCAACACCGTTTCCCCTAGTCTTACTCTATCTAAATTCTTTGATTCTTGTAGCTCCCCACACGAGGAAGCGTTTACCTCCATATTAACAAAATGCGACATTGTTACCACCTACATTGGCTGTCCAAGAAGAATTCCCCAGAAGTGCTAACAATCCTTCTTGTAAGTTAATTTTCCCCATTAATGTCCTCTTCTCCATTGCACCTACTTCATTCGATGTAAGGATCGCTAGTTAATTAAATTTCTTTTCAGAAAGTGACCTCTGTTTGACCCTCTTGTGTGAGTTCAGAACAATGTCCCATATTATCTTTAATATATGATGAAGGAACCTATGGTCAAACCATACGTATGCACCTTCTTTTGAAAAAACATTCCACTTCTAAGTGTGGTGGTTGCCTCTCACCATTGTAATTCTGGTCTTACGATCTAAGAAAAATTTTACCCAAAATTTTCACTCCCGATTAGCCGTACTCTGACATATACCCAAACCTTTGGATATTTTACCTTCGTTGGCTAACACACGCCATTCTCGCATTTCTATAATTTCCACTGTCGGTTCTTTTTAATATTTCATCTGACTCTCTCCCCTTCTAACCTTTCCAGGTGAGTCTAATTTGACCCCACTTTTTACTATAGGGGTTCCTGAAAGTCATATGTTGTGCCTTAGCCGTCTTTACCATTCTGTCTTTTTGTACCATAATAGGGGTTACCTCAACTACGATCATCATTCTTAAATATACCATATAACCTCAACTGAGATTTGCCTCCTGCTATTCATCCAACTATCCTCATCTGACATTCTACATCGTTCGGCACACGAACACACTCGAATGCAATTAAGATTCACTATCATATAAATTATAGTAGGAGAATGAAATCTCACTAAATAATTCAACAATCCTGAACATAGGGCTCTATATCAAATAAAGCTACGCTGGAAGCATAATAAGCCACACATATCCTAAAGGACACTAGAACCTAATGCTCTGATACCACCTGTGACACCCCGACTAATTAAATACCGGGTAGCTACTCCTTTATTACATTAATACAGAATATTAAGTTGGTTCAGCCTTAGCATCACTGTTGAAAACATTTAATTACTAGCCACCTAATGTTTAAATAGAGAGATGCCAAATTTTTATAATGAAATTAAATTAACATGCAACCAATTAAATTATAAGCTAAATATACCACATCCACATCACAACCACAATAGAATAGTAAGGGAATATGTAAAATGAGTCTGGAGTAACACTCCCCTGAATAATCCAAATACTGAATAAATCCCAATACAAAGCCAGAATAAATAAATAAATCCAACACTGAAATAAAATTGAAAGTCTGAGAATGCTATCTCTAAATGGAAATGGGCGACATGCCCTAACTGATGAATGAACCTGAATAGAATCAAATGTATAATGAGGAGGCGTCTAATACCGAGATCCCGTAACTTTCACAACAGCTACAGGACATCAATGTAATGGAACTCCTATGCTTGGCATGCCTGTGGCTGGGCACCTAAAAGGTTTTACAAGAAAATAGATTTGAAAGCAAATGGGTCAGAGCCCGACGTGAAAATATGTTAAAACTGCAAGTGTTTAAATCACAATATTAAACACATATAATAAACATGTTATTTTCGTACTCTCACATGAGTTTCTAGCCTCTCAATTAATGTGCACGCCTAACGTATACCCTTAACCCATCCTAGTTATGCCCCTAACTAACTAGTCTATACCACTCCTGCTATCGCATCTTAACAAAGGGTATCTACTCGTAACTCCAAACAAGTTATATTCATAACCCATATTCACATTCATTACATTACTTATCTCAAGTGTTAATTAAAATTTTCACATTCTTAGCCCATTCAAATATCTTAGTTATTCACATCTACTAAGCAACACAACAGAACTATCACCAGTATAATATCTCATATACAAATAAGGAAACCCAAAGGGATAGAACCTATAATGCCCTCATACTCTTCTATCGAATCCTGGTACATCACGTACGTGAGGATCACATGTTTCTAATCACTCAAGAATCGTTTCAATAAAAATCACACATAGTGGAGGCGAACATAGTTCAAATTCCCATTGGTCACGAACATACCTACGCTCCCAAGGTCAGAAGACTTATCCATTCAGTGCTAAGCCCTTCCAAGTCCTATGTTCTGAGGTATCAATCTAAATTCCCCCCGAAGGTCACATTGAGACCAAACTATCCTCTTATGAACGACCTCCCATGATAGCAAGTATGGTAGGTATGTTATACACACAATAATCCATATACTAGAAAATCACACAACCAGTATATATACATTTTCAATATAGGTATACTTCTCCCCTATATATTAAGTCTCACCCACAATATTTACAATTCGAATATTCTACGTAATAATTATTTAACGCGATAACTGTCGTCATACGGATTCGGGTACCTATACCTATCCCAAGTGAATACTATGTCTCCCATTTGTTTATAAGGTTATCTCAGCGAATATAAAATCCCTCTGCTACCATGCATAACCTTAAATTATCTTTCATTCCACTTTCAGTCCCAAATCGAAAGATTTCTAACTGTCCTCACTCGGTAACCACTCGTAATTATAACGTTCGATCCCATAAGTTATAACATTTTTCGGCAATAACTAAGACCTTACTGACCTTAACTAAGTCTCACAATATTATATTAATCACCCTAAGAATGAACATCAGCTTTGGAATTTTCATTAAACCTTAAAGGAAAACAATTGCCAAAAATCAGGAGAGGTTGATCGATCGAAGAAAAGGGGTCGATCGATCGATCCATCAATCGATCGACATTCTTGAGTCGATCGATCGATCGAACATGTACCAGCCTAAAATTTCTCTAACAGTTACGGGTTCTACCATTTTTACACCCCAAATCCTCCATTACAACGTCCCAATCTCCCAAGTAAGTTTACTAATCATTAAACCGACATATATACACAGGTTTTAACGTTCAAGAATCATTAAACTATCATTGAACATCGTTTTCTTGGATCAAAAGTCATGAATTTCACTACAACCCTAATTCTTCACTATTTCCTCCAAAATCATCATAACCCTCAATTAAATTTTGTTATTCTTAACCCTTAATTAATAATTTCGTTCATCAAACATTTCCAGAAGTATCACTACATGCAAACCTACTCCAAATCAATTAATAAGTCTCCAATTCCATATTTTTGCCTTTACTCATAAATTGACATCAAACCTAAACTATCATGTAAATTATATGCCATAAATTATTGCAAGATAAATCACATGTTTAAAATAGAGATTATGATCCTTTGAAGCAGACGGTATGGGAGTGATTCTTGCTTGCCAATCTATCCGGTGGTGTAAAAGCCTCTAAGGGTTGGTTCTCTTTTGGTAACCTCCTTCCATTCCTCTCTAATGGCCGTTTATGATTTGTTGGTTGTGAAACTCTAAGGGACTCAAGTGTTGGCTGATATAATCAGTCTAAAATTCGTGGATTACTATTCCTTAAAAAGTTAAAATGACTAAAATACCCTCCTGGGCTGCCCGTTAGCCCTAAAATGCCCCGGGACCCAAACTAAACCCTCGGCTAGTGTTTTTTGACTATCTTGACCCTTCCGGACACGTTAGCGCACTCAAAATGGTCATACGGATGTCATAAAAATAAAATACTTTTAAATTCATTAAATTTGGTCCTGACACGACTGACACGTGCGTCCCAACTTAATTTCCGAAACTGTTGTATTTTCAACTCACGATAATTTTAATAAATTAAATAATCACATATTACCATAATCACTCAGTAATATTCAACGTTATCATCATGTTTAAATTATAACTCTCGTCTCGCTAGTTATTTAAATTCGAATTAATTTCCAATTAATTATCCCATATTAATTTAATTAATCTCATAATTAAAAACCATAAAATTACGGGGTATTACATACTTCTTCCCTAATAATGGAATTTCGTCCCGAAATTCAGAAAAGTAGGGATACCTGGAAAAATTAGGTATCCTCCAGTACCCAAAACAAAATACAAAGAAAGGCTCATTCACTACTGCCCTCGCTTCATAACCTACTTGTTGAACACACTTTACACTTTATCAGTTATAGGGTTACACTTCAATAAATGCATCTCACATTGTGCTTACTAAACAACAGTCAAATAAGAATTGCCTATATATCATTTTCCGCATTATCTAAATATTATTGTGAGTTCGCACCTCACTTCGTATCAACTCCATCCCCTCTTGGGAGCAACCATAAAATATCAGACTACTCTTGTCCATTGTTTGAATCTCTGTTCCCAGCATTTTGACTTTTACACAAGGGAAAGCCACTTCAGATGGTTGGTGATTAACCCAATTTAGTCATCGGACTCCAACTTCTGACTGATCGAAAACTAGGATAATCCCCTCACCTCTAAGCATCCAGAGGGAGGATAGTAAGGTTTATCCACACAAACCTCAATAAGCATCTTGTCCATTATAATTAGGTACGGGTGCTTTCTCATAACTTCCTATTAGGTAATATCCTCTCCCCATTACCATATTATACTTCACTTACTAGAAATAAAATGATCGCAATGAATCCAAAATTACTTTCACACAGTTCCACTAGTCGTCAATCACCTTGCGCGTATTTCTCAGGCTTTAGGTGATACAACTCTCTCAAAATGAAACTTTTCCCACTACGTCCTTATACCCCATATTGAAAGGGAGTTTTGAAAATCTCATCCTAGTTCGGATTAATACTGGTTAAGGCCACATACTGGCGAGGTCATTATCTAATAGTGTAAATCACCCACGGATATAAAAATTTATTTCCTTCTTGAAAACCCGTTCCACACATTTGAAGGAACTCGTTACTTATTTATAAATTGGCAACTCCTCAAAGAAATTTTCCAACTTGACTCTTCCATCACTGGAATCGTCGGCTTGATATAAAATTATCTGGGTGATCATCTTACCCCAACCGATCTACTACTTACTATACCCCTTTCAATACCGACTTTCACGTATTAGTCTTCCCATTAAATGATAATTAATAACCCTCTTCTTCCCTCGGTGTATACCAAAATTTCTGACCCATGCACTTTTCACCACGTTGTGCACATTTAAACTCTTTATACCTTATTGACATCCTCAATCTATTTACGCGTAGGCCACCCTCAACGTTCGATTGGGTGGAACTCCGCTCCAAATTGTCCATAATAATTGAATATTTGTCTTCTCAAGGGATACCCCCTTTTTAAATGGTTTTCCACTGCCCTACAACCAATTTCGGACGTGCTTCTCTGATTGCACATGAATCTATAGATTGTCATCCTTCTTACGACGCTTATGTAATACCCCGTAATTTTATTGATTTTTATTTATTTGAGTAATTAAATTAAATGGGAATTAATCAGAAATTAATCCGGATTTAAATACTAGTGAGACGCGAGTTGGTATTATTATGATGATAATATTGAATATTACTGAGTATATATGGTAATATATGAGTATGGAAAGTATTAAAATTATTGAGAGTTATAAATATGACAATTTGAGAAATTAAGTTGGGATGCGCGTGTCAGTCCCGTCAGGAATCAATTCCAACATGTATGTAAGGGTCGAGATAGTCATAAAACAATAGCCGGAAGTTTAGTTTGGGTCCCGGAGCATTTTTAGGCCAAACCGGCAACCCGAAAGGGTATTTTAGTAATTTTTAAAATTAAGGAATTAAGACCCATGAATTTTAGAGTTTATTTATATATTATTAGAAAATCCATTAGGAGCATTATCAGCTAAAAACAAGAGAGTGGGCTACGTGAGTTAGAGGGAAGTTGCAAATGGGTTTCCAAACCAAAACCACCTCCCACCACCACCATTTTGGACGGAAATTGTGATCGAAAAGAAGAGAGAATCAGCCCTTGAACACCAAAAACGAATCAGAACGTCAAACTTAAGGCAAGTGATTTGGTTTCATTAGTTTCAATGAATATTTCCTCCATGTTTAGTGTAGAAATTTAATAATTGTCTTGAAAGATTAGATGAAAACCCAATGAATTTGATGTACAACTCTAAACCTTGGTTAGGAATTACATGTAGAATTGTTCTGGACGAATTTAATACTCAAAACATAACTTTTGATGATTTAAAAACGGATTAAAGAGGAGAATTATCATTGTTCTTGAAGAATATAGAAAACTAGGGTTTTTATTGAAGTTTTGATCCATATAAGGCCAATGATTGATGATTAAAAGGTTTTGGAACGTTAACAATGATGTATTTTTGTTGTATGATGATCCTATAACATTAGATTAGAATTTCATACCTTGTAATGAAGTTTTGGGATGAATTTTAGACTAAAAGAACGAAGCAGTCCGTAGCCCATCTGGTGCGATCGATCGATCGACATTCATAGGTCAATCGATCGACCACCATCGATCGATCGACATTCAAGGTCGATCGATCGACCTTCCCAGAATTGGTTACATTTTTCCCTTTGTTGAATTTTAATAATTTCGACCCTAGAGAATTATTGTTGGAAACTTTGTGAACACTCTTAGACTTGAGGAAGACCCGTAGGTATGTTTGCGAGACTGGAGTATAATTAGGATTCAATTTTGGGAATTATATAAAACCTAATAAAGCTCGTCAAGTGAGATACTATTAGAGTTGAGATTAAATGATTAAATTTTGTATAGTGGATAATATAAGGTTAGTGGCAGAAATGAGGACCTTAAGAATAGTGGATTTAAATGTGGGAATAATAAGAGACTTGGTAACCTCTATGGGTTAGGTTTTAAGTACTTGGAATTACGACGTGAGATGTGTCGACGGTCTATGTTGTATATTATTCAAAGACTTAAAAATGTATAAATTGGAATAACGGTATAGGGATGTAGAATATACCTCTATTAATATTATAAGATATCTAAGATGTGTGAATGCTTAGTATATGGACTTATATGTGTATAACATACCTACCATACTTGCTATCACGGGAGGTCGGCTTTCGAACATGGCCATCTAATATTTGTGTGCCTACGGGGGGGATTTAGATTGATACCTTAAGGATATAGGGTTGTGAATGACTTATTTGTGAGTTAATAAGTCAGCTGACTATGGGAGCGTAGGTATGTGCGTGACCCATGGATATGTGAACTATGTTCGCCTCCAATATGTGTGATTTTGCTTATTAAAACGGTTCCTGAGAGATTCAGAATACGTAGTCCTTATGTACGTGATGTACCGGGATTCGATAGAAGAGTATGTGTGCACCACAACTTATCCTAGGGGTACCCCAAGTATATTATCATATTGAAATTTATATATTGGTGATGATAACAGACTCCTTGTTAATGTGGGTGAATGTTCTTATTAATGTGTGTGAATAGTTGCGACACTTTAAGTAAAGTTAAAATTGAGAATTTCCTATATGATTTAAAATAAATTAATCTGAGAAATGAAAAGGTAGATTCACATAAATTATATTGGAATGTCTTGAACAAACCCCTATATTATCATGTGAGGACGGGTTGCAGTATAGACTAGTTAGTTAGCGGCATAACTAGGATGGATTATGGATATACGTTAAGCGTGCACATTAGTTGAGAGGTGAGAAACTCATGTGAGAGCACGGAACTAACATGTACTTTATATACATTGTTTAATGCAATTAAACACTTGCTATATTTTTAAACTTTTTTCACATCGGGCTCTGACCCGTTTGCTTTCAAATCTATTTTCTTGAAAAACCTTTTAGGTGCCCAGCCACAGGGACGCCAAGCTTAGGAGTTCAATTTCAGTGACGTGCTGTAGCTGCTGTGGAAGTCACAGGATCTTGATGATAGACGCCTCCACATTCTATATTGATTCCATTTCAGACTTACTCACTTGTTAGGGCATGTCGTCCCTTTTCTTTTAGAGACAGTTTTATCATACTCAGTTTCATTGCAGTTTTGAAGTTAATTTATTTATTATTCAGACGTTGTATTTGGTTTTATCCATTATTTGGGATTATTCAGAGGAGTGTTACTCCAGAATCATTTTATTATTCCATTATTATCTTGATGTGACTCTGATGTGATGGTATTATCATTTAGCTAATAATTTTAATTGGTTACATGTTAATTTAATTTAATAAAATTTAACAACTCACCTTTTTAAGTATTAGGTGGCTAGAAATTCTTTAAATAAATGTTTTTCTACAGTGATGCTATGAACTGAACCAACTTGAAATTTTGTATTAATTTGAATAAAGGAGCAGCTACCCGGTATTTAATTAGTCGGGGTGTCACAGGTGGTATCAGAGCATCAGGTTCTAGTGTCCTTTAGGATCTGTGCGGCTTATTATGCTTCCAGCGTAGCTTTCTTTGATGTAGAACCCTATGTTTAGGATTGTTGATTTCCTTGGTGATATTTCATTCTCCTTCTTTGATATATATGATAGTGAATCTTATTTACAATCGGTGTGTTCGTGCGCTGAATAATGTAGTACGTCAGGCGAAAATAATTGGGCGAACAGCAGGAGGCAAAAGATCAGTTAGGGTATTTATTTTATTAAAGAAGAATGACCGTAGTTGAAGTCACCCATATTATGGCACGAAAGTCCAGGATGGTACAGACGATCAAGGCACGACTTGAGACTTCCAGGCGCAACTATAGTAGAAAATGGGGTCAAATGAGACTCACCCAACAAGGTTGGAATGGGAGAGAAAGAGTTAGGTGAAACATTGAAGAGAACCAGTAGTGGAAATACTCGAAATGCGGAGATGGCGTGTGCTAGACAAACGAACATAATATATCCAAAGGCTTGGACATATGTCGGGGTATGGCCAATCGAGAATGAAAATTTGGGGAAAATTTTTCTTCGCTCGTAAAAGCGGAGTTTCAATGGTGAGAGACAATCACCACACTTAGAAGTGTATTGTGACGTCGAGAGAAGATGTACACGTATGGTTTGACCATAAGTTCCTTCATCAGATGTTCAGGGTGAAAGGCAAATGTTATTTTGAACTCACACAAGAGGGCCGGACAGAAGTCACTTTGTGAGGAGAAATTTAATTATGTAGCGAACCTTACACCGGGTGAAGTAGGTGAAATGGAGAAGAGGATATTAAAGGGATAATTTACATACAAGAAGAATTGTTAGCTCTTCTGGAAATTCTGCTTGGACGGTCAATGCAGATGGTAATAATGTCGCGTAGTGTTAATTTGGAGGTAAACGTTTCCTTAGGTGGGGAGATGCAAGAATCGAGGAATTTCTATAGAGTAAGACTGGGAAAATGGTATTGGAGAAGCACCACAAGGGGAAGACCCAACGAAGAACCCGTTAAAATGATTCAGATAGCTGAATTATTATCGAGCGATGGTGATTTCAGTAAGAGATGTGGAAACTAGTAGTGTGTTCCTTAGGTCCATCAAACGAAGGGAACAATGGAGGTAGTCATCAAAGTCGAGACTACCAACGTCCAATAGAAGGACCACCTTAACATGGTCAGTGTGACCAAAGATAAGTGGAGTATGTGTAGAGGTATTTTGTGGGGAGTGAAACTCATGCGTTATAAATGTCTCCCGATGCAAGTGTAGGAATAAAGGTATTGTGCCTGGCAAGGGAAATAATTATTGAAATATTCGGTTTGGTACGGACAGGTGTGTCAAGTCCAGAAACCATTTGAGCATCCAGGACGAATGTAAGGATAGAAGTATGAGTTATATCCTCAGATGATGTTGCATGTTGTTTGTGGCATGAATGAGTTGCTACAATTGTTATTATTGTTATTTTTGCTTGAGAGTCTAGTTCAGTGAGTATCGACAATTTTATTATTTATGTGAATATCTTCCCTGATAGTGTGGGGTTACCTTTATTGTCATCCGCGGAGGATGAATGGGTATATTGATAGCGGTATATACTTTATTGAAATTACTCATTTTTGTGCTATTTTATACGAGTATGATATTATCCTAATTATGGTTTTATATACGATTATACCGATAGTGTGCTGGTATTTTAAGTTTACTGGGGTTACTACCTTGGGGCAGAATGTTTCGTTCTTGTGAGGCCCCATCTGTGAGAGGGTCGGGCTCGTAATTGTACTTTTGTGTGTGTATATATATATATATATTGTTGTGATTTTAAAAAGGTATAATGGTCTCGGATATTTAATCTCAATATGCGTAGGGATTTAATTGATATGATTCGTATGTAATTGGGTTACTAGTTAGAGAAAAGGTTTAGCTGGTTATTATAATTAATGCTCAGGATATCGTAATAAGAAGAGTGCATTGTTTTATCACCCTTTAGAGATCTGGGAGTTTAAACTCATAGTTGTATGTCTGGGGACGGGATCTTGAGAGCCCCGATTTTATTTGCATGATGTATATGAAATGTGATTACCATCAATGTCAAGAGAAAGTGTCTTTCGAAAGGAGTTCCTTGTTTAAGTGTCATGGCGAAAGGAGATGAAACTTTGTTGTTAAGCGACGGGAATATAGGGGTACATGTTATGAACTGAGGGCGTAACGGATCCCGATGACCTAAAATGTTAGGTAGTAGTGTATCGGGGGGGGGGGGGTTCCTTGTTTGGATTTTGCTTTGCGAGACATCCCACGCATGAAACTTAGCGTAAGGTTGGTAGTAGGGAGATGTTTGACCATTCGTCCATAAATTGGATACCTCGATCGTTATGGAAGTAAGTAGTTATAACGGGAAGTTAACAAGGTAAATTACGATGTAAGGCCAGTAGAGCCAGTTGTTAGTGAATTATGATGTAAGTGCTGATAATGTTGGTTTTGTTGGGGTAGGTTGAAGGATGCATTGAGGTTAGGGAGGATTTAGGATTTCAAATTCGGAGGTGATTGAGAACGCCCAAGTGGTATAGCCACGTTGTAAATGCAGCGGCAATAAAGAGTTTGGAATACGTATAAAGTGTATATGATGTTTAAAAACCGTATGCATGGGTTATAAGAGGTGTAGACATTTTGGTTTACTAATGTAGTAATCGTCGGAAGAAGGGATATAGATGGGTGAAATTATTACTTATGGGATTAAGCGTCGTAAGAGAAGGTGTTAATGAGTATACTCATGTGTAATCAGTGTAGCACGCCCGAATTTGGTGAAAAAGCAGTGGAAAGCCATTTAATAAGGGGATATCTCTTGAGAAGGCAAATATTTAATTATTAAGGGAAATTTGGAGTAGAGTTCCGACCAATCGAATGTTGAGGTTGACTCAAGAGTAAATAGAACGAGGATGTCAATAAGGTATAAAGGGTCTAGATGTGCACAACGTGGTGAAAAGTTCAAGGGTCGAAACTTTTGGTATACACCGAGAGAAGAAGAAGATCATTAAGTATCACTTAACGGGAAGAATTATACGTGAAAGTCGACATTGAAAGGGGTGTAGTAAGTAGAAGAACGGTTGGGGTTAGATGATCAACCAGATAATTTTGTATCAAGCCGACGATTCCAGGGATGGAAGAATCAAGTTGGTAAATTTCCTTAAGGGATTGCCAACTTATAGATAAGTAATGAGTTCCTTCGAAGACGTGGGACAGGTTGTCCAGAAGGAGAGGAATTGTTATATCCTTAGGTGATTTACACTATTAGATAGTGAACACGCCGGTACGTAATCCTACGCAGTATTATTCATAACCAATAGGAGATCCCCGAAATCCACCTTCAACGTGGGGTAGCAAGAAGTAGTGGAAATAACGCTTCGTTCTGAGGGTTGTATCACCTATAGCCCGAGGTGTAGGCGCAAGGTAATTGACGACTGGTGGATTGTATGAAAGAAATTTTGGATTCATTGCGATCTTTTCATTTCCAAATCGGGTATAACTAGTAAGTGAGGTATATTATAGCAATGGGGAGAAGATATTAACTAATGGTAGAGTTGGGGGGGAGCACCTGTATCTATTTATAGTGGACAAGGTGTTTACAAATGTTTTGTGTAACCCCAACCGGCTGAAGTGGTTTTCCCTTGTGTAAAAGTCACAACGCCGGGAACAGAGATTCAAAGAATGGGCAAGAGTAGTCAGATGTGTTATTAATTTCTTCCAGGCTGGGAGCTTAGTGTTTTGATAAATGCGTAGTGAGGTGCGGACTCACAATAATATTGAGATAATGTGGCCAGTGATGTATAGGCTATTTTTATTCGAATGTTGTTTAGTAAGAGCACAACGTGAGGTGCATTTATTGAAGTGTAATATGATAACGTATCAAGACTGTTAAACAAGCTTGTTGTGAAGCGAGGGCTTTAATGATTGGGCCTTTCTTTATATTTTGTTTTGATTAATGGAGGATACCTAATTTTTCCAGGTATTCCTTACTTTTCCAAATTTCGGGATGAAATTCTATTATTAGGGGGGGAGTATGTAATACCTCGTAATTTTATTGATTTTTATTTATTGGATTAATTAAATTAAATGGGAATTAATCGAAAATTAATCCGAATTTAAATACTAGCGAAACGCGAGTTGGTATTATTATGATGATAATATTGAATATTACTGAGTATGTATGGTAATATACGAGTATGGAAAGTATTAAAATTGTCGAGGGTTATAAATACGATAATTTGAGAAATTAAGTTGGGACGCGCGTGTCAGTCGCGTCAGGAATCAATTTAATTAGATTTAAAAAGTAAATTATAATTTTATCAACCATATGGTCATTTTGAGTGCGCCAACGTGTCCGGAAGGGTCGATATAGTCATAAAACACTAGCCGGGAGTTTAGTTTGGGTCCCGGGGCATTTTTAGGCCAAACCGGCAACCCGGAAGGGTATTTTAGTAATTTTAAAAATTAAGGAATTAAGACCCACGAATTTTAGAGTTTATTTATGTATTATTAGAAAATCCATTAGGGCCATTATCAGCCAAAAACAAGAGAGTGGGCTACGTGAGTTAGAGGGAAGTTGCAAAAGGGTTTCCAAACCAAAACCACCAACCACCACCATTTTGGACGGAAATTGTGATCGGAAAGAAGAGAGAATCAGCCCTTGAACACCAACAATGAATTAGAACATCAAACTTAAGGCAAGTGATTTGATTTCATTAGTTTCAATGAATATTTCCTCCATATTTAGTGTAGAAATTTAATAATTGTCTTGAAAGATTTGATGAAAACCGAATGAATTTGATGTACAACTCTAAACCTTGGTTAGGAATTACATGTAGAATTGTTCTGGACGAATTTAGTACCCAAAACATAACTTTTGATGATTTGAAAACGAATTAAAGAGGAGAATTATCATTGTTCTTGAAGAACATAGAAAACTAGGGTTTTTATTGATGTTTTGATCCATATAAGGCCAATGATTGATGATTAAAAGGTTTTGGAATGTTAACAATGATGTATTTTGGTTGTATGATGATCCTATAACATTAGATTATAATTTTTACCTTGTAATGAAGTTTTGGGACGAATTTTGGACTAAAAGAACGAATCAGTCCGTAGCCCATCTGGTGCGATCGATCGATCGACATTCATAGGTCGATAGATTGACCACCATCGATCGATCGACATTCAAGTTCGATCGATCGACCTTCCCAGAATTGGTTACATTTTCCCTTTGTTGAATTTTAATAATTTCGACCCTAGAGAATTATTGTTGGGAACTTTGTGAACACTCTTAGACTTGAGGAAGACCAGTAGGTATGTTTGCGAGACCGAAGTATAATTAGGATTCAATTTTGGGAATTATATAAAACCTAATAAAGCTCGTCGAGTGAGATACTATTAGAGTTGAGATTAAATGATTAAATTTTGTATAGTGGATAATATAAGGTTAGTGGCAGAAATGAGGACCTTAAGAATAGTGGATTTAAATGTGGGAATAATAAGAGACTTGGTAACCTTTATGGGTTAGGTTTTAAGTACTTGGAATTACGACGTGAGATGTGTCGACGGTCTATGTTGTATATTATTCAAAGACTTAAAAATGTACAAATTGGAATAACGGTATAGGGATGTAGAATATACCTCTATTAATATTATAAGATATCTAAGATGTGTTAATGCTTAGTATATGGACTTATATGTGTATAACATACCTACCATACTTGCTATCACGAGAGGTCGGCTTTCGAACATGGCCATCTAATATTTGTGTGCCTACGGGGGGGGGGGGGGGGGGGGGGGATTTAGATTGATACCTTAAGGACATAGGGTTGTGAATGACTTATTTGTGAGTTAATAAGTCAGCTGACTATGGGAGCGTAGGTATGTGCATGACCCATGGATATGTGAACTATGTTCGCCTCCAATATGTGTGATTTTGCTTATTAAAACGGTTCCTGAGAGATTCAGAATACGTAGTCCTTATGTACGTGATGTACCGGGATTCGATAGAAGAGTATGTGTGCACCACAACTTAGCCTAGGGGTACCCCAAGTATATTATCATATTGAAATTTATATATTGGTGATGATAACAGACTCCTTGTTAATGTGGGTGAATGTTCTTATTAATGTGTGTGAATAGTTGCGACACTTTAAGTAAAGTTAAAATTGAGAATTTCCTATATGATTTAAAATAAATTAATCTGAGAAATGAAAAGGTAGATTCACATAAATTATATTGGAATGTCTTGAACAAACCCCTATATTTTCATGTGAGGACGGGTTGCAGTATAGACTAGTTAGTTAGCGGCATAACTAGGATGGATTATGGATATACGTTAAGCGTGCACATTAGTTGAGAGGTAAGAAACTCATGTGAGAGCACGGAACTAACATGTACTTTATATACATTGTTTAATGCAATTAAACACTTGCTATATTTTTAAACTGTTTTCACATCGGGCTCTGACCCGTTTGCTTTCAAATCTATTTTCTTGAAAAACCTTTTAGGTGCCCAGCCACAGGGACGCCAAGCTTAGGAGTTCAATTTCAGTGACGTGCTGTAGCTACTGTGGAAGTCACAGGATCTTGATGATAGACGCCTCCACATTCTATATTGATTCCATTTCAGACTTACTCACTTGTTAGGGCATGCCGCCCCTTTTCTTTTAGAGACAGTTTTATCATACTCAGTTTCATTGCAGTTTTGAAGTTAATCCATTTATTATTCAGACGTTGTATTTGGTTTTATCCATTATTTGGGATTATTCAGAGGAGTGTTACTCCAGACTCATTTTATCATTCCATTATTATCTTGATGTGACTATGATGTGATGGTGGTATCATTTAGCTAATAATTTTAATTGGTTACATGTTAATTTAATTTAATAAAATTTAACAACTCACCTTTTTAAATATTAGGTGGCTAGAAATTGTTTAAATAAATGTTTTTCGACAGTGATGCTATGAACTGAACCAACTTGACATTTTGTATTAATTTGAATAAAAGAGTGGCTACCCGGTATTTAATTAGTCGGGGTGTCACATCTTAATCCCCTCTACCACTACTATTTTGCAATATTAGTTTCACAAGTATAAATCTTACTAATCTTTATGTCTCTTCTTTCGGCGATTAACACATCAGCAAACTAAGGTGTCTACACCCCTTATAACCCATGCATACGGGTTTAAACATCACATACATTTCATAAGTACTCCAAACTCTTTATTATCCCTGCATTTGCAACGTTGCTATACCACTTGGGTGTTCTCAATCACCCACGAATTTGAAATTCTAAATCATCCTAAACATCATTTCATCTTTCAACCCGCCAATAATAAAAAAAATTATCAGTACCTCCTCACCCCATAACTGGCTCTATTGGCCTTATATCGTAATTTACCCCTTTAACTTCCAATTATAACTACATACTTCCCTAATGATCAAGGTACCCACATTATAGACGAATGGCCAAACATCTCCTTACTACCAACCTTACGCTAAGTTTCATGTGTGGGATGTCTCGCGAAGCGAAATCCAAACAAGGAACCCCCCTGATACACTACTTCCTAGCATTGTCGGTCATCGGAATCCGTTAGACCCTCAGTCCATAACATGTACCCCTATATTCCCGTCTTTTGATAACAAAGTTACATCTCCTTCCGCAATTACACCTAAACAAGGAACTTCTTCCGAAAGACACTGTCTCTTAACATTGATGGTAATCACATTCCATAAACATCATGCAAATATAATCGAGAGTCTCAAAATCCCGTCCCCATACATACAACTACGAGTATTAACTTTCACATCTCTAAAGGGTGATATAACAATTAACTCTTCTTATTACCACATCCCGAGCGTTAAATATAATAACCAGTTAATTCTTTCCGCTAAACAGTAAACCAAATACACTCTGAATCATACCAATAAAGTCCCTACACATACCGAGATCAAATATCCGAGACCATTTCACTTTTCTAAGTCTCAACAATATATATATACATATGTAAAAATATATAAACTCGAGCCCGACCCTCTCGCAGATGGGTCTCACCAGAACAAAACATTCTACACCAAGGTAGTAACCCCGATAGACTTACAATATTTGCACACTATCGGTTTAAGCATACTTTAAAAATAATAATTAGGATAATATCATACTCGTATAACACAGAACTAAAACGAAAAATTTCAATAAGGTATGTGTCACTAGCGATACACCCATTCATCCTCCATGGATCACACTAAAGGTAACCCCACTATACCAGGGAAAATATTCACATAAATAATAACATTGTCGATATACGCACTAAACTCATCTCTCATGCGAATATAGCAATAATAAAAATGTAGTAACTCGTTCATGACACATACAATATGCAACATCATCTGAGGATATAACTTATACTTCTACCTTGCCAATCGCCCTGGCTGCTCAAATGATTCTTGGACTTAACACACCTATCCGTACCAAATCAAAAATTTCAATAACTATTGACCTTTCTAGGCACCATACCCTTATCCCTATACTTGGTTCGGGAAAAAAAATTTAACGCACGGGTTTCATTCCCCATAAAATACCTCAACACATACTCCACTTTTCTCCGGTCACATTGACCATGTTAAGGTTGTCCTTCTCTCGGAGGTTGGTAGTCTCGACTCTGATGACTACCTATGTTTTTCCCTTAGCTTTGATGGCCCTAAGGAACACGCTACTGGCTTAAAAAACTCTTACTGGAATCACCATCATTCGGTAACAATTCAGCTACCCGAATCATTTAAATGGGTCCCCTGATGGGTCTCCCTCTTGTGGTGCTTCACCAACACCATTTTCCCTAGTCTTACTCTATCTAAATTCTTTGATTCTTGTAGCTCCCCACACGAGGAAGTGTTTACCTCCATATTAAAAAAATGCGACATTGTTACCACCTGCATTAACCGTCCGAGAAGAATTCCCCAGAAGTGCTAACAATTTTTCATGTAAGTTAATTTTCCCCATTAATGTCCTCTTCTCCATTGCACCTACTTCATCCGGTGTAAGGATCGCTAGTTAATTAAATTTCTTTTCACAAAGTGACCTCTGTTCGACCCTCTTGTGTGAGTTCAGAACAATGTCCCATCTTATCCTGAACATTTGATGAAGGAACTTATGGTCAAACCATACGTATGCGCCTTATTTTGACAAAATATTCCACTTCTAAGTGTGGTGGTTTCCTCTCACCATTGTAATTCTGGTCTTACGAGCTAAGAAAAATTTTACCCAAAATTTTGACTCCCGATTTGCCGTACTCCGACATATACCCAAACCTTTGGATATTTTACCTTCGTTGGCTAACACACACCATTTTCGCATTTTTAGAATTTCCACTGTTGGTTCTTTACAATATTTTGTCTGACTATCTCCCATTCCAACCTTTCTAGGTGAGTCTAATTTGACCCCAATTTTTACTATAGGGGTTCCTGAAAGTCATATGTTGTGCCTTATCCGTCTTTACCGTTATGGATTTTTGTACCATAATAGGGGTGACCTCAACTATGGTCATCATTCTTAAATATACCATATAACCTCAACTGAGATTTGCCTCCTGCTGTTCACCCAATTGTCCTCGTCTGACATTCTACATCGTTCGGCACACGAACACTCTCGAATGCAATTAAGATTCACTATCATATACATTATAGCTGGAGAACGAAATCTCACTAAATAATTCAACAATCCTAAACAAAGGGATTAATATCAAAGAAAGCTACGCTGGAAGCATAATAAGCCACACAGATCCTAAAGGACACTAGAACCTAATGCTCTGATACCACCTGTGACACCCCGACTAATTAAATACCGGGTAGCTACTCCTTTATTACATTAATACAGAATATCAAGTTGGTTCAGTCTTAGCATCACTGTTGAAAATATTTAATTACTAGCCACCTAATATTTAAATAGATAGATGCCAAATTTTTATAATGAAATTAAATTAACATGCAACCAATTAAATTATAAGCTAAATATACCACATCCACATCACAACCACAATAGAATAGTAAGGGAATATGTAAAATGAGTCTGGAGTAACACTCCCCTGAATAATCCAAATACTGAATAAATCCCAATACAAAGCCAGAATAAATAAATAAATCCAACACTGAAATAAAACTGAAAGTCTGAGAATGTTATCTCTAAATGGAAATGGTCGACATGCCTTAACTGATGAATGAACCTGAATAGAATCAAATGTAGAATGAGGAGGCGTCTAATACCGAGATCCTGTAACTTCCACAATAGCTACAGGACGTCAATATAATGGAACTCCTATGCTTGGCATCCCTTTGGCTGGGCACCTAAATGGTTTTACAAGAAAATAGATTTGAAAGCAAACGGGTCAGAGCCCGAGACGAAAATATTTTAAAACTACAAGTGTTTAAATCAGAATATTAAACAACACATATAATTAAAATGTTGGTTGTGTACTCTCACATGTGTTTCTCGCCTCTCAACTAATGTGCACGCCTAACGTATACCCTTAACCCATCCTAGTTATGCCCCTAACTAACTAGTCTGTACCACTCCTGCTATCGCATCTTAACATAGGGTATCTACTCGTAAAACCCAAACAAGTTATATTCATAACCCATATTCACATTCATTAAATTACTTATCTCAAATGTTAATTAAAATTTTCACATTCTTAGCCCATTCAAATATCTTAGTTATTCATATCTACTAAGCAACACAACAGAACTATCACCAGTATATGTATATACACCAGTATAATATCTCATATACAAATTAGGCAACCCACAAGGATAGGACCTACGATGCCTCATACTCTGCTATCGAATCCCGGTACATCACGTACGTGAGGATCACAAGTTCCGAATCACTCAGGAACCGTTTCAATAAAAATCACACATAGTGGAGGCCAACATAGTTCACATACCCATGGGTCACGCACATACCTACGCTCCCAAGGTCAGCAGACTTATCCATTCAGCAATAATCGCTTCCAAGTCCTATTTTCTGAGGTATTAATCTAAAGTCCCCCCCGAAGGTCACATCGAGACCAGACTATCCTCTTATGAATGACCTCCCGTGATAGCAAGTATGGTAGGTATGTTATACACACAATAATCCATATACTAGAAAATCACACAACCAGTATATATACATTTTCAATACAGGTATACTTCTCCCCTATATATTAAGTCTCACCCACAATATTTACGTTTCGGATATTCTACGTAATAATTATTTAATGCGACAACTCTCGTCATACGGATTCGGGTACCTATACATATCCCAAGTGAATACTAGGTCTCCCATTCGTTCCTAAGGTTATCTCAGCGAATATAAAATCCCTCTGCTACCGTTCATACCCTTACATTATCTTTTATTCCACTTTTCGTCCCAAATCAAAAAATTTCAAACTGTCCTCACCGTAATTATAACGTTCGATCCTATAAGTTATAACATTTTTCGGCAATAACTAAGACCCTACTGACCTTAACTAAGTCTCACAATATCATATTAATCACCCTAAGAATCAATATCGGCTTTGGAATTTTCATTAAACCTTAAAGGAAAATAATTGCCAAAAATCAGGAGAGGTCGATCGATCGAAGAAAAGGGGTCGATCAATCGATCCATCGATCGATCGACATTCTTGAGTCGATCGAACGATCGAACATGTATCTACCCAGAATTTCTCTAACAGTTACGGGTTCTACCATTTTTACACCCCAAATCCTCCATTAGAACATCCCAATCTCCCAAGTAAGTTTACTAATCATTAAACCAACATATATACACAGGTTTTAACATTCAAGAATCATTAAACTATCATAGAACATCGTTTTCTTCGATCAAAAGTCATTAATTTCACTACAACCCTAATTCTTCACTATTTCCTCCAAAATCATCATAACCCTCAATTAAATTTCGTGATTCTTAACCTTTAGTTTATAATTTCGTTCATCAAACATTTCCAGAAGGATCACTACATGCAAACCTACTCCAAATCAATTATTAAGTCTCCAATTTCATACTTTTGCCTTTATTCATAAATTGACATCAAACTTAAACTATCATGTAAAGTATATGCCATAAATTATTGCAAGATAAATCACTTGCTTGAAATAGAGATTCTGATCCTTTGAAGCGGACGATATGGGAGTGATTCTTGCTTTCCGATCTATCCGGTGGTGGTGACGGTGGTGTAAAAGCCTCCAAGGGTTGGTTCTCTTTTGGGAACTCCCTTCCATTCCTCTCTAATGGCCGTTTATGATTTTTTGGTTGTAAAACCCTAAGGGACTCAAGTGTTGGCTGATATAATTAGTTTAGAATTCGTGGGTTACTATTCTCAAAAAGTCAAAATGACTAAAATACCCTCACGGGCTACCGATTAGGCCTAAAATGCCCTAGGACCCAAACTGAACCGTCGGCTAGTGTTTTCTGACTATCTCGACCCTTTCAGACACGTTAGCGCACTCCAAATGGTCATACGGGTGTCATAAAAATAAAATATTTTTAAATCCATTAAATTTGGTTCTTACACGACTGACACGCGCGTCCCAACTTAATTTCCGAAACTGTCGTATTTTCAACTCACGACAATTTTAATAAATTAAATAATCACATATTACCATAATCACTCAGTAATATTCAACATTATCATCATGTTTAAGTACTAACTCTTGTCTCGCTAGTTATTTAAATCCGAATTAATTTCCAATTAATTATCCCAAATTAATTTAATTAATCCCCTAATTAGAAGAAATTTCATTTAATTAATCTCATAATTAAAATCCATAAAATAACGGGGTATTAAACCAATGTCATTAGAGAGTCTGTAATTTATTTGAAATTACATTTTGAAATATGGATAATCCAGTATTTTTAAATATTTACTTGGGCCATGGAATGTAATAATACAAGGTTTATTTTAGCTTAATTCTCATTTATCTAGTCTTATGGATTAAACTGGAAAGTAGTCACTTATTTTCTCAACTTAAAATCGAAAAATTTATCTCTAAATCAATGGAGTAATTAAAAGATTTTCTTAAATAAAGGATGTAGGCGCTCTACCAGTGATGTGCTTGTTCCGTGAGCTATAAGGCCTTGATTTAGGGCTACAAGGCCCTAAATCAGGGATGCCAAGAAGGACGAGTTCCTTCAGCTAATACAGAGGATGACCTCTATAAATGAGTAAATGGTTAAGTTTAAAATCTTGTGAAAGTACGTAGATACGATATAGAGAGATGAGATTAGTAAGACGAGGTTATTTATTGAGGGCCTCAACGTAGGTATTCGATAGACTCTGGCAGGTATGGATCTGCCCAATTTCAATACTACAGTGAATAAGGTTATTCGATTGAAGCTTGATGCTGAGGATTGCAAGGATATCTGGCAGAAGAAAAGGGAGCCCAACGAGTCTTAGTCAGGGATCACAAGAAATCCTGAAGTGAGGCTCGAGGCTTCTTCGTGAAGCTTAAGGCTGCCATAGGGGTTAGTTCCTCATCATCCCATTACACTAGTGATCAGCCCTTATAGCCCCCATAGAGAGGACTTATTTTTCTTGCTTTTTTTTAATCCTTTTAATAAGGATTACCCACAGCGAGCTTCGGGTAATCATTAGGATAATTAGCAGACTGTTAATTATGTGCGGGGTCGGAGTTCTATTTATACAGGCCCTACCCAGTAGCAGTAAAAATAGTTCTCTTCTGGATATCATCAAACCATGATGCATAGTGTGGACAGTTCACATCCAAGTCAGGGGTAGGGTGGCTGCGTGCCAAGTCAGGTACCCGGTGGCCAGAGCAGTAGGTTCAACCACGGGCGAGCTTATTCCATCTCTTAGTATAATGCACCTTTTGAGGATCCTTTGGTGATATAAGGTATTATTCTTCTGTTTATTACATGGGCTAAGGCATTATTTAACTCTGGCACATCGCATTCTTTAATTTCGAGTTCCTTAGCATTCATTTTAGGACTAAAGGTAGGCAAGTTTCATCCTCCTAGCTTTATAGGGCTTCCAATTGGTGGTAGTTTATTTCTTAATAGGGTCTACCATAGATATGTGATCATGGATGGAGACTATGTCCTGGGATATGATTTAATTCTCATGGACATGGATGGGTTTGTGGTGATCCTTGGTATGGATTGGTGGTCATGTTTCAAAGCTACCATCGAATGCCATCGACACAATGTCCTAGTATCACGTCCCGACGGGTCTTTCCATCACTTTAACAGTGAGCATAGCATTGATTATCCTTGCAAGTTTTCTATCGTGTGGGAGTAAAAATGGTATTTCGGATGGTTAAGCAATTTGGTGGCTAAGGTTGAGCCTAATGGTATGGTATTGGATTACCAATGGTGCGAGAGTTTCCTGATATATTCCCGGATGATCTCCCCTAGTTACCACCATGTGGATTTCGCTATATAAGTACATAAAGGCATCTCGTATATCTTTATTCCACCTCACATGATGGCTCTGATGGAATTTCAAGAGCTAAGAGTTCAGTTGGAAGAGTTAACCAATAAGGGCTTCATTCGCCTCAATGTGTCCCCATGGGGAGCCCCTGTCCCCTTTTCAAAGAAAAAGGATAACACCCTAAGACTTTGCATTGATTATAGACAGTTGAACAGGGCGATGGTAAAGAATAAGTTCCCTATGCCCCATATTGACTATTTATTCGACCAATTTCATGGGGAAGGTAGATTTTCGAAGATTGACCTTTGATCCGAGTACTATTAGTTTCACGCCAGAGAGACGGGCGTTCCGGATACAGGATGGGCACTACGAGTTCCTAGTGATGCCTTTTGGTTTGACCAATGTCCCAGTAACATTCATGCACTTGATGAACTATATTTATCATCCCTACCTAGATAGATTTATGGTGGTATTCATGGATGACATATTGGTCTATTTGGCTTCGAACATAGACCACGAGAAGAACCTCCACACGATGTTAAAAGTGATAAAAAAGAATCAATTGTATGGCAAGTTTAGTAAGTGAGAATTCTGGATGGAATAGGTCAAATTTCTTGGCCATGTGGTTTTCGGTGAGGGCATTTCCATCGACCCTTCAAAGTTAGAGGTTTTACTGAGTTGGAATCAGCCGAGGATAGTCATAAAAGTGCGTAGTTTCCTCAGTTTGGTCGGTTACTACCATAGGTTCGTGCAAGTCTTCTCGAGGCTTGCATTGATCTTCACCATGATGACTCGAAAGTATCTGAACTTTGAGTGGTCCAAGGACTGTGAGTCATCTTTTTTGGAGCTGAAGGTTAGGTTGGATTATGTGCCCGTTCTTGTCCTCCCAGAGTGAGGTAAAGGTTATACGGTGTATTATAATGCTTCGAGTTCAGTGCTCGGAGCAATATTGATGCAGACCGGTCAGGTAGTTGCATATGAATCTAGCGAGTTAAAGATGCATAAGAGGAGCTACCCCAACCACGATTTAAAGCTAGTTGCGGTGGTGTTTGTACTTAAGATCTGGAGGTATTTTTTTGTACGGGGAATGGTTTGAGGTGTTTTTCGATCATAAGAGCCTCCAGTACATATTCACACAGTGTGATCTTAATCTCCACCATAGACGACTGATGGAGGACTATGACTTCTTACTAAAGTATCATCCTGGTAAGGCAAATGTGGTGGTTGATGCTCTTAGCTGAAAGTCTAGTCTCACCCTTGCAGTGAGGAGATGTCATCGGGTGAAAATATTCGAGGAGTTGCAGAAGTTTGATCTGCACATTTAGTGTGGTTACGACAAGGCATACCTTTGGGGTGTGGTGGTTAGGCCACTCACTTAGCAAAAAGTTCTAGATGCCGAGTCATATGATCTTGAGTTTATCCAGTATTGAGATCGTATTCGGAATGGGAAAGTGTTTGACACTATTAAGGATGGTATGGTACAACAAAAGGGTCAGTTAATTGACCCTGTTATCGAGGATATTCAGGACGAAGTGATGGCGGAGGCCCATCACTCACGTTTCAACATACATCCAAGGGCTACCAAAATATATAAGGACTTGCGCATGTATTTTTGGTGTTCCGCTATGAAGAAGGACGTGGTGACGTATGTAGCCAAGTGCTACACTTGTCAGGAGGTAAAGGTCGAGCATAGGAATCCAACAGGGCTATTACAACCACTACCCGTGGCCGAGTGGAAGTGGGGGCATATCACGATGGATTTTATCATGGCATTACCACGGTCTGAGCGTGGTCACAATATAGTATGGGTTCTAGTGGATCGACTCACGAAGTTAGCAAACTTCTTATCGATCAAGGTCTGGATAGTGTGGCTAAATTAGCGAGGTTGTATGTCTGAGAGATAGTCAGACTTCGTGGTTTCCCACTCTTGATTGTCTCAGACAGGGATCCTCGATTTGTGTATCGATTTTGGAAGAAGTCTCAATAGGAGTTGGGTACCGAGCTGAATATTAATACGACATATCACCCTGAGACTGACAGACAGTCAAAGTGAACCATCTAAATCCTAGAGTATATATTGAGGGATTATGCTGTCGACTTTCAGGGTAGTTGGGTGAAGAATTTGCATATGGTAGAGTTTGCCTACAATAAAAGTAATCAGGAGAGCATCGAGAAGGCTCGCTATGACGCTCTTTAAGGGAGGCCATGCCGCTCTCTAGATTATTGGGTTAAGGCGGGTGAGAAGCATCTCACCAATTCAGAGTTGATTCAAGAAATAATAGAGAAGGTTTGGATAATTCGTCAGAGAATCATGACAGCACAGAGCCAACAGAAGAATTACTCCAATAATCATCGAACACACCTTGAGTTTTGAGTAGGTCACCATATGATGCTTAAGGTAAGAGATAGAATAGGTAGTCAATGATTCAGGCAGAAGGGGAAACTGTCCCCATGGTATATCGTTCCTTTTGAGATCCTGGAGCGGGTTGTGGATGTATCGTACCGCTTGTCTTTGCCTCCACAATTTTCCTAAGAACACAATGTATTTCATGTCTCTATATTGAAGAAGTATCTTCATGACCCCTGGTACGTCATAGATTGGAACCACATCAAGTTAGAAGAAGATGTTACATTTTGATGTTACATCAAGTTAGTGAAGTTTCTTTGGGAGTTTCAAGGTGTTGAAGGTTCTACTTGGGAACGTGAGTCGAAGATGTGGGAGAATCACACGAAACTCTTTTCTTAGTTGGTTGTTCTTATTTTGGGGTTGAAATCTCCTAAGATGAGGAGAATGTAATACCCGCGCCCTCAATTTTATCTATTTCCTTGTAAAAGTTATATTTATGAATGAATATTTAGGCTTAATCGTCATCGTAGTCTTTGTGTTGGTCAAATTGAAGTTTTCATAACTCAAAGTTAATTTCAAGAAAATTTAGAGGTCGGTCGAACGAGGGCCATTCTCGTTCGAATGGGTCGTTCGAACGGGGTTTGAATGAGACGTCTGATGACTTCAGTTTGATCCATTCCTCGTGTGTGCTGAGATTTATTTAGAACCTCTCATTGGAAGTGTCATTCGAATGAAGGAGCAATCTTGTTCGAACGAGGCTTAAAATTCATTCGAATGATCGAACCTGAATTTGGTCATTTCGAGTGCCTTTGTGTGTTGTCGCGTTTTGGGCCCTAAGATTGATGATGTGTCAAATTCTAGTGAACCCAGATGATAAAAAACGTGTGTAACACGTGTGTGTGTGGGGTGGGGGGTAAGTTTGTAATTCATTTGTGTGGGTTTCTTTGGCTTATAAGAAGAGAGAAATAGGGAGGCTCTTCCCCACCAAAGATTATCAGCATTTCTCTCTCTCTCTCTCTCTCTCTCTCTAAGGTTCAATAATCCCATCTTTTTCCACATGATTTTCCCTATAACCACACCTTGCCATCACCTCCGAACACTAGTATACACCCAAGCATTGTCTATCATCTTTAAACTTTTATCAAGGAAGCAACTGGGTAGAGCTAAGCTTGTAGGAGGTATTTTTAGTGCTATTTGAAGAGCTTTTTTGGAATCTTCATAGCAATTTTCTCTCTTTGTCTCCTCTTCAAACTTCAGGTATGGTTTCCTATTCTTAAGAATCAAAGTTTTCTAGCTATGAAAAACATGTAGTGTGCATGCTAGATGATATTTAATGCCTAAAATGAAGTTATTTGATGAAAATATTATAGTCTTGCAAAAATAATTTTTTTTAACAACACAAACACTAGATGGGATTTTATAAATAAATGACTTTTTTACCTTGAAAATGGAAGAAAGCATGAGAAAATACAAACCCATGATTTTTATCTTGTCTAAATGCATTTTGAGGAATTTCTAGGCTTGAAATCCTCTTTCATATGTATAGAATCATGTAGTAAGATAGACAATGGTATTTTTAAACTTGTTAAGTCATGTTAAAATGGGTTTTATGAAGAAATGTTTAATTGTGGAAAAACATCCCTCAAATGTGTTATAAATGTTGTTAGAATGAAGAAAAATAATATTTGGGGTCACATGCAATAATAGCACAAAGTTATGGCCATTTGGTTAAAAATAGTCTTGAAGGATTGAATGCATTTTGTGTGGTAAAACATAAAATGATAAACATGATTTTTGACATAAAATCATAGAAGGGATGTTTTGCAAGAAAAGTTTGAGTTTTAGTGCCACAATGAAATTAAATATGTTTTTCACAAAGTTATGATAAAAAGGGCAAAAATGGCAATTTTGACAAAATCGAGGATCCTAGTGGGTGCACTTTCATTGGACCTTATCTGTCGATTTTGGTGAAAAGAGAATAAAGCGGATAAATGGCACATTGATAAAGTGAAGTAGTGGCATAAACCGTAGAATGAGAAAAATAGTAAAATGATGGAATAATGTGAACATTAGTTAAAATGTTAACACACATTAATGTGGACTCGGATGACACCGAAATAAATAAAGAGGCCCCGGAGCCTTGGGGTGAAAGACCCTAAATCACTGGTCAGAGCATATGGTAGCATAGCCAGTGGTGTGGAGCCATTAAAGTATGCAGATATTGGATGATTTCGAGAAAAGATAATGAAAAGTGAATTATATTGGTTGTGCTTGAAATCTAAGTAAAACAACCTACTGAAATGAGACTAAAGGATAAAATATGGTTAATTGGTCTCTAGACCCAGTAAAAGGGTGATGAAAATGGTTAGGTGTGAGTTTGAGCATATTGCTCGAGTGAATTGCATAGTAGTTGCATTACTAATAGCTAAACATTTAAACATTTTCGAAATTGATTAAAACACATGTTATATGTATAGTATTTTTGTAAAAAATGTATAGCGTAGTATTACCCACCCTGCTGAGACTTTGCTCACCCACTGATTTTTATGTTAACCCCCCCCCCCCCCCCCCCAGGTACTTCGAGTAAGGACACCGTAAATGACGATAGTAAGGCCCCAGAGGGAAACAACATAGTTAGAGGCTCTGTAATTTATTTAAAATTACATTTTGAAATATGGATGATCCGGTATTTTTAAACATTTATTCAGGCCTTAGGCCATGGCATGTAATAATACTGGGTTGATTTTATATTAATTATCATTTATTTTGCCTTGTGGATTAAATTGGATTTTCATAAATAAATCTTGTAAATTGACTAATTACTTAAAGTGATCACTTGTTTTCTCAATGTAAAACCGACAAATTTAACCCTAAATCGTTGAAGTAATTAAAGGATTTTCTTAAATAAAGTAAATGGACTTTCCCCCTTCCCTTTTAACTCCTTGACTTGGTTCGGGTTGACCCAACGGTGACCCAAATCTGGGTCGGGGCATTACAATCCTATACCTATAGCTATTAGTGTCACGAGTGATCACCGAAGACAATAGGGATAGGCCTTCGCACTTTATTTTCTTGTCGCGGGTGGGCCATATGATTTTATGTGAGTTAAGTTGATCACACTCACGAATATTCTTGATTATGTGATTTTGTATTCGTTGTACCTTGAAATAATTATACTAAATATGTATACACGTGAGATTATGACTCGGGAATGTTGAAATAAAATATACTAGATATGTATATACGAAACTATGATTCAAGAATGTTAAAGTCTGATACACTAGAGATGTAAATTTTGGTGACATAACTTAAGATTATTAAAATATGAGAATGTTGTTAAAGTAAGAGATTATAGTTATTTTGATACCCCGTGAAATTCATAAATAGATTGATCGAGTTTAATACAAATATCACTGGAGTAAATAACAATTAGTAACATTCTCAGCATGAACGAATTAAATAAAAACGGTGTAAATAAATATAACACAAGATGATAAAATACTGGATGAATTAAAAAATATGTAACACCCTCCAAAGAACAATATAAACAAACTCCAATCCTGGAATATAAAATATATCTCAGTATCTAAATGTTCAACTCTGAATAATAAATACATATTGTACAATGTCTGACTCGAAAAATATGAAAAACTACAACTGATAGATAACCAAAATAAAGGGAATACAAAAATACAAAGGACCTACAATGCTCGAGTCCTCAACCTAGGAATGATAATTAGAATAGTGCTATATAAACTCCTTCAACGAATATCTCAAGTCCGCGCCAGCAACTGCGGCCTAAGACCTGTAGAAAAATAGTTCAATAATGAGGATTAAACCTAGCAAGGCTACAGTGCTTAAGAATATAACTACGTTTGAGCCACAATAATAATAACACATATTCCTCTAATTTTAAGTTGATTTTAAATTAATTAAGTTCTCCAAACCCAAACAATCTTAAATAAGCATGCGGTTTTACTCCCAACCCGTATGAGGCCCATGTGATATAATTTCATCTTTTTTAGTAAATACTTATTACTTTAACAATATTAAGTGCGTCCATTAAATTAAGAATCTCTTACTCTACGATAATCTTTTACATTAACATAATTTATTTTCTAATCATTATTCTCTTACATTACGATCTCAAGTTATGCATCTAAAAGATTTTCTCTAATTTATCAATCTTCAATGTTTTCAAATCACAGTTCAACATATACATTTCTAGTATATCTTAACGTATTATTCTCGAGTCATAATCTCATGTGTATACGTTTCTAGTTTAAAACATAATCCACTACAATCATCACATGATATAACATATATGCTCAACTCATATCAAATCACGCGGGTTATGCTCAAGCCCAGAAATAAACGATACAAAGGTCTATCACTAAGGACTTTGGGGATCACTTGTTCCATACTAGGTATAGTTATAGGTTGTCCCAACCATATAACCTCAATGTATCATAAAAGAAATTTATTATGTCTTTCCCACCATTCGCGCGGCGCCATACCTAAGTCTATATGAAAGGATACTTCCATTTGTTCTATATAGGTTACGGGTTCATCACCGAAGGATGGGGGAAATAGGACTTAGGTAGAGCTTGTCTCAATCACCAAGAATGCCATGCATAGTCAATGTCATACGTGCCCCATCAAATCACTCCTAGTACGTCATCCACGAACACACACGCACACGCACACACACACAGTATGATTGCGCATACATCAAATAGACAACACCAACCCTATTCGATAGGGTTACACCTATAATCTCTTTTATTATAAGTTTATACGCACGTCAACTATAATCGTTCATACACAATACTAGCTAGAACTCTTAGGTCTTCCAAAGTATAGGTATTGTCTCACCTACGATCATAAGAATCATTCTACAACAATTATTACCCTACTCTGTGGGATATAACATGTTCTAAACTATCCTTTTACACAATCATTAGTATCGCTCGATCTCATAAAATATCGTAAATCTCGACCTGACACTCAAGGCCCCTGAACTTGGTATCATCTCCAATATATAATTTATATATTCATTCTAAATCAGTCACTACCCTACTCAGCGGGTCACAAATACACTCCCATATTTAATCTTATTAATTCTATCACTACAGATTCCTCGACATTACAATTCTCGACCCATAACCACCTGTCTCTAAACTAGGTTTCGATTTCTAAACCTATTGCCTTAACATATATCTAAAATGATGTAAAATATTAACACATAACCCCAATAAAAATCTGACCAAAACAACCCCTGATCATAAATCCTTCCAACAAAACTACTAAGGCATTCAAATGAGATGTCCTTTTTTGGTCGAACAAGACAGCCGTAGAGCCCTTCTTCTCCCCCCGATTAGAAATGGCCATAAACAAAACAAAACTCAAACTCAAAATCTATTATTACCCATTCTCCTTCGCATATAATCAACATATGAATACTAGAAATCTATTCCTATAAGTTCTAAATGATTAACAACCCATATAAATATCTAAACTCAGAAATCATTAATGAAACCTTAGGTTTATGTTCTTCATAAGAATGTTCTAATTAGCCTACGAATTATCATCAATTAACATGAATAAGTTATGAATTTTATAGATTAAAGCATGTACGATTCACATCTAACAATATTTAAGTCAAATTTCAATGATTCAAGTCTCAATTGATTGATTCTTTACCAAGATTACATAAGGTTTTTAATATAAAATTAGGGTTCATCATTACATTAATCTTAGTTACGAATTTAGATATGATTATGAGCAAAATAGATTTATAATTATCATTATAAGAAATTTCAATGTTTTACGATTATTCTAACATAGATCTAATCTTATTATTAAACAAAGTAAACGTGCCTCAGATCGATTAGACGAATCGAATCCTAAAATCCCTAATTTCTTCAATCCTTATTCCTCCCTCTTTTCCAAAGCTGCTTGGGTTCCCCACATGTGTTTTATGCTAAATAGGATAAGCTAGTAGGAGATATTAAATCATTATTCACGAAATTAAGCTTAAGACCAAAAATAGACTCAACTAGAAGGCCTAAAACATGCTTTAAATAGCCTAAAATTTGGCCTAGTCCATATACTAACTCAACGGTCTAAAATTCCACTAAACTAAGCTTAAACTGGACGTTCTAAATGTCATACAAACCTAATTAAAGGTTAACATATTTTACAACCCAATCATGTTATATTGTTAATTAGTTATCTTCTTAAATTAATTAAATGGTAAATACTTGTAGCTTATGTTAAATCTTAATTATTAATTCGTTAGATTATGACTCGTTATTATAAGAACCTAATTATCAGTTGGAGGGAACTGATGTTGAGAGAATAACCCAAATAAGGAAACCCCTGACACCTAATCCTTGACAATTCCATAAGCGCCCATAATACTATGTCGCTTTATTTTTTTATCTTAAACAATTATTATGAGCTCGCTAACATCTATAGCAACACCATCAAATTAACATGTAACTGAATTATGTAATCCAACATATGTGGCATTTCAAGGCCACATCTCAAACTATTAAGCAACATATCGAAAGTCCAACATCTCAAGTCACGAAATGACAAGATATATGTCATATGAAAATACCAATTCATTCATTCAGCACGAATATTCCATATTTATCCCTCTAATTTTGTTATTTTTTTTGTCCCGAACATCACTTTTATCCTGAACTTAGCTCATACCCTTTTGTTAAGTGTTTTTTGCTTTATGTATTTCTTATGTGTTTTACAGGTAATTCATGTAATTGGACGAAAGACAATAGCCAAAATAATGAAAACAATACGAGAAAGGAAAGTCAAGGGTAAAATGGTAATTTTTTAGCCAAAACCCAGATAATAATCCTGCATGAAATTTAAAGATCTTGAGTTCACAAGAACATTGGAAGAAACAACACCTCGATCCAAGTTACGGTAAAGAAGTTACAGTGATTTAAAGTTGGAGAAAAGTACATTATTTTCATGCAATAACCGAACATATTCGCTCAAAAATCGAACCCTCAACAAGGGGTTTGGTTTTGTCAATGCAGAATTTCAAACTAATTCGGTTCTGGAGCGAACCGGTGTGCTTGTCCTTGAGGGTTCGATCCTAGGGTTCGGTTTTCTGTGAGATTTTTTATCCTTTCCTAAATTGTAGCTAGAGTTATTAGGGTCAATGTTTAGCACTTTGGCCATTTTTGGCACTTTTATAGTTCATATAGGAGTCTTATTATTGATACTTTACACATTTTTAAGCAAGGAATTGATCAATATCCATAAGAGAATCAAGAAACCATCATTGTACATCAATATAATTCAAGTTCTTGCAAAATTTCTGAAAATTCTTCTTATGTGTGAAGTTCTTCTTTGTTGCAATTTTACTTATTCATAATTGGTATTAAATTCTCAATCTTTTCTTCTTGATATTTAATTAGAATACTTGAATGATAAATATGGTTAGCGTAGAATTTAATTCCATGTCTAGCTAAGTTATTTATGGGTTGGGGAACATGAATTCAATCTAGAGTTTTCGACTTTAATTGTAAAATTCGCCATAATTGAATAATCAATTTCTCAAGTTTCATTTGTTAATCGAGACTATTAGTGTAGGCCTCTTAACTCATTTTGTTAAAAGAAACCGTATTATTCAAGAATACATTATATTTGTCAGTAAATATATCATTCGCGCTAATTAATTTATTGACCAATTATCACGCGGGTTAACGTTTAAACATATTTGGTGCTTCATATTGATTTGTAATTGTCTTTCAATTAATTAACTAATTTTATAGAATTTTATATTTATCGGAGAAACTCTACGGTTTGGGAGATTGGATCCTAACCTAAATTTTCAAAATTATTTTAAAACCAAAAATTCAGTCTTTGCCTTAAGTAGTTAAATTTGCACTTTCATAGCTTAATTTCCCTAGGTAATTAGAAATTTATTAAAGTAAAAAATCATCACCTTTTCCTTTCTTTTAGGATTAGAAGCCTATATTTAAATAGACAACCCTGCCTTCGTCGTTAGCGACCTATCCTTTGAGGATTCGATCCCATCTTACTAAGTTTATTACTTAAGCGATTGGCTTGCACTTGAGCCGTAGGTACACATATAGCACACATTTTTCGGTGCTCATCAAGTTTTTGGCGCCGTTATTGGGGACTAAGAAGATTGTAGATTAGGTTGAATTAATTTTAATTTCACTTTAATTCCTAAAAAATCCATGAAAAATCACAAATCCCAAAAATACAAAAAAAAATAAAAAAAATCAAATATCCAAACAAATCAGAAAAATAAAATTAAAAACAATTTCACCCAAGTCCTTAAATGAAAAATACTATGCCCAATCCAACTTCCGAGCCAATTGTGAATCTCCCATCCTCTAGTAACAACACTCCAAATTTTTGGGTACCACCGAAAACACCTCCTACATCGAGTAGCCATACCATGAGTAGAATATCTAGAAACTCCGGTGAGGGTAGTGATTCTTCGAGTGTGAGTGCGATGTTGGACAATGCGAGTTTTGGAACGGGAGAAGATGATATTTCGTACTGCTTTGAGCTCGTTGGACAATGCGATGTTGGACAATACGAGTTTTGGAACGGAAAAGGACGATATTTTAGAGATGCTTAAGCAAGTGGAGTTAAACCTACCTTTTCTCGAGGCTATAAAGTAAATTACCTTATACTCTAAGTTCTTAAAGGACTTCCTCACGGTGAAACAAATGTTAAAGATAAAGAAGAAGGTTTTTTTTTCACAAAATGTTAGTTCGGTACTTTTGAGCAACCTCCCATCAAAGTATAAAGATTCGGGAGCCCCCGCCACTTCCAACATTAATGGAGATAGTAAGATAGAGAGAGGTTTATTAAATTCAAGGGCTAGTGTCAATATTCTACCATATTATATCCATAAAAAGCTCAATTTGGGAGATCTTAAGACCTCCAAAATCACTCTCGGACTTACAAATTGTTCTGTGAAGGTATCTTGGGGGGTAGTTGAGGACATGATCGTCCAAGTCGACACTTTTTACTTCCCGATAGATTTTTTCATTTAGGAAACGGAGCCTTCCTCCCCATCAAGCCATCATGTTCCCGTTATTATTGGCCTCCCTTTCCTTGCTACGGCAAATGCGTTGATCCATAAGCGTAATGGCAAAATGCAACTAACGTTTGGGAATGTGACGCTTGAAACAAATATCTTCAACATTACCAAGCAAATGGTTGATGAGGAAGATCTACACAATGCGAATCTTATACGGGAGGTAGTACAAGATTACTTTGAGGGTACTAATTTTGAGGATCCGTTAGAGGTGTGTTTAGTGATGACTGTTGAGGAGAAAAGAGAGTATTCGGAGTATGATCGTCAAGTGAGTACGATGATGGAGATGCTAGGTGAGAATAAAGTCAAGTACATTCAAAAAGTGACCGGTATCACTATCATATGGGATAGTGATATAATCGATCTACGTGCTTGGCCACCTGATTTGTCTTTAAATATGAGAATAAAAAATTTTGAGAAAGAATTCGACTCGATTGATGAGGATCTCACTGTCGAAGTCCAACTGTTATTGGACTCATTTTATCACTTAGATGAGAGCGACTGGAATGATAGGATAGATCAATTCCTTCTCTGTGAACGTGAACTCAAGCCTTTCGAGAGTATGTTGACACGTGAGGTTTTATCTATTAGTAAGGAGATGGTGGAGAAAATTATTCGAGCATTTTCACCCGGTTATGCACATTTTGTCATACCGCGTTGTCCTTTTCCACCACATCCACCCATACCATTTGAGTACTTGAATGAGATAAAGGAGGTGACTAAAGTATCGTCTGATTTGGAGCACAGTTTATTCATTTTCGAGTTTGAGGGAAACCTAGGCTTAGCGTGTCATTCGGAATTTCATTATAATTGTCTATTCGAGTCTGATCATTTATGTTATAATGTGACTGTGCATCTCGATAATTTCATTCACCGTATTCATTATGTGCCTCCATGTGTGTACTTTTTCTATTGGGTTGACTTCCAATTATTCAGACTTTTGATTTATGATGAAAGGAATGTGAGATTGGTTGGAATTTGGTAACACAAATTGAAGATCACGGGTAGGCCCGACAATATGTGCTCTTGAGGATGAAACCGTCCATAACTCACCCAAAATAATGTGTTTGGGACCCATTAATTGTGTTTGTGGGTCAAAATGGTCTGAGCGGTCTAATAAGACGGTTTGTTGGCGGGTCATTAGCGGGTCAAAATGGTTTTAGAACCTCTCAAAAATAAAACTCAAATTACTAAAGAGTTTAAAGATTTTTTTTTATTTAAGTACCTACTTGTATATTTTTTTTCAAAATTATTATACCATATTTATCCGTATATGGTATAATATTTGTTTTTTCAAAAAAAAAAAAACGGGCCAACCCGACCCGATCCGGTTTTGATCCCACTCGGCCCAGATTTGACCCGACCAAACCCGCCCAAATTATTCTGTCCGACCCGCTTTTGACCCACCCAAATTTATCCATATCCATTTTTGACCCGTCCATAACCACCCATAACCGTCCATTTGCCACTACTAATCACGGGTAATATCATCCTTTTACTTCCGTACTTTATTTGCTTTGTCCATAGTTTTATTTTGAGGATACATTGAGGACAAAGTAAAATTTAGGTTTGGGGTAAGGATGGTACTTTTGAAAAAAAATTAGAAAATTTTCAAAAATTCAAACAGATTTTCAATATAATTAAGTTTTGAAATGATTAAGCTTGGGCCCGAGAATTATTTTTACTATTTTATGGACCCAAATGCTCGGGATCCAAATGCTCCTGGCCCATCGCGTTGAATATCCTTCGGGGTGTGCAACATCTTATGTCATTTCTTTGTTTCATTTGTTTTATCCTTTAGAAAGTATGTACTATTTATTCTCGCTTATAGATAAAATTTGTGTTTTTTTATATAGTGTCTTTTTTGCACTTTAAATATTGTTTTGTTTTATATTTCGCACCCAATTTTTTTCTTATTTGGAATAGAGTCCTTTACATTGAGGACAATGCAAAGTCTAAGTTAGGGGGGCGTACAAGTGCGTCTTTTAAAAAACTTCACAATTTTAAAATGCCTAAAAAAATAAAAATAAAAGTCAAAAATATTTTTTTTCAAAAATAAGTAAAAATTGGAATTTAAAATCCTTAAAAATATCACCAAATTTGTGTTTCAAATCTCAGTTTAAAAAAATTCTATGCACTAAGCCAAAATTGATCTAAAATGGAAATTGAATGAAAATTGACGACTTATACAAATAAATGTGGAGATTTTAACCCGGTGAGATTTTTGTGCCATTCCTCATTTTCTAGTAATTTAAATCAATCCGAGTTAAAAATAACTCAAACTTTCCTTCAGTGGTAAATTCGTCATAGATCCCTATATCATTGTTTTGATCAACTACGAAAAACAAGTTGAATTTTTTTTTGAAAATGCGCCTAAAAATGTCTAAAAAAGAAACAGATCATTAAGAATTAATCTCATGACGCATATGGTAAATTGATTAATAAGCTGGGCACATGAAGTTAGTCCATCGTTTGTTCACCAAAAATATTAGCCATAAAAATTCCATAAAAAAATTAACTTTTGAAAGCCAAATTGAGCTAAAATTAATATCCCTTTCATTTATTAACCCGAAAAACTCAACTTAGCCTAGAGTCGTGAAAATTAGAAAATTTAGAATTCTAAGTCCATACGGTACAAAATGGGGGCGGAAAAAATGAAAAATGCTCAAATGAATAAAAAAATAAAATAGAAAAAGAAAAAAGGGAAAAAAATATAAAAAAGTAATTATTGAGAAAAAGTTCGAAAAAGTACCAACGGACATTCACAAGAAAATTTTCCAACTCGAAAAAATTCTGAAAATTTCATTAGTCTTCAAAAACCTTAACTCGAAAAAGTCTTAACTGAGTCCGAATAACAAAATCGATCACTGCGTAGAGAGCTAAAACACAAAAATATAATAAAGAGACAAATTGGTGCGATTAAAGAATGATGTTTTTACATTTTTCAATTACTGTAATCCTTTCATGAGATATTTTCACCATAAAATTCCGTCTTTAAATTTGTGTGCATGAACTCGTGTCCATTACATTTACTCTTAATTTTACGCACACCAAGAGAAGAAGCCACTATCCGAGTGATTTGTTTAGGAGTGCTCTAACACCCCACGATTTTGGGATCGAGAAATTAAATTTTTGGGAGAAATAAAATTTTATTTAAATTGGGGAATTTTTAAATTTGGCAATTGAGGTCCAAAAAGTGAGGATGTTCTTAAGTATTACGGATGACGATTTTGAGTGCGCCATTGATTTCAGATGGGTCGAGATAGTCAAAATGACTGTCATTGGGTTTTATTTCGGTTCCGGAATATTTTTAAGTAAGTTTGACTCGAATTGGAGTAAACGAGTCATTTAAAGTGAGTATTACCATTTAAAACTGGGATTTATGTTTTAAAGGTTTAAGAGGCTTACGGATCAAACCAATCTCATTTATGAGAAATCCTAGAGAGAAAGAGAGAAGAGGAAAAGAAGGAAAGAAGAAGAAAGGAAGAGAGAGAGAGAGGAAAAAGCTTGGGGATTTCCGGCCCGTATACGATTTTGGGAAGGATTCAACCACTACGATTTCGAGGCAAGTGTTTAATATTGCTAAATATTTCATTTGTGTAATTCATTTCATAATTTGTGGATAAAAGAAATGAATTTTTGGGTTATATGTGAAAACCTAGATTTTTGGGACTAAAACTTGAATTTGATGTTTATATATGGGATTGATGGTATTTATGTTGATGGGATGAGATGTAGGTTGGTTTTTGATGTTAGGATTATGATTGAGTAAAAAATTCAGGGTTGAATGGTAAGATTTTGGGTGTTTGGAGAGTTGGCTTTGTTCAAAAATGGAAAAAGGGCCATGATATCTGGTATGGTCGGTCGACCGCGCCTTAAGGGAAGAGCCTACTGCATTCTTCATAGGATAAAATTTTGGACCCGCGATCGACGGGGGGTCAGGGACCGATCGACCGGTCCTCTGATTTCAGCCCAAGAATGGGATATTCTTTTACCTCTTATCTTTTGGGTTTTATTCTTAGGGGCTTTCTAAATGGACTTATTATGGAGGGTTATGATATGATATTAAGATATTTGTGCCTTAGGATGAGTAGGGGCTTTTGGACTTATATTAGAAATGGATTATGAGGGTGGGATGCCTCTTTTTGTAAGGAAATGATTGTGGGACTGAATGATAGGCGGATTATATTAATATGATGGTGGAGGGCTATCATGAAGTGGTTTATAAATTGGAGAAATAGTCCCTTTTGTGTATGTATGTTTGAAGTCAAGAGGTATTACAGTATATGCTTTAGATTAATACCGAATAGAATAGTTATGTGTGTTTTTCTAGCCGAGTTAGTTGTTTCCATAATATGCGTTAATGTTAACGGTTCATAGGGAAAATTGAACCGTAGTCGGAATTGAGAGAGGTGGGATCCTACTATCAACTAGAATAGGGTGTGTTGTAAACCTAACCGAGATACTTGTTATATATCTGTGTGTGATTAATAATGGGGATTCCAATAGCTGATGGGATCACGGAATAAATCTAGAATGAAGTGAGGTTTGCAGACGATTAGTTAGGTGTATACCAATCGTCAGAATTATGACTCGATATATTGATGTGCTTTTGGATATAGATTGGGATGTGTAGCGATTGTTACCTACATTGAACTTTGGGTGATAACCTTAATATTGGATATATATTGGAAGATTATTCATATCATAGAGAAATGGATGAGTATACTTCAAGTGAGGAATCGTATTTATATAATGAATTAAGTTAATACGCCTGGTGTGACGGCTAGTATAATGAGGACAATGTACACTTATAGTTGCGTTTATAAATCTCATACATACGGACGAGAGATAATGTGTATAGGTGGATGTATATATGTATAGATATGTATATGTGTGTGTACATATGACGTGAATACTTATATTGTGCGTGATGATTTGTATATATATGATGTGATCATATGGATGTATATATATATAGTGTGTGAATGATATATATATACTTGTGGTGTGAAGCATACCCGGCACATGCTATCATGGGAAGTTGCGCGATGAGGGTGAGCCCCTGGCTTGAGGAGCAGGGTGTGGATATTCCCCAGGTCATAGTCGTCCATTGTTAGTTGTGTGATTTTATATTTTTGGGGGTGAGAAGTCTTGGGTATGGGTCGTTCTCACTTGCCGGTTAGGAACTATGCCCATTTCCCATGCGTTATGACTGATTTTGTCTCCAGGTCAGTGTGATCATAGTCCGATAGGTGGTGACCCCGGGAGAAAGTGAGTAATTCCTGGAAGATGATAGCATAGTGCAGTATTTTGGCATCCTATAGCCGTTTATGTTATGTGTAGTGCAAAGTGTACATTATGTGTGAGATGTATGCGTGGTCATGGGAATGAATGGTTGCTTAGATATATATTTAGAGTAAATATATATAGTGTATATCCTATAAGTGAAGAGGATATGGAGTTTCTATGACGTACATCTTGGGTGATTTTGGTGTACTAGTTAATTGGGGTCGAAGGATCGTACTTAGAGACAATTGTGGTTATATCGACCCAATGATTTAATAGAGATTCTAATTAAGTTTTAGAAGGTAATCTATATTTATAGTAGTCGCAATAATAGTATTTGTGTAGTAGACATAATGGATCCCTATGATCAACATTGTCAAGGAGTAGTGTATCGGGGGGGTTCCTTGTTTGGATTTCGCTTTGCGAGACGCCCCACGCACGAAACGCAGTACTTTGTTGAGAGTGGAGAGAAGTTTTGTCCTTAGTACTCGTATGTATGTTAATATGATAATAAACTGTGATATTGAAACTTAACATTAATGTGTGACGCACAAAGACTTATAATTGGTTTAAGTTAATATTTGGAACTACTAGAGCCTGGTAAGGCATATACATATGTGTATGTATATTTAGGTGGGGTTAGAACGGAAAGGATTCTTGGGTTGTGCTAAGATTACAAGTCATGCGGGTATAAGCCGTGCGTATGGTAAGGTAGGTTGTCCCTAAGTGTGTGGGGTAACTTAATTAAGGTTCCAGGACACGATTAGGTGCGCGTTGTAGATGAGAGGTAAGTTTGGGGTTTCATGAGAGTGCGATTCCACTTTAATTATGAAACATTGCATTTATATTTATTATGCACGGTTAACACACTTGCTAAAAAATTTTACACCTCGGGCTCTGATCCGTTTGTATTTCTCTTTTGCTATATATATGTATGTATATTGTACTACAGGTGTCCCACCGCATGGATACCGAATGTTGTTCTATCCATAGTCTTGGAAGCCGGAGCAGTTGCGGACTGTTGTGGGATTTAGATTGTAGTCGCTTCCTATCTATTTGTAAATCTAGATAGGACTCTTTTATATATCGAGTTTACACCCAAGAGTTATATATAGTTGTTTATATTTCTTTTTATGGATGTTGTATTGTCTGTGACCCGACAGCTTATTCAGGTATATTTCCTTGTATATTCTCATTTTATTTTAATGATAGCATTTTCTTTTATAATAGTACTTGTGTAAATTTTGCCTTCGCTAGTAGTTCCATAGTGTTGGTTTGTTATCAGTTGCATGTTTTATTTAATTTTTGGCATCCGCTTTTATGGTTTCGGGTAGTTAGCCTTATTTATTGTAGTATTGTCTGTTGATGCTGAGACTTAGCCATCTGAGATTCCTGATTTAATGTAGTATAGGGATAGCCACCCGTTGTTATTCAAAGTGGGGTGTCACAGATGGTATCAGAGCATCAGGTTCTAGTGTCTTTAGGATCTGTGCAGGTTTTCTGCGTTCCTCCGCAAGCATTCTTGATGTAGAGCCCTACTATTAGGATTGTTGTGTTCACTACGTCTATTTCCTTCTGCGAGGTGTACTCACTTGAATGACATTCTGATATAGTTGCTTTCATCTCAGACGTCGCCTAGAATAAGTCATCCAGGAAGGGGAAAGATGAGAGATGCAATACCCATAACAGATTTTGGGTACGCTTTGATTGGAAGTATTTTTTCTTTTCGCGATTCAGGCTGAGATAAGAAGGAGAATTCTAGCAGTGATCCCAGGTGATCTGACGGGGGTCGATTGACAAGGAGAATTGACTCGAATGGGGATTTTTTTTATCGATAAGGTAAGTTCTGATGAGGAGAGAATAGTGAAGCCCTTGGGAGGTTTAGATTGATGAATTTTCTAGCATTTGTTAGGAAAACCTGGTGTTGCTGAATTTTACCGATGTGAGGTGAATGAAGTTGTCCCATTGTCTGGAGCACCGCCTTCTTGGAAGAGGGAGTAAGAAATTTGGAGAATTGGGTCCATTGAGTAGGAATGAAGGAGTTGTCGGGGGCCGCAATAGCGCCTTGTCCTTTAAGATGGTTAGGAAGGATTTTCGAGAAGATGTTTCTCTTGTGAAAAATAAGCTTTAGGAAGAAAGATTGTCCTGGAAGAAGTAGAGGACTTTGAACAGGGATTCTTGGATGAAGTAAAGCAATTGGTTATGGAAGTATAAGGTAGAATACCTTTCTTTGGGTTTAGTTCATGCTTTGTACGGTATTGGGAGCGTCGCATGTAAGGTTTATGAGTGGTTAGAGGTCATAACCATTGTGTGTGTAGAAATTTCCTTCGAGGAAGGAATGATCAAGTGTGTCCTTTGTATGGCATCTTTTGGGAAAATAGATCGTCTCGTGATGAGCTAGTAGAGAGCTGTGCTATTGATTTTTGAAAGTGCGGATTGTTAAGATTATTAAGCGGTAACGATAAGGCTATTATTTTATAAATAGGCTAGGAAGGGTAAGTGTAGTATTACAGTGAGGGAAAGACTTATCTAGTGGCATTGCCTTGATGTAATATAAAGAAATTGTGTAACTGAGAAGCTCAGAGTTTAGCAGGTTCATTGTTGAGCGGGGAAGTTAGCTCAAGGTTGTGCTAGTTGTGAGAACTAGTTGTTAGTAGGGGTATTGTATTTGTTGGGACCTTGTGTCTTGAACATAAGGTGTTGATTGGCATGTCAAAAGACATGGAATTATTTTATGTTATATTGTTATATAGGCCTTCGGGCAATATCTAAAAATTCAAAAATCTTTTATAAAACATTAACCCTGGTTCAACTGATCTCAATCCCCGACATGGCTACACAGTAGTGTATTGGGAGGGTTCCTTGTTTGGATTTCGCTTGCGAGACCTCCCTCGCATAAAGGTATCTTATGCCAGGAATTGAAAAGAGTTCAACCATTGGAAATTTAAAACTTTTATATACACTTAATATGCTATTATACATAATTATTGAGAGTTATATTACGATTTGAGGCTAGCGGAGTCGGGTTATGTTTTTACGAGTTGAGCTCGAGTACGGGGTGTATGGGCGCCCTGGGTAGGTAGTATAACTTAAAAGTTATATGGTTCGATGTGAGAACTGGTAGAGATGGGTATAGTGATGTTGAGGGTAGATTTAAGGACTAGATGAGATTCAAAGTCCTAGGCATAACCTAAATTTCGAGGATGAAATTTTTGTAAGGGGGAAGATCTGTAAAACCCCATGATTTTGGGACCGAGAAATTAAATTTTTGGGAGAAATAAATTTTTATTTAAATTGGGGAATTTTTAAAATTGGCAATTGAGGTCCAAAAAGTGAGGATGTTATAAAGTATTCCGGATGACGATTTTGAGTGCGCCGTTTATTCCGAATGGGTCGAGATAGTCAAAATTACTGTCATTGGGTTTTATTTCGGTTCCGATATATTTTTAAGTAAGTTTGACTCGAATTGGAGTAAACGAGTCATTTAAAGTGTGTATTACCATTTAAAAATGGGATTTATGTTTTAAAGGTTTAAGAGGCTTACGGATAAAGCCAATATCATTTATGAGAAACCCTAGAGAGAAAGAGAGAAGAGGAAAAGAAAGAAAGAAGAAGAAAGGAAGAGAGAGAGAGGAAAAAGCTTGGGGATTTTCGGCCCGTACGCCATTTCGGGAAGGAATCAACCACTACGATTTCGAGGCAAGTGTTTAATATTGCTAAATATTTCATTTGTGTAATTCATTTCATAATTTGTTGATAAAAGAAATGGATTTTTGGGTTATATGTGAAAACCTAGATTTTTGGGACTAAAACTTGAATTTGATGTTTATATATGGGAATGATGGTATTTATGTTGATGGGATGAGATGTAGGTTGGTTTTTGATGTTAGGATTATGATTGAGTTAAAAATTGAGGGTTGGATGGTAAGATTTTGGGTGTTTGGAGAGTTGGATTTGTTCAAAAATAGAAAAAGGGCCATGATATCTGGTATGGACGGTCGACCGTGCCTTAAGGGAAGAGCCTACTGCATTCTTTGTAGGACAAAATTTTGGACCCACGGTCGACGGGGGTTCAGGGACCGATCGACCGGTCCTCTGTTTTCAGCCCAAGAATGGGATATTCTTTTACCTCTTATCTTTTGGGTTTTATTCTTAGGGGCTTTCTAAATGGACTTATTATGGAGGGTTATAATATGATATTAAGAGATTTGTGCCTTAGGATGAGTAGGGGCTTTTGGACTTATATTAGAAATGGATTATGAGGGTGGGATGCCTCTTTTGGTAAGGAAATGATTGTGGGTATGAATGATAGGCGAATTATATTAATATGATGGTGGAGGGCTATCATGAAGTGGTTTATAAATTGGAGAAATAGTCCCTTTTTTTGTATGTATGTTTGAAGTCAAGAGGTATTACAGTATATGCTTTAGACTAATACCGAATAGAATAGTTATGTGTGTATTTCTAACCGAGTTAGTTATTTCCATAATATGAGTTAATGTTAAGGGTTCATAGGGATAATTGAACCGTAGTCGGAATTGAGAGAGGTGGGATCCTACTATCAACTAGAATAGGGTGTGTTGTAAACCTAACCGAGATACTTGTTATATATCTGTGTGTGATTAACAATGGGGATTCCAATAGCTGATGGGATCATGGAATAAATCTAGGATGAAGTCAGGTTTGAAGATGATTAATTAGGTGCATACCGATCGTCAGAATTATTACTCGATATATTGATGTGCTTTTGGATATAGATTGGAATGTGTAGAGATTGTTACCTGCATTGAACATTGGGTGATAACCTTAATGTCGGATATACATTGGAAGATTATTCATATCATAGATAAATGGATGAGTATACTTCAAGTAAGGAATCGTATTTATATAATGAATTAAGTCAATACGCCTGGTGTGATGGCTAGTATAATGAGGACTATGTACACTTATAGCCACGTTTATAAATCTCATACATACGAACGAGAGATAATGTGTATATATGTGTGTAGGTGGATGTATATATATGTAGATATGTATATGTGTGTGTACATATGACGTGAATACTTATACCATGCATGATGGTTTGTATATATATGATGTGATCATATGGATGTATATATATATATATATATATATAGTGTGTGAATGATATATATATACTTGTGGTGTGAAGCATACCCGGCACATGCTATCATGGGAAGTTGCGCGATGAGGGTGAGCCCCTGGCTTGAGGAGCAGGGTATGGATATTCCCCAGGTCATAGTCGTCCATTGTTATTTGTGTGATTTTATATTTTTTGGGGTGAGAAGTCTTGGGTATGGGTCGTTCTCACTTGCCGGTTAGGAACTATGACCATTTCCCATGCGTTATGATTTATTTTAGCGCTATCGCGGTGTGATAATAGTCCGATAGGTGGTGACCCCAGGAGAAAGTGAGTAATTCCTGGAAGATGATAGCATGATGCAGTATTTTGGTATCCTGGTTATGTGTATTGCAAAGTGTACATTATGTGTGAGATGTATGCGTGGTCATGGGAATGAATGGTTGCTTAGATAAATATTTAGAGTAAATATATATAGTGTATATCCTATAAGTGAAGAGGATATGGAGTTTTTATGACGTATATCTTGGGTGATTTTGGTGTACTAGTTAATTGGGGTCAAATGATCGTACTTAGAGACAATTGTGGTTATATCGACCTAAGGATTTAATAGAGATTTTAATTAGGTTTTTAGAAATTAATCTATATTTATAGTAGTCGCAATAATAGTATTTGTGTAGTAGACATAATGGATCTCTACGATCAACATTGTCAAGGAGTAGTGTATCGACGGGGTTCCTTGTTTGGATTTCTCTTTGCGAGACGCCCCACGCACGAAACGCAGTACTATGTTGTGAGTGGAGAGAAGTTTTGTCCTTAGTACTCGTATGTATGTTAATGTGATAATAAACTGTGATGTTGAAACTTAACATTAATGTGTGACGCACTAAGACTTATAATTGGTTTAAGTTAATATTTGGAACTACTAGAGCCTGGTAAGGCATATACATATGTGTATATATATTTAGGTGGGGTTAGAACGGAAAGGATTATTGGGTTGTGCTAAGATTACAGGTCATGTGGGTATAAGCCGTGCATATGGTAAGGTAGGTTGTCCCTAAGTGGGTGGGGTAACTTAATTAAGGTTCCAGGACACGATTAGGTGCGCGTTGTAGATGAGAGATGAGTTTGGGGTTTCATGAGTGTACGACTCCACTTTAATTATGAAACATTGCATTTATATTTATTATGCACGGTTAACACACTTGCTAAACATTCTTACACCTCGGGCTCTGACCCGTTTATATTTCTCTTTTGATATATATATATGTATGTATATTGTACTACAGGTGTCCCACCGCATGGATACTGGATGTTGTTCTATCCAGAGTCTTGGAAGCCGTAGCAGTTGCGGACTGTTGTGGGATTTATATTGTAGTCACTTCCTATATCTTTGTAAATCTAGATAGGACTCTTTTATATATCGAGTTTACACCCAAGAGTTATATGTAGTTGTTTATATTTCTCTTTATGGATGTTGTACTGTCTGTGACCCGACAGCTTATTCAGGTATATTTCCTTGTATATTCTCGTTTTATTTTATTGATAGCATTTTCTTTTATAATTGTACTTGTGTACATTTTGCCTTCGCTAGTAGTTCCAAAGTGTTGGTTTGTTATCATTTGCATGTTTTATTTAATTTTTGGCATCCGCTTTTATGGTTTCGGGTAGTTAGCCTTATTTATTGTAGTATTGTCTGTTGTTGCTGAGACTGAGCCATCTGAGATGCCTGATTTAATGTAGTATAGGGCTGGCCACCCGTTATTATTTAAAGCGGGGTGTCACAAGTGCATCTTGTGAGAAATTTAATCAAAGAGAATATTTGGAAAGTAATATAATGATCAATAGGTGGAAGTTAACGTTTAATTTTTGACTTCGCACACACACACAATGAATTGAGATTTATCAAATGAATTTTTATTGATTATTTTTATGGAATTTAAATTATATGGTTTTTTAATTATTTGATTTTCCTTTGCGTCATATCATATGGTACAAAATGAATTTTGTGGATAAATTCACTGTAAACCCTCGCGAAACACCACTCATCCTACTAGGGTAACCTAGGGGTTTTACGACTTGTTGCATACGCTAAATGCAATTGCATGCCCACAAAAAATGTATTCTATCCCATAGTTAATAAGTTCTAGTCATGAACCCTATTTCTGATTCTTTTACAATGCTCGGGACTAGCAACATCCTAAGTTAGGGGGTTTAATTCGGCATGAATATTTCATATTTCCCTCTAATTTCAATATTTTTACGGTCACGAACATCACTTTATACCAAGCTTAGCTCATATTTATTACAACTAGCCCTTTTGGCAAGTGTTTTATGTTTTGTCTATTTCTTATGTATTTTACAGGTAATTAATGAAATTAGATAGAAGAGAATAGTCAAAATAATGAAAACTATGCGCGAAAGGAAAGTCAAGGGAAAAACGATAGTTTTTCAGCCAAAATCCAGATAAGGAACCAACTTGAAAGTTGAATATCTAGCGTTCACGAGAACATAAGAAGAAACGACACTTCGATCCGATTTATGGTGAAGAAGTTATAGTGATTTAAAGCTGGAGAAAAGTACATTGTTTTCATACAAAAACCGACCCGATTTGCTCAAAAACCGAACCCTCAACAAGGGGTTTAGTTTTGTGAGTGTATAATTTCGAACTAGTTCGGTTCTGGAGCGAACCGGTTCGCTTGGCCTTTTGGTCTCAGATTTTGATTTTCTATGGGATTTTTTTATCCTTTCTTAAATTGTAGCTAGATTTGTTAGGTTAATGTTTAGCACTTTGGCCTTTTTTGGTACTTTGTTAGTTAATATTGGAGTCTTATAATTGATACTTTACACGTTGTTAAGAAAGGAATTGATCAATATTCATAAGAGAATCAAGAAACCATCATTGCACATCAATATAATTCAAGATCTTGCAAAAAAATTTAAAGTTCTTCTTTGGTGCGAAGTTCTTCTTTTTTGCAATTTTACTTCTTCATAATTCGTACTAAATTCTCAATTTTTTCTTATTTATATTTAATTATGAACACTTGCATGATAAATATGATTTGCATATAATTTAATTCCATGTCTAGCTAAGTTATTTGTGGGTTAGGGAACATGAACTCAACTTAGAGCTTTCGACTTTAAATGTAAAATTAGCCATAATTGAATAATTAATTCCTCGGGTTTGATATGTTAATCGAGACTATTAGTGTAGGCCTCTTAACTAGGTTTGTTAAAATAAATCAGAGTGTTTGAGGATGTATTATATGTGTCGGTAAATATATCATTCGAATTAATTAATTTGATGAGTAATTATCATGCGGGTTAACGCCCAAACATATTTGGTGCTTCGATTTTGTAAAGGGGTAAAAATGCTCTGACATCACTTTGAGACTGCGAAAATAAAATGATCGGCAAGGAAAAAAATCACAAAAATTGAACTTGTGTATGTGACCATCCTTGCTGAGCTATTTATTTTCGCATTCTCAAAGTGGTGTCAGAGCATTTTTACCCCTTTACAAATTGGTATTAGAGAAGGTTCCACTAATTTACTATATAGATCCTTTTTTAGTGTTATGTTATGGTGGTTGTTTATTCTTTTATCGAGTTTATTTATTTTTTTCTCGATGGATAGTCATACTGAAAATTTATCTCATTTGAATTTGAAATCTGCTAAAAGATTTAAAAATTCTTGAAAGAGAAAACTCTCGTTTTAAAGTTGTTATGGAACTTTTACAAACTGTTCAAACTCAAAGAGATTTATTTCGTGAGAAGCTTGTGGACATGTACCGTAATTCAAAAATTTAGAATTGTTAAAGAAAAAGAGTGATGATAGATTTCAATTTTCAGAGAAAGAATTATAAGACTCTAAAATTTATAGGGTTTGTAATTGTGCTAATGAGGATAGACAAATTGATTATTGAATTTAGGGCATTCGATAAGACTCTTAAGGATGAGTTTACTTGCATTGAGGGAAAGTGAGATAACCTTTTAGGAATGATTGAATATATGAAGAAGGAGTCCCTAAAACTTGAAGAGTCCAATTTTGAAGTTAAAAGATGGTTTAAAAGACTTTAGTAGTGTTGGTAGTGATGGTACTAACACCCATGTTTCTAATGCTTGTGTCGCTAAATCCAATTACATTGATTGTAATAGAAGGTCAACCAAATCAAAGGGCGTTAGAAAAGGTCAACCCATAGGCAACATTCCTCGCGTTTTCACATGTTCGCATCGTGGTAGGAAAGGTTACCTTAGGTGTTTTTATTATGATCTTGGGAGAGCTCTTAGGAAGTTGAATTCTAGTGTCCCTTTGGTTCCCGAAACTCAACATGTTAAATATACACCTATTTGGGTTAGAAAATCCATTTTGGAAGTGCTAGATGTTAGACTAGTTGATTCTCTTATGCTCGTACATGATTCTTCAAATGCTATATCTTATGGGTAATTGCTTGCATGATTTTGTTTGTTATACTATAGTTGGGATTCATGATATATGTTTGCTAGTGTTACGATATGTGTATCTTTGGTATTATATTTTTCTTTTATTGAGTCATAATGGAAAAATACAAAAAGATTTTATTTTGATAAATTTTTTAAAAAATGAAAAAGATTTTTGGGTTTTTTGTATTTTAGTTTTACACATTTGGCATGACATATTGGTGTGTTTAAATCCAATTCACTCCATAATTTCTCTGTGGATATGACATTTGGTTATGATTATAGATACTTAGATTATTCTTAAACATGTTATTGTGGAGGGGTTTCGAACTTGATTTGCTTTAAGAATTTGACTTTGTACATGCCTCCGCACACACTTGCATGAGCTTTTTGAATTTTAACTTCACATGTATATTTGAGCTTTGTGAGATGTTCTCCCATTAATTTTTTCAACTACATAATTTGTGACTATGGGAGGTATGTAACACCACGTATTTTTGTGCATTTTAATAATTAATTAATTCGAATAATTTTAAATTACTTGTGAGTCATAATTTAATTGAATTAATTATGTTAATATTTATTTAAATATTAATCAGAGATAAATGGTTAATATTTATGAAAATTAAATTACTAAGTGAATAGTAATAATTTATTTACGTCATAACTTGTATAAGTGATGTGGTATTTATTTATCTCAGTCGGAAGTCGGTTATAGAATAAGTTGGGTGTGAGATAGGACTTTTTATAAATTAATTCGGATGTCAATTCTGAGTGTACGGTTGAGTTCGGATGGGCCGAGATAGTCAGAAAAGTGGACCCGGGGGTGGTAAATGGGTCATGGGGTATTTTTGGGCATAACCGAGCCCACTCGAGGGTATTTGGGCCATTTTAATTAGGCCCATCTATATAATACTCTAAAATGCTTTACAAGCATTTAAGAGTCTCAAATTCTAGGCTATCCATGTGTCAACTAAACTTTTAAATAAAGAAAATAGTTTATGCTAGATAATTCATTTCCCCACTATCCCTTTCTCTCTTTCGTTTCTGTTTCCTCACCTTAATGCTTCTACCCCCTCATATTCTCTCTCTCAAAATAAATCTCAAACGTGTATGAAGAATCATCTATATATACACCCTCCGTCTCTGTGTCTTCTTTATCACCCATATATACCCCCTCCATCTCAAAATGACGAAAACCCATCATCTGAGAAACCCATCACCGGTGAAACCCATCGTCATCAAACCACCTCTCAGCTCTTAACCCACTTTAGATTCGGTTTGCAGATTTGTTTGAGGAGAAAACCATCACTGGAGAAACCCTAAAACCACTTTAAATCCACTTTAGATTCAAACGATTTGAGGAGAAACCCATCGCCGGAGAAACCCATCGCGTGACGACGAGGTCGTTTGAAGATTCGGTTTGCTGATTCGTTTGCAGATTAGTTTTGAAAATAAAATCCAACTGATTAACCATGTCTTACCCATTTCAAAATTCATTTTTTGGTGTTTACCCATTTTGGAGATGGCTTACCCAATCTCAAGTCTTTCCCAACCTGAGAAGAGGTTCCATGTTTTTGTTTCATTTTTTTGTGCTTACCCATTTTGAGAAGAGGTTCAATCATTATATTAGTATTGTAGGATCAGTCATTATATTATTGTTATGTTTGAAAGGGTTAAAAATTGTTTCGATTTTAATAATATTTTATGGTGGGTAGACAATGATGGTGAGATTAAGGGGAAACCCAACAAAATTTTCAATTAAGAGCACAATTGCTTGAGACGTCCAACTGAAAAACACTGGCACATCATCTAATTCAATGGGTTAATAAGAATGAGATATCTAAAAAGTAAAACTTGGTCTCCTGATGAATCGGTATATGTGGGTGCATTTGAAGTTTTAAGAATAAATCTAACACTCTCTTATTGCATTTTGCAGGTTATGATATGCCTTTTGCAGGTGAACAGATGTAACAACCTGAGGTTTTGGGAGTCGACAATTTATTTATTTTGGGAGAAATAAATAATATTTTATTGGAGAAATAATTAAATTGGTAATTGAGGTCAAAATTTAGAGTCGTTAGAAAGAGTGTCGAATGTCAGTTCTGAGGGTACCATTGTTTTCGGAAGGGTCGAGAAAGTCGAAATGACTGTACTTGGGGTCTATTTAGGTTTCGAAATAAATTAGGACTGTTTGACTCGAATTAAAGTCACCGAGTCATTTAAAGTGTGTATTATCATTTAAAGATGTGTACATTGGGAGTTAAGGCTTAAAAAGCCTACGGGAGATATTTCTCCAAAAGAGAGAAAGAGAAATAAAAAGAAAGAAAGAAAGAAAGAAGAAGAAAGAAGAAGAAAAAGGAAGGAGAAAGGAAAGAAAAAGAGGATTTTCGGGACAATACGCGATTTCAAGGCGGATTCAGACCCTACGAACCCGAGGCAAGTGATTAAACTTGCTAAATAATTGTTATGTACATTTATTGCATGATTTGTGGATTGATATTTTGGGTTTTAGGTTAAATTTGTCAAAACCTAATTTTTGGGAAAAACCTTAGATTTGTAGTGCATAAATGGATTTAAGGTTAGTAATTAGTTTATATGTATTCTAGGATGAATATTGTTGTTATATTTGTGATTGGGTTGAAGAAAAATGGAGATAAAACCATTAATATGAATTTTGGGATTTTTGGCTTACTAAAAAGTAGCCATTTTCGAGCCTCCAAGTAGGCCGAATCGATTCGGCCCCCTAGCCGAATCGATTCGGAAATATGCAGGTGCCCAGGTCTGAGTGACCGAATCGATTCGGACTCCAGCCGAATCGATTCGGCCTGAGACAGAGTCCCAGGTCTGATGACCCGAATCGATTCGCCTTCCTGGCATAATCGATTCGCTGGGCCGAATCGATTCGGAAACAGGGCTTTTGGAGGGATTGTTTTTCTAAAGATAAATTCAACCCGTTTTGTTCAAGGTTATCGATTGGGGATCTATATAGGAGATATTTGGAGAAGGTTTTGGAGACTTTTAGCGAGTTTCCCCTAAAAGAAATTTTGGATTCATATTGACTAAATTTGAGGAATACCGATTAGAGACTTTGGTATTTTTCTAAGTGGGGAAGTCCACTTTTATTTGAGGTTTGTTTGGTGATGATAACTTTAATGGTTCATAAACTATATTGAACCTTATAAGGGATGGAGAATTATAATACTATTTGATGTGCAAATGGATATAGAAATATCCTTATTGATGAGTGATTTGGGAGATATCTCACACAATGAGAAATGCTAATTGAGGTGCAATAGGATATAGAATATCCTTAACTTAAATTGAATTGAAAGACAATTCATACTAGAGACGACATGAGAGCTTCAAGCGAGAATTAGTATAGTATATACTAAGTGGGGTAAATGTGTGAGTATTGACGGTTAGTGTATCAAGAGAGGGATATACTAAACAATGATGTTAATCAAATTTACGCCTAAGAGCGTATAATGAAAATGAATATGATGTTGCAGGTATGCCTTATATAAATGGTATATCTTTATTATGTGGGATGTATGTATACCTTATATGATGGTGTATATACATGTTAAGCATACCCCCTCCTTGCTATCATTGGGAAGTTTCTTGCGTAGAGGGTGAGCATTCTGACTAGAAAAGAAGGATGTGGATATTCCCCAGGTCATAGTCGTCCTTTGTGGTCAACAAATGACATTTATGATATATATATATCTATTTATTTTGGGGGTGAGAGGTCGGGGGTATGTGACGCTCTCACTTGCCGGTTAGGAACTATGACCGCTTCTCGGGACGTTGTGTGCGTGAGTTAATCACGAGGTGGGTGTCGTTGAACCCCACCAGGTGGCCCCAGTTTGCTACGTATATGGGCTGCTGGAAGATGATAGCATGTGAGCCTGCGTCCTTCGAGTTATAGCTCGGTTGGATGGTTATTATTGTTTGTGGTTGTATTTGGGTGTCAAGGGCATAATGGACCTCAACGACCCACATTGCCAGGATTAGTGTATCGAAGGGGTTCCTTGTTTGGATTTCGCTTCGGTGAGACGTCCCACGCACGAATCGCAGTGTAATGTTGGAACTTGGGGATAAGTTTAGTCCTTAATGCTCATCATTATATAAAATATCACCTATCCCGACAATCGACGGTGCCAGGAGTAGTGTAACGGGGGGTGTTCCTTGTTTGGATTTCGCTTCGGCGAGACGTCCCACTCATGAAACGCCGTGTACTGTTGAGAATTGGGAATATTAATTAATTAAAATTGGACAATAATCATTTGGGTTACATGCATCTTGCATTGAGGGCATAATGTGCCCCGAGGATCGATACGGTCAGGAGTAGTGTAACGGGGGGTTCCTTGTTTGGATTTCGCCTCGGCGAGACGTCCCACGCATGAAACGCAGTACCGTGTTGAGAATCGAGAGGAGTTTAGTCTTTAACTCTTGATGCTAATAACTCATCTATATAATTATATATATGGTTTCATGCCTTATATGGGCATCACTAGAATATAAATTCTAGTAAATGAGATTGTGGATGTATTGTGATGATGTGGACATGATTGGATCATGTAACTTTATATGTTAAACAAATGAACATTATAAAGATAACTATAACTATTACATTAAAGATAATGTATATAACTTAAAGTATAGAAATAAATGTAGAATTGGGAGATAGGTTAGATGGTTTCACTTAAATACTTTATTTGGGTTTAAGTTAGAATCCTCTTACCTAACTAGAATCGGACATCCTTTTGGAGACACGTGCATACGCTTAGTGCGCGCTTTAGATGAGAGGTGATTTGAATCGTTATGGAGTGTTCGATTCCAACTAAATCATGTAATAATGCATTTATAATTATTATGCATTTTAATACACTTGCTATAAACTGCTTTTCAAAACTCGGGCTCTGACCCGTTTATATTTTCCTCCTCCATGTATATATTGTATTACTTCAGGTGTTCCTCCGCAAGGACGCCTTTGATATTTCTCCATTCAGGATTTGTGGAGATGTGGCAGTAGCGGACTGTTGCGGCACTTTGCTTTAGTCGGTTCCTATCTATTGTACATCTAGATTAGGATTCAGTTGTATTGAGTTAGTATTCAAGTGTTGTAGATTAACACTTTCATATTTTATTTATCAGATTATTGTATTGTCTGTTGCCCGACAGCATATTCGGGCATTTCATTGTTGAGATTTTTGTTGTACAATGTATTGTACTCTTTTATTATTGGAGCATGCACTTTTCACTCATCATAGTTAGATGTATATTGTTGGTTGTGTGCATTATTGGTTTTGTTGTTATTGTTAAAAATAAAAGCTTTAAATTTTTGGCAATTCGCACTTTATGATTTCGGGTAGTTAGCCTTATATTACAGTGTTTAGTTGTTGATGTTGAGACTGTACCATCTGAGATACCTGATTTATGTAGTATAGGGCTGGCCACCCGTTATTATTTGGAGCGAGTTGTCACAATAGAGCTATTTATTTTAATGCATGGAGTGGATCAAGTGAACCGAGGTAAGTCTTCGATTTTAAGCTTTTTGCTGTTCTGTTTTCAAAGTTTTTTACATATATCACAGAAAGAGATTTTTTTTGTTTTGGGTTCTGAGTAGTTTACATATATGCTATTGTATAATATACGATTTGGATTTTTTTTCTTTCACTCGATCCAAGCTTTTTTTTAACCAATTTGGGTTTTGGTCTTAACTGATCTTTTTTTTTCAAGCATCGGATCTAAATACATAACAGATCTGCTGAGTTTTTTTTCCCTAAAACTGATCTGTCTTTTCTTTGTAGAAAAAGATCTGAATCTTTTAGATCTGGATTTATTTGTTTTGAATCGATCTCCTGAGTTTTGTAAACCGATCTGTAATTTATTTTTTCCCAAAATCGATTTGTGTATGATCTGAGTTTTTATTTTTAAGCAAAACCAATCTGTGTTGTCTAATCTAATATTTTTATAAAAAAATACTTTTTTATTTTATTTTCACCAAGTATGACTGCTTATATTCCTCTCTGCAAGACAAAGCTACTGGTTTGGAATCTAATAATATGAAGAAGATGGTATCTATTTTGGCTTTGCTGAGTCCTTGAGATACAAGAACGACAATTATAACTGCTAGAGAAGCTCAACGGTCTGAGGGGTGCCAGCATAAAGACATATGCATTGTTATTTCCCTTAAGCATTTGGTTACTAGAATACCTACATGAGGCCAAGTTGGGGTGGAAAATCTCACTGAAACTTTGGATTTTTTGGCCCGTACTAGAAGTATTTTCAGATGTTCAGACTTCAGACTGTTATTCTTTTGAAATATAGTATATATTCAATGTGTCTTAATTTGATTAATTACTGATTAAGAGATGTAAATTATGCTATGTTTTGATGAATTCTAATTGAGATTTTATTGAATTAGATAATATAGTTTTAATTTAAGATTTGTGTAAAATTGAATTTGGTAGTGATAATTTCACTGTTAAAGAAAGTAATATTATTTCCTATCACCTTTACTCTAATGATAATTGTTTTTTAGAAGAAATGCATGTTTCTATTCACGTATAAATAGTCGTCTAACTCGCGCATCGCGCGGGTTTGTAACTAATATGATTAAAAATGGGATTTGGAGATAAAAACCTAAGTTTTGGAGTTGTAGGCAGCCATAACTCATTTGGGAGAAATCTGAGAACGTAAGGGACAAATAGGGAGGACTCTTGGGAGCCAAAGAGCAAGAATAAGGAAGGTGTTCTTCATCACACAACGATCTCTACACCAAAGGATAATCAGACACTATGAACTCTTAAGGCAAGTGGTTAAACTTGCTTTTAATTTAATTATAGTCTTCAATTCATATTATAGTAGGTGTGTTAAAATAATAATTTTGGGTTGGGTAGACACAAATTGGGATTTTAAATTTTTGGATATTACAAATAAATTTTAAGATTTGAGAATGATAATTTATTTGTATGAATTGTGGAGAAACCAATTGATAAATTGAAAGGTTTTTTATCTGTAAATAATTCGGGAAGAATCATGGTTAATGTCGTAAGTGGGATGACAATTATTAGATTGGAATTTAGACTTAAGGTGGGTTAGAGTTAATATTGAACACTTAAGGATTTACAGAGGAGAATTCTGGGTAAAAATCTTCATAGAAGCTGTTAATGGCAATTTTTTCCGCTATACCCCTATAGAAAATTGCATTTTCTAACTTTTGTTCTCTAATACATTTTATCCAAAACGGCTCTAAAATGCCCCAAAACGGCATTTTAAAAATCTGGATAGATTTTGTAAATTGAGTAAATTAAAAACCTTAAATTAATAATTGTGCAAAATTTATTAAGGAGAATTTTGAATAATTAATTGGGGATATTGTATTTTTGGGCCAAGTGAGCGAGTTCAGGTGACACCGGGGTATTAAATTAATTCTGGAGAAAAATAGATTAATTTAGAGTCGGAATATAGACTCGGGTAATATTAAGATACGGGGCAAGTGAGAAAGTCCGGGTAGATTGGTTGAGTGACACCAAGGTAATAAATTAATTAAATTAGGGTCTAACCATAGACTCGGGAAGGCATTAAATTAATTAATTAGAGTCGGATCAGAGACTCGAAAATGTATGAAATTAATTATTGGGTAAATTATTTAATTAGAGTCGGACCATAGACTCAGGAAGGTAATAAAGTAATTAATGGAAAAATTAATTAAATTAGAGTCGGACCATAGACTCGGGAAAATATAGGCTATTGCTACGGATTTTGTGCATGGTAAAGTCGGAATTTAAATTATATATACAGTGTGTGATAGTATTTATAATGTGTGCTTATAAATATCAGTGACTAGATATTTATTTAAATTATATACTCGAGTGCTACCAAGGGAGGTTGCGCGATAAGGGTGAATCCCCTATCTTGAGGAGTAGGTCAAGTATATCCCTAGGTCATAGCGTCCAATTACAGAGATGGGGCATCGAGATAATGTCCTCATACTCGGGGGAATATGACCGCCTCCATTACGTTATTATTTTACGTTCCGATTCAGGGGACCATAGTTGTCTCGGAACTCCAGGTGGGACTGAGTAGCTTGGGTTGGTAGCACTTTAGAGACTACATCCGGTGAGGTATTACTCGAAAGGATGGATTATATATATATTCAACATATGTGTGAATGTTGTAATATGTTTTTACATATATAATGGGATAAATAATTATATATGTGTAAATAAATACATGATGTGAATTTTATTAATAATATAACGGGTGTGAATGTTATATGGATTTAAAAAGGGGAAATGATTAATTAAGTTAATGTGATTAACAACTTATAAATCATATCTTAAGCATACTCGGGTTTGAGTAGGCTGGTTGAAAGAAGTTATATCAAGTATCAAGTTATGGGGTAGATGACTAGGGAGGATATAAAGAAAGCGTTTAGGTGTGCACATTAGTTGAGGGGTGAGTATGTCCTTAAGGGAGTGCGACACTAGCTTAAATATGAAATGCATTCATGCATTTTAAATTATTGCAATTTAATCACTTGCTAAATATTTTCAAAACGTTTTGGGTTCTAACCCTTGTTATCAATTATTTTCAAAAGCTTTTAGGTGTCCAGCCACAGGGACGCCAGGCCTGAATTCACTCCAGGGACTCGCAGTTGTAGCATGTGTGGATGTTGTAGGATTTGGATAGACGTTTTCCTCATTTTATTCCCAATTTAGTAATGTTATCTCAGTTTATCTCGAGCATGTCGCTCACAGTTGTATTCAGTTATTTCACTTCAGATCGTATGGGATGTTTTACTCTCTGTTAATTTACTTTGATTTGGATTAGCCGGTGATTTATTCTGCAAAACGTTGTTTTAGTTATTTGATGAGATAGGTTGACTCTATTTATATGTGATGTGTATATTTTTTTTCCGCATGAGATTATGTTTTGGTTAAAATAAAGATTAAAATTTGACATCAACTTTTTGGATACTAGGTGGTTGGTAATTTTTATAAAATTTTGACAGTGATGCTAAGGATGATCCATAAGAGATTCCTGTTTAATTTGATATAGGACTGATCATCCGATATTTTATTGGGCGGGGTGCCACAGTTGTGCATGTAAAAACCATTGCTTGTGAGCTATTTTGATTAGTATTGAAAAATATGAGTGTGCACGAGAAAGGACTGCGAAAGGAGAAAATATCCTTTGCGTGAAAGCCACCGTTGGCAAGAGTCCAGTGAAATGGAAAAAATGACAAAAATGTGACCACCTTAGTTTTATGTTTGATTATTCAAAAGAAATAACTTCAAAATAATCATGAACATAAAAGAATATAAAATATAACTGTTTATCTTTTGAGGGAGTTTAGCTGAAGATGAACGGATTTGCACAATGAATCCTAGTTATGTTTAGTTTGTCATGACGCCATTGATTTATAGAATCATCAATAATCTAAGCTTGTGTGCATAATTCTAGTTTGTTCATTAAGTTCAATTTTACTTGTCACTTGAGGCTAAAACTTGGTTTGATAAAGTTTAACGATTAATTAGAACTTCTTGAACATATTGAGTGTTTGGGTCATAATTCATTTGTAACTAGTTCACGCCCATTCTTTCCATCCCACATGTTTAAACACATCGATACTATACTAGTGTGTAAAGCTTATGTATTTTGTGACGAGTTTTGTGGTCGTATATACCTATGTATGTGTAGCGGATTTTCTTTGATATATTTCGCATATAGTTTATATGGTATCGTGTTTTGACTTGTTGCAATTTACATTTAGTCATGGTTGTCATATACAGAATCATAGTTTGTATTATTATTGCTTGAGTTGGTGTGTTGTATTTGTAATATTTACACTTTTAAAAAAAAAAATTGAAAATTTTCAAAAATAGTTAGTTGAATTATGCCCTTGAGATTATCATTACATGTTAGTTATCTCTATATCTTTTGTGACAACCCGTGATCCGAGATAAGGGGTGGTCAGCCCGATACCCAAATGTAACAGGAATCATGGATGGATATCATTCTCAGCATCACAAAATATAAACTGAGTATACGGGAAAACCGCCCAATACATCAGAAAACGGGTTGGCAAAAAGTTTAGAAATTTAAAATGCAGTTAAGAAATTTAAATTAAAACAACCCCATCTGATAAGCAAGTGGAATTCCACACGAATATATATAATACAACTAAGATGAAAGTGAACAACAGGGACGAATAGGATGTCGATCCACAGCAACATACAATAAAGTACAACAATTTAAATATCTTACATAATACATCCATTAATCAAATACAAAAGTTTGGGCCACACGCCCGAATAAAAAGACCCAATCATATCTAGAACACAAAGATGAAAGCGTCTAATTCAAGATCCTGTAATAACCCGCAAAATCTTACAGCTCGTCGAAAGCAATGGAATGGGAACATCAAGACTGGCGTCCTTGTGGGGGAGCACCTGAGCGGATACAATCATATACACAACAAGGAAAGTAAACCGGTCAGGGTCGGGTTCTATATAATCACCAGAAGAAATAAAAAGCATGATAGAAAGGAACAGTTATGCATAAATGATAAGGATGATAAATTTTTACATTACAACTTAACTAAATGATGAAATGTCATTTACATAAAGGAAAGAAAAGTAATAACTTAAATTTAAAACCTTTCCTCATTTATCAAATTTCCATTACCTTATATATTCCTTAATAGGAATAAAACCATTTATTAACTTTCATAGTTAATTATCTTACCATTTCATCTTTCCATTCCTTAATAGGAATACCATTAATATCAAGTGCACTTTATGGCACGTATTTCATTAATCTCATTCCCGTGCTCTTTATGGCACATATCTATGCTCTTTATGGCATTTATCATACGCTTTTTGTGGCGTTTATCAACCATCAAGTCCCACTTGATAAAAATATAGTTATATTCATATACATATAACGATTCTAAGACCGTCCGTCCGGGTTTCTCCACTGTGCGCGCCCCTAAATGACCATCATCTTCCAGGGCCTACCATAAGACAACCTGGGATCCTACAATGCAAGACGTCGGGAAGCGGCCATGTGCCTGCGGGATAGTCAAGACCACACCCGGAATCTCCTACCCATCGCAGAAAATATATACATAACAAACGCTCACATGGCCTAGGACTATATCCACCCTGCATTCATTAGCCAGGGGGCATCACCATGCGCGCGAACTTCCCTTATGATGTCATTTAGAGAGGTGTGTAACAGTAAATTAACATTTACATATTTAAATCTCATTATCATATTCATTACCAATTTCCATTTCCATTAGCCATGTGATTAGTTCTTTTTATTTGAACTTATCATTATTAAACAACTGGGTTCCTTCTATTTGAACCAATCATCATTAACACAATTTGGGTCCATTTCAGTTGAACCTATCATCTTTAAGCATTTGGGTTCATTATACGAACCTAGTTCCCCTCGAATATCGTCATTAATATTCCTCAATTTACAAGTCCCGACTAAATCTCCAAATGATCATTATGATCCTACAAGTCCCCAAAGTTCATAAAATCTTGATAAGCCCTTAAGTCTCCAAACGTGGGCCTACAACCCCTATCCTCCTATTAAGAAGTAACAAAAAGAGTGATGCTTAAACAACACTTTGGAACACCCCCTCCTCTGGACTTAACCCCAAGTGAAATTCATTCCACTCTAGGGTGACAACCAGACTCAACTAGGACTCTAAAAGCCAAAGTTTACTTCATTCAAGAAGGTTCCTAAAACCCTATGAAAAGAAAAGATTTAAAAGCAAAAGTAAAATTTTGGGAAGAAAACAGGGGACCGGTTGACCGGTCCCAAGACCGCGGTCGACCACGCCTCAACATTTATGCCTTTGAAGAAAAGCAGAAACCTCAATTCAGCAGAGCCGATCGATCGGTAAGGGGACCGCGGTCGACCGCGCCTCAAATTTTATGCCTTTGAAAGAAAGCAGTGTGCCCTCTCCCGAAGGCCCGGTCGACCGGTCTGGTAACCGCGGTCGACCGGTCATAGCAGACCTAGACCAAAAATCTCCATTTATTTTCCCAACAACCCAATCCCATATCATTTAATGGAACTAATACATCACAAACATGTCTAATTACCATCATTTACGATATTAATCATCCAAATCAATTTCCAAGGGTTAATACCCACAAATCCAACAAAACCCTAAAATGATTAAACACAACCAATTCATAACTATCACAACTAATTATTCTCCTTAAATCATATAATAGCAAGTAGATAACTTGCCTTGATGTAGAAAATCAGATTTGAGGAAGATGTAAGCAAAATCCAAGCTCCAAATCTCTCTTTTCTCCAAAGCTCTCTTCTTTCTCCTTTCTCTCTCTAGGTTAACAATTGTGTGTTAAGAGAAAATGAGGAAAATAATGAGGTTAGCAAGACTAAATAGGACCACTAGTCTAAAATGTCCAACTTTAATGACTAATACGCGATAAAATGATGCGCACTACACATTTAAGTTATAACCAGTCAAAAGTGTCCGAAATGCCAAAATACAATATGGCACTTATTTTGACTGTCTCGCACCTACCGGGACTAACTACACCCTCCAAATTATCATTTGAAAATTTTATAACTCATTTTAAGTTCCGGTTTCATATTAAACCAAAATGTCATTTTATATCTTATGACACCATAATTCACCACATGGATATTTTTACCTACTCATCAAGGAAACATACAACATTTCAGTAAATATTAACCTTTTCCATATTAACTTAATATTTACTCAACATCCATCATTTTATGATTAATTACTATACATAGTAAATAAATATAAAATATGCTATCAAACATGAGGGTTGTTACATCTTTATGACGATATATTACTTCTTCTATGGGATGATATATATTTCATGTTTATATTCTACTCTTTTGTCTATTTCGGACAAAAGGGGCAGAACAAATTACTGGGGAGATTTTGATGATGAGTTTGATTTATGAGGGAGATGCATTACAAGATTTGATTTTGTTTTCTATTTCAAACTCGATGCATCACGAGGTATGTTCTTTGTTTCATGTATGTAGGTATCTAAAGGATGAACATATTACACCACATTAAGATATATTTGACTAAAGATAAGAACAAGTGGTGATTAAAGACATAGTTTCACTATGGTGTTCCATGTCTAGGGTTGGGGAAGGGTATTAGATTATTTTGTCATAGAGGGATATATTTGTAATTTGATTTTCGATTAAGTTTTGTACCGAAATAGCCGAAGGGGGAGATTTGTAAGCGCAAATATTTTAGCTTCGGATTTTTTTTGTTTTATTTGCACTTTGTCATATTTGACGTATCCCATTACAAACCGACATGATCCGTCACGCCGAACTGAACTCCAACTTCTCCAAGCTCAAGACTACTCTACATCTCAAGAAGGTATAAAGTTTTTATGAGTTTAAAATTATTCATAAAGTTATTTGGGATGTTTATTTTTTATAAAAAGGAGGCTGGATTTTTAGATTTAAAAATTAAATTTTTTCAACCTTGTTCAAACGAGATTAGGTTCTCGTTCGAACGACTTTACATTCTCATTAGAAGGGTCGTTTGATCTCTACATTGAACGAACATCCAACGAGGGCGTACTGTTTGAATTTATTTGAATCTCGTTTGAACGAGATAGTTGTTTCATTCAAACGAACTTAGTTTTCGTTCTAACAAGCTACTGTTCTCATTCGAACGAGTTTCATTTCGTTCTAACAAGCCGTCGCCTCAAATTTATGCTACGTCTATAAATACCTGCTTTGACTCCAAATTTTGTAAGACTTTTGCCAAAACGTTTCCTGCATATCTATTGCAAGGGCTTTTACTTTTTGTGTTGCCAAAATACTTTTTTATTCACACTTTACATCCTCAAATAGTTTTTTGAATCTTTTTAAAACCTTAAGAAGTTTTGTATACTTGCATACATTTTTGTGGAGAGACATCTCTACGGCTGAACCTAGTGACCCGAGTGATCACGGCAGAAGAAGGTTGACGGTTGAATCGGGGGATACCGAGGGAGGACCGCCACATGTGGACGACCCTGGATTGAGGTGTTTTCTTTAGAGTATCTACAATGACACTGCGCGTTATACTTGTGGGTGATATCAAGTAGTTTGTAAGTCAAAATTATTGTAAACTCTCTAAAGTACAAAAATATAGGTTTTACCCTAAAAATAGGATTTTCCTTGTTTGATTTACATGATTGGTTTATTTTATCTGTTATCACCTAGATGTATGTTTAGGATAAAAAAAAATTGGATTTTGAGATTTAAATTGAAAAGTAAAAAAAAAAAAAATTGTGTTTGTGACCATCCTTGCCGAGTTGTTTATTTTCGTATTCGCAAAGTGTTGTCAGAGCATTTTTACCCCTTTACAGATTTGATTTGTTCTTTTATTTCAATTAATTAACTAATTTTATAGAATTTTATATTTATCGAAGAAAATCTACGATTTGGGGGATTAGATCCCAACCTCATTTCCCAAAATTATTTTAAAACAAAAAATTCAGTCTTTGCTTTTAAGTAGTCAAATTTGCATTTTCATAGCTTAATTTGTCTAGGCAAGCATAAATTTCTTAATGTAATAACCTGCCCTATAAAATTAAGTATTTAAAGATATTCGAAGTATTTTATTCAAAGGAAAATTTAAGGAATAAATATATAAGGGAATTACGCCAAATGGCACGAAAAGTGACACATTACGAAAAGTAATTAAGGAGAAAAAAGTTCCCACATGAGGAAGAATACCCTCTAGAGGAAAAGTCAAAAAAAAATAAAAGTTAATCTAGCACTTTTTGACGGTACACGACATTGCGAAAACGCAACTTTGCGCGAATTGTTTAGGACTATTGGAAGGTCAAAAAAATAAAATGACCATATATAAGACCCAAAAATACATATAAAAATACCATGGGGTCAATAAATAAAAATTATCTTTCGTCTAAAAAATAAAAGTGCTCATAATATTATAAAAATCTTTGTATTGACTTAAAATTTGATTTTGAGCAACTTTTCCTTCTTCGATGTCTCCAAAAAAAATTATTTAGACCCGTTTTAGGCGATTTTTTTCTAAAAGGTAGTAAAATTATTTTAAGTGCTGTCAAACTTTGGTCCATTGATCCTTTATACATGTCAACCATCTAAAGGGTCCAGACCAAGGTTATTTCATAGTTAGAATTATTTGGTGGTTATAAATACCTAAGGATGTGGATGCTAGGGTTATTAGTTTCACCCTCTCCTCATTCGTAGCCTCTCTTTCTCTCTTTAAGATAGAGCTTCAATGGAGGTGTGTTCTGTCCCAAAATTGTCAGGATTGAAACTACCATCAAACACCAGTATTTCCACTATAAAACCACCATTAGTAAGCCCGAAACTATCTTACATCATTATAGAAAACCCTAGACAAATTTATTGGATTAAATAAGAGGGTGTTCTTGGAGTTAGACGGAGGTTTAAATGGGGTGTTCTGGGAGGAAGAAGATGAATTTTGTGGAGCATTATTGAAGTATTTTTGGAACTTTCATTGGATCTAGTATGGTGGAGCTTTTGTGACTCCCTTTAAGGTCACCTTTGGAGGTGGGGGAGCCACCCATCTTCTCCACCACCATCACCATTTGTAGTCTTTGAGGTGGGAAAATCTTACCTTGTTAGAGGTTTAAAGTTTGATGAATTTTCAGCAAGTTTTATTACATATATTTTGTTTAATATATGTAGGATGTGTGTTAAATGGAAACCATGGGTTAATTGGTTTAATTTGATGATTTTGTATGGAAATGGTTTAACAAAAATGAATCAAAATGGGTCTTGAAAATGTGAAAAAATTCAGAATATATATCTTGAATATTTTATGAAATAAAATGTGTTTAAATGATGTTTCAAAGATAGATAATGTGACTTCATGTTTAGAAATACATTGGGCTTGGGTAGATCATTTTTATGAAATAAAAGTGGGGTTTTCTTACTCAAACTAATGAAGTAGAAGAAGATAAACTTTAATTAAATGGATTTAAAAAGTGTTTGAAATTTATGAACATTATTAATGAACATTTTATGAAATGAAATGTGTTAAAAGTGGGTTTTAAGGAAGGAAATTGATTTGTATGAAAAGTAATGCTTTAAGCTTGTTCGTGTCATTTGGTAAATTGGATATATATTTTCCTACATTAGATGGAGAGATTTATATGTAAAGAAATATTTTCACTTTAAATGGGTATTTTAAAGTGTGTAAACTCATAATAAGAAAATGGTATGGGTTAAGGTGTAAATGTTAATAAAATGGGTGTTAAGATATAAAGACCTAAAGCGTGTTTATCAAATATGTGAAAAATGAGGCTTTAATATATAAAATATATGAACTTATATATTAAAAGTGTGTAAAGTGCAAAAATGAGAAAGTTGAGTGAAGTACGCTAATGAATGAGTGCTTAATGGATAAACGTGTTTAAGTATTGAATTGGAAACTTAAACTACCTTTTTAAAAAATGGCACTTATTAAAGGACTAAATTGTAAGTTTGGCAATAAAAAGGTAAATAGGTAATTTACTTAAAGTGAAATATTTTTATGAATTAAAAATGTTGGTGAATAATTTTACGGTGTGGGTGAAAATGAATTAAGTCCTAAAACGTGAATGATTTTTGGTATAAAATCAATGCGTGTGTGAATAAAGGACTTGAAGGAGAAAGTAATAATTTTATAAATGTTAATGAAAAAATGGACAATTAAGTCCGAACTTTTGGCTTCGGCCCGTAAATGTTTAATAATGTGAACATTGGAATAATGTTAAGCACATTGAAAAGATAATGGACTATTTGGATGATTCTGGAGAAATAATTAAGTTGGGCATGACGTCTCTAGTGGTGAAAGACCCAAAAGTAACTACAGTAGCATATGGCGGCGGAGACCGGTGGTGAGAAGCCACGAAGTCCATGGTTGTTTTCTAAATCCCAAAGATAATGATGTAATCGGAAAAATGATAAGAAATGGGTTATAAGATAAAAATAACCTAACGTGTGTGAGTGATTAAAGTTTCGATTAACGAATGTGGACAAGTAAATTGAGAATATTGACAAATGTCCATAAGGAAAGTGAAGTGGTTAAGCAAAGTGACTTAATGGGTAATTAAGATACTTAATGGGGTTTAAACCCATAATAACACAAGTGTGCGTGTTATATAAGGCTTTTAATGTTAAAGAATATTCTTTAACACGATATGCGTATTTGTCGAAAGACAGTCTTAAGTAAAGATTAAGCAACTCTAGTGTGAGTTAATGAACGTTAAGTAATAAACGCTTGAAAGTGAATGAAAGGTTTTTCCAACAATTATAAATTGTTTAGCTGGGTGAGTTAATGGGAAGAATATGCTAGTTTTAAGAATAAAATACAAAATGATTGTTTTGTAAAGACAAGGAGAACAAACGGTATCAAATAACGTTTTTGAAGTAAAACGGTCTAATACATTGGGACATGTGTTTTTAAAGGTATATATGTAGATATATACATATTTTCACATGCATATAGTTGTAGCGTGCGAGTGTTCTTTTTGTTGTTCGTTTCTATACTGCATTTGTATAAATTCTCACTGAGCATTTGGATCACATCCCTCCTTTTTTAATGATAAGTTGTATGTTGTTTCATATTTTGAGAACGTTGTACGGGTAAGTAGTTATTTGCATTTACGATTAGTGGCTTTGTTTACTTGGCCTTGGGGGCACTTCCCGTGGGTCATATCATGTAGTTGATGAAAATTGGAATCACATGCTAACAAGAGTAACGTTAAATGACAATAAAACTCGATTTTGAACATTAATTAGGTTGTTCTATTGCACTTCACAATTAACATACGAATCGGATTGGGTTGATCCTTTATTAATCCTTAAATCCGGGTCAGGGCATTACACTTAAAGTAAAAAATTATCACCTTTTCCTTTCTTTTACGAGTTAAAGTCTAGATTTAAGAAGTCAACCCTACCTTCGTCATTAGTGACCTATTCCCTTAGAATTCAACCCCTTCTTGATGGGTTTATTACTTAAGCGATCGGCTTGCACTTGTGCCACAGGTACACAAGTATCACACACTTTTCATTTCTCGTCATTCATCCACTTCCAATAATCAATTTAATAATTTATTTAAATACTAAAAAATATGGGGTATTATGCTTATATTAAGAGATACTTAATTAGAAGATGGACTTGGGATGTCCAAGTAAAAAAATACTTAATTAAAGATAAACACAGGGAATGTGAATACCATTTGGGGTTGTGATTAGTACCACATGCTTATTTAGGTCGTTTAGGTTGGGATAACTAAAAATCAACATAAATATTGGAGGAAGATGTGTTATTATTATTGTGTTCAAAATGTAGTCATATTCTTATGCACTATAGAATTGTTAGGTTTAATACTCTATGTGCAAATGTTTTTACAGGTCTTAGGCTGCAATCGCCTCTGCGGACTTGGGTTATTCATTGGAGTGGTTTTTTCAGCACCGTTCTATATTATTTTCTAGGATGAAGGTGTTTAGCGTGTAGCTCATTTACAATCATATATTCTTTTGCAGACTGTAACACCCTGCTTAAAATAATAACGGGTGGCCAGCCCTATACTACATTAAATCAGGAGTTTCAGATGGTCCAGTCTCAACATCAACAATCGGTACCATATAATATAGGACTAACTACCCGATTTCATATAAACGAGACGTTGAAATTAAATGAAATATGCAACAGACAACAAACCAACACTAAACTACTAGTAAAGAAAAGAAAAATGCATGAAAGAACTAAGATAAATGAAATGCTGGAATAAAATGAAATAAACGACTACAATAGAATATACTACATAAAGTAGACCCGAATAAGTTGTCGGGTCACAGCCAATACAACGACTGGAATGGAATAAGTATCAACATGTATATAAATATCCCTTGGGTAAAAACCCGATATACAACATGAATCCTACCTAGAGTTTTTCAAAGGAGGAAGCGACTACATTCTATATCCCGCAACAGTCCGCACCTGTCGCGGCTCCCAAGACTCTGGATAGAAGGTCATCCGGCATCCATGCGATAGGACACCTGTAGTAATATATATATATATATATACATATATATATATATATATATATATACAAGCAGGAGAGAAAAGTAAACGGGTCAGAGCCCGAGTTGTGAAAAATATTTAGCAAGTGTGTTAACCGTGCATAATAAATATCGGTGCACTTATTTCATAATTAAAAGTGGATTCGCACTCTCGTGGATTTCCAACTCACCCCTCATCTAAAGGCGCGCACCTATTCGCGTCCTCAAATTTTATTTAAATTACCCCCATTTATTAGGACAACCTAACTTAACATAGGCCCAGTCGATACCCACGAGAATTGCCTTCCTAACTTAACCCAAGAATCCACTCTTTCTAAACAAACTTAAGTATTTATTTTCAAACATATATGCCTTATTAGGATTAATGGATTCCGGTTATTAATTTAACTAATTTTAAATTTAGTAAGTTACCCAATATGCATTTGGGTTGAAACATATAATCTAATTTCTAATTAATAAGCATGCAAAATTATTATTGACAAAACTTCCCTCCAATTTCAACGCTGCGTTGCGTTTCGTGCGTGGGGTGTCTCGCAAAGCGAAATCCAAACAAGGAACCACCCCGTTACATTACTCCTTGTCAACGTCGATCCTGTAGATTCATTATGCCACACATAAATATCGACAAAACTTCTCTCTAATCTCAATAATGTACTACGTTTCGTGCGTGGGGTGTCTCTCAAAGCGAAATCCAAACAAGGAACCACCCCGTTATACTACTCCTTGACAATGTCGATCCTAGAGATCCATAATGCCATACATACAATATTATACTACTACTACAACTAACATCTCCAATAATATCCTTGGGATGATGTAACCGAAATATTCCTCAAATGCGATACATCAATCCCCATTAATTTAGTACATCATAATCATCTAAGATGTACTCCACAAAGATTCTATATCCTTTCATCTATAGGATATATAAATATATATATAGGCATTTTATTCTTACCATATATATATATATACCAATCATCCATACCCATGACCAAGTGTACATATCATATCTGATGTACAATGGACATGCTCATAATCCACCCGGCTATATATATCGCCGATAAAACTGCATCAATGCTATCATCTTCCCAATGCCCGGCTCAGGTAGCAACTGGGGACCACCTGGTGGGGATCAACGACACCCACCTCGTGATAACTCACACACACTACGTCCTGGGAAGCGATCATAGTTCCAACTGGCAATGAGACGAAACATACCCACCACGTCTCATCCCAAAAATATATCTATCATATAATAACACACGGGACGACTATGACCTGGGGAATATCCACACCCTGCTCTATATGCCAGGATGCTCACCCTCTGCGCGGAAACTTCCCAATGATAGCATGAGCGGGGTATGCTTAACCACAATAGTATATATATCGCTCACATGCACAATATATACACATCCATATGATCCCATAATATGATCAAACATTAAACCATCATATACGGTATAGATATCCATATCATGTATGTCCACAACATAAATATATCCATATATTCATATTTATACATAGATATATGTACATACATTCACACATCGTTATATCTATATGTATACAAACTAATTCTCGTTCATATGTATAAGATATATAAACTCGGCTATAAGTATACATAATCCTCAATATACAAGCTGTCACCACAAATTCAAATAATTTACCTCGATATGTGAATACAATCCCTCACTTTAAACATATTCAATAATTTTTTTCTATGATGAATAGTCTCCCAAAATCATATGTATATATTTATACATATATATTCCACATTAGGGTTATCACCCAAGATTTTTTGTAGGAAACCCATCACTACACACACCATCTATGTCCGAGAGTACATAATTACCTTTAGTACTATTTAACGATAGGCACATACATGACTTAGTAGTCTAAAATCTCAAGTTATTCCAACCCCGTTTCAAGTATTGGAATCTCAATGGTTATTTCCCCACAATTACGTGTAAACTATCCTAACTAGAATTTATGCTACCGCTTATTCTAGTCGATAGTACGATCCAAATCGTTCCCAATTTCACCTATGGTTCTTTTAATCTTATGAACCCTTACTCCTATTGAGTTATCGATTGTTCCTTAGTCTAAACATTTTTAAGGATATGAGACCCCTCACTCTGTAAGAGTTCTTAACCTCACATCTCATCTATACTTACTTTTGATCTATGAGTAGGATTCTCAATCCCAATGAGGTTTCCCCAAAATCTCTATACACAACTCCAAATACATATATGGATATAATCTTCTCCAATAATTCCAAGAAGTCCCTGCTATCATACTAGGTGAGGGACCCCCTATAAGTCTCCAAAATATATCTATCACTTCATAAGAGAAAGCCCCAAATAAATAAACCCAAATAAAAAGGGTTTGAAATCACTATGGAGAAAATACCTTAAAATTCCCTATTTTCGAATCGATTCGGCCCCTCCGAATCGATTCGGCCCAGCAGCGAATCGATTTGGCCGACCCGAATCGATTCAGTCCAAGGGACCTGAGAGTCTGTTGCTTACCGAATCGATTCGCTAGGGGTGAATCGATTCGGCCCTAAATACCTGTGGCTTCTGCAACCTGGCGAATTGATTCGCTAGGGGCGAATCGATTCCGCCAGTTCAGAAAGCCACGAAAATGGCTATTTTTCAATAAACCCAAAATTTTCAAAACTCCCAAAATTTATTTACCAACCATCAATCTTCACCCCTAACATGTTTCCGAACATCAAAACCCATTCTATATCTAATCTCCTCAATTCAAATCCCTTAAACCCAATTATAAACTTCAATTTCAAGATTTAAACCCAAATTTAGGTTTTGATGTTTATAACCAAAAATCCATTTCTTTAACCACAAATTATGAAATGAAATACACAAATAACTATTTAGCAAGATTAAACACTTGCCTCAGATTTGTAGAGGTTAGATCGTCCTCGATGTCGCGATTGGGCCGGAAATCTCCAAGCTTTTCTCCCTCTCTCTCTTCCTTTCTTCTTATTTCTCTTTTCTTTCTCTTTCTCTCTTTTTCTCAAATGAGAAGGCTTCATCCGTAAGCCTTTAAATCCCTTAAAACATAAGTCCCAATTTAAATGTTAATACACAATTTAAATGACTCGTTTACACCAATTCGAGTCAAGCTGACTTAAAATATTTCGGAGCCGAAATAAAACCCAATGACAGTCATTTTGACTATCTTGACCCTTCCGGGATCAATGGTACCCTCAAAATCATCATCCGGAATACTTTAAAACGTCCTCTATTTTTGGGCCTCAATTCCCAAATTTTAAAATTCTCCAATTTAATTAAATTTTTATTTTCCCAAAATTTAATTTCTCAGTCTCAAAAATCATGGGGTGTTACAATCTTCCCCCTTACAAAAATTTTGCCCGCGAAATTTAAAATACACATAGGACCTCAATATCATCTAGTCCTAACATCAACTCTTAGGATCACTATACCGATCCTTACTAGTTCTCACGTCGAACTATATAGATTTTAAAAAATCAACTAGCTACCCAGGGCGCCCATACACCCTGTACCCGAGTTTCCACTCGTAGAATTATAATCAGGCTCCATTAGCCTCAAATCTTAACATAACTACCACCAATATAATCTATAATAACATATTAATTATAAAAAAAAAAGTTTGAAAATTCCCAATGGTTGAACTCTCCTCAATTCGTGACGCTAGCCACCTTCGTGCGGGGGAGGTCTCGCAAGCGAAATCCAAACAAGGAACCCTCCCAATACACTACTGAATAGATAGGTCAGGGATTTGGATTAGTTGAACCAGGGATAAGGTTTCATAAAAGATTTCCATATTTTAGATACTGCCCGAAGGCCTATGTAACAACATATAATATAAACAAATCCCGCGTCTTTCGACACGCCAAACAAATACCTTATGTTTAGAACACAAGGCCTCAACAATTACAACACTTCTAACTACTACCTAGTTCTCAAAACTATCACAACTATGAGCTAAATTATCCCCTCAACACAAATCTACTAAACTCTGAACCTCTCAGTCATACATATTCTTTACATCACCCCAAAGCATCATTTCAAGGCAAGTCCTTGAATCTCAACTTAGGGTACTCTACTTCTTCCAAGACATTCATTAATTCTAAACCTATTTCTCCAAAAGATAAACATATTCCTCAAAGTCCTTCCTAACCATAATGAAGGACATTGCGACTACCGAAAACTCCCTCAGTACTACATAACGAAACTGAGTCTCCAAATTATCTCCCTCTTCCCAGAAGGCAATACTTCTGATATTGGGACAACTACACCTACCTCATATCGGTAAGAGTCACCAACACCAGGTATCCTAACGAATGTTAACGGTTTTCTCAACCTAAACCTCCCAAGGACTACACTAACCTCTCCTCAGACTTACTTTACTACGTCCAAGGTTCGCCATTTGAGTAAATTTTCCTTTCTTACTCAACTGCCAATAAATCACCTCGAACCACTGTTAGAAATCTCCTTAATATCTCCTCTGGAATCGGGGAAAACAAATACCCCCGATTAAAGCGTACCCAAAATATGCTATGGGTATTGTATCTCTAATCTTGTCCTTTCCTAGACGACATAATCTAGGCTACGTCTGAAATGAAACAAGAGCAACTGTTATCAGAACGTTAATCAAGTGAATATACTTCACAGAAGAAAACAACGCAGTGAACACAACAGTCCTAATTGTAGGGCTTTATGTCAAGAACGTTAATGGAAGAACGCAGAAAACTCGCCCAGATCCTAAAGACTTTAGAACCTGATGCTCTGATACCATCTGTAATACCCCGCTTAAAATAATAATGGGTGGCCAGCCCTATACTACATTAAATCAGGAGTTTCAGAGGGTCCAGTCTTAACATCAACAATCGGTACCATATAATAAAGGACTAACTACCCGATATCATATAAACGAGATGTTAAAATTAAATGAAATATGCAACAGACAACAAACCAACACTAAACTACTAGTAAAGAAAAGAAAAATGCATGAAAGAACTAAGATAAATGAAATGCTGGAATAAAACGAAATAAACGACTACAACAGAATATACTACACAAAGTAGACCCGAATAAGCTGTCGGGTCACAGCCAATACAACGATTGGAATGGAATAAGTATCAACATGTATATAAATATCCCTTGGGTAAAAAACCGATATACAACATGAATCCTACCTAGAGTTTTTCAAAGGAGGAAGCGACTACATTCTACATCCCGCACCTGTCGCGGCTCCCAAGACTCTGGATAGAAGGTCATTCGGGATCCATGCGGTAGGACACCTGTAGTAATATATATATATATATATATATATACAAGCAGGAGAGAAAAGTAAATGGGTCAGAGCCCGAGTTGTGAAAAATATTTAGCAAGTGTGTTAACCGTGCACAATAAATATCGGTGCACTTATTTCATAATTAAAAGTGGATTCGCACTCTCGTGGATTTCCAACTCATCCCTCATCTAAAGGCGCGCACCTATTCACGTCCTCAAATTTTAGTTAAATTACCCCGATTTATTAGGACAACCTAACTTAACATAGGCCCAGTCTATACCCACGAGAATTGCCTTCCTAACTTAACCCAAGAATCCACTCTTTCTAAACAAACTTAAGTATTTATTTTCAAACATATATGCCTTATTAGGATTAATGGATTCTGGTTATTAATTTAACCAATTTTAAATTTAGTAATTTACCCAATATGCATTTGGGTTGAAACATATAATCTAATTTCTAATTAATAAGCATGCAAAATTATTATTGACAAAACTTCCCTCCAATTTCAATGATGCGCTGCGTTTCGTGCGTGGGGTGTCTCGCAAAGCGAAATCCGAACAAGGAACCACCCCGTTACACTACTCCTTGTCAACGTCGATCCTAGAGATCCATTATGCCACACATAAATATCGACAGAACTTCTCTCTAATCTCAATAATGTACTACGTTTCGTGCGTGGGGTGTCTCTCAAAGCGAAATCCAAACAAGGAACCACCCCGTTACACTACTACTTGACAATGTCGATCCGAGAGATCCATAATGCCATACATACAATATTATACTACTACTACAACTAACATCTCCAATAATATCCTTGGGATGATGTAACCGAAATATTCCTCAAATGCGATACATCAACCCCTATTAATTTAGTACATCATAATCATCTAAGATGTACTCCATAAAGATTCTATATCCTTTCATCTATAGGATATATAAATATATATATAGGCATTTTATTCTTACCATATATATATATACCAATCATCCATACCCATGACCAAGTGTACATATCATATCTGATGTACAATGGACATGCACATAATCCACTCGGCTATATATATCGCCGATAAAACTGCATCAATGCTATCATCTTCCCAGTGCTCGGCTCACGTAGCAACTGGGGACCACCTGGTGGGGATCAACGACACCCACCTCGTAATAACTCACACACACTACGTCCTGGGAAGCGATCATAGTTCCAACTAGCAATGAGATGAAACATACCCACCACGTCTCATCCCAAAAATATATCTATCATATAATAACACACGGGACGACTATGACCTGGGGAATATCCACACCCTGCTCTATATGCCAGGATGCTCACCCTTTGCGCAGAAACTTCCCAATGATAGCATGAGCGGGGTATTCTTAACCACAATAGTATATATATCGCTCACATGCACAATATATACACATCCATATGATCCCATCATATGATCAAACATTAAACCATCATATACGGTTTAGATATCCATATCATGTATGTCCACAACATAAATATATCCATATATTCATATTTATACATAGATATATGTACATATATTCACACATCGTTATATCTATATGTATACAAACTAATTCTCGTTCATATGTATAAGATATATTAACTCGGCTATAAGTATACATAATCCTTAATATACAAGCCGTCACCACAAATTCAAATAATTTACCTCGATATGTAAATACAATCCCTCACTTGAAACATATTCAATCATTTTTTTCTATGATGAATAGTCTCCCAAAATCATATTTATATATTTATACATATATATTCAACATTAGGGTTATCACCCAATATTTTGTGTAGGAAACCCATCACTACACACACCATCTATGTCTGAGAGTACATAATTACCTTTAGTACTATTTAACCATAGGCACATACATGACTTAATAGTCTAAAACCTCAAGTTATTCCAACCCCTTTTCAAGTATTGGAATCTCAATGGTTATTTCCCCACAATTACGTGTAAACTATCCTAACTAGAATTTATGCTGTCGCTTATTCTAGTCGATAGTACGATCCAAATCGTTCCCAATTTCACCATGGTTCAATTAATCTTATGAACCCTTACTCCTATTGAGTTATCGATTGTTCCTTAGTCTAAACATTTCTAAGGATATGAGACCCCTCACTCTCTAAGAGTTCTTAACCTCACATCTCATCTATACTTATTTTTTATCTATAAGTAGGATTCTCAATCCCAATGAGGTTTTCCCAAAATTTCTATACACAACTCCAAATACATATATGGATATAATCTTCTCCAATAATTCCAAGAAGTCCCCGCTATCATACTAGGTGAGGGACCCCCTATAAGTCTCCAAAATATATCTATCACTTCATAAGAGAAAGACCCAAATCAATAAACCCAACTAAAAAGGGCTTGAAATCAGTATGGAGAAAATATCTTAAAATGCCCTGTTTCCGAATCGATTCGGCCCAGTAGCGAATCGATTCGGTCCAAGGGACCTGAGAGTTTGCTACTTACCGAATCGATTCACTAGGGGCGAATCGATTCGGCCCTAAAGACCTGTGGCTTCTGCAACCTAGCGAATCGATTCGCTAGGGGCGAATCGATTCGGCAGTTCAGAAAGCCACGAAAATGGCTATTTTTCAATAAACCCAAAATTTTCAAAACTCCCAAAATTTATTTCCCAACCATCAATCTTCACCCCTAACATGTTTCCGAACATCAAAACCCATTCTATATCTAATCTCCTCAATTCAAATCCCTTAAACCTAATTATAAACTTCAATTTCAAGATTTAAACCAAAATTTAGGTTTGGATGTTTATACCCAAAAATTCATTTCTTTAACCCACAACTTATGAAATGAAATACACAAATAACTATTTAGCAAGATTAAACACTTGCCTCAGATTTGTAGAGGTTGGATCGTCCTCGATGTCGCGATTGGGCCGAAAATCTCCAAGCTTTTCTCCCTCTCTCTCTTCCTTTCTTCTTCTTTCTCTTTTCTTTCTCTTTCTCTCTTTTTATCAAATGAGAAGGATTCATCTGTAAGCCTTTAAATCCCTTAAAACATAAGTCCCAATTTAAATGTTAATACACAATTTAAATGACTCGTTTACACCAATTCGAGTCAATCTGACTTAAAATATTCCGGAGCCGAAATAAAACCCAATGACGGTCATTTTGACTATATCGACCCTTCCAGGATCAATGGTACCCTCAAAATCATCATCCGAAATACTTTAAAATGTCCTCTATTTTGGGGCCTCAATTCCCAAATTTTAAAATTCTCCAATTCAAATAAATGTTTATTTTCCCAAAATTTAATTTCTCAGTCTCAAAAATCATGGGGTGTTACACAAACAGCAACTCATTTTTTCGAGTCACAGATTATACGAGATAAATTTGTTTATATTGATGTAATTATTCCGAGTTGGATATTGGACTATTGAGATTCATTATATTTTAAATTTGGATTTTTATTCTATTATTATTTGGATGTTATCAAAGATGTTCCAATTCATCCATCACTTTATTATCAGTCATTGTCATCGTTCTCATTTATTTCGTTCATGCTCAGAATATTATTAATTGTTTGACTCTCATAATTTTTATATTCGAACTGGTCAATCTTCATATGGATTTTACGGGGTGTCACGTGAAGTTTCCAATTACACCTACCCTTGATGCCCTTATTGTTTTTAAATAATTGTTATCATTGCTTAGTGATTTTTTTTTTGTGCAGAAGGATGCATTGCACATACATATACTTTGAGGTTCAGTGGTTCTTTCTTGATGCATTTGGGGTCCAAATTTCTCACTATTTGAATTAAGGATATGTGTGGGTCACTGTGCTTGTGTTTCATAGAGAAATTAAAATATAGCTTGTTTTTATAATTTTAAGTAAAATCATAACCGAACCTATGTAAAAGGAGCCAACTAAACCCATTGATTCTCAAAATGATTATGTTTGACTATCGGTTCAACTTACTTTTTCAATATTTACAATTGATTCAAATAATATTACTATTAATTTTGTTCAATATTGGTGAACAAAAAATCAAAATGACCAAGAATTAGTAAAGTGACTATTTTTAAAATTCAAAAAAGAATCTGGTTAGAGAGAAATTATGATAAACATCTTCAAATTATTGAGATAGCTTCAAAATAATAAATTAGTTCATTTGATGTCAACTTATAAACAATTAAAATAAATTATAACATCCCAAAAATATAAAAAATGAGAAATATTAAAACATAATAACGAGATAGACATACATTCTAAGGTCTAAATATATGTTTTATTTTTTTTATTTCATCATTAGTTTAATTTAGTTGGCCTTAGTTTTATGATTGTTGGCACCATAATCAAAACAGAATCAACTTTTTTGTGTTTATTTAAGAGTCAAACCTTTAGTGAAATAACAAACCTAGTCTAACACACATAGATCTATTTGGTTCGATTCCTTATGTTGAATGATTTTGATGAACACTCATAATTTGCACATCGTGGTTCATTTCACTTGTAATATTTTTTCGGAATACCTTTTTCTCATAAAAATTGAAAATAATACCTAAAGAAAAATTAGTGATAACTTTATCTATATCCATGATGAATTGTTGTTTGTATTATATTATAGGTTTTTGTACTTTTCCCCTTAAGATAATGCGTTACTTAGACTTATCCCTATTTTTTAATTAATTAGGCTTATCATAGATAATCAAACAAACTTTAACACCATTAACTATGGCATATAAATTATATTAAAGACAAAAATATAGCTCATTTTATTCCCAGTTTCATACTTTCTTAAGAGCCTAAACCTAATTTAAAAGACAAAAAGAAAAACTATGGAAACATAGATTAAAATAAAAATAAATAAATAAATAAATAAATAAAGCACACACAACCCTATGTATATGATCATTTACATTAAGTTGAACATGGATTTGAAATGGAATTTGGTTCGAAAACAATACCCCTATCACTTTCGATACGGGCTTGAAATGGAATTGGGTTCGAAATCGAATAATGTTTATTAGTTTGGGTTTTTGAAATAAACCTAGGTTTGAAATTTATTTGGATCTTTAATTGATGAAGGTTTATGATTTGAGTTGTTGAAATCAATTTGAGTAAATAATCAATCACAATTTTCAAAAGTAATTTTGGTTAATTTTTTGTTAGTTAAGCAACTTGGGTTTTCCAAATCAAAATTAAATTTAATCTAATTTTTTATATCACTTTTGGTTTTTGAAATTTATTTAATTTTTAAAAATCATTCAGGGTTTTCAAAATCAATTTTGGGTGTTCAAATAAATTCAATTATATGATGTCTACTTAGTCCCAAAGATTTTTATGTTTGTGATTAGCTTGTTGATCAAGTTGTGTTTTGTGAAAAGAAATTGTAATTAATATGTGTTGTTAGCCTCATTGGTAATATTTATGGTGATTGCTAAGGGAAACCTCTAAAGTTGTTTCATAATATCATAGAAAAATTAAGATGTTATTACTAAGGGCACCCACAAGTACAATTTTGGGGGTTCAAGCCTCGAATTTAAAAATAAAATTTAGGATCGAAGGAGCAAAGTTACAGGTTTCAGAAATATTGATATTTTTAAAAAACTAATTATGTTTTAAACCATATGTTTGTATGTATTTTATTTTATGTTGTTTATGAGTCGAATATGAAACAAAAAATGTTTGTTAGGGTCATTTTTTTATTAAAACATATACTTTTCTACACTAGATTTTTTGTGTGGAAAGATGTATATATATATATATATATATATATATATATATATATATATATATATATATATATATAGAGAGAGAGAGAGAGAGAGAGAGAGTAAGTTTGCACACAATTTTTTTAAAATAGCAAAAAAAATATTTTAGGCCTGATTTTTTTCTGTGATATTTAAACATTTCAAGGGACCCATATAAAAAAATTCAACTCAAAAAAAGTTTTTTGCTATTTTAAAAAAATCAATCAAACTTTCACTATTTTAAAGCACTTTAAAAGCTGCAAAAATTTGACCGATTTTTTTAAAATAGCAAAAAAGGTTTTTTTGAGCTGACTGTTTTTTTATATGGGTCCCTTGAAATTTTAAATATCACATAAAAAAATTAACTCAAAAATATTTTTAAAAATAGGTGTGCGCTTGCACGTGTGCAAACTTAGTGTGCACAAGAATTTGCCCCTCTCTCTATCTCAATCTTTCTAGAGAGGGAGAGATTGTTGTGTTTGTAGTAGTGGTGAGAATTAAGTTTTGGAGTGGAACCCCACTAAAAAATAATTAATTAACAAATGTTTGTGTCGTTAATGTGTAAAAGCCATTAACTAGGAGTTAATCATTATTCGATCTTAATGGTAACCCAAATAAATTATTTTTATGTCAATCAAGAAATAATTAGTTGATTAAACTTAAGCTTGCATTATGTCCTTTTATCATTTGATCTTATTTCTCCATGTTTTCATTAATTGTGTCTAAATTGATAGATAATGAATATATACCTTTGTCCATAGCTTTAATGTTCTTTGATCCAGATATCTCCATTGTATCTTCTTAACACTTGCTTGAGAAAACCCTTTTACCTTTAGAGAAAATTAAATTAGAATATTTGGATTCTTTGTCTTTCCGTATACATTGAATGTGATTTATTGGTGTAGTTTATTAATGAAATTCGCCAACTATATTTAGGGAGAGAGGGGATCTAAATTTTCTAATTATACATAAATTATACAATCCACTAAAATAGATTTTGATTAGAAAGTTAACCCGCCATTATTATATTTAAAATCATAAAGAGTTATTATAAAAAAATCCATATCAAATTTAAATTCTTATATAGAACACATTTGTAACGCCCCGGGCCGGATTTATGGGTTATCCGCGGTCAATTCGGTCCGATCTGAGCATTAGGTGTGAAGTGCAATGAAAATACTTATATAATGTTACTAGTCCAGTTTTATTTAGTTACCATTTTACTTGCTTAGCATGTGATTCCAATTTAAGTCAAACTACGTGAAGGACCCATGGGAAGCATTCCCGAAATTCGAGCAGGAGCTACTAGTGTAAAAATAAAAAAGTTACTTACATGTACAACACTCTAAAAATGCGGAACTGCACCCAACCTTCCGTAACAAAGACGAGGGAATGGGTCGAATGCCCACTAAAAATTACAACAATGGAACATAGAATCGAATGGCAGAAAAATACTCTAACACGTTATATTTACATGCACATGCAGCTACCATATATATGTATATACACTATAATGCATTTGTTTTTATTACAAAAACGTTACTTGTTTTGACTAATTCACTTTAGTTTCATAAAAGGGCCTCCCTTTTCTTGGCTTGACATTTATTTCTTGATTTAACACAGCGGGTTAAATAATTTAAACAAATACCCTTTATTCAAGGAAAAGCATTTCTGTTATTGAAACTACCCCTTTACTCATACCAAATTTACCTTGGTATTTTCATTGAAAATCACCTTTCAACATACACAAGCACTATGTTAGAAAATATTTATTTTTCTTTAAAAATATTTTATAAATACACTCTTGTGTTAATTATGGATTAAACCTCTTTAGGTTACTTAACTACCCATTTAGTTGCTTCATTTTACCATTCCTTCACTGTGACACTCTGCCTAATAAAATACCGGGCAATCAATCATGTACCAAATTAAAACAGGAGTCTCATATGGTTCATTATTGGCATCACTGTAGAAAACTAATTTAATTATTATTAACCTATTAGGCTGGCGTCAAAATTTTATTTAACTAATATTTTTAAATAAACCATTCAAATAAAACATCCACACAGTTTATATATGAAACTGAAAATGAAATAAAATTATCGAGCACTCGGTTTAACATAGTACAACCAAATCGAATAGTTGTAAATCAAAGTGCGGTAAAAGAATAATTAAATACAATTGGGCTTTCGGCCCGAGAGTTTCTACGGTACCTCCTATCTAGATTACAAAGATAGAAGCGTCTATAGTAAACCTGGATGCATCCACATCTGCTGCAGCAAACGTCCGACTCGAAGGAATTATCATCCAGGCGCCCCTGTGTCTGGACACCTATATATATATACATATATAACAAGAGAGAAAAATAGTGAAAAACGGGTCAAAGATCAAGTTTGAAATTTTTTTGCAAGTGCATAAATGCTATATTTTTAAAATATGATTTATCTCATATTTAAATTGGTATCGCACTCCCATGAGATACCCCTCACCCCTCTTCTAGTAGTGCACACCTATCGCATTCTTTTTAAACAACCTAGTTAAGCTACCCTGCCAAACTAATCCGTTACACCAAATCTCTAAAAATCCTAATTAACCCGAGTACTAAGGGATAAACTTCTCCCCATTCCCAACGCTGCGCTACGTTCGTGCGAGGGGTGTCTCGCGAAGAAAAATCCAAACAAGAACCCCCCCCCCCCCCGATACACTACTACCTGTCAATGTTGTTCGTCGATATCCATTAGGCCCTGAGCACACAACGTATATATATAACTCATATATATATATACCGGAAAGGGAATAATACCTTATCATTCTTTTCACCTTATATATAATATCTCAACGAATATAATTATACTTATTACAATCACAAGCATAATAACCATCCCACTGAGCTATAACTCGAGGATGCAGTCTCATTGTGCCTATCCGAATCTGGGTTTACTCACTATACCTCGGTACCAATCCAGACTCACTCATGGTCATGGTAAAAATATACACAACGGTAGAGGCGGTCATATTCCCTCTGCAAGTGGAGTGTACACACATCGCACTCGAACGCGGGACGAGATGACCTAGGGATATACTCTCCCTGATCCTCAATCCAGGGGATTCACCCACATCGCGCAACCTCCCCGGATCGCACTAGAGAAATATATATAATTTGGCTATTCCAATCCTACGCCAAAGGAAATCCCGTGGAACCAGCCTCTAAGATACAAATATACCAATCACACATAGATATATATATGTATTCGTATCATAACATATATATTGTAATTCCAGCGTATATATAATCAATATCACTCCTCAAATGTATATGTGGCTATAATTGCCAAGTCTCATATAGCGATAGCCAATAACCCCGAATGTTCCCATTTGTAATAGTAACTGAGTATTCGTACACGTATAATACTAATACTTATAAGTATTCTCTGACTTGATATATATATAACTAGTACCTGAATCACTTTTAAGGATTTATATCTATACCCGAATACACAAATTCGTACTAACTAGATAAGTATACTATCGACTTATCTTAATTCCATAGGTATCGCATCACCTATAATAACCGTCGTCAATAAACGTATCGGGTAACCACTAAATCCTCTTTATCCTATATCCCAAATTTCATCCTAGTCGCCTCGTAGGGTTTTCTCAATCAATCGGCATATAATTACATTTTCTACGCGCACAATTATCTATATATAATTTCCCGCTAAAATACTCCCCCGGGTGTTACTCGTCCCAAACACCCCTAAATAAATAAGTCCTGGATTTTACTCAATTAACCCAAGGTATACATCTCACTCCAATAATAATTTAGAAATCCCCACTCTATTTTTGGGAACCCCAATTGTCTAATTCCTCAATCTATTTATTTTTCCTCGAAAATATACTTTTAGCGTCACACGACTATAGCACCCTCCTAGCCCCCATAAATTCCTCAAATGGATAGATATTAATTCCCTAAATGAATCTTTATTTCCTCAAATAAATAAGCTAGAAACAATTAAATTTGGAATTTATCCTATTTAAACAACACTAGCCAAAACTGTCAAAAATCCTGAAGGGTCGATCTATCGATCGATCCGGACAGCTTCTTCTTCGAGAAGCTGTTTCGGCCATTAAAGCTTCCCCCAAGATTTTAACTCCTATTCTAACATCATCCAACCTCAATTAACGACATATACACACTTAAAAAGGGTTTTAAACATCCTAGAACCCATAACCAACGGTCGATTTCAATAAATTCCTAAGTTTCCCAAATTGTATATTATTCGGGGTTTATCCATTAAACTTTTGAAAAACTCGTTTTGATTCCCGAAAATCTTTATAGTTATTCACTACTAACTATAATATGAGATTTATGCTTTAAAAGAAATAAGCAAGTAAACACTTGCCTCGTGGATAAAATCCGACGACTTCAAGTCGAATCCCGCGGAGTTTTGCCGAAATCTCCTTTTCTCTCCTCTTTTCTCTCTTCCTTTCTTCTCCTCTTTCTTTTCTATCTTTTTCTTTCTTTCTCCCACTCTCTCGTGCCTTATATAGAGAGAAATAAGGTTTTATCCCTTATAAACCCAAAAATGATTCGTTTACTCAATTACGAGTCCCTATTGGTCCAAAAATTACTCTTGGATACTATATTCTGACTATCTCGGCCATTTCAAAACCAATCACACACTCGAAATCTACATCTGAGGTACTTAACTACAATTTATTGGTTGAACTCAACACATCTCAAAATGCGTTTTCCAATTAAAATATTATCCTTTATTGATTTTCCCAACTGCGACATGTAATTAAAATGGTCCAACTCATTTACTTAATCCCGAAAGTAAATGTAACACCCATCGGAAATCATATAAACCTCATAAACTCCAAAAATTTATTTCTCAGAGAAATTCCTCAAATCTCCAAATTACACCCATTTTGAAATTTAAATATCCATAAAGTGCGGTGTATTACATTCTTCCCCTCTTACAATGGAATTTCATCCCTGAAATTCGGACATGAGTGGTACTAACAACCTGGGATTACTACTCATACTTCATCTTGCTCACACAAGTCGAAAGGTACTAAGCCAAATGGTACTCTACCATATACTCGTTCACGGTCCCCGCTTGTCTCAAGGCTTAATTTCTAATGCACTAGCTTAACTAAATCCTTATGTGCTACAATACTACCTCGTCCTAAGGTGACTCTAATAACGTCACATCGTACCTAGAATTTCTAGTACCACATATAGAGAAAATGAGCCTATAGCCGGCGCTCTAACATCTAAATCTCACCGAAGAATCACTATTCTAAGTGTCCGCTCATCTACATCAGGATATCTAATGTCCCTCAAAAAGGAAATTACTCTAACCCTTGACTACTCTCGTCAGTCTCGTCGCTTAGTATAACTCCAAATGCAACTCCATTTATAGCTGCTCCCACCGCATATTCTTCAGCTTTATATACTGCGTCCCTTCTATTTTGGACGGTATATAAAGCCAACTTACCAAGGTGCCTATACACCTTTTGACCCGTGCCTATCTTCACAACCATTGTAAACGTCACACACGTAACACTCTCTCTAAAAACATGGGCCTCACTTTCTTGGCCAAGTGCTAACACCTGGGTATTCCTAACCCAAATACTTCAAACTCCAATCTTTCCTATACCTGGAAATGCAATCCTTCATACAGTTAACCCACCAATCTTCTTGTGGTTAAATCACAACTATCTCCTTATATCGGTGCCACCAGTCCTTTTGGCATTATTTCCCAATATTCCTAAGGTCAACGTGTTTCCTACACGCGAAAAAAAATGAGTATTATTCTAACTATGTCCCAAGTGACCAAGACCTCTCTCGACTTTCGACATTCGCCCGGTTTCATGCGTGGGACGTCTCGCAAAGAGAAATCTAGACAAGGAACCCTCCCGTTACACTACTTCCTCGCATCGTCGGTCATCGAGATATAGCAGTCTAAGGCACACCAGTGGGACGTTCTAAAATCCTACCTCGATAACCTATTAACGCTCTTCTACCACTATGACTTCTAATCCGACGAAATGGAAAGTCTAACTAATTGAGGCGTCTACTTTCTACAAAAGTGTTACGAATATCATACCCAAAACATATTACCTCTGAATTAGCCTTCTCATCAAATCCTAGATACAAGACTTAAATCAATTTCATTTACCTTGCATCACCCACATATTTGCGGTGAGAGAACCATTTGTGTTCTTTTCCATAGCACTTCTATCTCCCTAAACATATAATCATCTCATGACTCTCAGTTTATAGTGTTTTCTCCACACTATGTAACTTATCGTCAAAACCAACATCCTTGCATCCTATGACATCTCTCCACTCCCGACGTTGTTAAGTTTCATGTGGGGAGCATCTCGCAAAGAAAAATCCAAACAAGGAACCCCTCCATTACACTACTACTTAACTTTATCGGTCGTGGAGGTCTGTTAGCTTCAATTGTGCAACCGGGCTAACCCTATCCCCTCTTTCAAAAAAATGTGGTCTGAACTCCTATTTCTTTCGAGGAGCCACACCACCAAGCGCTCGTACTAACACTAAGTCCTTGCGTAAACAATAACAAGATTAAACTCATATCTTAACAATAAATCCTGCATACCTTAAATCACATTTATAAGGTCGTCACACACTCAAATCAAGATAATGAAACATCTACTCACCGAAGTTCCATTTAAACGTAAAATAAAGGCGAGCTCAATCTGTATCCAGATGAGATATCGCAACAACAACCTGTTCCACCCTGGAACTGCGGACACAATAGTCTTGCAATCATTAGCCTGCTATCGCTCCGATCAACGAAGAACATATTATACTCAAAATAATACCATACTCGTATAACAAGTACAGAACAAGCAGTGCAAACCAGATACAATTTCAAAATAGAACCCCGCTACCGCGGAAAAATATATAGATATACCCTGTATAATGTTATCGATACTACCAGTAAACTCGAATCACACACACAAAATACTGTGACTCAATCTTTCCACACAAAATACGCCTCCTTCAAATGAGGTAAAACTCACAAAAACATTCTTGCCAAACTCCTTGACTGCTCTATGGTTCCCAAATGTAGTACACTTGTCTTAACCGAACCAATAACTACTTTAATCAATGCCCCATCTAGGCACCCTACTCTTGTCATTTAATTCCTACTGGCAAGGAATAACCACGTGGTTCTACACTCCACATTTCAACATTCTCTATTTCTGGCCACCATGACCATGTTAAGGTTATCAGTATCTCAGACTCTATAGCCTTGATCCTGACAATCACCTTCATAATCCCCTTAACTTCTTCGTCAAAAGGAAACTCCACCACCGGCCTCAACAACCCTGGTTCAATGAATTTCCTGGGTGGATGTCCACCAATGGGATTTCACAAACACACATTCTCAGTCTTTACCCTTGGACTTGATTCTTTAACTCCTACAGCCCCAACTCTCATGGAAGCAATTAACATTCCATATATAAGAGGTACGACATTGCCCTCACATATAAGAAGTCCAGGTAAAATCTCTCTAAACATTAGCAACACTTACGAGTGAGCCTATCATTCCTTCGAAGGACTCTCTCTTTATTGTACCTTCCTTAATTCGGTACAAAGTTCACTTATCCATATAACTCTTTATTCACTATCGGCCTCTGACCGATCCTTATGTGAATAATTCAGGAACTCCATTCTCTTCATTCCTAATCAACCAAAGTAATTTGCGATTAAAACCATCCGTGAGATTCCTCTATGAGCAAAACATTTTGCTCCCCCGAATATGGTGACCACCGTTCCCATCATTTCAATATTGCTCCCACGAGTGAAAAAAATTTCCTCGAATTTTCACATATGGGTATTTCCATACCCTGCTCTAAGACAGCTTCTGAGCCTTCTGCTTCCACTGAGTAATGCCACACTTACTTCGAATGACTTAACTTTAACATATGGTCCTTGTTGAAGACCCTTCTAACTATACTTTAGTAGTCACTGGGTAATCAACTTTAGCACCACTCTCTACTATAGCGGTACCTGGATGATTTTTAACTACTATACTTTAGTAGTTGTTGCAACAATCCATGAAAATTCCACAAAAGGAGTGACCTCAACTGCAGTCCTCATTCCCAACTTCAACTTACAGCTCCTACTAAGCCCCACCTCCTTCTACCCTCGTAACGACCTTCCCTAGTCTCCCATCATCGATCAGCACACGAGTCTCGAACGAGCGAGCAAAAGATTTACAATAATCTTACATAATTGCAAGAGAATAAAATCTCACAAGAGGAATCAACAGTCCAAATTGTAAGGCTCTATATCAAATCGAGAGCAATGCTGAAAGTGTATTACATCCGTACAGATTCCTAAGGACACTAGAACCTGATGCTCTGATACCATCTGTGACACTCCGCCTAATAAAATATCGAGCAATCAATCCTGTACCAAATTAAAACAGGAGTCTCATATGGTTCATTGTTGGCATCACTGTCGAAAACTAATTTAATTACTATTAACCTATTAGGCTAGCGTCAAAATTTTATTTAACTAATCTTTTAAACAAACCATTTAAATAAAACATCCACACGGTTTATATATGAAACTGAAAATGAAATAAAATTACCGAGCACTCGGTTTAACATAGTACAACCAAATCGAATAGCCGTAAATCAAAGTGCGGTAAAAGAATAATTGAATACAATTGGGCTTTCGGCCCGAGAGTTTCTACGGTACCTCATATCTAGATTACAAAGATAGAAGCGTCTATAGTAAACCTAGATGCATCCACACCTGCTGCAGCAAACGTCCGACTCGAAGGAATTATCATCCAGGCGTCCCTGTGTCTAGACACCTATATATATATACATATATAGTAAGAGAGGAAAATAGAGAAAAACGGGTCAGAGCCCGAGTTTGAAAATGTTTTGGAATTGCATAAATGTTATATTTTTAAAATATGATTTATCTCATATTTAAATTGGTATCGCACTCCCACGAGATACCCCTCACCCCTCTTCTAGTAGTGCACACCTATCGCATTATTTTTAAACAACCTAGATAAGCTACCCTGCCTAACTAATACGTTACACCAAATCCCAGAAAATCCTAATTAACCCGATTACTAAGGGCTAAACTTCTCCCCATTCCCAACACTGCGCTACGTTCATGCGTGGGATGTCTCGCGAAGCGAAATCCAAACAAGGAACCCCCCGATACACAACTTCCTGGAAATGTTGTTCGTCCAAATTCATTAGGCCCTCAACACACAACGTATATATAACTCATATATATATAAATATATAAATATTTAGTTCTCAATAGAAACTATGATTCATATAAATCCGGATATATATATATATATATATATATACCGAAGGGGGAATAATACCTTATCATTCTTTTCACCTTATATATAAAATCTCAACGAATATAATTATATTTATTACAATCACAAGCATAATAACCATCCCACCGAGCTATAACTCGAGGATGCAGTCTCGTAGTGCCTATCCGAATTTGAGTTTACTCACTATACCTCGGTACCAAGCCAGACTCACTCATGGTCATGGTAAAAATATACACAACGGTGGAGGCGGTCATATTCCCTCTACAAGTGGAGTGCACACACATCGCACTCGAACGCAGGACGAGATGACCTGGGATATACTCTCCTTGCTCCTCAAGCCAAGGGATTCACCCAGATCGCGCAACCTCCCCAGATCGCACTAGAGAAATATATATAATCTAGTTTTTCCAACCCTACGCCAAAGGAAAGCCTGTGGAACCAGCCTCTAAGATACAAATATACCAATCACACACACACACACACACACACATATATATATATATATATATATATATGTATTCGTATCATAATATATATATTGTAATCACATTGTATATATAATCTATATCACTCCTCAAATGTATATGTGGCTATAATTGCCTAGTCTCGCATAGCGATAGCCAATAACACCGAATGTTCCCATTCGTAATAGTATATAAGTATTCGTACACTTATAATACTAATACTTATAAGTATTCTCTCACTTGATATATTTATAACTAGTACCTTAATGACTTTTAAGGATTTATATCTATATCCGAATATACAAATTCGTACTAACTAGATAAGTATACTATCGGCTTATCTTAATTCCATAGGTATCGCATCACCTATAATAACCGTCGTCAATAGACGTATCGGGTAACCGCTAAATCCTCTTTATCCTATATCCCAAATTTCATCCTAGTCACCTCATATGGTTTTCTCAATCAATCGGCATATAATTACATTTTCTACGCGCACAATTATTTATATATAATTGCCCGCTGAAATACACCCTCGGGTGTTACTCGTCCCGAACACCCCCAAATAGATAAGTCTTGGATTTTACTCAATTAACCCAAGGTATACATATCACTCCAATAATAATTTAGAAGTCGCCACTCTATTTTTGGGAACCCCAATTGTCTAATTCCACAATTTATTTATTTCTCCTTGAAAATATACTTTTAGTGCCACACGATTATAGCACCCACCTAGCCCCCATAAATTCCTCAAATGGCTAGATATTAATTCCCTAAATGAATCTTTATTTCCTCAAATAAATAAGCTAGAAACAATTAAATTTGGAATTTATCCCATTTAAACAACACTAGCCAAACTGTCAAAAATCCTGAAGGGTCGATCGATCGACCCTAGGCCGTCGATCGATCGATCGATCCGGACAGCTTCTTCTCCGAGAAGATTTTTCGGCCATTAAAGCTTCGCCCAAGCTTTTAACTCCTATTCTAGCATCATCCAACCTCAATCAACTACATATACACACTTAAAAGGGGTTGTAAACATCCTAGAACCCATAACCAACGATCGATTTCAATAAATTCTTAAGTTTCCCAAATTGTATATTATCCGGGGTTTATCCGTTAAACTTTCGAAAAAGTCATTTTGATTCACGAAAATGCATCCCAAAAATATTTATAGTTATTTACTACCAACTATAATATGATATTTATGCTTTAAAAGAAATAAGCAAGTAAACACTTTCCTCATGGATAAAATCTGACGACCTCGAGTCGAATCCCGTAGAGTTTGGCCGAAATCTCCTTTTCCCTCCTCTTTTCTCTCTTCCTTTCTTCTCCTCTTTATTTTCTCTCTTTTTATTTCTTTCTCTCACTCTCTCGTGCCTTATATAGAGAGAAATAAGGGTTTATCCCTTATAAACCCAAAAATGACTCGTTTACTCAATTACGAGTCCCTACTGGTCCAAAAATTCCCGGAATCCAAACACTACTCCTGGATACTCTATTCTGACTATCTCGGACATTCCGAAACCAATCGCACACTCGAAATCTCCATCCGAGGTACTTAACTAAATTTCACTGGTTAAACTCAACACATCTCAATATGCGTTTTTCAATTAAAATATTATCCTTTGTCGCTTTTCCCAACTACGACATGTAATTAAAATGGTCCAACTCATTTACTTAATCCCGAAAGTAAATGTAACACCCATCGGAAATCATATAACCCTCATAAATTCCAAAAAATTATTTCTCAGAGAAATTCCTCAAATCTCCAAATTACACCCATTTTGAAATTTAAATATCCATAAAAGTGCGGGGTATTACATTCACTTTATGGACACTAGTCAATTTTTTACATTTACTTGTCTATGTTAAACTTTACCTGAACATTTATTAATTCATTCAAGTAAGGTTGTACTTTCACATATTCACCACATAACCCATTTCTTGACATGTTCCATTTTTCATTATCTTTCTCTCGAAATCTTCTAATATCCGCATACTTTAACGAGCTCCACACTGCCGGCTATGCTACCATATGCTTTCGCCAGTGATTTTGGGTCTTTCATCCCAAGACTCCGGGACAATTATAATTATTCCGCTGTCATCCGAGTTCATATTAATGTGTTTTAATAATTTACAAATATCCACATTATTCCACTTTCTTTTACCGACCGAAGCCAAAACTCGGAGTTTCACCCCAACTTATGTTATACTTTAAAATCATCTTGTCCTTTATACACTTGCATTAATATTTATCCTAAAAATCATGTTCACTTAGGACCATTTTTTTAAAACCTTTTTCAATATTTGTATTTCATAAAAATGTTCCACCTTACGTAAAATTACCATTTTACCCATTTATTTTCAAACTTGTCTTTTCCTCCATTTTCACAAGTGTTATTTCCCAAAATATTATTAAGTTACCTGCACTAACTTCTTAAATTTCTTTAACTCATTAAAACTTGTTTAACACTTTGTAGTAACATATTTTTCAAATTGTAAATCTCTTTATTTTATCACTTTCTTTGTAAAATACATCTTTTGGCATTTTTGAAGACTGCTTTACAAGAAAATAACATTTTTCTTTATTTTCACATGTAGTCTTGAACTATCCATTTATCACATTTTCTACACACTTTAAAGGCTAAAATTTTATTTTCTTTAGTTCATGTTTAAACCCAATAATGTAACAGCCCACGGATGATTTTATTAATTAAATGAGTTCAGATGACGCGAAAAAAAAATTTAAGCCAAGTAGCAATTTCCATAAATCTTTATGTGTAGGTATTACTAATTTATTTCGTACTTTAATTATTTTAGTCTAAATCCTAATGCGACATCATCGGTAAGACTCAAACATAAAGTTGGAGTAGTTATTTAATAGTTTATTAAAATACTCAGTTCAAAAATTAAACTTACAAATATTTTTGTGGTTAAAATAGAAATACCCAAAATATAACCTTATATATATAACCCAAACCTTGTTATTTAGTTTGGTTATTTCCAAAAATCGAAACTTACGATTTCTCTCTTTGAGAGAAAATTCCCAAACACCACAACCTCTGCTCAAAAACCCTGAGCTCACCCCGAACCTATTCTTTCCCTTACCGTCGTCCTCCTCCCCCTTTCCCTGTCACGCCGCCAACCTCCATCCTCCCTAAGCCACGCCGAACCAGCCTCTTCCCCTTTCCCTAACCCCATCACTGACCAACTGACCCCTCCTCCTTCTTCTTCATATTCTTTTTTCATTTTTTTTGGTTAATGCCATGGTTACCAAGATTTCGAAGTTATATATATATACATATATGGATTCTCGATCAGATATTCTTTGGTATTGTTGTTTTCTTTGTTCGAATTCCATTCCGTTTCGGTTTGGATGTTCAGGTAGTGTAATTTCAATATGGTATTAACTATTATAAATTTTTATCCTAACAATACCTATTTATTATTAGTACTCGATTACGTATAAAAATGGTCATAAACACGAAATCCCAACACGTATGAGTAATCAAACGTTTTTCGAATATATTTGAATTCGTTGTCATTTTTCTAATAAAAGTGTCACTTTTCTTTTAAAAGTACGTTTAAAACAAGTTACGACACCAAACGACTCGAAATTATGTCGTTATAATTTGAGACGCTATTACAATCCATTTTTATTAAAAATTTGAGTATGCAGGTGTTGGACAATTTGTTGTGTTATGTTGACTAATATTGGAAGTGGCATGACCACTGGTTTATTGTCGAAATAAGGAAGGGATTTTCGACTTTATTTTAATTCTATTGTGTCACGGACATTAATTTCATACTCACCGTAATAATATTGACACTCAAATAATATAAAATATGATCGATGAAAAATCGTAAGCATCAACACTCAATCGGATTTAAAATTAATGTTTTAATTGATTCTGTTACGAAAATTAATCTAGATCGACTTTGCAAATTAATATTTTTGAAATTAAATATCTGAACAATACTTGAAAGCAGGTCTTTACGTTCGTATAAAACTGTGGATTTTGTGCAAATAGTCAAATCGTATATCTGACCCTATGAATATTTTAACAAAATATAAAATAGTTGCTTATTCAAACAAACCGATTCCTTTTATTTCATAAAAAGAATATTTTCCCAGAAAATTGTACTATTCAAAAATCGAGTTGCCATATAAACGTATTTCCTAAATTCCAGATATTATTTATTTCGTCAACTAACTAAAAAGCGTAACTTAGAATTATATACGAAATTCCCATATTTATGCTTGTCATAGCATAAGCTTTATTTGTATTTTCCAAATGATGTTAGATAACCTAAATTCGAACCATTTTCCTCAAACACCGATATACCCACTCGAGCCAAATAACTACGAGAACTGGAATGCAACAATGAAAGATTCGTGAATAATAATGAAGAGCTCGTAAACACTGGTAGGTGGTTCTATTTCACTATTATACTGTGACACCCCGCCCAATTAACTATAGGGTGGTCAGTCCTCTACCAATTTAAAACAGGATATCCAGTTGGTTCATTCTCAGCATCACTGTCGAAAAACTTTTTAACATTTTAATCTCCTAATATAAAATTAAGCTAGGTGTCAAAACATTTTCAATTTTAATAAAACCAAGTAAACCCATTTCTTTCCATCTTAAAATATAAACCATTCACCACACATAGGAATGTAAATAAATACTAAACATGAATCAAGTACTGTAGTAAATAAGCTTGAGTAAAACTCTCAGTTCAAAACTCCAAACCATACAATAGACTGAATACAATATCTCTGATGGAAGAACTAGAAGTGGGCGACATATGCCCTAAATAAGAAGTCTAGATGAAACTGAATGGAAAGGATAGATGCGTCTATTGCAAGGACCTACAGCTCCCACAACAGCTGCAGCACGTCAAGCAATCCAAATCTCTAAATCTGATACTCCTATGGCTGAGCACCTGATATAATACATATATATAGAAAAAGATAGAAGAGATACAAGAAACGGGTCAGAGCCCGATGTGAAAAAAATGATTTATCAAGTATTTAAAACTGATTCTTAAAACAAGTCTTATACGCATGTTAGTTATCGAACTCTCACATGAGTTTCTCACCTCTGGTCTATTGTGCACGCCTAACGTACATCTAATCTCCCCCTAGTTATACCTCCCAGTCTAACTAGTCAGAAACCATACTAATACTAATTATTCTCACTAGTAGTATTCCCGTATCGCCCATACAATACGCTATTCAGATAGTTTATCTCACATACTAAATTTCATTATTCGCCGTTTGAATGGTTAATCTTTTATTCACTAAGATCATTTTACTTCTCATTTTCATTTTATCTACTAGTCTCACAAAGTAGAAAGTTACCCAAGTACACTCATACATATATATAGTCTCATCATCCCTATATATATACACTAATCCTGCACCCTTAGGTTAAGACCACTTGGTGCAATGAAATGATTATTATTATTACCAAGCCTACTAACTTCACACAGTAGAAATATTCACAAGTCCATATATATATATATATATATATATATATATATAGTACCATCATCCCTATACATTTATATATACTAATTCAGCACCCCCGGGTTATCACCCATTAGTGCGCCTAACAATAGAATATTGCATCCCCGGGTGAGCACCCATTAATGCACCTATCAATATTAATCCATCACCCCCGGGTCATCACCCATTAGTGCGCCTAACAATAATCATCTTTGTACCCCCGGGTTATCACCCATTAGTACGCTTATCAATAGAGTTTCTGCACCTCCGAGTTATCACTCATTAGTGCTCTTAACTATAAGGTTATTTCACCCCCGGGTTATCACCCATTAGTGCTCTTACAATAATATCACATAATAGGCATACACACATCCTATTATAAATTATAGGTATTTCTCCAACCTACATATATACTCTTCATACGTATTTTAACCTCATCACTTACGTATAGTATAAATATTTAGATTATTATCTCTCTCGTAATCTCCAAGGTATACTCTCTCTCTATACCGAAATAATTAAAGTATTTATTCTCACATACTTTCTCGAAATTCCATCTTATTTAAAATTTACTATATGGCAGTTTCTCTCACTCCAACAAACCAGCAAACTCAAAACTAGACTTTGAGAAAAATCCCCAAAAATTCCCTCTGTCGCTCGAACCAGAAGGGTTGTCGTTTGAACGACTTCCACGTGTCGCTCGAGCGACTTCAAGCGAGATTCCATCTCGCTCGAACGACTTCGCGCGAGATCCCCATCTCATTTGAACCATTTTGCGCGAGATCCCCATCTCGTTTGAACCACTTCACACGAGATCGCGCGAGATTGCACTGTTCGTCTTCTTCACCAAACTTCAATATTTTTCACCATTTTTGAACCTAAAAACCTCTAAGATTCAATTCCCAACAACTCATCATCAATACCCGTCAACCCCTAACAGGTTATAGATCATTTCTATCATCCTAGGATCCTTAATTCGTCATTAATCATCATAATTACATAAAATCCCCAAATTAATTCACATGAACCCTAGTTTTCAAAATCCCAATTCGAGAACCTAATCAACCCAGATTCGTTCATCAATATATAATCAAATTCTGTGATTAATCCTCTACATACATGAAGGGATTTCAGCCACTAATTAAACCAATCCTTAATCATAATTTAAATCTCCAATTTTCACTCAATTAACATATAAATCATGATTAAATCCACCTATACTAACATGAGCATGATTATTGCTAAAAGAAAAAAAGTAATAAACACTTGCCTCGAATATGACGGTCTGATCCGTTGGTGATGTTGGTATATACGCGTTCCTCTCTTCGCGATCTACGTGTTGGTGATCACGGTTGTGCAAGGTGATGCCAAATGAGCCTTTTCTCTTGGAAATTGGTTCTCCCTCACACCCTCCATGGCCGTTCTTGATTTGTGTAACCTATTAACCCTAATGTAATTTCCTAGGCTGATATAATTACTCTTAATTTTCGTCCATTAATTTAGCCCAAAAATACAATTTACCATAATGCCCTCTCGGGGTGCCGGTTAGGCCTAAAATCGTCCCGGGACCCAAACTAAACACCCGGGTATACTATTTTGACTATCTCGACCCTACCAGACTCAATGGCGCCCTCGAAATGACCATACGAGTTAATATAAATAATTTCTCTTTTTATTCCATTCAATTAGTCCCGACACGACTCACACGCGTGTCAGGCTTAAATTACCGAACATTCGTATTTCTCACTTCCGACAGTTTATCAATTATCATAAATCCATATTACATATCACACAGTAATATTTAATAGTTCACAACAATAAGTATTAACCTTTGGCACGTTAGTTAATAATTATTTTAATCTGGATTAATAACAAATTAATTTCCCACATTTTAATTTAATTAATCCAACAACAATAATTATTCGCATATTTATTCGCATAATAATAATTAATCACATAATTATTTGAATCGTCAAAAATACGGGGTGTTACATATACCTTGAACTTATGTATTTGATATTACTTCTTGTTATATCACTATGTGATAGCTTTGAACTCATATAATCATTTATGAACTCTTTTGATAGTTCAACTATACCGTGAATATTGATTCAATTTGTTATCTGATTAACCTCAAGCCAACCCAATCCTGATAACCTATTTGATATTGGTAAATTATTTGGATTGCAGTACACCACGGAATCATGTTGAACAATTATTTAAACTGTTTTACCCTATTGTAGTATACCCTGCATGTTATTAAACTTTGGTTTTAATCGTCTGATTTGTAGCATAGCCTGCCATTTTATAATTATTATCAATGAAACTGTTAGTAGCATACCATATAATCCAGGGAATAGACCTAGTAAACCCCCAGTAAATCTAATTTGCCTTAAGGACTAAGATGTTGAGTGCCTTATTGTTATATTTACTCTACGTATGAGTGTCGCTCTAGCTAAGTGTGCCGAGTTATTTGGTTATTACCCAATTATTGGGATTACCTGTTCAAGTACATTTTATGTCTTGAATGATATTATCATGATATGTCTACGCATTTGCAGCCCCTATAGACGATAATTTATGGGTTATCGTATTATAGTCTGAACCTTATTTATAACTCGATAAACACAATATTCGGTTATAATCACCATACAGTACTTTCACATATTTTGCAGACTTCAGTATACCCCTGTTTAGTTATGTTAATACTTCATTTTGTTAAAGATTAACATACATTGTTTTATATTTTGAGCGTTTCAAACCCAGTTATGTTATTCCCATATTTACATTGTTATAGAACTAGAATTATCTACTGGGCAAAGTTTTGCTTATTCCTTCCTTTTCAGTTATTTTACACAGGTAACAATAGGCCATGATGAATAGTTCAGAGATCAGTTGATACATAGAGACAAAGAAATGTCAGGTTAAAAGAAAAGGAGCCTAGTTAATAGGAGAAATACTTTTGTATTGTTCCTAGATTTTAGTTGTAAAACATTTCAGAATTAATAAGTGCCTCAGTTATTTCAGTATTCAGATTTATTTATGATTCAACAATTATCAGGTTAACCCTCACCCTCGAATAAACGGGATATGATAAATAAAACCTTCACTAAGTTGTTTATATGTTCATCATCAAAATACTACAAGTTTATATGCATGAGATGATGGATTTTGAGTTCAAAACTCCAATTAAATGGGTCTAACACATGGTTTATTCTAGAAATTTCATAATATTGGCATAAACATGCTTTTAAACCTAAAAGACATTTGTATTTCTTTAAAAGTTGAGTAAATATCTATTTATATAAAAATTCCAATTTTTCACAAGAAAATCTTTAGACATTTGCCTATAAAATATTTTCAACAAAATAAATATTATTTCAAATATTTTATTCCATAAAATGTTTAGATGTCATGAATTCTTGGAATGTAACATTTTTCTCAAAACTCTTAGGTTATTTTGTAAATCATTTTACACAAATAATGATAAATAACCTCTTTAAACCCTATATACCTCCTACTCTTACAAACTCAATCACAAAACTAATACTATGGAAAAATAGAGTTTTAAGCCAAGAGTAGAGTTGTTTCCACCTCAAGGATTCTCTAAACATGGTTGGATGAGGAAGAAGGTGATTGTACCCCCCCCCCCCCCACACACACACACACACATCCTAAGGTGGCCTCAAGGAGATTGCCTAACTCCACAAGCATGCTCCATGAAAGCTCCAAGCTAGGTCCTCTTTAAACTCCATTACTTTATACTTTTTCTTAGCCAAAAACTCCCAATAATACCTCCAAAAGCTTTATCTTGCATAATACATGGTGTAGTTGGTATTTATAGGCTTAAAGATGGTGGAATGTGAGGTAAATGTGGTGGTTCCATGTGGAGGGGTGGTGGCTCCTGGCTTGGGATGGTAGTTGGGCTCCATGGAAGCTCTAGAGAGTTTAGAGACAGAAGAAATATCTAATTGAAAATGTGCAAGAATGAGCTCTCACATTTTATAAATATCTCAAAAACCCTTAGGGGCAAAATCCCTAAAATGCCCCTATCCCCAATCTCAAATTGATCTGCTGCTCTGAGAGTCCAACACGTATCTTAATCCAATGGTCTAGATTTTGACAACAATTTTCAAACTTCAAAAATTTATTTCTAAACAGCTCGTTCGAACGACAATAGATCTCATTCGAACAAAAATCACATTTCATTTGAACGAGACTGACTTTCATTCGAATGAGATAGCCATCTCATTCGAATGTACTTCAAATGAAGTTGGTCAATCCTAGGCAGAGGTTCCTCTTTAAAAAGTCATTAGAAGACCCGTTCGAACGAGTTTCCAATCTGAAGTTGCAGGGTTATATGGATTCAGTACAATTCATTAAATACAGTCCTTTGACCAAATTAATAACACAGGGTACGAATTGCAATTAGGCCAGCATGTTGATACTAAGATCCTACGTGAGCATGCGAGATATTAAGTACGAAAAGAGAAAGCATAACCACACAACGCGTCGATGTACGAGGAAAACCCAAATGGGAAAAACTATATATTTCAAAAAATAAACTGCTCGTTCGAACGACTAAACTGGCTCGTTCGAACGACATTGCAGGATGTCATTGGAATGAGTCCTTCAAATGACATTTCAAGGAAAGTCAATAAAGAAAGTCATTTAAAGTTGTTTGAATGACTAAGAGAGATGGGTCGTTTGAACATTATATCAAACGAAATTGCATGGAATTTCAAGAAGGAATTTGTCTAATGTCGTTCGAACACACATGTTCAAATGAACTCTTTTAAATGACCTCTCTACTAAATTTAACTTTAAAGAACAAAAAGAGTTTGAAAATATTTCACCAAGAATCATGTAACACTTAAAAAGTTATCTCCAACAAAGTAAAAATAATTCGAGTCACATACCTTTTGGGAAAATGAGCAATCGGGTGATGAAGTGAACTTGTTGAACGTTGAACTCTGGGATGCTCAAATTCTTCATCGAGTAGAGTAGCATCACACTAAATGACCATAATTGTTTTATCCAATGAAAATAGGCAATACTACAAATTGACTCTACTGGAAATTTGACCTTACAAATATCCCTCTTCGACTATTCCAGGACAAAACATAAAAAATAAAAAAAGACTCAGAATTTGCTAAGCAACTCGGAATTTGAAAAACCATGTTGTTAAGCCATTCCTAATGCCCAAGTAAAAACCAAAAAAAAAAGAACAGACTCGACTCGACTGACAACGAAGCTGCAACGTGAAGCTCTTGAAGGCAGGAATCTGGAATATGAAAAGTAGCCTACACACATGAAACAACAAAACCATAAAACTCGTGGGGAAATAAAGATGAAAATAAATCAAATTACAAGATTTCCCTAAACATGTTCTCCCCCTTTGTGCTCGAAAAAGACAAAGGGATAGAACAAACCTACAATGTTAGTGCAATAGAATAATTTAAAATATATAACATGATAACACTAACATGATTAAACATCAACCATAATAATATCCATAAAATGAAATGAAAATCATTCATAACAATGATATATGATAAAATGAAGCAAGAGATGATTAACATTAATCCATAATAATATCCAAAGAGATGAAACAATATCCAAATCTAAAATCAGGAAAGGGAAATGGAAAAACAATTTACAGTACGTATGAGAGTACAAATATATGAAATATAAAACTCTCTCTCACAAGTACACTAAAGAAAATAGCATCCTAAAACAAAGATCGTTGTGCTGGATCATTAGGGGCATCATCTAGAGTCTCATCACCAAGAGCGAACTCGGTGCTCGAAGAACTTGCGCCACGCTGCATCTTAGCGCGGCGGAGCTCCTGAAAGTACTGCATCAAGAGGGAATCTCTACGTGCCTAAGCCTCCTCTTTACAGGACTGGGCCTCCACTAGCTACCTATCACTCTTCATAGAGGCAAAGAACTCCGACATCATAGGCGGTCCTAACGTCACTCCTCCTGCATTTCCTCAACCTACAAACGCATCAACTTAATCTCCTCCAACTCTGAGGGTGGATGACAGTGAGAGGTAAAGGGAAGAGACTGAGATGGAGTAGATGAGACGACAAACTAGGATGACTCTGAGTGAGATGGAGTGGAGTGAGGTGTATCCTTAGGAAGATGACCATGGGACCGACCTATGGATGAACATTTTATGGTCTGATATCAGGTCGAGGGTATATTTGAAGGAAAAATAGGGCAACCTACATCCAAACGGTTACGAGTGAATAGAATCACAAAAGGCAAATCCTGTTGAACAGGCCCCGAAGGTGACATACGAATGAATATAAAAACTTCATAGATAAAATTAGGAAGATCAATAGAATTCCCAACGCTAATTTCATACATCGGATTCACATGGTCCGGTGAAATATGAGTGTGGTTTGCATGTGATAAGAGGCACGCACAAACGATCCAATCAAGGATCATAAAATTAGAGTTGAGATTCTGATGATACAAAATGGAAAAACTCGACTGAATCCCCTAAAAATTGTCTCTAAAATAAGATCATAGGAAGGTTTAACATTTTTGGCCACGAGAAAGTAGGGTTTGTGATTGGGGGTAAACCGAAAAAGACGGGCTATGGAGTCAGTTGTGATAACAACCTCCCTAGCATGTACCCTGGAGACAAGACTTCTCTCTGCTACAAGCTTAAAAAAGAAAAACTCTCTAATAAGATCGGGATAGATAGAGTCATGAAGGCTAAACATGATATCCCAACTACAGGTGACTAGCCAAGTGAAAACTATGGTTCCTGACAAAGAAACTAGGTTTATAATATTTTCCCTAACAATAGACCTAGTAGGGAAACCAAAGGTGTGGAAGAGTGTAATTTTCATGCGTACCCCAACACGAATGAAGATTTGGGATGGAAATGTCTTCATCGAATGAACGCTGATCATCTAGAGGGGTGGCACACCTAGGTCGTTGACTTCTAGCCATGAGAAAAACTAATAGATGCCTACAACCTACCCAAAATTAATCAACTAAACTAGCACAACACCAATATCCAACAACAACAACAATAAATCCCATCCTCCATTAGAAAATCACAAATATGAGAAGATAAAACTAATAAAACACATTAAATGAAATTTCATGAATTTTTTACAATAAATTTCTTTTAAAAGAACAATGTCAAAACTTCATGATATGTCATTTAATCGGGGCAAACACAAATATTTTTATAAAAAAAATTGTATGAAAAAATATATATAATATAGGCATAGCCCCAAAGAAAAATGTTGAGTTTATATGAAATGGATTAATGATAAGAAAAAACATCATTAAAATGTTGCATGCTAAAAAAATGACCCAAAACAAATATACTCAAACCAAAATACTAAAATATACTAGAGAAGGGATAAGAAGGAAAACCTCAAAAATGAAGCTTTAGAAATCCACAACAACTCTATGAGATATGGAAAATGGATCTAGTAGGTGGAGGGTTTTATATTGGTGAATATAAAGATGAAAGGTTGAGAATATGGAGATTGTGGGAGAAATGAAGTGGAGTGTTTGAGAAATATAAGGGAGAGAAACTGTTTTGGAGAAGAGAGAAAGAGGGGGAAAAATGAAACGGCTATAAAATTTCTAACCCAACCGACCTGTTAAAACCCCGATCTTTCAAACGATTCGAGAATCTCGTTCAAACGACATCGTTATAATGACATACGAACAATAAATCGAACGAGATTTCAAGGATTTCTAAGGAAAGGGTCGTTGGAGTCTCGTTTGAACAAGAATTCGAATGAGATTTCAGACATTTTAAACACAAATATAATAGAAAATTTTGAAAAAAAATAAAAAGTATAAAGGCTTAACAAGGTTATAAACCCATAAAAGTTTGATTTTCAACTATCCTAGGTAGTGTTCAGATACTCGGACCGTGGGAACGGAATGAATGGGTGTGAACAATGCGAGTGAGAGCATCGACTATGACAACGCACAAGTGTAAAATTCCAAATCAAAAAATATACACAATTTACACTCACATTTACCTTGTGACAAATTATGGGAATACAATTGGATACTAGCCACAAAAACAAAACACCAGAAGATTGATGATTCTCTGTCACTTAGTGTTGATGTAAAAAACTAGATTGCTCTAATTATTCAATCACAGATAAATAAATAAGACAAATATTTTTAAAGTGGTTCGGCTAGGAATAAAGCCTACGTCCACTGTTATGTTATTGCTGAGTGTTTGCAGAATTCTTGATTACAAGTTCTCTCAAGAAATTCCGGTCTCCTTGAATGGGGTTGATACAAGGTATTTATAGCCTTGAGGCTGTACATGAAAGGTTCGATACATTAAATGATATACATGTGAAAGGGTAATACATTTAATGCAGCGTGCGCGTCAAGAATATAAACATTCAATGAATATTTGAACTGTTGATTATCTGGCAATTAATGATACGGCCGAGATGCAGCTCGGACCGCCATAGTTGCTCGTTGCCAGGAGTTCCTCGGAGCGCTAGAGTACCTCGGAGTGCTAGAGTTCCTCGGTGTATCTTCGTTGCTCGGAAATAATCATGGTTGGTCGGGAAATGAACTTCCTCGCTGCTATTGTGCCACGTAGATTGACACGTGTCTTCGTATTATTCGTCCACATCAGCATATTAATTTTGGTATCAACAGAAGCCCCCAATGTTTCATATTTCGAACTTTGAGGAGTATGGAACATTCTTTCTCGGTATATAGAAATATTAAATGACCTTCCTGGGTTTCAGGAACATTGTGTTCAAATTTCCTTCTCATTTCGCAGCTTCCGCCTTTTTTTTTGAATTTTTTATAAGCGCTTCGATCTCCGTGCAGTTTTTGTCCTTTTAGCCGCCGGAAGTTCAGTAGGTTCTTTTTGGTAATCATTTCTTTCGCCGCTTCCCAATGCAAAGTATTTAAACTTCTTAGGTAACCATATCGTCTTCTACGTTTTCCAATTTTCTGCATTCAAGCTTTCTATTCTCTCCTTCTCTCTTGTGCGTTCATCTTTTCCTTCGTTAGTTGTCAGCAGACCTCCTTCCTTCCTGTAAGATCTTTTTCCTTTCTTATCTTTTATTCAGTATGGTTTATATTGTGGAGTCTGTTGAGAAATTTCGTTCTGGTTTTTCCATTCCTTCGTGGATAACTCTAGATGTTCTTTCTGAGCCTTTAGATTACTTTCGATTGGCTGAGGGACATTGGTTCCCCAGTCTTTTTGTTGCTGAATGTGGATTTTCTTTTTCACCAAACCCATTGTGTCTTGAGTTTTGTCAGTATTTCGATCTTGTCCATGCAAAAATAGCCCACAATTCATGGAGAATAATTAATGGGGTGTACAAATTAAATTTAACTCATGGGACTCGTATAGGGATCCATGAAATTATGTACTGCTATAAGTGGGCCACTTTAGATAATATTTATTACTTAAAAACTAGGTTTCTGAATAGAGCCCTTGTAGTTAACCTCTCTGATTCAAACAGAGATTATTTTGAACATGGGTTGGTTATTAAAAATTGGCAATATGCCCCTTTAGTTGGAGATGGAGTATACAACGGTCCAGATGCCCCCCATATGGCAATGGGATAGGTTTATTTTTCATTTTATTTTTCTTATGAAATTATGCTTTCATCATGTTTGACAAAATGTATGACTGACATCTCATTATGTATTTATTTGCAGTTGATAGCAAAAGAAAAACTCCAAAAGAATCAGAAGTTAATATTAAGCATCTGAAACTTATCTAGGGTTTGCATAAGAACGTTGCAGACGAACACATCAGGTCTGCCTCATATCTGCTACAGTATAAGAGTTACACAACCTCTTATACTGCTCGCCCTGTTGAACCAGCTTCAACTCCAGAAGATTCTTCTTCAGATTCTCATCTTCCTTTAAGTCATAGAATGGGCAAGAAAAGAGCTCCCCCTTCTCTATTTGATGACACTAATTCTGCTGCTGGGGCCAAGAAGAGCAAAACTGATGTCCCTGAGGGGACTAAGAAGGTGGATGCTGCACCTTCCAAAACTACCGAGAAGCCCCCAGTGGCTCCGAGCAAGAAAATTGCTCCTGTGGAAGTGATTACTATCTCTCCGACCAAGAGTTCTTCCTTGGTTGAAGTTGCTGACGTCCCATTGAAGAGATTGAGGAAATCATCCTCAGTCAATTTGGCTGAAACTGCCTCCACATTGCCAGCTGGTGGTGTTGGTGTTCCCACCATCATTCCTCCAAGCTCTACAATGAGCTCGGTGAAAACTTGGATCATACCCGAGATCCAAGGAATTGATGAAAAAATTTCTAGGGATATGCTGACATCCCTAGATACTCGTCATCTTGCTTCGGTAAATTTCTCACACTCTGAATTTCTTTTCTTTTTCTGAGTATTTGTATTTTTGCACTGACTTACTGCTTTTCTCCTCTTTCAGCTGGTGAACTGTTTTAATAACATTGTGAATAAGGACGAGGTAATTAAAGCCTCTAGTTCCTCATCTGGTGTAGAGGATGCTCTGTTGGGTTTGACCCAATCTTTGAAGGAATCTCGCCAACAGTACAATGAGGACAAGACTGCTTGGGAAAAAAAGTTGTCAATAATTGAAGCCGAGAAAGTGAAGTTGGCTGAGATCTCCAAAGGTTTGGAGAATAAAGTAAAAAGTTTGGAGGTTGAGCATAAAAAATATGATGACAAGCTCAAGAATTTTGGAGAGCTTGAAGATAAGTTGAAGAAAGCAGAGGAGGAGTTGCTCGTCCTGCGAGATATCAAAAGTAAAAAAGAAGAATTGGACGTGAAGCTCTCCTCGGAGAAATTGAGAAGAAAGGTTGCAGTCAAAAAATCCTTCAGTGCTGGCTGGGAGAAAGGATGGGATAAGGGAATTATTGCAATGACATCCCAAGTTCAATATGGGAAGTTGAAATACTTCCATGATGGCTGGGTAGCTGCTCTGCAAGAGTTGAAGATTACAGATGATTCTGAGCTATTCCAACTACACCTCCCTGGTCCTCCTCCTGCAATTGTGGAGGAAGAAGAAGATGAGCCTGTTTCTGATGAATCTTCTATAGCCATGGGTGATCAAGTCTCTGCCTCTCAACCCTCTGCCACCGAGGACATTTCTTCCATGCCTCCTCCTCCTGAGAAGATTCCTGCCGATCAAGTCGCTGTTACTACCGAGCAACCGAGCTCCTCGTCCCAGCCTCCCGAGAAAGTCTTGGGGGATAAGGAAAAGGTGTGAAGTTGTTCGGTATCATTTCTATATTTCAATTCTTGTAATCGGACAATGTAACCTTTTGATGATCTAATAAAATACATCTTCTTTCCTCTTCATTATTGATACTCTGTCTGCTTTTATTTATTAACTCATGCTTCCTCTTCTTTATTAGTTTTTGGCCAGAATGGAATTGATATCTGCTCCTGATACTGAGTTGATACGACAATGCAATGGATATTATAAAGCTGGTCATACAGACCTAAGTGTATCAGAGATTGTCGACATCCTTGGTCACGATGCCTCAGAACAAGCAGTTGAGGCTTACCGGTACCTGAAGGATTTACTTGATAGATCTGTGGCCAATAATGTGGCATACTACGAATTGATCGAAGAACTTCATTGTAGCTTAGAAGATCTTCAGAATCAACATAATGAATCAACTGCTTTGCTGCACAAGGAATATGAAAATAGATACCAGCAGCTCTCTTCTGAAACAGGCCATAAAAAGATCCTCGATGGATATGATATTAGGGAAAGAACTCTAAAAGGTGAGGTTGAGGCCTGTGGGCAGATTGCTGAGTTGTTGGAACAGGAGAACAATAATTTGCAGAAAAAGTTGGCTCAGTATGAATCTGCAGCATCATCTTCCACTGCTTTAGTGCCAGTTACTGATGAAGGTTTCTCTTTCTTAGAGGTCGAAAATGCCAAATTAAGGCAAGAACTGGATGATTTAAGAAGATCTGCTGTTTCTGGGACTGCTCGTGGACGAGGAAGAGGTTCTCGGGGGCGAGGAAGAGCTGCTCAAAATATTGCCGAGGAGCAAAGTTCTCCAGTCGCTTCTCGGAGCCGATCAAGAGTTCTTAGTCGTAATGTTGAAGAGGCTCGTACCCAATATACTTTAGAAACTCAGGCATTCCAATTAAACATCAAAGATCGAGCTCTATCAGAAATGTCCAAGAAAAATCTATCCTTGGAAGATCAACTTAATGCAACGAAGTCTGCTCTACATACTAAGGATCTTTTTGCCAAAAACCTTCTCGAACAATTGGACAGATTAACCTTTCAATTTCATAAACAACCCAGGGAATTCTGGATGGCTGGATATAATGAAGCTCTTGTTCACTTGGATGCTCGTATTGAACATGCCAACAATGAAGGTTATAAGCAAGGGTGGTTGAACGCACTGGGCGTGTTAAAATTAGAGCAAGGGCATTTTTTATGGGATTATCATGCTCCAGGGTTACTAGACTTGCCTGTGCCACCTTTTAAATTGGACATGGCTTGGATCCCAGCTCGTTCCATTCCTCGTAGCTTAATTTCAAAATACCTCGGTGATTATAGCCTTCATTCCCAAATCGAAGTATCTCGTCCAGAGCATCTAATGGAGACACCTTCAATAATGAATGTCAGAATGTTGAAGGACTTGAACTTTATTAATTCTCACCTTTGCCTGGAAGATCCTCCTGCTGGCGAAGAGCCTATTTCTAAAGCAAAGGGCAAGAAACCAATAATATAGAACTATCAATGTAATAGTTAGTACATTCATGTAACCTGTAATTTATTTTGAATTTTAATGAAAAGACTTTCATTTTCTGTTTGTAAATTTTGCTGTTGTCTTGTGTTTATCAAACACCTTTATATTTGTGCATATGTATCTGTTAAAAAGATAACAATAATATGTTGTTCATCGAGCAACTTAATAAAAAGTTACAAGTATCAAGGTTGTTCAATCACTTAATAATAAAGTAATGAGTATAAAATGTTCAAACTGTTTCCAACCAATCAGGGTGGATAAATAATGTTTGTCGACCAACTACAGTTGATGGGATTTTATCCCCGATCAGCCATACTTGGTTCAATTTCAAATATTTTCATAAAATGTGTCCGACCAACCAAGGTCAATAATTTATCCTCGTCGACCAACTACAGTTAGTGGGTTTTTATCCCCGACTAACCATACTTGGTTCATTTTGGAATATTTTGTTCTTCGAGGAACTTTTGTAATAATCTTACCTCCCGACCAACATAAGTTGTAATGTGAGAGTATATTTTTATCTTACCAACCGTAATTGATCATGCTGGTGTACACCTCTTAACCAAAGGAGTAGTAGTGGTTCTTTCGAACTGTCCACTAGATATCTTACCAACCGTAGTTGGTCACACTAGTGTCGCCTCCTAACCAAAGGAGTATTTTTTGTGCGTAGTGTATTACACACTAGTATTCCCCGAAAAACTTTCGACAGAAAGAAAATGGTGAAACATCCTCATTTTATTCATAATGAAGGAAATGCTTTACATTTTACATTACTGATAATACTTGCGCAGGTGTTCAGCATTCCATGCATTCTTAAATTCTTCTCCCTCTAGAGTTGTTATTCTGTAAGTTCCTGGTCGAACAATATCTGTAACTCGGTAAGGTCCATGCCAGTTTGCTTCCAACTTATTTTGCTTCTGAATGACTTTCTTTAGCACATAATCCCTTCTTTTAAGTCACATTTCTTCACCCTTTTGTTGTAGAACAGAGCTGTACGTTGTTGGTAAGCAGCATTCCTAATGGCTACCTCTTCTCTAACCTCCTCGAGCATATCCAAATCCAGTCTTCTCATCAAATCGCTGACTGGGGAATTGAAATTCAGCACTCTATGAGTTGGGAGACCCAACTCGGCAGGAATCACAGCCTCACTTCCAAATGCTAGCATATATGGTGATTCTCCAGTTGTTGTTCGGGGAGTTGTTCGGTAAGCCCATAGTACTGATTGGAGCTCATTAATCCAATTTGCTTTAGCTTCACTTAACCTCTTCTTCAAACCATTTAGTAATGTTCTGTTTGTCACCTCAGTCTGTCCATTGCTTTGGGGATGGCCTGGTGCTGAATGAAACTTCAAAATGTTCGACTGATGACAATAGGCAGCAAATTCTTCATTATCGAATTGTGTTCCATGGTCTGTGATGAAAGCATGGGGGAGACCATATCGACAAATGATGTTCTTCCAAATGAACTGATATACCTTCTCGTACGTCATATCAATTAGTGGTTCAACTTCCACCCACTTAGTAAAGTAATCCACTGCCACGACGAGGTACTTGAACCTTCCTCGGGTCGTCGGCAATGGTCCAACCAGATCAACCCCCCACATGGCAAATGGCCAAGGTGAAGTTATGGGTGTCAACACTGCTTGTGGAGTTCTTCGGATGGAGGAAAAAGGTTGGCACTTGTCACACTTCTTGGTATAGGCTATACAATCAGCCCTCATCGTCGGCCAGTAATATCCCTGTGTCATTACCCTTTGCAAAAGTGTCCGACCTGCTACATGAGCTCCACAAGATCCTTCATGGATTTCTTCAACCAATTCCTTGACTTCTGATGGATGCACACATCTCTGCAAACCTGCCATAATTCCTCGTCTATACAAAACACCATTAGTTAACACATACCGAGCAACTTTATACTTCAATTTCTTGGCAGCTAGCTTGTCCTCCGGTAATTCTCCTTCTTCAATGTAGCCCTGATAGGATCCATCCAAGATGGTCCTAAATCAAGGGTAATAATCTTCACCGTCAGATCTTCTTCTATGCTCCGACTTTCTAATACTTCAATTGGTATCATTCTTCGCAGCTCGGTGCGCGTAGCTGACGCTAATCGGGCCAATGCGTCTGCTCTAGCATTCTCCATCCTCGGTATTCTCACCAATTGAATAGCATCAAATTCTGTCAATAACTCCATCACCTTTGCATGGTACTTCACCATTAATTATCCCTTAACTGCATATATTCCCATCATTTGATTCACAATTAATTGAGAATCACTGAAAACAATTATTTGCCGTGCTTCCATAACTTTCGCCAAATGAAAACCTGCTATCATGGCCTCATACTCAGCTTCATTATTGGAAGCCTTGAATTGGAATCGCAAGGCATACTCCATGTCAATATCATCTGGGGTGTTTAAAACAATCCATGCTCCACAACCAGCTGTGCAAGATGATCCATCTACATATAATCTCCATGTAGGTAACTCGTCTTCAAATTTCTTATCTGTCAGAACTCCTCGGTAAAATATCTGTTGTTTTCTTTCATCATTCCCTGGTATCTTTCGTTCCTCGTTGGTCATCTGTTCGTGCCCTTTTACCAACCGGAGTTGGTCTGGGTTTGAATATGATGATTTTTCTACATCCACAAGTCCTCTTACCAACCTTAGTTGGTCTGGACCTGTGTCTGTTGATCCTGTATCGTCCACAGGTAGGTCAGCAAGTACCTTTTGTTCCTCGGGGGTATCAGGGTATGTGAACTCTGCTATAAAATCTGCTACAGCTTGCCCCTTTAATGATGATCTGGGTTCATACACAATATCATATTCACCGAGTTCTATTGCCCAATACATCAACCTTCCTGATTTTTCTGTCTTGTGAAGGGCTTCTCTTAACGGCATGTCGGTATACACGATGATGGTATGGGCCTGGAAGTATGGCCTCATTCTTCTACTTGCCTCAATTAACGCTAATGCCAATTTTTCTAGCTTTGGGTACCTGGTTTCTGCACCTCGAAAAGCCTTACTTGCGTAATAAATTGGCTTCTGGACTCCATTCTCCAATCTGATTAACGCCGAGCTGACTGCATTCTCTGATACTGCCAGATACAAGTACAACTTTTCTCCTGTTATTGGCCTAGACAACAATGGTGGGGCTCCCAAATACTTCTTCAATTCTTGAAAGGCCTTCTCACATTCATCAGTCCACTCAAAACTTTTTCGCAGTGTTTTGAAGAATGGGAGGCATTTATCAGTTGCTCGGGATACAAATCTGTTGAGCGCTGCAACTCGTCCGGTAAGACTTTGTACTTCTTTCCTCGTCGTTGGGGATCGCAGCCCTAAAAGAGCTTTGATCTTTTCTGGATTTGCCTCAATACCTCGTTGATTGACGATGTATCCGAGGAACATTCCTTCTCGTACTCCAAAGGTACACTTCGTCGGGTTGAGCTTCATTTGGTATTTGTCCAGTTGATCAAAGGTCTGGCCTAAGTCAACTAGATGATCAGTAGCTCTCTTGCTTTTGGTGAGCATGTCGTCGACATAGACTTCCATATTGCAACTGATTTGTTCGGCAAAAACCTTGTTCATCAGCCGCTGATATGTTGCACCTGCATTTTTTAAACCAAAAGGCATAACATTATAACAATAAGTTCCCCTTGGGGTAATAAAAGAAGTACTTTCCCTGTCTTCAGGTTTCATTTTGATCTGATTGTAGCCAGAGTATGCATCCATGAAGCTGAGCAGCTCATGTCCCGAGGTAGCATCCACTAGTTGGTCGATTCTGGGCAATGGAAAATGATCTTTTGGGCATGCCTTGTTAAGATCAGTGAAATCAACACACATTCTCCATTTATTGTTCTTCTTCTTTACCATTACCACATTTTCCAACCAATCTGGATATTTTACATCTTCAATGAATTGGGCTTTCTGGAGCTTCTCGACCTCCTCTTGTATGGCTTGGTTCTTCTCGGGACTAAACACTCTTCTTCTCTGCTTCACAGGCTTGATCTCCTTATTCACATTGAGCTCATGACATAAGAAGTTTGGATCTATCCCTGGCATGTCTTCATGACTCCAAGCAAAAGTATTCTTCCTGTTTCTCAAGAAAACTATCAACTCCTGTTTTATTGAAAAATCCAACGACGATCCTATCTGGGCTACTCGTTCAGGATGCTCGTCGTCCAGAATAACATTTTCTGTAGATTCCACCACCTGTCCTTTTACAAGTTGAGATTCATCTCTAGGATCAAGAGTTTTAATTTTTGTACTTTCCTCCACTTGGTAAGTAGTAGTCTTTTTCCTTGATTCTTCAAGTTCCTCTTGCTCGGCAGACGAATAATAGCATTCCCGAGCTACTTTTTGATCACCTTTCATAATTCCGACTCCAAAATTCGTTGGGAATTTCAAACACTGATGTACTGTAGATGGAACTGCCTCAAACTTCTTTAATCCAACTCTTCCCATGATGATGTTGTAGGCTGACTGCACATTCTTATCCATCACAAAGAAGCGTATTCTTTTTGTTCGACAAGCAGGCCAAGTTCCAATGAGTATATCCAACTTGATCGTCCCAAGTGGAAAAACTTTCTCGCCAGCAAAACCCAGAAGGGGTCTGTGATAAGGTTCCAATTGAGATAATTTCAAATTCAAGCTATCAAAGCATGAGTAATACATGATGTCTGCCGAACTACCGTTGTCTACTAACAATCTTGAAATGACCACGTCCTTCATCCTCATTTTGATCACCAAAGGATCATCATGAGGGTAAAGAACACCTGCCAGGTCATTTTTTGAAAAACCAATCACTAGCTTCTCTTGGTTTACCTTCCTCGGACGATCATCCTCGGCCAGATTTATTCGCTGAATATATGAACAAGCTTGAGCCTCTCCGAGGTAAGCTTTTCTTTCTGCAGTAAGGTTTCCTCCTCCTGCATCTCCTCCTGTAATAACATTACAATCAAATGACCCAAAACGTATGGAAAATACCTCTCGTTCAGGCTGCCTTGGCTTCTTGGGAAGATCGGGGTCATCATCTGGATCATCTTCATGGTCCCTCTTCTTTTTCTCCTCGGCACGATGAGGAGATCTAGATCTTTCTCTAGTTCTATCATCATTCTTCCTCTCACCCCTGCGATCTACATATTTTGACAATTTTCCTCTTCGGATGAGCGTTTCAATCTCGTTCTGAAGGGCTATGCAATTTTTGGTCATATGGCCATGATCTTTGTGAAACTCGCAGTATTTGGCCTTATTCCTCAAATCAGGATTTGTCCTCAGTTTTTCTGGCCACTTGATTTCCTCGCTGTTCTTGATTTCTTCTAAAACGTGATTAATACCCATTTTCAATGGAGCATAATTATCGTACTTCTTTAGGACTTCCCATGTCGTCCTATTATTCTTGGAGTTCTTCTCACCACCATTACCTTTCTTCTCTTTCTTCTTAGACTTGTCGACCTCCACCTTGGTTTCTTTATCCATATTTTCTTTGCAGCCATAGCCTCCTCGGCATTCATGATTTTGGCCGCTTTTGCCATCAACTCCGACATAGTTTTAGGTGGATCTTTGGCCAAAGTGTAGTATAACTTATTAGGCAACAAACCACTCATCAAAGCAGTGATTGCTGTCTTTTCTTCATAATCTATGACTTCCAACTTCTCGTTATTAAAACGAGTTATGTAATCTCTAGTACTTTCACCTGATTTTTGCCTAACACTTAGCAAGTGTGCTACTCGCTTTACCGGCTTTGCTCCAAAACAAAAATTGCCAATGAACAGCTCGGCTAACTGAATAAAAGTTGAAATCTTACCCCGAGGAAGATTATTGTACCATATTTGTGCAGATCCGGTAAGAGTTCCTGAGAATGCTCTACACCTCATCTCGTCGGGGACGGCATAGATGTCGGCAGCAGCTTGGTATTGTTCTATATGAAGTACAGGATCTGTCTTTCCATCGTACTTGGGGGTCACCACAGGTGCTTTGAATTTCGATGGTGTAGGAAAATCCACAATGGCTTGCACAAAAGGTTTCCCTTGAACAAAAGTTCTCTGTAAGGGGTTTCTTGCCTTAGCCATTTCTCCCAGTCTATCTTCTAATCGCTGAATGGAACCTTTCCATGCTTCATTTCCTTCCTCAGGCCGCTTAGTCCGAGCAATTGATTGCTCTGACGTAGCTTCTTGAGATTTATCTCGACGAGTAGCTGGTCGTGATTGTGCTGATCCTTCTCTCAAACCTGATGGTGGCCGAAAACTTCTCGATGGAGCTCTAAGTGGACTCATATTCCTCCTTGGTCCTAATCGACTGAAAGGAGACACCCTGCTTAATCTTTCTAAAGCGCTAGTTCTCTCCGGAGAGAGAGTGATACGTTGATCTGTATCCGTAGCCTGTATTGATGAAGTTCGCCCAGGTTGATAAGAAGAATCATTAGACTCCCCATTGCGATATGACCCAGTACGTCTGGATCGTGATTGCCCACGATCACTCCGTTGTTCTGAATAGGTAGGTGCACCACCTTGAAGAGTTTGAATGAGTTGCCTCATAGATTCTTGCATGGCGGTATGTCCTTGAGCCAGATTTGTCATAATTCCAGTCAGATCTGGAGGTGCAGATGGATTTGGAAGATTTCCAGTATTTCCAGCATTTCGATTACTGGATTCTGGATTATCTGCCATTGATAATAAATGATTTTTGTGAAAAATGATAATAGCAGTCGTTCCCACAGACGGCGCCAATCTGTTGATGTAAAAAACTAGATTGCTCTAATTATTCAATCACGGATAAATAAATAAGACAAAGATTTTTAAAGTGGTTCGGCTAGGAATAAAGCCTACGTCCACTGTTATGTTATTGCTGAGTGTTTGCAGAATTCTTGATTACAAGTTCTCTCAAGAAATTCCGGTCCCCTTGAATGGGGTTGATACAAGGTATTTATAGCCTTGAGGCTGTACATGAAAGGTTCGATACATTAAATGATATACATGTGAAAGGGTAATACATTTAATGCAGCGTGCGCGTTAAGAATATAAACATTCAATGAATATTTGAACTGTTGATTATCTGGCAATTAATGATACGGCCGAGATGCAGCTCGGACCGCCATAGTTGCTCGTTGCCAGGAGTTCCTCGGAGCGCTAGAGTACCTCGAAGCGCTAGAGTTCCTCGGTGTATCTTCGTTGCTCGGAAAGAATCATGGTTGGTCGGGAAATGAACTTCCTCGCTGCTATTGTGCCACGTAGATTGACACGTGTCTTCGTATTATTCGTCCACATCAGCATATTAATTTTGGTATCAACACTTAGCATCACCTTAAGAAAGTAATATAACGATTTATTATGCATAACGATTGATCTTCAGCCTATGTCTCCCATAAAATCAAATATTCTTTTGAATTATGCGCAATATTTTGCATATTATACATTGGCCTTGGAAATATTAAATTTTTTTATGCCGTGAATTCTTTTAGGCTCTTTATCTTTTTACAAATGGGGGTTATTCACGCAAACATCACATGTCTTTCGCAGCCCAATTCCATTGCTAAACAAAACTTTATTGAATAAATATTTCTCTATTTTTCTTAATTAGCGAAATGGTTCTTACAAGCACAATTATAATGTTTATTTGTTGTAAGTTTAGGTGACAAAATTGATAAGACAACACCTTAGTTCACCTAGTGTATGTAAATCGACGTAGACATCCTCAAGATTCCGCGATAGGTGTGTGAATGAAAGGCAATGATATGAGGACTGCATAGAAGAATATATCATAAACATGAATCAAAGCACACTAGTGAGTTAAAGTCCGAACTAGCTACTCATCGAAAGCCACGTGGACATGGAATGAAATAGTGATCCAAAATTCTCACATGCATAACCTATATGGACAAAAGTTTTATGAAAGCCTTATTACACAAAAAAAATGAAAAATATTTTTGGAATTTTTGAAAAATATATGTACAAAAATATAATATAGCTCATAGGTAAAGAAATTGACAGGAGGCTCAACCTTAGCTTAATATATGACTCCGAACTCAATCAATGGAGCAAACCCCAATGAATTTCTTAAAATTCCTGAACCTAAGGGCATCTAAAGGATTGGTAAAGATTTCGGCCAATTGACGGTTGGCGCCTACAAAGCTCAAGGAAATGACTTTCTCTTCAACTAACTCTTGAATAAAGTGCTCTCGAATCCTATTGTATTTTTTCTAGAATATTGGATAGGATTTCAAAAAATATGGATTGCATTCATATTATCATAATAAATAGTCATTGCGCCTTGTGAAATACCGTAATCCTCTTACATTTTCTTCATCCAAATGAGTTGAGTGCAAAAACTTTCGGCGACTATGTATTCGGCCTTTGTTGTGGACAAAGAAATGGAATTTTGTTTCTTGCTCATCCATGAGATAAGTTCACTACCAAAATAGAAACAACCTCCTGAGGTTCTCTTACAACCATTGATGTCTCCTGCCCAATCGACATCTGAATACGTCGATAGATAATCATTAGTGTCGAAAGTTTACCAAATTCCAAATGATAGGGTCCCACTAACAAATTTTATAATACGTTTAATGTCAAGTAAATGGGACCTTTTAAGAGCGGCTTGATAATGGGCACAAACTCCTACACTAAAGGAAATATTCGATGACTAGCAGTTAAGTAGAGTAAACTACCCATCATACTCCTAAAAAGAGTGTGTTATACATCCTTTCCTTTAGTGTCCTTATTAATATTAGCGGATGAACTCATGGAGTATGACATGCTTAGCAGAGTCTAGATTAAATTTCTTCACAAGATCATTCGCATACTTATATTGGGACAAAAATATCCCTCTATTGAGATAACTCATTTGAAGACCTGGGAAGTTTGTGAGCTCACCGACCATACTCATTTCAAACTCACTTTGCATTTCTTTCGCGAATATTTTAGTATGTTTATCACATGTGGATCCAAAAACTATGCCATCGACATACACTTGGGCATCTAAGATATCACTCTCATATCGATGAACAAATAACTTCATATCTACTCCCCCTCTAAAAAATCTAAAAGTAAGGAGATAGGAAGTAAGCGTCTCATACCAAGCATGGGGTGCTTGATTCAAACCATATAGGACTTTCTTCAAGTAAAAGACGTGATTCGGGTATTTAGGGTCTTCAAACCCTTTTGGTTGTTCCACATGAATTTCCTCCTGAAGAATGCCATTGAGTAAGTCACTCTTGACATCCATTTGATTAAGTTTTAACTTAGGATGACATGCTATGGCTAGCAAAAGGAAAACGGACTCTAACTTAGCAACATGAGCAAACATATCCTCAAAGTCAACACCCTATATTTGGGTATATCCTTGAGCAACTAACCTAGCTTTATTATGTATGAACAATGACATCATTTTCATCCATTTTATTTTTTAAAATCCATTTTGTACCAATGACGTTAGTATCATTAGACTGGGGAACTAACTCCCAAACATCATTCTTTTGAAATTGAAGCAACTCTTCTTGCATGGAATTTATCCAAGGTTCATCTTTTAGTGTTTCTTTGAAATTTTCAGGTTAAATTTTAGAGGTATAACACAAATAAGTAACCTCATTTTCAAGTTGAGCCCTAGTCTTGACACCTAATTTGGGACTCCCAATAATTTTGGAAGGGTCGTGACTTTTATGAAACCAAGGGGGATGGATCACTTTTCTCAAGGGAGAGTCCCACCCAATCATTTTGAGACCCACTATGATCAATATCATGGGGTGTGTCACTCTGAAGTGAGGAATCATCCTCAATATCAACAAATGTGGCTGGACCATTATCTCTTATTGTAACATTTATTGATTCCATAATTTTAGAGCTAGCAAAATTATAAACCCTATAATCTCTATTATTGGCGAATACCCTAGAAATATACCTTCATCGCTCCTCAAGTCGAATTTTCCTAAGAGCTCTCTATCCCTAAGGATGTAACGAGGACTCCCAAAGGCTCAAAATAGGCTAGGTTGGGTTTCCTAATTGTCCACAATTCATAAGGAATTATATTAGTATGGGGACGCAAGTATACCCTATCCACCGTATGATATGCGGTGTCTACCGCTTTTGCCCAAAACCTATGGGGAACTTTCCTACCTAAAATCTTTGACCTTTCCATTTCTTGAATTATTCGACTCTTCCCCTCTAACCATTTTGTTGAGGCATTTGAACGGTCAAAAACTCATGTTTAATTCCAACCTCATCACAAAATGCATTCACACTGGATTCCTTAAATTCGGTTTCATTATCACTTCTAAAGCAGTCAATTGTGACACCATGTTGATTTTCAAGAACTCGACATATAACCATTAGAAACTCAACTGCATTAAAATTTTCCCTTAAAAATCCAACTATTGAATATCTTGAAAAGTCATCAACCATCACTAGGATATATCACTTTCCTCCTATACTCTCGGCACGAGTGGCACCTATAAGGTTCATGTGAATCAATTCTAAGACATAAGAGGTGGTTATAGAGTTCAACTTCTTATGAGAACTCTTACTTTGCTTTCCAAGTTGACAAGGGACACAAATTTAGGAGGTTGGTTTTTCTAAGGATGGCAAGCCTCGAACTAGGTCTATCTTCACTAGACGATCAAGATATCTAAAGTTTACATGACCTAAACATTGAGACCAAAGCTCGGTAGGGGAGACCTTGGCACTATTGCAAATGAATGAAGACTTTGTAATGACTCCATAACAATTGTCACTAGTCTTTACACCTTGTAGAATAGCCTTACCAGATTTATCATAAAATGTGCACTCCGTCTGGCTAAACTTAACTATGGGGTTTTCATCGCATAACTGGCTAATTCTTATCAAATTAGATTTGAGTCCATAAACATAAAGAACATTTTCTAGTTTGGAAAACCAGAAACTTCAATGGTACCTCTACCCATAATTATATATTTTCTCCCATCACTAGAGGTGATTGTACCATCATTGTGATCTTCAAAAGTGGTAAAAATGGATTTATCACCTGTCATATGTCTGTAGATTCCACTATCAAAATACCATTGGGAGGTATTTTAAGCCTTAAGAGCACCGTTAACAACAAAATCCTTCTTGGTCTTTTCTTTTGCAACCCAAACTTGAGTTGTGTTCTTCCCTTTGTTGATTCTATTCTCTTGGTTGGGATCATTTTCTTGGGCCATATAAAACCTTAGAAACTCTTCCATTAAACCTTTGGATGTATTGACTAGATACTCAACTTAGTTTTTAAGGATATTTAAGGAGCTATAGTGTGGTCTAGGAGTATTGGGATAAGAATTAAGCTTGTAACAAAAATCTCTCAGATAACCCCTTTTGTGACAAATACTACAAACATAGGGTTAATTTGGAGTCACTTTCATAGCTTGCTTAGGTATATTTCTCTTAAGTTTTAGGAGGGTTTGTTTTGGTAACAAACTTATCTAAAGGTTCACAATCAACATTAGATGACTCGCCATCCTCATATCAAATACCCTTTCTCTCTTGATATCCTTTCTCCTTATAACCTAAAACTGGATCGAGAAATAACTTTCCCATTCTTCCAGAATTATCCTTAAGTGTGACTTTGACTTTTCGAGAGGCCTCGAGATCTTTCTCAAGTTTTAAAATTTTCTCTTAAAGTCTTTTTTCTAATCTTTAAGGATTCAATAAGATCTTTATTAACAGGAGCTAGAGAGTCAATCAGATCACATTTTCTTTACCCACCAAAATAAGCTTCTCAGAGAGAGAAATCTTTATCGTCTGGAGTTGACTAACTAAAGCCTCCTTCCCCTTCAGGCTTTTCAACTCATTTTCTAACGTCAACACCTTAAAATTTAACCTTTTGTTTATCTTTTGAATACACATAAACTCGGTGTATAACTCATAATAGGCGAACTGCTTCACTTTCATCAACATCACTCTCACTTCCTTTTTCATTACTACATTATTAGTGAGTGGATACAGCCTCAAAATCACTCTCAAAAATTTCAACACTAGGGTGTGACTCACGTGAAGCACTAGCATGACTCATAATAAAAGCAGTGAAGTTGTTTCCAGAAGGAACGAAATCATTAGAGTCCTCCGACTCATTCTCACTATCGCTAAGAGTCGCACTATAAATGACTTCATCCTTACCTTATATCTTAAGATTAGTGGGGCACTCATAAGCTCTATAACCTCGTCCTTCACACTCAAAACATCTATCTGAATCATCCTTTTTAAACTTATCTCTTTTAGAGTTTTCATTTTTAAACTTCTTTTGATCCTGATTATTAAAACTTCTACTTGCCTTGTTTTTGTTTTTCTCAGATTTAGGTTTTTAAAATTTTGAGTTTTGATTTTTAACCTTGATAAACTTTTTAAAGGTTTTAGCAAATAAGGCCATATCATCATGATCTATATCGAACTCTTTGGATTCAGACATTTCTTCCTTTTTAACTTTTAGAGATATTCCCTTATTTTTTCTTTTTGTTATCTTTAGGAAACATGTCTAATTCATATGTTAAGGGATCACCTACAAGCTCTTTGAATTTTAGTTAATCTAACACTCCTAAAGAAATGAGAACTGTGACTTTTGAGATGAAACGACTAGGAAGAGATCTAAGAATCTTCTTGACTACACGAGTTTCAGGGATCTTATCACCTAGGTTGAAACATGAGTTGACAATATCAAAAATACTGGCATAAAACTCATCAAATGTTTCACTCTCTTTCATGGTGATAGTTTCAAATTGAGTGGTTAAATTATGAAGTTTAAACACCTTAACCGCACTCGTTCCTTCATGAGTAACATGAAGAATGTCTGATGCCTCCTTTGAAGTTTCACAAGTCATAATACGACAAAACACCTCAGGGGTAACGGCACTAAAAATATAATTTAAACCTTTAGAATTAAAGTTTCATTATTTTAACTCATCCTCACTCCACTGTTCTATAGGTTTTAAAACAGCTTCTTCACAATAACAGTCGGAGGGGACCACCCTTTTTCAACAACAAGTTAAACACGTTCATTAATTGATTTTAACGCATATTGCATACATTCTTTCCAATAGGCATAATTAGTTCCATCATACATAGGGGGTCTATTCGACGAATAATTATCCATATAACCTCCAGGATTAATCTAAGTAACTTTTAAAAATAAGCTCTGATACCAATTTGAAGTTGCAGTGTTATATGGATTCGATTTAATTCGTTGAATACACTCCTTTGAACTAATTAACAACATGGGATACAAATTGCAATTACGCCAACAGGTTGATACTTTCAAAATTTTAGTCTTGATTACCAAGGTCCTACATGAGCATGTTAAATAAATCGCTCGTTAGAACGACTAAGCTGTCTCGTTCGAACGACATTACAGGATGTCAATGGAACGAGTCTTTCAAATGACAATTCATGCTAAATCATTAAAGGAAGTCGTTTGAATGACCAAGACGGATGGCTCGTTTGAACAAGTAATTAAATGACATTACAGGGAATTCCAAGAAGGAATTCGTTTGATGTCGTTCGAACACACATGTTCAAACGAGCTCGTTTGAACGACCTCTCTAAATTTAGAAAATTAAATGTAACTTTAAAGAACAAAAAGAGTCTGAAATCTTACACCAAGAATCATGTAACACTTGAAAATTTGTCTCTAACAAAGTAAAAATAATTTGGGTCATATACCTTTAGGAAAAATGAGACATCGGATGATGAGGTGAACTTGTTGAACATTGAACTTCGGGATGCTCAAATTCTTCATCGAGTAGAGTAAGATGACACTAAATGACCTTAAATGTTTTCTCCAACGGAAATAGCCAATACTACAAATTTACTCTATTGGAAATTTAACCTTACACAATCTCATTTGAAGGACTTCTACTGTCCTTCGAATGACCCAAAAATTTCCAAATTTTAATTTAAGCCCACTCTTCTTCAAATTAAATGCACCAAGGTCACCATATTACCTAATCTTGACCAATAATTCATCACATAAGTTCCAAAGTCCAATTGGTTTATACAAAATTCTTAGATCGCTCGGGTACGGCTAAAGTCACGAGGTGGATGTTACATTCTTCCCTCCTTAGGAAAATTCATCCTCGAAATTATTGATCCACCAATTTCATAGATTCTCAGGATTATCAATCCTTATTCTAAGTCATAGTAATTTTTCAAGGCTAATTCATCGAAGTCCTCAATCATTAAAAGTCATCATACGCCATTTCACAAGGGTCCGTCACCAAAGAACTCGACATGCAACATGTTCAATCTCTCAGCATCAGGCTAGACATCAATATTAGATAATAGTCCTCAAGTCTTGACTTACTCAATGACCACATTCAACCAAGTCCTAAGGTTAACACCCGAGCATATCGGCACCTCTACTGGGGCCACACTCTTTAGGAATCGACACTCACCCAAGAGCAAACAACATGCAACCAATCACCCAATTCATCATCATAAATTGTTTCAATTCTTGGGACTACCTATCCTAGGGCTCCCCAAATTTTTTATGTCTTCCCGACCACGCAATTACTTTAAACTTGATACTAACCTTGCATAACTAGCCACTCACTCCGAGGATCAACATACCTACAAAGTTATAAATCACGTGTCTAACTAACACCTCCCATAATATCCTTCTATGAACCTAGGATCTTTCGTGGCGTCTAACTATGAAACACTCACCCGAGTATTGCACCAATCCACTCGCTGTGGAAAAACGATAATGCAAGCTATGTTTTCTCAAGTTTTAACGTTATATGATGTCCTCAAATTATCATCATGCACTTTACAACTAAGGCGGCTAAATACCGTATCGATCGATCCATAAGGTCCCTAATCCTAAGGAAAGAAAATTCTGCGAAGACATCGTGTTGCAGAACGTGCAACCATACATACACAGAATTTTTGTAAACAAAGGGATACTTCAAATAAAAGCGTGCCCAGTTGCTGAGTTGTGATGACCACAATTTGTCCATCCACACTTAAACATAGCCAAGTCGCGCTATGACCTAACCGTCACATGGAACAAAACCTCCCCACCAAAACTATAAGGACATCATCTTCAACTATTCGAGGATCACAGTCCTCGATTATCAAAACTGAAAGAACATAACGAATTAGAATGAATAAACGATCGTGCAAAGGGAATCCTATTCGTATGCAACCGCTATAGATTACTAAAGATGAAAATACACCATACGCTCAAAGTTGATAATTTCTCCCAAGAATTCTCATTAGATCCTATCATAGCCACACACCATGGCTTGAATAATCGATTGTGGAGAATCGAACCATAAACCACTCATATTCTCGAGACGAAAGTAACTTATGAATCAATTACTCCCTGAAAGTTAAAAATTGAACTTCCCTCCTTAAGGATAAGGTTTCGACATTTCACCCTTGGCAAACGCGAGCCATTTCGGTCAAAGAATGCTAACACCCTTTTCAACACCGACCTTATCCATTTGTTTAGTCAACATGACTTCATGATCAGCCTAACACACATGGATTACTTTCTACTTTATTATGCCATGATCATATTCCAAAGTCTCCTTAGATAGTACCTAGCTAGGCAAAACATCCACCTAGTTGTAACCTCTAATGACACAACGTTGTCACCGCGCCTATCTCTTGATTCTACCCAAACTGAATTCATGCGATTACCACACTGCCCGCCATTAGCATTTTAAGTATATCGAGTAATACATAGGCCTATGTTTCCTAATTCGAACTAGTCTGGAAAGACTTCCAAGAACTAATCCTTTCCCTTCAAGGAGTACTCTAACTTACAGTGTCAACACATATTGACCCCAACCATGCTTTGATATCCCACGTGGGTTGTTATATTTCACATCCCTAACATGACATCATTAACCTAAGTCCCGAATGTATTTCCCAATACTCCTCAAAATCATTATTACACTGCCTACACTAGTCATCCCATGACACCCGAGCATCACGCCCAATCATAAGACAAACTTCCAATTTCTCTTAGAATGTTACATCACTGATATGTGCCAATTCCAATAAAAGTACCCGACATGTATACTATTTAACTCATCTTAAACTTTAGTCAATAACCTAAGATTATCATATGACTCTCAACATTATTTTCATTGGAACACTAATACTCCATGATACCGAATTTGATTCGTTCCTTAAGGACGCCAATCATACCCCACATAAATGTCAACAAAACCCGATAATATCTCATCACCTATGACTCTCTTACCATAGGTAAGCTCTATAAATTTTCAACATCCACGTTATGACCATCAAGCGCTCACAAAGACAGTCTACAGGACCCTACACATGTGCATTTTAACCTTTGAACATGGCATCACAATAGGTCGACTTCCATTACCAAGGGTGACACACACTAGTAGTCCCAAGGATACTCTAAGTACTTCCTCAAATAATACTCATGCCGAAACTTCCTTGCATCCAGCCATTACTTAGGCCTCTAAAATGGGCTACGGTATAAAAACAGACAATCTCATTTCCCTTTTGTTCAAAACATTGACATAGGTCTAACCTATGAACCTCTTCTCAAGATACAATAAAGGTCTGAAAACTTTATTCCAAACGGTTGATGCTCTAAACCACGCATCAACCCACAGACTAACACTATTAGGGATTCTAGCAGGATATGGAACATCGTATACAACCTATAAGCCTCTAAGCCTACATCACCGATATCACCAGGGATCTTATTCCTCAAAATTGCATCATATCTTTTAAATACCTATCATGGAAGATTATCTAGGTTTCACTCATAAGTCACTTTAACCATCATTGTTGCACACGTAACATACTTACCACAATTTTCCTGTAACCCTCATCATACATCATGAGGTATAACTTTCAACAAACATCCACTAAGGCACTTATTTACGAATAGTATCTTATTGACTCAGATCGACCACACATCCCCGAGTGTTGACCAACACGGTTCCTCATGTCAACTGAATAATCAATTATCTATGACATGACACTACCCTAAGGATCGAGTTTTCCTACTCACATCATCGTTACTAACTACTCAGAAGTACTTAATCAATGAACTTAAGGCATTATTATTATTATTGCAATCAACACCGCTTAGGCATGACACTCTATCGCCTAATCTACATAATTGACTTTGTACGATTCATGTCCCTAACTCAATGGATGTCATTTTGCTCTTTTAATATCTTAATAGGCCTCTCACATTATCAAGGATTTACACATAGGCACCTCACACTAAAAATTGCAGTATTGCCACTATTAGCTCACACAGACACTCACTAATCACTAATACATCTAATTAAAAGCACGAAATCTATTAATGACAACTAACTTGGTTGCATGCCACTTGACAATGAATTACCCATCGTTATACTATCTTTGACTCCACCGTTGAGAACAGGAGTCGAAGCCATCATCAATCTAGCGTGATCGGACCAATATCAAGGTTGTCGTCGAAAGATACACTGCCAGCCACACCATGTCACTCTCTAAAGGAACTTTGAACCTAGAGCTCTGATACCTTTGTAATGCCTCGGCTCAGAATTTTGGGTTACATGTGGTCAATTCAGTCCGACCCGAGCAATAGGTGTGAAGTGCAATGAAACAATGTATATGTGTTGATAGTCCAGTTTTATATAGTTAACATTTCACTTGTTTAACATGCAATTCCAATTTAAGTCAAACTACGTCAAGGACCCGTGGAAAGAATTTTTGAAATCTGAGCATACAGAGCTGCTAAAGTAAAAATAAAAAGGTTACTTACTTGTACAATGCTCTTTAAATGCGGAACCGCAGTACCCAACCCGCCATAACAAAGAAAAGAGAATGATTTGAATGCCCAGTGGAAATTTACAACAATGAAATATAAAATCAAAAGGTAGAAAGAGATTCTGACACGTTATATCTACATGCACCTGCAACTACCATATATATGTATCCGTACATATGTATATACACTATAATGCATAAATCTGCTTTTATTTTAAAAACGTTACTTGTTTCGATTAATTCTCCATAATATTATAAAAGGACCTTCCTTTTCTTGGCTTGACATTTATTTCTTGATTTAACACACCTGGTTAAATACTTTAAACAAATATCCTTTGTTTAAGGAAAAGCATTTCTATTACTGAAACTACCCCTTTACTCATACCAAATTTATCTTAATATATTTTTGTTGAAAATCACCTTTCAACACACGTAAGCACCGTGTTAGAAAATAATTGTATGTATTTGAAAACCTTTTATAAATACATTCTTGTCTTAATTATAGGTTAAACCTCTTCAAGTTAATTAACTACCCATTTAGTCACTTCACTTTACCATTCTGTCACCTTATAGACATTAATCAACTTTCACATTAACTTGTCCACTTTATCCTTTGCCGAAAAATTTATTAATTCATTTAAGTTAGGTAGTCATTTCACATATTCACCACACAACCCATTTCTTGACATGTTTTATTTTTCGTTATCTTTTTCTCAGCATCTTCCAATATTCGCATACTTTAACGGACTCCACACCGCCGATTATGCTACCATATGCTCTGGCCAATGATTTTGGGTCTTTCACTCCAAGGCTTCGGGACCTCCTTCATTATCCCGGTATCATCCGAGTTCATATTAATGTGTTTTAATATTTTGTAAATTTCCACACTATTCCATTTTCTTTTACAAGTCGAAGGCAAAATTCGGAGTTTCACCCCAACTTGTGTTACACTTTAAAATCATCACTTCTTGTCCTTTATACACTTGCACTAATTTTTATCCTAAAAATCATGTTCACTTAGGACCATTTTGTGTAATACCTTTTCCAGTATTTTCAATTCATAAAAATGTTCTACTTGACGTAAAATTACCATTTTACCCATTTGTTTCCAAACTTGTTGTAATACCCCGTAATTTTATTGATATTTATTTAAGGGATTAATTGAATTAAATGAGAATTAATTGAGAATTAATCCGGGTATAAATACTAGCGATATGTGAGTTGGTATTTGATTATGATGTTAAAATTGAAAATTTCATGAGTATTAAAAATATTAAAATTGTCGCGAGGCAGAAATACGACAATTTGGAAATTTAGTTGGGACGCACGTGTCAGTCGCGTCAGGAATGAAATTATTTGAATTAAAAAGTGAATTATATTTTTATCAACCGAATAGTCATTTTGAGTGCGCCAACGTGTCCGAAATGGTCGAAAAAGTCAGAAAACACAAGCCGGGGGTTTAGTTTGGATCCCGGGGCATTTTTAGGCCATACCGGCAACCCAAAAGGGTAGTTTGGTAATTTTAAAAATAGGGGAATTAAAATCCACGAATTTTAGAGGTTAATTTTATATTAGTAATGAACCCATTAAGTCCATTATCAGCATTTATCAAGTAGTGGGCTACGGGAGTTAAAGGGAGAGTCCTAAGAGGTTCCAATAGAAACCCCTAGCCACCATCACCATCTTTGGGAGAAATCTGTAGAGAGAAAGAGGAGAATCAACCTTCATCCTTCAACATCAAATTAGAACATTTAAGGCAAGTGGTTTAATTACATGAATTCAAGCGAATGTTTCCTCCCTGCTTAGAATTGAATATATGTCTTGAATTGAAAGTTTGATGAAAACCCATGAAGTTGGAGATAGAAATTGTAATCTTATATGAGAATCGCATGTAGAATAGCTTATGGACGAATTTCATATCCAAAATATATCTATTGATGATTTTAAAAATGGATTTATAAGAAGTAGTTGTAGACACTAAATGATGTGTTCATGTTTATAGGGTTTGGGACAAGATTTGGGAATTATGATGATTACATGTTGATTTAGGAGGTATTGTCCCCATATATATGTTAAAAAGTGACCTAGGAGGACTTAGTATAGTTTAAACACATTAAAACTTAGTTTGGATGATCATAGGATGGATTTAGAGAAGAGGAGAAAGAAGAAAAAATGAATTTGGAGATTTCTGGGCGCAATCTGCCATCTCGTTCGAACGAGCTTCTAACGAGATGACATTATCCCTTCTAACGAGTTGGTAGTTCATTCGAAGCCTTTCGTTCGAACGACACTCGTTCGAACGATCTCGTTCGAACGAGACTTCTAACGAGTTGACAGAATGTCCTTTTTTTAGGCCTGATTTTATTTCAAATGTTCCGTAGACTTATTTAATGGAGTAATAACCTTCCCTTATTGACCAGTGAGTATAATGGAGAGATTGGAGTACGTTGAGGAGTAAAACTTAGAATTTCTGAGTAAACCGGATAACATTTGTGGATTAGGAAATGAGAACCTACTTACGACGTGAGAAGAGTTGAATACTTTAATGTACGTAAATCGGGGACTTGTAAACGTGTAACACTATATGATGGTATAAGAACGAGAAATATACCTCTATTAATATGTTGAGATATCTAAGATGTGCGAATGCTTAGTATATGTAGTTATTTGTGTATAACATACCTATCGTACTTGCTATCATGGGAGGTCAGCGTTCGATCAGGGCCATCTAATCTTGGTGTGCCTACGGGGGGATTTAGATTGGTACCTCGAGGACATAGGTCAGAGAATGACTTATTGAGAAGTTAATAAGTCTGCTGATCATGGGAGCGTAGGTATGTGCGTGACCCATGTGATGTGAACTATGTTCGCCTCCATTGTTTGTGATTGTTGTTTATTGAAACGATTCCTGAGAGATTCGGAATGCGTGGTCCTTATGTACGCGATGTACCGGGATTGGATAGCAGAGTATGTGTGCACCGCAGCTTAGTCTCGGGGTGCTAGTATTGTATATTTATGATGAGAATAATATACTGTTAATTGAAATGAATTGTCATGTATATATGTGAGTATAAATAATAGCAACGTTATATAAAGATAAGATGGAAGGTCTCTAGTAAGTAGTATTAATAATATGGGAAATCGAGAATAAATGTAAAGCTCTCTGTTTAAATGAAGATGCCGGAATTAAATCGTGAATCGTATAGTAATGTTAGATTTTTGTATTGGACTAGTTAGATATGGGTATAACTAAAATGGGTACGGATACGTTAGGAGTGCACAGATAGTCGAGAGGTGAGTACTTCATGTGAGAGTACGTCCTAACATGTATTTTGCATTCATTGTTTAATGTCATTAAGACACTTGCTATTTTTAAACTGTTTTCACAATCGGGCTCTGACCCGTTTGCTTTCAAATATATTTTTCTTGTAAAAACCTTTTAGGTGCCCAGCTACAAGGACACCATGCATAGGAGTTCCATTCAGGTGACGGACTGTAGTCGCTGTGGAAGTTACAGGACCTTGACAGTAGACGCCTCCACTTTCGATCTTGACTCTCTATTATCAGATTTTCTCATCTGTTGGGCATGTCGTCCCATTTCTTTTAGAGACATTTTATCTATTCAGTTATTTCAGATTTTGGGTTGTAATTAATTTAGTGATGCAGACTTAGTATTTGCTTATTTCAGTATTCGAATTGTTGTGAGGAGTATTCCTCCAGATTCATTATTATTTTATGGTTATTCTATTGCGACTATGTTGTGGTGGTTATGTTATCATTTCATAATCTACTTATTGCATGTTAATCGGATTTAATTAAAATTGACAACTCACTTTTTAAATATTAGGTGGCTAGTAATTGTTAAAACGTTTTTGACAGTGATGCTACGAACTGAACCAACTTGACAATTTGAATTAATTTGAATAAAGGAGTAGCTACCCGGTATTTAATTAGTCGGGGTGTCACACTTGTCTTTTCCTCCATTTTCACAAGTTTTATTTCCCAAAATATTATCAAGTTACCCGCACTAACTTCATAAATGTCTTTAACTCATTAACACTTGTTTAACACTATGGAGTAAAAAATTTATCAACTTGTAAATCTATTTATTTTACCACTTTCTTTATCAAAAACATCTTTTGGCATTTTTGGAAACTACTTTACACGAAAACAACATTTTTCTTTATTTCCACACGTGTCTTAATCTAATGGTCTAGATTTTGACCGCAATTTCTAAAGTTCAAAAATCTATTTATGAACACCTCATTCAAACGAGAATGGATCTCATTCGAAAGAGAATCACATTTCATTTGAATGAGTCTGCCTTCCATTTGAACGAGATAGCCATCTCTTTCAAACGAATTTGGCCGATCCTAGGCAGAGGTTCCTCGTTAGATGGTCGTTAGAAGACCCGTTCGAACAAGATATCAATTTCGTTCTAACGACTTCTAGTGTCATTTGAACGACCCAGAAAATTTCTAAAATTTTCTTTAAGCCCACTCTTCTTCCAATGAAATGCATTAAGGTTACCATATTACCCACTCTCGACCCACAATTCATCACACAAGGTCCAAAGTCCAATTAATTTATACAAAATATCTGGATCGCTCGGGTACGCCCAAAGTCGTGGGACGGGTGTTACAACATTAAATAGGACACTAAAATTAATTAATTAAATAAATAATTTTGAGTTTGTATTATTACAAAATTATCAAAACAATTAAATAAGATCTAACAAACTCAATAAATATATTATATGAAATAGCAGTTGGCATACTTCGAGAAGTGAATCACGTTGTATTGAAGAACTGATTAAGAATCTAGTAGGGTTATTAACATTGACTAAAAGTTTATGACTCAAGTTATAGTTAATTAATATGGTTGTGTTTGAAGGATATTACCTAGTTAGGATACTATGAAGAAGGAAAAATGTTGTTGTGTGTAGTCTTGTTGTATATTAGTCTATTTATGGTAATCATTGCTAATAATTAATTGTACTCTCAAACTCTCAGTGAGCAGGGGTGAAGGTCAATGATAGCATTGCCTGGTTAATCTACATGTTTAATTGATGACATCTATTTACATAATTGATAATAAATGTTAAGATTTATAATTGAAAGTACACAATACGTATACATTTATATGCCAGTTGTATCCTTTTATTGGTATTTCCAACCTTATTAGGTTTTACACTCACCCAATTTAATTAAAGCCCCACAAGTACAATATAAAATGACATTGTGAGAAGAAATAACGAATAACATTAGTTGAACAATTTGCTATTTTCTACACACTAGAAGGATCCATCCTCCATAAGGCAGATATGTGTGGTAAATTAAAATATCCCAAAATATGACGTCTCACCATCTTTCTCATGGTAGATATGTCAAATTATCCTTCTGTCACATGACCCTACAAACCATAGGAAGGTTTTGGACAAATGTATTTGCTCCGACTCTGCATCAAGATTGTCCTTCCAACTATGAGCCGTGAAACATGGTTCTCAATCATCAAAGATCCCTATCCATTCTAAAAAAAGAGAATCCTCGACTCAACTCTGCATTAAGATTTCCCCGGTGGTTAGTAACCATACAAAATATTTTTCTCATCACAAGCCCATCATCACTTTAAAATCAAGAAAATCATATCATCGACTCTACAATAATATTTCCCCATCGACAAAAGGTCATGTTTCATGGTTCTCCCTCATCACCCGTCACCGAGCATCTATTAAACAAGAGAATCCTCACCTCGACTTTGTGTTAAGATTCCCCCACTGGCTACGAGTCATGCAACATGATTCTCTCACATCACAAGTTCTAAGTGTCGTAAAAATAAGAGAATATTTGGACCAACTCTAAATTGAGATTCCCCTATCGTCTACAAGTCGTGAAATATGGTTATCTCTCATAGAAAGCCCCCGAGTAACCTGATCATAGAGAATCATCGCCTCGACTCTACGCCAAGATCCTTAACTAGCCCCACGTTGTACTACCAAATATCTAGTAAACCTCAAACCTTACCCCTCAAATCTATATCTAAATTCCTCAAAAACACCCATCCAACCTTCCCACTAATTTTGATGTCGATCATACACACGTGCACTCTCTCTGTCAAGGAGCAATGTAATACTCCCAAACTCTCAGCCAAACCCCTAAAGACTCGCAATATACCTCAAAAACACCCATTTAGACTTCCCACTAATTTTGATGTTGAGCATCCGCATGTGCATGCTCTTTGTTGAGGAGATTTTTAGTCACCCCAAATGCTTATAAAAGTTTGTGAAATCCATGTGAAGACCTCACTTAATACCAATAGTATAATCCTACCTTAACTTCCAACCCACCTCCCCACCCCCATTTCTCAAATCTGCTTTATAATGTTTGGAGTCATTAAGATGTGATATGATGACAACTTGCTACATGTTTGATTCCTTTTCACCTTTAATGCACACGAGCACGAACTTATATGAGTATTGCACATATCTTTCATGTGTCGATTGTAGTCTTTTCATCTCAATCCTGCTTTTAAAACGAATCAAATGTGAAAAGTGAGATAATAAAAGTAGTGCATATAAGAATCATTGCCCGGATTGAAAAAATACAAAATTATTTATTCGATATATTTAGTATGTTTTATGCAATGGAATCGGGTTGTGAAAGACATGTTGACTTTTCGTGAATAGCCACCATTTGCAAAGAAAACAACCTATAAGGTTAACGACACATAAAAATAGAAGTTTCGGGCCAATTTCTAAGAACATTCATGCTTCGCTACATATGAGCATTAATTTCTTCAAAAGAAAGAAGAGAAAAATTCAATATGTGAGTTTTAAGGGATTTAAGTCGAAGATCAATGGGTTTGCACATCCTTAAAAATATCGTAAATTATTACTTAGTTTTGGTCGTTATTGGTGTGAAAATCACTTACGGTCTTGATTAGTTGATTAGGTTAAGGCAATTTCACTTGATCTTCACTATTTTTATATCTAAGGTAAACTTTGAGATCTTTCGCTAGAGGTGTCTCATTCCTTCGTGCACATGTGTTATGTTTGTCTATGTTAATTAATCGATGGAATATGTTCACACCCCTACATTTCATTTCTATGATTTGGGTATTTTTGTGCTTCTCCATGGTGTGTTGTTTTTGTAAAACTTTTATACTTGAAAATTTTGAAAATTTTCAAAAATAGTTGGTGGAGCCTTTGAGATTTTTATTGCATTTTGATATATTTTTCTGATAATATATTATTCTTTTCAGTAATGTTAAATATATTCCATGTTTATTTTCTACTCCTTGTCAATTTCGGAAAAAATATGGGGGGAACAAATTACGGGGGAGATTGCATGAGTTTGATTTATGGAGGAGAATTTATGCATTTTTTACATGTCAAACTCGATGCATAATGGGGTATTTTCTTTGTTTCATGTGTACTTTTGAAAGATCATATTTTCATTACACTCAATGAAGACAAAGTTCCCAAGATAAGACAAAAAAAAAGTGGAGATTTGAAGATTCTATTTTGAAGACATATTTCTTCTTGTACCTATCCATTTTAGGGTTTGAGGGGGTATTAAGATATTGTTTTTTGTCTTCATGGATTTTTATGTAATTTGGATTTCAGTTTTATGTTGGTACTGGAATAGCCAAAAGGGGGAGATTTGTAAGAGCATCATTTCTATCATTGCTAAAATAGCTTAGGCTTACATAGATTTTGGCGTATCCCGTTACCATTCGACTCGAGTCGTCACAGAGGATAGAATCTCCAACATGTTCATCCATCAAGGATCTCCACACTATGAAGGTATAACGCTATTTAGAGTTTAAATTTATTCCTTGAATTTATTTTGGGATAATTAATTTTATTAAAACTGGAACAGGATTTTTTATTTTTAAAATTTTCAAAGTTTTCATATCTCGTTCAAGAGAGATGGGATTCTCGTTCTAACGATATCTCAGCTGCATTAAAAGTCTCATTTGAAGTTTATTTTGATTGGACATCGAACGAGGGTGTACTGTTTTAGGTCTTTTGAATGTCTTTTAAAGCTGGTTCAAATAAGATTATCGTTCGAATAAGATTCATTTTTGTTAGAATCAAGTGATATTCTCATTCAAAGGAGCCTTATTTTCATTCGAACGAGCTATCGCCTCAAAATTTATGAACGTCATATAAATAGTTGTTTCATTTTTATTTTTGTTAAGAATTTTGCCAGAACTGTTTTTGCATACCTTTAGCAAAAGTTTTCAACCTTTTGAGTTTAGAAAACCTCTTTGATTCACAAATCACATCTCCAAGATATATTTACGTGAATCAAGTTTAAACCCTATATTTTGTATCCTTGCATACACAACTCTTATGGAGAAATTTTCTTCACGACGGACTATTGTGATTCTTAAGGGAATCATTGTTGAAGACAAAGGTTGATCGATGGATACCGAGCATGGAAGGCCGCATATGGACGACTTTGGACGGAGCCGTATTCTTTAAAGATTTACGGAAGCACTGTGCATTATACTTATGGTCGTTATCAAGTAGTCCGTAAGTCTATAGTCTTATAAATTCTCTGAAGTGCTGAAAATGAAGATTTTACCAACAAAGGTTTTTTTCCTCAATTTGCCTTTGTTGAATGCGTGTTTAATTTATCTATTTTATCACCTAGATGCATGTCATAGGGTAAAAAGATAAACTTTTGTTTTGTGTATGTTGGACACTTAATTATATAAATAATCCATTGAGATCATAATAGCTTACTCTCATAAGTGTATAGCGAGTGATATATATATATATATATATATATATATTTGTAACTCGAGTGTAGCTCCTTTATAACTATTCTGTGAATATTTATCTATAGCCTGTATGTCCCTACGATATTGTTTATAAACGTACACCTAGAGAGGGTAGTTTACACTTAGCTAATTTATGACTATTAGCGGGTTTGGACTTGGATAAACGTTATATGTCCTAGTTAGACCGGGTAGCTTAATTAGGATAAAAAAATGAATGCGTTAGGTGCGCACTGTAGATGAGAGGTTAGGTTCTATCTCATGTGAGTGCGACCTGGCAATTAATTATGGAAGTAATGAACTACGTGTTTTATTGATTTAAAACATTAGTTACTTGAAAAATATTTTCAAACTTTTTTAGGCTTTAATCCGTGGGCAAATATTTTTTCTTATTTTCTTTTTTAAAATCCCAGGTGTGTAGCAGCAGTAGTCGGGATCGCAGGGATAGATCCTTCTTTTCATGAAGTAGTTGTGGATGCTACGTGATTGATTTAGCCGCCTCAGCTCATTCTACTTAAATAGGATCTTTATTATTCCAGTATTTTATTTTGGGCATGTTGCCCGTAGTTTGGATAGGAATTTACTTTATGTCAATAGAGTATTTCAGTATTCAGTCTTTACAAATTTGACTCAATCGGACTATTATTATTATTATTATTATTTGGTGACCGATGGTTTATTCGATTCACATTTATTATTTATTTATATATGGTGATTTATTCTGCTTATTTAGTTTTATGGTTTTTATTCGTATTATTGTATATTGCTTGTTGCGACAGTGACGATGAGAATGAAACCATACTAAGATTTCAATTGTATTTTAGTAGAGGATTGGCCACCCATTATTATAATAGGTGGGCTTTCATAGTTGATATCAGAGCATCAAGTTCTAGTGTCCTTAAGATCTATGCAAAGTTGCTACGTTATCAGCGCTGTGTTTCTTTAATATAGAGCCCTGTGCTTAGGATTATCGTATTATATTGCGCATTTATCTTCTACTATTGTATTTAATTAAAGTGAATCCCATATAATTTCGGTTTGGTTTCAGATACCAAATGACAAGAGAGGTAGACCATCACGTGCAGCGAAGAGGGACGCGGAAGGGGAGGCTCAGTCGGAGCTACAGGCCGCTCAAGGAATTTTGACCATAACAGAGGTCGCATGTATAGTAGCACAGGCGGTTAATGCCACTATGATTGTCATGGCATAGCACATGCCCCGGTTACAGCCGCAACCTCCAGTGGCAATGCCAGTTCAGGCTCACCCAATGTCTTCAGCATGGAGAGGGTCAGGGAGGCCTTTCAGAAGGGCCATCCGTCGAAGTTTCAAGGCAGTGCGAATGTTGTAGTAGCTAGCCAATGAAAGAAGGATATTCAGAGGCATTTACATATGGTTGAGTGCAGCGATACCCAAAAGTAGTTACTAAATATGTTCAAGTTAGTCGGGGTAGCTCTTCAGTGGTGAGAGTCGGTTACCACATCGGAGGAGGGGGATTCGATGACTATACAAGAGTTCTAGGTATGGTTCGACCATAAGTTCTTTTCATCGACAGTTCAAACAAAGATGAGGAGGAGATTTATAAATCTCTCGTAGAAGGGATGAACTGTGGCCGAGTATGAGGAGGAGTTATCTCACCTGACAAACTTTGTGCCAAATGAGGTGAACACTTATGAAAGGATGATTCTTAAATTTATGGATGGACTTACTTGGTGGATCCGCCAGCATTTATTGGAAAACCCGATGTTAAGGACTTACAATGAGGTCATTAATGTTGCATTGCTCCATTGCTAGGACCATTGATTTCATATGTTGGGAGAGAAGAGGACAGGAGAGATGATCCTGGAGGGCAATACTGGGGGAAACAATGCCAGCGAGGTGCTGCAGCAACAGGGTAGGCAGTAGGAGTGGGGTTCCCAGCAGAGGGACTTAGCAAAGAGATTCAGGTCGGGCAATGGCAATTTCAAGAAGGACTAGCAGCAGACCCCTCAGAGCCAGTAGGGCCAGGGTAACTAGACTGGAGGCCAGTAGGGTCGGGAATATCAAGGCCAGGGATGGGGGCAACCTCGCCAGGGCCAGTAGAGCCAAAGGCTAACAATCTTTATGGGGAGATGTTTCAAATGTGGAGATTAGGGCCACATGTAGCGTTCATGGCCGAATAGGTCAAGGGTTCAGGAGTAGGAGGCCCAGTTGGGGCAACAGTTACAGCAGCTTCCAGCCCTACCATCAGTTCCAACATTATCGTATTCATCAAGGATGATGTAGTTTGGATGTGTGTATAACGTTCGTAGGTCAATTTTTCCACCAACGTTGCCAGCCATCGAGAGTATGGTTTTTATCCATGGGCATAAGGAGCATGTATTGTTTGACACGGGAGCATCACATTCTTTTGTTAGCGCTAGATTCACGTGTGTCACGGGTTTAGTTCATTTAGCATCAGACATTATTACGACCGTAGATTCACCATTGGGCAATGGGTTTCTCCTTCATTCCATCTGTCGGGGGTGGGTGTGAACATAGGGAGGTTATGCTTAGTAGTGGATCTGCTCGTTTTGGATATGGACGAGTATAATCTTATTATGGGTATGGACTGTTAATGATGTACAAAGCAATGGTGGACTGTCATAATAGGACTATCATATTTTCTATTCTTGGGAAAGAGATGTTTCTTGGGGCGATGCCTCGTCCGGAGGGAGGCTCGAACATGCACTTATATTATATCGTGGAGGAGGCTTCGGAGGGTATAGTCATCTAGTTAGATTCGATCCCTGTGGTTAGGGATTATGCTAATATGTTTCAAGACATACCGTGGTTACTGTCGAGTCAAGAGATAGAGTTCGTGATCGACTTAGCGCGAGGAATTGGGCCAATAACGCGAGCATCATATCCTATGTCTCCTTTAGAGATGCGGGAGTTCTGAGATCAGATTTAATAACTTTTGGGGTGAGGTTTTATCTGCAGTAGTACATCACCTTAGGGTGACCCGGTTCTATTTTAAAGAAGAAAGATGGTTCGTTGAGGTTGTGTATCGACTACTGGGAGTTGAACAAGGTCGTAATTCGGAACAATTATTCATTATCGCATATCGATGACTTGTTCAATCAGTTGAGAGGAGAAGCCTACTTCTCTAAGATTGATTTGAGATCAGGGTACCATCAGGTACGTATAAGAGAGCAGGATGTCCCTAAGACTGCATTTTTTACGAGATACATCATCTTACGATTTTAGGATTATTTCATTTTGGCTAACCAATTCACCGATAGTTTTCATAGATCTCATTAATAGGGTATTCACGTATCTCTTGGATCAGTTTGTCATTGTGTTCATGGATGACATCTTGGTTTATTCTCAAACATAGGGCGAGTATGCGGAACATTTATTTATGGTTCTCAAAAATTTACAGGACCATCAGTTGTATGCCAAGTTCAAGAAATATAGATTCCGATTGCGATAAGTGCAGTTCTTGGGTCACATAGTCTTTGAGAGAGGTAATTCTATAGATCTGAGTAAGGTGTCATCGGTGAGGGATTGGGACCCATCCCACAACACCGACGGAGGTTCATAGTTTTCTAGGAATAGCAAATTACTACAGTCGCTTTATCAAAGGATTTTTTAAGATTACGGGTCCATTAATGAATTTGACTCGTAAGGGAGTGCCTTTTGTTTGAAATGACCACTTTTAGTTAGCTTTCGATAAGCTAAAGGATAAACTAACTTCAGCACTAGTCCTCGTATTGTTTAGGGGATGAGTTAAGTACTTTGTTTTTATCGATGTGTCCTTACAGGGACTTGAGGATTTTTATAGTAGGAGGAGCGGTATATAGCTTATGCATCTCGCAAGCTTAATCCCCATGAGAAGAACTACCCCAAACATGATTTGGATTTAGCACTAGTCATTTTTGCCTTGCGAATTTGGAGTCACTATCTAATGGGGGAGAAATTTTGATTGTTCATGGACCACAAGTCACTATAATATCTTTTCACGCAGAATGAGTTGAATATGAGGCAACATGGGTGACTTGAGTTCATAAAGGATTATCAATTTGACATCCAAGACTATCCGAAAAAGGCTAACATAGTAACAGATGCATTAAGCTGTATGTCAGCAGGGCATTTAGCAGCAGTGTGGAAGGCGAAGTGGGTTAAGCTTCGTCAGGAGGGTAAAGTAGTCCGGGACTATATAGCAGTATGTTCGTCATACCCGAGATCATTTTGAAGGTTATGAAGGCACAGGAAAGGGATCTTTCTTGTCAAGAGAGGATAAATAAGTTATTAGAAGGCAAAGCAGAGTCTTACTAAGTCAGTTCTAAGGGCGACTCACGCTTTAATGGGAGGTTAATTATCCCAGACGATGAGGACCTATGACGCGCAGTTATGTAAGAGGCACACGGGTCATGATTTTCGGTGCATTCCTAAGTTGATAAGATGCACCAGGATATGAGGAGGCAGTATTAGTAGGCCGATATGAAGTGGGACATAGCAGAGTTTGTCTTTAGGTGCACCACTTGTCAGATGGTTAAGGTCGATCATCAGAGTCCAGCTGAGGTTTTGCAGCCGTTGGAGATTTCGGAATGGAAATAGGAGAGCATTTCGATGGAATTCATCACGGTGTTACCGACATCGCAGAGGGGTCACAATTCCATCTGGGTCATTGTGGATTGGTTGGCCAAGGTATTGCAACAACCCAAATTTTTTAAATGGGAATTTTTAAATTAATTTTGGAAATCAGAGAAAAATAATTTTTTGGATTTAATTATTTTTAATAATTAAATATGTCGAGTTTTTATAATAAAAAGTGGGATTTTAATCGAAATTAAAATCGGAGTCTAAATGGGATTTTTTTTTTTTAACATTTGTCACGGATTTAGGTCGTGACTAATGGAAAATTTGATCTTTAGTTAAATGGGATTAAACAAAGGGAAATGGCAAGGGCCGCATACCTGCTCGATCGATCCAGGGAGTCGATCGATCGACGATCCCAGATTTAAGGTGGTTCGGCTAGATTTTTGAAGAGTTTTGGTTTTTATAAATTCCTTATCTTTTCCCTTATAAATATAGGTCGTTGGTGGACCTTTTAAACCAACTTTTTATCACCTTAAAAATGCAGAGACCCTTTTTATTTCCTCTCCCTCTTTATACAAACCCTAGCCTTATTTTATTCAATGTTCAACCTTAGATTTGGAGGCCTATTGGGGGATATCTCATGTTGGGGCTAGAACGTGATTCGATTATTTTCGCGAGAGGAACATGATGGTACGATCAGATTTAGAAGCTGAAATTATGTGTCGATTCATGTGATGATTTTGAGGTACGGGACTTACACAATATGCTCCTAAATTCTCTCGAGAGTTTTTCGCTTGTTTTCTGTGTCAATTGCACTCATGTTGAATTGTGAAATTCCTTGGAATCCTGAAAAAATTATTGGAATCTAGTATTTGATTCATTGAGATATATTATATTGTTGATTTGAGCATAGTGTCATGAGATTTTAATATGGGACGGAGAATGGGCACCCGCCAATAGTCCAAAATTCGAATATGCTTAAGAATGCATAGGCGCGGTGAGGTGAGGCCCGGTGACCCATTGATGTGTTATTGAGAAATTAATATTGATATAATGCTTGAGTATTGCATTTTATTTGTATATGCGCATTTGTATTGTTGTGATTTATTCATCGTGTTAATTATTTTTGAGCATCTATTCCTTTCATATTATGTACTCCCCCGTATTTTCTTTTAGTGGCAGGCTAACGTCGATTGGGGCATTATGGACTATTTTGGAGAATTATTTTAAAGCTTGGATTGGAAGATTTCTTTTTTATGTATAAATTAGTGGTGTAATTTTTTTTGGAGAATTTTATATTTGAGAGAATCATTATTGTAATTATTGTGGAAGTGTAACAATTTATGGATTTGTTACATTAAAATTATGGAATATAGATGCTCTATACTTATTGTGGATGGTTTTAGTTTAGTTTTTGTTATAGTAGCATGCCGCGTGTCCTGTCGGGCGCGCGAGGTTTTACAGGTATCTCATTTCTTGTTAGTTCAGATGAATTATACTATAGGGCAGTATACACAACTTTTCATAGCAGAGATAGTGAGATTGCACAGGGTGCCTCTTAATATTATTTTGAATCATGATAAGATCTTAGCGTCCTACTTTTGGCAGATTTTTTAGGAGGCTATGGGGACGGAGTTGCATTTTAGCACGGCGTATCACCCACAGACCAATGGGCTAATGAAAAGGGTGAATCGGATGTTGGAATATATGGTAAGGATGTGCATCCGGGACTTTAAAGGGTAGTTGGGAGCAGTATTAACCTTTGGTAGAGTTTGCGTATATTAACTCATACCAGTTTACTATTGATATACCACCGTTTGAGGCTTTGTACATAATACTTTGTTATTCGCCCTCTTGTTGGTTAGAGGTGGGGGACAACAAGCGTCTCGATCCGAACTAGATTCAGGAGACGTTAGAGAAGATTGATTTGATCAAGAGTCGTATTCAGTTAGCTCAAGACTGTTACGTTGATGCGAATTGGAGATTTTTGAAGTTTGACATGGGTGATCAGGTGTCACTACGGGTATCTCCCATAAAATTGACCATTTCCTCACGTGATCGACCCGTACTTGCACGTTATTATATTAATATCTCGTGCACTTGTGGTATTTATTAAAATCACAATATAAATGTTACAAAATTAATTAAAATGAATATAAAAGGGGTTCAAGTAGTTTTAAAAATTAATTATAATGATGACAAAAACCCAAGACAAGCTAAGACACACAAACACACCATACTTACGATGAAGAGTGTGTAGGATATAATGTCCCATCTCTAAAAACATACTTTTCTAAAAATCTAATAAAAGATCTATGGATTTGAAAATAAAATATCTTAAAATCGGACCATCACTGACACGTCTTGAACGCGATAAAATTCTTCATTACCGCAAAGGATGAAGAATCCTGAGATTTTCTACCAGAACAACGATCCCGGTGCTACCAACGAATTACGGAAAGGAAGTCTTGCTTCAAGTTCGCAAACTCACTGCGAATGAAGTTGCAAATTGATACAGGGTTCTACCCAAAAAAGTCTCAGAGTCTTCGTAGCCAGCAAAGAGTATGCTTCGTTGTAGCAAACTTCTTGGGACCTGAATGTCTGTTAAAAGTATATTATTGTACAAAAAATTACTATAACACTTGGTGGGAGTAAATAAAATAAAAACAACATTGTTTTAAGAAAAGATATTAACAACTTTTTTTTCTAACCATAAAAACACTAATTACTCTGGGTTAATTTTCCTTCATCCTATATATCATGTGATTATAGGGTTGAAAAAGGTAGGGATTCAAGGAAGGACAAACAAAGTGTGTTATAAAAACCGAAGTAAGGCGATCAAACAAAAATATGGCACATGAGTATAATATACTCTTACACGGTCAAATATTAAAGTCGGTACAAATTCGCTCATGATCTTTGCTAGAATATTTCATCTCTAAGGGATGAGTGTCACAAATAATATGCTTTATAGAAAATATTTATTAGTACCACGACGACTATATTCCCAAAGCAAGCACATGATAACATGATTAAAAATGTAATAAAATGTATGTTATGGAAGGAACCAGAGTAACATATGCACATTCACAATTTCTACACGATCTCTAAGGCCATCCATATAAGAGCAAATATTTATAATTGCTCATAGCCTAGGCTTTATTTTTATTTTTATTTTTATTTTTATTTTGGTGTATCCCATTGCAAACCGACTCATCAAACTGAACTATGACATCTCCAAGATTGAAGAAATCCCTATAACTCGTAAAGGTATAAAACTTTGGGTGTTCATAAATTTTCTAAATCGTAATTGGGATGTTAAGTTTTTATAAAATTGAACTTTTTTAAAAACGTTTTTGAAAAAGAAAATATTTATTTTTGGCTCCATTAAAAAGAGAATCTATCTCGTTAGAATGGGAATCTATATTTCATTAGAAACCCCTTCTAACGACCTTCTAACGAGGTAGGTATTTCGAGACAGAGAATTCTCGTTAGAAGTTTGTTTGATGCTGGTTCAAACGACTTTGCCATTTCGTTAGAACCTCCTTTTAACGACTTTCTAACGAGATGGGTTTTTATAGTTAGAGCATTCCCATTAGAAGTTCATTTGATGTTGGTTCATACGAGATTACCTTTTCGTTAGAACGAATATGCATTTCGTTCAAACAAAACCTATGTTTTCGTTTGAACGATCAGTATTTTCATTCGAACGAACGCGTCGCCTCGAATTTCGTATCAGACCTACAAATATCAATTCTGAGCAGTTTTTTCATGGGACTTTAGAAAAAACGAAAACTGCATATCTATTCCAAATATTTTTATATTTTTAGTCCCAAAAATAACTTTAGATTCACAATCCTTTCATCCCCTATGTGATGTGTGAACATTTGTGAAACCGTAGTTTCAATATCATTCATATACTTTGTGGAGAGCAATCTCTATGGTTGGCTTGTGAAACGAGGGTTTACAACTGAAAAAAGGAAGAAGGTTGATTGGAGGATATCGAGGGTAGACTGCTACCTGTGGAAGGCTCGGGACTGAGTCGTATTTTGTTGGAGGTTTTAAAGACTCTGATCGTTTTAGTTTTGCTAAATGTTTTGTAAGTCATTTGTTTGTCAAAACTTACGATAGTGCTGAATAAAAGGTGTTATCCTTTTTAGGGATTTAATCTATTTTACTGTGTTGATTGCATGCGTAGTTTAATAATCGTAATTGGAACACATCTTATATGCAAACCTTATTTAATCAAAGATTAAAATTTGGTAAAATTGGACTTATGTGTGTTGTCATTTATTTATATAAAATGGGTCCATTAGATCACTTGCACTCTCAAGCCAATACTTCCCGTACATAGCACCAACTACGTAGGATTTGATATTTTTACACTACATGTGTATATAGGCACGATACCGAGCCCGGTTCATGATCACAAGCCTCATGATATATCACCCAATATATTTCTCCACGTTACACCAAGACAACATATCTTCTTTGAGATATCCAATTATCGTCAAAGCAACACCTTTTCCACCTGAGTTACATAATGTATCATCTCGTGGATTTTTACATTCACACACGAGATATCACAAACCTACAATGAAACTATTAGCATCCTGAGCTATGTTAGTTTTGATTGCATGCCTTCATGAGTACGTATGCACAATACTGAGTTTTTACTTATACGTCCAAGTTATCCCCAACCACTCACACAAGCACGCACATAAACACACATTCTGAACTACGTCGACTTTGATCTCGTGACCTCACGAGTACATAAGTGCAATTCCAAGTTTTCATTCGTTAGAACAAGTTCATTCACTGCACACATAACCATGTCCTCAACGGCAGACATACAAAGTGACACTAACATGACCGTTTATCATCTTTTTAGGCCCAATTAAGCATCTATATGTCTTAGGGAGGCTAATTAGTAATGTTTCTTAAGAAGTATCAATATTTAATTTTAAGCAATAATAAAGAAGTGTAAAATAAATGAATATATAAAGAAGATAACTAACAAGTAGGGTTCCTAACATCTCCCTCATTCGTAACACGATCCCCAAACCCCATACCCGAATCTTTGGAATCACAAACTAGCAAAGCCTTTGGATGATGATGTAAGGGCTCACCTAACATATTTTGTTTGTTTTAACATAAATAAAACTAGTGACTCTGATCAACCCACGCACTCGCTTAGGCTTGAGCGCATCCCCAACCACACTGGACTTGGTAACAAATATCTAGGGGAACAAGTTGAACTCACACAAAAAGTCGCTCCCCAAAGCGCTGATTTCAGGCCCATAATACAATAACAAGACCTTAGATTTATTTTAAAGAACATGAACATTCAATCTTTGGAATACTAAAAAATTTGTATTTTTTAACCAAATTGGGCATACATGATCTTCATTCAAACAAGAAAATCCAAACCATTCACGCAAGCGCTCTCAATATACAAAGTATCTCATATTTCATCAACGGTTCAATGAAGGTCAAAGCTCCATCAACATGGCTTCATCAACATTCTAAGTTATCAACAAATAAACTTCCAAATATTTGTGAGTGTTAGGAACAACAACATTGCCGTGTTGTTGTGCATTCTTGTCGGCATTGCCTTGGTTCTAGGCATCACCTTAAATTCTCGTTGGGTCGCTTGGACATCACCTTGTCGACTTTGCCTATTAAGGTATAACACTCTTCAAGTGACCAAACTTGGCTCAAGTGATGTTCTACTCATACACATACATTCAAGGGTTTAAAAAATATCAAATACACCACTCAAAAAAATTAATGAAAACAAATCAAAATCAAATTGTTGAATCGATTATGAAAGACTATATACTCGACTATGTTCATTACCAGCGAACCAGTTTGAAAAGTCTATGGAAACAAAAATAGTAGACTATAAGTTTTTATAATCGACTAAATCACCTGGGAAAAGTACATAACAACTATTTTCTAAAAATTCGAAAAGTAACTTTACCAAATCAACCCCAAACGACTATATGTCATTCATGTTCTATTTATACCTCATTTGAAAATCTTTGTACATATACAAGAGCATACAAACACCAACAAAAGTTCCAAACACATTAATTTTAAAAAGAGCAATTCTATTATAACCGAACAATCAATCGAATTTTTGGAGACTGAATGACGTGGCGATCTCATATTGGTTGGTTTTTGGGTCCCACTGGCGTGGACCCCCAAAACTAACCAATAACAACTTGACACCTCAGTATGTCCAGGATTTTTATATCAAAAATTCAGTCCAAATAGAATTTTTGTTTTAAAAAGGGTCTATTGAAAGTTCATTCAGATTTCAAATTCTCCATTAAAGCTAGCAAAAAGTTCCAACAAAGTTTGAGAAATTTTCTTAAGTTCCACCACACTTTATTCTTATTCATTGAGCCAAAGTTTCACTATATTTAGAATGTGCTACCATTGATTTATTACATTCAAAACGAAGATTTTATTAGTTCTTTAGCTTCAAACTTCATTCAGAATTTTTAGGTTGTACTTCATTGTATATTCTAGGTCAGTAGTGCCTTGGTCTTAAATTTCCAAAGAGGTGTTAATTCCTTTGAAGTTTTCGGCATATGCTTGGTAAAGAGCTATTGATAGTCTGCTCAAATTGGTTCTATCATAGAGAACGTTTGATATATTTGCTCACACCCCTACATTTTCCCACATGGTGATAATTTCTTTTCAGTACCTTCAAGATCTTAATTAAATCTTTCATATACTTCTCCTAAAATCATTATTGCTTTGGAATTCTCTATTTTCTCTTGCAATCACAAGTTACTCTTCAAGAGATAAAGCCCCAGATTGAATACATTTTGCATACACATTCATTGAGTCGATATTCTTATTTTGCTCTATTGAAATTGCTCCCGTGTAATCCTAATCTTGTACAGGATTACATTTGAGATCTACTGTTGGTTGTATCAAAATCATCATTCCTCTTCAATCGATTGTAGTATACCGCACGAGGGTGTTCTTGGAAGTGTTGACTTCATTAATGGCCCGTTTGATTGTCCCAAAATTATAAATCATTCCATTTATAAATTGATTCATTACTTGCGTTTAGTTTCATTAATGAAATGATTCATTAATTGTCCCGTTTTAGCTTGCGTAAAATCTGAAATTTGATCATTTCATAAAAAACGTTAAATGCATCCATTTAAAATAGAAATCGCATAAAGTGCATGCTCCCCCCTCTCTTTCACTCCCCCTCCCCCTCCCCCTCTTAATTTGTTTTTATTCATTTTTTTCAAGGTTTCTAAAAAACACGAGGCGTGAAGGCCACGCCTTAAGCCTTAGAACCCTAAGCGGATCTTAGACGTAAAAGTCGTGAAAAAACGTTTAGGCCTTTCTAATATATTTTTACTATAACAAGACAATTAAAAATACTAAAATATTACATACCTTAAATTATGTCTGAATATATGCAAATTAAAATACTATTTTTTTTAAATACTAAAAAAAAAAGAAAAAAAAAACACGCATTTTTTAAACGAGAGACAGAGGGGTTTGAACTACCATTTGTCTTTTGATTGTTTTGAATGAAATATTGATCAATTTTTTTATAAAAAGATCTTTAAAAAGCAATATCGATTCACTAAAGTATTTTTTTTAAATTGTGCATCAAATCTTTTACCAAGCATAAGGCATAAAAGGCTTAAGACGAGACTTTTCTCCCAAGCCTCAAAGCTTAGGTGTGCCTTTTAGAACACTGTTTTTTTCTCATAACCTTAAAATCAATTGAATTTAAACTCAATTCAAATCCATGCATTTACAATTCACAATGAACCAATTTACATAATCAAACAATTTGTGCAACCACGCGCGGACTAATGGAATGAGAGGGCATATCTCACATGTTGAATAAAGAGAGTACATCTTGCTTGAAAAAGGTTGGGGTATTGGTCTAACTTCGAGAAAGCTTGGGTAAAAAGATTGTCTCGTAAAAGCAATTGGTTCCATAGGATCGAGATAGTTAAGTATCGTGTAAACATGCGTCAAGCCACATAAAAATTAAATGCCTTTGAGATTTCATACGAGGGAATATTGTCCGACGCCTCATAATTTTTTTTATTAAATATATACTAGAATGTAGACGGGAACATATGCCATCTTTGTCAGTATGTAGATTAGCAACAAGAACAATCACAGAATGCTGCAATTGTGATTAAGATTTTATGTTCATAATCCTACAATAAGGCCATCTTCAATAACGATGGAAAGAATTGTTCATTTGTATTATGCCAGCGAGCAAATAAATGGCCCAAGCCCGGCAGGAACCCGCAGCAATACACAGAATTCAATTCATAGCATCTAAAATTTAATACCTTGATAACAATGAAACTGTTCATTTCTAAAAGATCTCATTTTATCATAATGTACAAACACTCCCTAAAAATATAACTAGAGGGCACTTTCCTCATAAATTTTACCCCTGATTCCCCTACCAAACCCCCAAAAAAGAACCAAATCTTGCACATTCCATCCATTTCATGGTTAAAAGCTTATACTAAAAGGCTAAATCTCCTCTCTTCTGGGCGATACTCCTAAAAAATGGGAGCATTACTATGAAGCAAAGCCAATTACTATTCTCCTCCCGGACTCAATTTTTTTTTCATTCTTAGCTTCAACTAACCTTTCTTTCCCCTATTTCCTTTTATCTTCCTACACACTGTACACGTTAGCTTTTATGTGACGACAGTTATCTACAACTAAAACCGCTGTCTACTTCTAGTATTAATGCTTTTCCTGCCACTGTCAACCATCCGGGCTGCTGATCCACCTCCCCAATCTTCATCACTGTCGTCGTCGTCATCATCACCCCCGGACTTGGGCCTGGGCCTCGGCACGGGCACGGGACCACCCATCATAGTAACAGATTTACCACCTCTTCTTGGAGGAGGAGGAGGCCGCTTCTTTTTTATGTTTGCCGTGTAGATTGAATAGTCAACTGTATCTTCCCTCAGGGCATTTTTGAATTCCTGGGGGCAATAATAAATTACCAAGACACAAATTTAGAAAGAAAACATAAATACAAAAAGCTGTAAAAGTAAAGTATGCTATAGAACCCAAAAAAAATTACGCCAAGGTCAACCAATCAACAGAAGAGGTTAGAACTTACAACACAACAATAAATATTATAAACTGAAAATGATATTACTCGCAAATTGGAAAGGGGTCGGGTCTGTCTTAGCAGCAATATAAAGTTGACCTTTTGAATATATACTGGAATCATAATTTTTTTCCTTGTGAGGCAAACATGTTATTTATTACTTAAAAATCATGTTATAACAAGAGCAAAACCCTTGCACACTAGCAATGGCATGAGTCCCATAACATAAGCCAAAGATGAATTTATCGAAATCTTGCAAAGCTCATCTAGACCATAAATGCAATAGCCAACTGGTGTAGTAAAACAGTAAACCAGGATTTAAGAGAATTCATGGGTCGTCCTTGTATCAGTGTCAAAATACCTGATATCTTCCTAATAAATCTTGATAAGTGATGGGCAGTTCAATGTGCGTTCCACTGATGTCGAAGGGAATGTTCTGCCGCAAGAGAACTTCCCCTGGTTTTAATTGTTCGTTTGGAGAAAATGCCTGGTCAGAAAACCAAATAACGCATGGACTTAGTACTAAATGCCCAACTGAAATTGCCTCTGTCTGGTATATGACAAATGACAATAGCAAAAATCAGTTGAAAGAAGTATTACCTGGCATCGAGCATCGTTTAAACTATACACAATCTTTAGGTGTCGTTTTAGCTTCAGAAGTAATTGAAGTGCAGAAGCCGCGAGAGACTCGACCTGTATAAGCAACCCAAAATTCCAACACATCAAACGACTATCAAATCAAGCTTTTTTGATATATTCAATAACATATAATACATCGACATTCATTTGGAGACGTAACATATTCCAGGACACGTAGAATTTACAGGGAAGAGAAATGATAAGAGTGATATATTACTGACAAAATCAATGGACTCCCCAAATTGTCGGGTTACTAAAACAAACACAAAATAGCAAATCTCCTGGCCGCTACACATGGCAACCACAAATGTAACATGGTTCAAAGATGTGGTCGACCATAGAATTGGACTCTCAATTTTTTACCCGGTATCTGTTTCGGTTTAATGTGATATGCAATGATACACTTCAATTATTTGAAACATACTTTAATAAATTTCTGAAAATTAAAGACTATAATACAGACAAGTATAAACTTTCATTTACCATATATAGCATTGTCTAGATTGTGTTATTAACACCTCTCTAATGCAAATATTACATAATAGCTTAATAAGTCAATCAACTTCACATCATCAACGTTCATCAACAGGGAGAGACAGGCAAATATCCCTAAAATTATCAAAATAAATTTAATTCAATTAACAAAGGTATATTAGTATTGTACAAAACAAAAAAATACAAATATAAGTATAATACATTTAATAAACTATAATTAAAAAAAATACAACAATGTATATCTCATAAGATTATATAATTCATAATGCAGTACATGATTCTAGAACCCACTCTTTAGTTGTTATTTGATATCTTTAATCGATCGAAGAATTCTTAAATAATGATTTGCATGTCTTGAAATAGGCTTTTAACTGTTATAAACTCAAAAAGGATAAATAGACACCTAGAAACCTCAAATCTTGAGAACATTGAGTCAAAGCCAACTAGTACATATTACAAATGCAGTCATGAACAGAACAGAAGTTGAAAAATAAAAATATGAAAAAATGGGATAGCATCCGCGAGAAACCGAAAAGAAAACCCTAAACATGAGTTCATTTGCATTGCACCAGTTCACCAGCCTCCTTTCATCACAACCATCACACTATTTTCAATGTCTCACCGGCCCGAAGTCTCACTTTGTTGGAGACTCCTTTGGTCGCAACCTTTTAACTAAGTGTGAACGAATTGATTCAGAAGATCCTTCGAAACCCAGAAAGTGGTTAGATTTTTAATTCTCTTATAGCTTCTTTTGATTCGTATCTTATGTATCTTCTCAATACCTAGTTGACTCCATTAGCCACAAGTTGATGCGGCGAGTCACGGTGGCTTCGTCCATGTCGGTCAGAAACTCGACGGGTCACGCAAGCCCAGCAAGTTTCACCCGTCTGTCAACTCATCACACCCGCAGCCCGAGTTTAAACCATGAAGTGAAGTAAATTGACGAGAACTTGAGTTAAATACATTCATGATTCCCAGATATGAAACAGAAGACGATCCATAGTCATTCAAGAACAAAAAAGCCAACTAGTCATGTTTTATAAAATAATATGAATGCAGAACATCTACCTGGATTCTCTTCACATCATCCACGGAGATCCCACAAGAATTGGCCGCGACCATTGAATGCAAATCTAAATCAACAGATTCAGTTTGATTAGAAACAGGATGATCAGCTCTCTCTTCTTGAACTTTCCCATTCGCATCAAGCGATTCTGCATCAGTGGAAACAGGTTGAGCAGATGGCTCCTCCTGTATTATCCCATTTCCAGTACTAATTTTCTGACCATCTCCTTGTAACAAATGCAGAAAAGCTTTCATATTTGCCTCTAATGTCCCAGCCCTGACTTGTATAATTCGATTTATAGCATAGATTAAATAAAGCGGCTCATCAGGCAATGTGAAAGGGAGCAGCGCAAGGATTTCTGTGCAGTACCTGAGAAAAGATGAGATGAGTTATAATCGACATACTAACTGTAATCGGTAAAGAAATCTAAAAATGGATGTCAATGGCAGAACTTACATAAGAAAAGGGGCTACTGAATCATTCCATCTTGGGGCATCAAATTTGCGAATAACTGATGACATAAACTTGTTCCTTGAAACACGATTCCCCCGGATCAACTTGTAGATTCGAGAAACTCCCAGCCTTGCGTAAGCAAAAGAACTGCTATCTGATTTTCCCTTCATATTACCAGGAATCTTTGATTGTCCTTTAGTATTTAGGTTTTCAGCATTACTTCGACCCATGGATTGTATGAAGATAAATGACAACTGAAGGCCATCCCCCAGGCGGCTTTCGAAAAAAGCAGGATACCTGAAAAGATGCTTCCATTAGTTGACATAAACAAATCAACTAGGAAAAATTTTAAAGTAATATAGAGGGCAGTACTTTTCATTCATATTCATCAGCAAATGATGAGCCAGCTTTGAGTTCACCTCCTGAGGATCTGTTTCGAGTGCTATAAGATATGGAACACAAGTAATAGGATGAACAAGACCTTGACGAAGCACAACTTCCACAATCTGTGTTCATAAAGGCAGCAGTTAACATGAGACTAAAGAAGATAGTTAATGTATCCACAACGGTAAGGGGAGACCTACCTTAAGTAGGGTAAATCTATCCTACAAGAAATCAGAAATGTGTGGCTTGCAATGGTGCACATTGGCTAAATAAATAATTTAGTATCAGGTGAATATAACAGGGATGAACTATTTCAGGCTCTATTAGTAAATCAAAAATTATGTGTACTATCTAATGGCCTGGTATAATAGAACAGTCGAACAATTCAATGACAGAGTCTACATAAGAACGATAAGAACGCAGAATTCAATTTTCACCTTGAGAGCAGACTGGCGTACTTGTTCATTAACATCCAAACATCTCCCTAATATGTTATCCCAATATAGCTGAATAATTCCTCCACATATGTTAGTATCACCCGCACCCGCGGCAACGGGGACGCTGCGGCCACCTTCTACCGCATATGTAACCTCGTTATCACTGGCTTTGTCAGTTTCCATTTGACTTTCAGCGTCAAGAAGATACTCGTACACGTTCTGTAGTGTTTGCATCTGGCCAAATATGTGTGTGAGTGTATATGTGTATATAAATAAATAAAAATTAAAGCCTTTAATGCAAAAGATAATGTCTGTATGTAGTTCACCCCTCATAGCTAATGAGATCAAACGGGCAATGGCCTTTTCTACATATTAGGGTAAAAATTGTAAGAAACCCACTGAATCATCACACCACTAGCACATACCTCCCTGGACTTCTAATTTTGGAAAAAACCACCTTGAACTATTTCACTTTCTTGCAAATCTCACCCCCCATGGGGCGATAAAGGTCTTTAGCAAGACTTAAAGTGGGTGTTCGCAGTTTTTTCATAGTTTAGGGGTGATTTACAGCGCCAGGGGTATTTGTAAATGAGGATATAGTTTAGAGGGTTTCTTGCATTTTACCCTCTAGATTAAGGCTTCACTCAACAAAGAATATGATTACCTTAAGACGGGCATCAGTACTAGAAGACAGTGTAGCCTCTAAGATTTTCCCTACATCCTTTTCCAACATATATTCCGGTCTAGCAATTAAAACATAGCCTAATGCCTGCAGAGATTACAAAACTAATTGAGCAAAAATCAAGCTAAATCATGCTTCGAGAAAGAAGAGGAGTAGAGGCTCACCTGCAACGATCTGACCTTAATAACAAAATCCTCTGCCTGGAGATACTTCTTAAACAAGTTGAGGCTGCTTACAACATCTAGACTTTTGTTACTGGAGTAGGATGTACTCAGCAAAGAGTTGCCATAACGAATTAGCAACCCTAGACAGAAAAGAGACCGCCCTACTTGCTGAAATTAGAAAAAAATTAACATTTGTTTAATTTTATTATTATAAGAAACGGATTGATTCAGATTAGCTACAAAAAATTTTAGAAATAATCAAGGATAAAAAATCTAGGAATCAGCAGGAGGATACGCTTCAGAACTGAGAGGGAGAGGGGGGAGAGGTGTCAATGACATTTGATTAAGTAACCACCAACCTGCTTATTATCAAATCCTAGGGCATCCAAGCGTTTGAAAAACACCTGGATAAGATACTCAACTATTGCTGCACCTTTTCCTGCTAATTTACTAGCTGAGCAAAGGCACCTGTAAGTTCAGAATGAATCAACAATTAGAAAGAAAGGAAATAAAAAACAGAGCTATTTTTTTTTATTAAGGTTATGAATCAATAAATATGTCAAAAGGAGGAGAAACCTCAGTATACCTAGGGGGTAGAGCAAATAGTGACCTCTAAATATATAAATAAAAGAAAACTATGCCCCAAAATATGAGTGCAACTTCAAACAGATGTCGACCAGTGAGGGAAAAAAATAAATTGCACACCAATCTTCCAATGCAACATCCCCATAACAACAAAACTATTATCTGGAGGGGGGAATAGTTAAACACAACATGAAATCACATCCCATCACAAAAAAAAAATATGCATGAATGTTCAAAAATTCAATAAACCACAAGTTGTGTAGACAATAAATTCACTGTACACACACATGAAGCGTAGATGTGCATGCATGACTTAGTATTTGCAATCATGTATGTGTATATATATATGTATAAAATAAAGCTAAAATATCATTATACAACATAAACATCACACGTACATAATTATCCCCCGATCATATTGGCACACATTCATTCAGGTGACACGTCGATATAAAAGTTCATGAAAATACTATAATATATATATATATATATATATATATAGAGAGAGAGAGAGAGAGAAGAAATTTCAGGTGCGGGATAAGTGGTGCAGGAAAACTATCAAATATTGACCCTTTTTTAAAATAAAATAAAAAATCATTTTGAGAGTTTTTTTTTTTGCGGTCCCCTGAAATATTTAAACCCACAAAAAAAAAAAAAAAAAAAATAATTTGTATTTTTAATACAAAATCCCGCACAAGAGTTCATCATACTTATCCCACATGGGAGCTTGAAACTATGTCTATATACATATAATTATATACACAATGCATTATTGTCAATATATATATATATATATATATACAGTCCTTCTCTTGTGCGGACTAGTCCGCATTTTAAGAATGCGGACCGGACATGTGTCATCTAATGGCGCGCCTAGAAATTATCGCCTAAATTATAGGTACACTCTCTCTTTTCTGGGCTCACCGCCAGGTGACACATGTAAGGTCCGCATTCTTAAAATGCGGACTAGTCCGCACAAGAGCAGGACTGTATATATCTATATATATATATATATATATATATAGAGAGAGAGAGAGAGAGAAGAAATCTCAGGTGTGGGATAAGTGGTGCGGGAAAACTGTCAAATATCGACTCATTTTCCTGAAATACAAAAAAAAAAAATCATTTTGAGCTGATTTTTTTTAGGGATCCCCTGAAATGCTTACAATCCACACAACAACAAAAAAAAAGGATTTTTAAAACAAAATCCCCCAGAAGAGTCCCTCATACTTACCCCGCATGGGAGCTTGAATCTATATCTATATACACATAATTATATACACAATGCATTATTGTCAAAATATATGCTGTTACGATAAAATTTATACATAAACACAACGTTCGTAAAATGATCAGGAAATCTCAGGTAGCAATATATATTCTATTATCATTTTAATTTAAACAGCTCGGCTGTTTCATTGTATTCTCTCTAGTTGTACTTTGTTATTACTTGGTTAACTTGTACCAAGCTACTAAGTTATTCTCAGAAAACTATAAACAGGACTTTTTTCCTCATTTGTAATCATCAATGTTTAAAAAGGCGCCCGAGGCGAGGCGGAGGAAAAAAGCCTTGTGGGTGAAAGTTGAAGCTAACCACCTTTGTTGGGTGAGGCGTTGCGCCTTGAGGCTGTGAGGCGTACGCCTCTGTGTTGGGGGTTAAAAAAAAAGAAAAAGAAGTTAAGTTACATAAAAATTTAAATCCAGGCTTTAACTTTAAAAAAAAAAAATTATCAACGCCCCTCATTTTATCCTAAGCCCCAACTCAAAAAAACCTTATAGCCGGTGTTGATTTGTTCATTCCGGCGTTGATTTCTTCCATTCCGACCCTCATTTCTTATATTCCCGCCTTCGTCTGGCCCTAGGTAAGAACTCCGGACATGGTTTGCTTCTTAATTTGTTTTTCATTACTAATTAGTTTGAATTGAAATAACTGTTTGAAACTATATTTTTATTATAAATATAGTTTTAAATAACTGTTATTTGTTTTTTCACTGTTTTTTCCACTATATTTGAGTTTTAATCACTGTTTGTTTAAAAAACTTGTTTTTTTAACTTTAAAGGTTACTAATGTGTTGAAATAACTTAAAAAGGTCTGTGTTTTTGTACCTTTTCCCAATAAAATTGCTGTTTTTTTAATAAAAATTATAATCTATTCACTGTTTTGTTGTAATACCTTTGTTTTATATTTTTTTTATAGTTGAATTATGTCTAGAAAGGATCCCGCCTGGAAATATGGTACGGAGGTTGATAATGGGAAAGGATATGTTCATATCCAATGTAATTTTTGCAATAAGGTTATAAAAGGGCATGTCAAACGAATGAAAAATCATCTTGCGGTGACGAAAAAAATTGTTTGAGAATGTGATAGGGTTCCTCCGGATGTGAGACAGGAAAAGACGGATTTCTTGAAAAATAAAAATTTTGAAAAAGATGTTTCGAGAAGAAAAAACAAGGAACATATTGGGAGTGGCGTGTGTTTAATGAGTTCAAAAGATGGTTCAAGCATGGGTAGTACGGCTAGGGGGATTAGAGGACCCGTGGATAGGTTTTTTGTTGATCTTGATGATGAAGGTTGTGATGACGAACTTAAGCCTAAGACTAAAAAGGAGGCTAGAAATGAAGCATGCCTTGATATTGGTAGGTTGTTCATTGAAAATGGTCTTCTATTTCATGTGGCAAATAGTCCATCCTTTAATAGTATGGTGCAGGCTATTGGAAAGTATGGCCACGGGTTGAAACCTCCTTACTGCATACGAGCTTAGCCCGTGGATATTAGATGAGGAAGAAAGGCGTGCCAAAAAAATAGTTGATGACGTAAAGAAAACGTGGATGCAAACAGGGGTGTCCATATTATCTGATGATTGGAAAGATATTCGAGGTCGCCATTTGATAAATTTTCTGATTAATAATCCACATGGCACGGTTTACTTGTGATCCGTTGATGCGTCTGATTCTATAAAGGACGCAAACATGTTGTTTAAGCTTCTGATAATATCGTTGAGGAGGTGGGGGAGGAGTTGGTCATTCAAGTTGTAGCCAACAATGCCTCGAATTATAAAGCTAGATCAAGCTGGGCAAAAAAGGATGAAGGGAAACAAATAAAAAAAATCATTTTGCAGGATAGTAATTTTTAAGGTAGTATGTCGTATGCAATTAAAAGCAGCTCTTGCGGGTGTTTTGAGAATGACTAATTCAGAGAAGATGCCAGGGATGGGTTTCATTTATGGTGCCATGGACAAAGCAAAGGAGGCCATAACGGAAAACTTGGGAGGAGATATGGAGCATCACTGATACGAAATGGGAGTTCCAGTTACATCGACATTTGCATGCGGCGGCATATTTCCTAAATCCACATTTTCAATATGAAGAGAATTTCTCTAACCATCTTGAAATCAAAGGTTTATTGACTTGCATGGAAAAGCTTTTTCCGAATGAGGAAGATGGACTGAAAACGGATTTACAGATTGATGATTTCGGGAATAGGAAGGGTTTTTTTTTCTTTCGCATCAACAAAAACAAGTTGCAAATTGCGTAGTCCCGGTAAGTAAATCTTTTATTCAAGTACGCTTTGCTTTTGATTAATACCATTAAACACACTTCTGAACTAACTTTTACATCACTCTTATTTTAGCGGATTGGTGGATTCAATTTGGAGATGGAACTCCATAATTGACTAGTTTTGCGGTGAGGGTTTTGAGTCTTACATGCTCTTCGTCCACATGTGAACTTAACTGGAGCATATTTAATCAAGTATTCATTTGTTGCAAAGTAAATGTTACAAAAGTTTATTATTTAATGACTAAAAAATTATTATTTGTAAAAATTATACAGCTCCATACAAAGAAGAGAAATCATTTGTCAACGAAGAGGCTAAATTCATTGGTGTATATAATGTATAACAAATTGTTGCAAACAAAGTTTTTTAAAAAGAAGGCGCTTAAGGAGGATGAGAACCCATTGGTTTTTTATCATCTACCGTCAGATGATGAGTGGGTTGCAGAGCAAGATGATAATTCCCATTCGACAGATGCCTCGGAAGCGACGGATGATGTGACTGGGGTAGGAGAGATTATTCGTTGAGAACGTGCTAGAGGGGGACGAGGAAGAAAGGGGAATAATTCACAATTGAACACTTCAAAAGGGTTAGAATTAAATATATTTATTGTCTTTTTTTTACATTAAATAATTATTTTAAAGGGATAAATACTCATTTATATATTTTATCTTATAGGTAAAGGAAAAGGGATCTTGGTGGATGAAGAAGATGAATTTGTTGATGTTGACTCGGGTGATGATGATGATGATGATGAGATGACCATTAGATATGATGATGATTCCATGGACGATTCTCGTAGCATTGGCGGTGAAGTGATAGCAGTGATGACGATGGATTAAATCTACTTTTCAAGCCTTTGGATACAAATGATCCATTATTGTTTTAGTAGTAAATTTGAGGATGCTTTGCTTTTTTATGTTTTTGTGATGAACAATATGTTAATCTCAAACTTACCTGGTAATGAAGATGAACTTTAAGTTTGATTGGATGATGGATTGAATGATTATGGACCCTTTTGCATCATTTAATGTATTGGATTATTTACTTTTATGAATTTATTAGACTTTTTATATATTTTTTTTTTCTGCATGAGGCTTACGCCTCGCCTCACGGAGACTAAAACCCCTCACCCCGCCTCGCGCCTTTTAAGACATTTGTAATCATCTGACTTTCATGACTGATTTTATAAAAGACTGATAGAAGAGACATTCCTCTCTAGTTTCTCTCACTCACATTTCAAGCCAATTCTAGATATTCAGGACTTCCTTCCATCATTTGGTATCCGAGCTTTAAGAGTATTAGCTAAGAAATTGAAAATTCGACCAATGAAATTCGTTACTTATGATTTTTTATTGGAAGAGATTCAGAGTACGTATAACATCAGCTTTGGGGAGAAAAGGAGTATTTACGATTGTCAACTCCAAGGCATATTGTAATCATCGTCGGTGACATATCCTGCCACTCCCGACGTCAACAAAGGACAATGACCACCTTGCACGGCAACTTTTCGAGATACTTTGCAAATATTGATCATTGGATCTCTAAACCTCAAGTTACATCTAAGAATTTTCCGCATCTTCAGATCTACGTTCACGCAATACCTGCGCGTGGATCACCATACCAGAGCGTCAGAACACCCGTGACCCTTGTCAGAGAATCTTTGGGAAGCTTCGCCGGTGCATGTATTACACGTGCAATTGAAGTTAGTTCTTATCATTTCGATTTCACTGGGGCTTTGAGTTCTGATTTGTGTTTAGAAGTAGATTCAACTTGGTTCTGTAAGTTCAAAATAGTTCTGTAGTCACCGCATTGAAGTTCGATTCGAGTGTAGCCATTAAGTTGATGCACTTTGATTGCAATCTGCTGTTCGAATCTGTCTTTGTAATTAAATGTATATTTGCTGTTTCTAGTTGTTTAATTGCAATTTTTTTTGTGATCAGCACTGCTGCACACCTAGTGTTAGGGAAAAGAAAGAAGAAAAAGGAGGAATAACAAAAAAAAGATACATGGAAGAAACCAGCATGGTAGTAGATGTGTTAATGTTGACATTTAAGTGTACACCACAAGTGTTGAGAGTTGTCCATGGAACAATTGAAGTTGTTGGCGTTATTTCTATGAAGTCTAATTAATAGTGAAATGTGATTTGAGCGATGCCTTGAAGATGTTTCATGGTATGAAAACAACAATAGAGATGAAAGAAACGAAATATAAGAAATATTTTTTAGTCGGTAGGAGAAAACCTATTATGTAAACCAGGGGATGAGTCTTCGTAAACGGGAATGATGCAGTAATATATTATCTATTATTTTACTTAGAAAAGCTTAATTGTTTTTATTTTGTTTTCTCTAGTTGTACTTTATTCTTACTTGGTTGTACCAAGTTACTTGGTTGCTGTTACAAGCTATAAATAGATTCGTTTCCCTCATTTGCAATTGATTTAAAGAAAAAATAATCAAAGAAACATTTCTCTCTATTTTATCTCTATTCTATCAATCATTTCAAGTTAACCCTAGATCTTGGGGATTAGGATCCATCAAAAATCTTAACAATTTTATATTAACATAGGAACCAAAACGCTAAAAAAGAACTTTGGTTGCAGCCCACTCACCAATATTTATACTAGTTAAACGCATTGGCCACCTTGTGAAACAAACTACTAATTCCTAACCAGATAAAAAGTTTGATAAGTTAAGAACTATCAACTGAGCACTAAACAACAGAGTAACAAGTAAGAAATGTAAATTACTTGATGCAAGCATGGACAACCGTCAAGAAAGAATGCCGGACGATCATTTGCTTCAAATCTTGCTGCAGTTCATCAACTACACTTTGAGGAAGCTTTCGAACCAAGGGAAGGACAGAATCAATTATAAAGACTATACTCTCCAATAGCTGTGCAACTGCTCGGTTATTGGCCTAAATACAATCAAAATTCAGTTAAAGTGCACTCTGAAATTTTCATACAAGCTCTTGAATTCCGTCATTTCCTAAATCATTGAAAAATGGGAAGGAACAAAACTAATACTGCTACAGAAACATGAACTGCTAGAACCAGTGGTAGCAAAATAAACAAAAGGTCAAATTACAATGCAAACAGACGACCAATTGCATATTGTCTTACTAGTTTGAGATCTAACAAGTCAAATTTCAGTATCTTCAAGTAAAAGAAAAGTATTTATTAGGAATCCCGGAATATAAACGGTAACAAATGTAACCCTTCTAGACAATCTTGTTAATCAGTTATGAGCTATAACAAAGATGTATCAAATCGCAAAGAAACTAAACGTTACACAGGGAAAGGAGATTGAGTAATAGATTTGCCTAAACCTCAGTTTCTGAGGGACTGAAAAATGAAATTTAGACCATACTTGTAAAATCCAGAGTACATTAAATCAAACCAGAGAACTAAGAGTTAGTCACTCGTTCTTCAAACCATAGCACAATTAATGTACCATTTGAAATAATAATCAACTCAACAAAGCTTTATCCCAAGGTTCTAAAAGGTGCAAGGCATAGAGGTCATGCCTCAAGCGCCTCAAGCCTTAAAGGCGAAGCCTAGGCGTAAAAAGGTGTTTTCCCTTTTATATTATTTTAATTATTCTAAGGCTAGTAATATAATAAAATTATATATACCTTGAAAAATGAAAATATATCCGTATGTTTGTTAGCCATCTTTCTCATATGAATGTTCCATAATCAATATACAAAATGTATTTCTCAAGATTTAATAAGCAATATAAAAAATGGATTTTTCATAATTCAATAATCAATAATCAATACAAAATGATTCAATATAAGAAATGTATTTTCCACCGTTCAAATGAAACAAATAGACTTTTGGTCGGACGTCGGTCCGCAATGTTGGCTTAACATGCAGAAATAAGCAAAGGTTTGGGATATTGTTTGTCTTTTGTTGTTTTGGACGAAATATTGGTCCGGTTTGTAAAAGACAGTCTTTAAAAGGCGATATCGTTTCACTAAAGCGTTTTTTTTTTTTGTAAAGTGTCTTAAGCCTCTTACAAAGAATAATCCATAGGCGGGGCATTTCTCCCCCGGCTCAAGCCTAGTCGTGCCTAGGCTCAACGCTGCTTTATCCTAACTATAGTGTCGTTCTTTACCATCCATCTCCATTCTCATTTAAAATAATAACAGTCGGGTCGGCTATTCCCACAGCCCCAAACTTTTTGTCCATCCTATAAATTCAAATTGTTTTAAAGACGAATAATCAATGCAAAATAAACTCGCGTTGAAAGCAACAAATATTTAAATTTTTGAGGATTATGATGTACGCAGCAGCAGAAACCACTACACACAAAGAAATAATGAATTCATCTAAATCTCTCACCATATCATATATCCATTCCACATGATATGTGTTTTACCCAACTAAGGTCTAAAATGTATATATAAGGAAACGACAAGAATATTTCTAGCATAGCTTAACTAAAAATAGTAACGTTCTAGACCTGTCTTTGTGTACAAGTGACATACCCATGACAAGATAAAGACGGGTTTAGAACGTTACTCTTCTTTAGTTAAGATATGCTAGAAATATTCTCCTCATTCTACTATGCAAGTGACATTACCCATGACATCACAACGGAGTCTTCTACACTCCTAACTGTAACAACACGGATTTTTTTAAATGGAAATTTTTAAATTAATTTTGGAAATCAGAGAAAAATGAAATTTTGGATTTTATAAATTTTATAATTTAAAATGTTGGTTTTTATATTTGAAAAATAAATTTTCAAACGGAATTGGAATCGGAATTAAAATGGAATTTAATTGAATTTTTATTATATAGAAGAGTCATCAAAACATAAAACTCTCTAAAGAGTCCTCAAAACATAAAACTCTCTACAAAAAAAAAAGTATTTAAAAAATATTCAACCGTCCGATCGAGCTGAAATTTTTTGTACAGCTTCCTCTCGTCTTCAGCTACTACTCCCTCAAATTTCATCCAATTCCAACGGTCCGATCGTCCGGAATGTCTTTTTTAGTATTTGTATCTGATTAGAACTATTTTCTTAATCAAACTCTTAATCCTTTATATATCAACTAATTTGTGGATGTTACTTCCTTTCATCTACAAACCATAGCCCCAAGCTTATTCAAGATTTCAACATTAGATTAGAAGGCTTATTTGGTGTTTTCTCGAGTTTGGGCTAGAACGAGATTTAATTATTTTCGCGAGAGGAACGTGATGGTGCGATCTGATTTTTTAGGCTGAATATATGTGATTATTCATGTGATGATTTTGAGGTACGGGACTTGCACAATATGCTCATAAATTCTCTCAAGAGTATTCCGTTTGTTTTCTGTGTCCATTGCACTCATGTTGAATTGTGATATTCATTGGAATCCTGCAAAATTGTTGGAATCTATATATTGATTCATTGTGATATATTATATTGTGATTTGAGCATCGTGTCATGAGATTTTAATATGGCACGGAGAATGGGCACCCGCCAATAGTCCAAAATACGGATATGCTTGAGAATGCATAGGCACGGTGAGGTGAGGCATGGTGACTAATTGATGTGTTATTGATAAATTAATATTGATATAATGCCTGAGTGTTGCATTTGATTTGTATATGCGATTCGTATTGTTGCGATTTATTCATCTTGCTAATTATTTTTTTGAGCATCTATTCTTGTCATATTGTGTACTTCCCCATATTTTCTTTTAGTGGCAGCTTAGCGTGGATTTGGGACGCTATGGATTATTTTGGAGAATTATTTTAGCGCATGGATTGGAAGTTCTGTATTTTTTATATTTAAATTAGTGGTGTAATTTGTAGTTGGGGAATTTTATATTTGAGAGATTATTGTAATCATTATTGTGGAAATAGAAGAATTGTGGTTTCGTTATATTTAAATCGTGGAAATTTGATGCTCTATACTTATTGTTGATGGATTTAGTTTAGTTTTATCGCAGTGGCACATCATGTCCTCTTTTCGGGGGCGCAGGATGTTACAGATGGTATCAAAGCTTAGGTATACGACAACCCTCAGGTCTTGGGTTTTGGGTCCAGCATGCGGGTTAGACATGTTTTTTTTTAGATAGAATTTTTTGGTGATAAGTTGTGTTAGGCAAAGAGGTTAGGTGTGAGGTATTTAAAGTTAATTTTTGGAGACGAGATTTATTTTTGGAGATTGTTGGTGTGACCTGATTTTTTAGTGCTAGGCCTGAATTTCGAGGGCGAAATTCCTTGTTAGTGGGGGAGTATATAACAACCCGGATTTTTTTAAATGGAAATTTTTAAATTAATTTTGGAAATCGAAGAAAAATGAAATTTTGGATTTATAAATTTTATAATTCAAAATGTTGGTTTTTATATTTGAAAAATAAATTTTCAAACGAAATTGAAATCGGAATTAAAATGGAGTTTTAATTGAATTTTTATTAATTAGAAGAGTCCTCAAAACATAAAACTCTCGACAAAAAAAAGTATTTAAAAAATATTCAACCATCCTTAGATGCTCTATACTTATATTTGAGAGATTATTGTAATCATTATTGTAGAAATAGAAGAGTTGTGGTTTTGTTATATTTAAATCGTGAAAGTTAGATGCTCTATACTTATTGTTGACAGATTTAGTTTAGTTTTATCGCAGTAGCATGCCGTGTTCTCTTTTCGGGGACGCGGGGTGTTACACTAACTAATGCGCATTATATCCCATATTCTACTAGCACAAAAGTATTAAGATCAAACGACGCAACTACAATTAATCCAGTGGCCTCGGCCTCGTACACATCAAAAAACCCTAGACTTCTACCTCCAATTGATCTCCTCTGCCATATTCCTTTCCAAAAAACCCCTTTTTCTCCTCCCTCCGAAGCCAATCATGGCTAAACATATGGCCCTCCCTCTCCCTCCGGTCGATCTCCCTAATCTCCTCCAATGACAAATCAATGCTAAGACAGAGACTCACCCAAAATGAACTCAATAGCCCTTAAGGCATGAATGTCTCAAATGATACGAATAGCCCCATGTGTTGGACAGACACAACTATTCTCTGAACATGTATCAACCGATCTATAAAACCCTTGTCAACAGACTCTTTTTTGGTTTCATTAAGGATAACAATATGTATTTTCCTTTATATTATACCTCTATAATGACTCCTCTTTCCCCCTTGAACCTATACCCTTCCTATAAACACGTTAATAAACTTATTTTTTCACATTACCTAACCTATCCAAATAATAATTAATTTCAACAAGATCCGGTAAAGGCAAATGTCAGAAATGCTATCACAACTATAATGGTACTAAAGAAGAACTATGGATAACCTGACTCTTCAAGTATGGCTGTAGAGTGACCACAAACTGGGAAGGATCAGAAGCTGGTGCACAAAGTGCAGGATCCACAACACAAAAAGCATGCAAAAGCAACACATAAGGAAGTGTGCTCAACTCCCCATCCGCACTATTCGTTTCCTCTACCTGAATAGGAAAAAGTTTATTATCCTATTCGGGAAGGGAAAAAAAAGGAGTACAAATGTATTAAGCACTGAGACCTACAACAAAGTATACCTGTAATATTCTCTCCAGCAAGCACTTGCACATTAGCTCACAGCGCTTGCGTACTGATGCAATTGACAGAGGATTGATCCCAACAGCTTTAGCCGATTGTGGGAAAAAATCAAGGGATAAGTTACGCTTGATCACTGTTACAAGCAGTTGATGATTTGGCATCCTTCGCAGCATCCCGGCGATCTGCTCAGTCTTCTTAGCCACTTCTAATGGTACAGAACTACCATCTCTAAAAAGATGAGTCTCTGAACCGGAAGGTTCATCAAACCAGAAATCATAAAATGTCTTGCAGACGAGATCCTGTATTCCAGGGAAGAAAGTTATATCTGAAACTAACTTAAAAGAAACATACAACATATGCACAAGGAAGACAGAAAGGCAACAAAAAGAACTTTCTTATCACGCCTCATCTTTGAATTTGTGGATCCATGAATGAACTTAACCACAACGGTGGCATCATATCTACAAATACTAGGAACTAGTACACATGCTGATATAACAAGGCATACAGATCAAAAGAGCTAACTACGCTTCGTTATAGATCCATCATGAGAAAAAGAGATACATAAAAAAATATATATCTCCTCTATACACCTTGGGGTAGCAATCAAATACGATTCCAAACAATGCAGTGTCTGATATAAACATGTCAAACACAAGGGCGGGCAAGCCTAAATTACACTCCTTTGATTTCTTCTGAATACCTGAATACTGGATTCTTCATCACTAACACGAGAAATAATCTCAATGCAAGCACTGGTGAATTCTGAGAAGTTAGGATTTGAAGTGCACATATCTCTTATGATTTTGATAGCACGTTTCCGAACACTCACGCCAGTATCCTTCATTCTTTCAGCAACCTTCTCAAAATACTGCAAAAACACCCAAAAGTTTTGATTGGGGAGAAAACAGATGCAACTATAGTGGTGTCACCTAGCATAAGCAAGTTAAATATTACAATACCTGCAAACCAACATCAGGATGTGAAGCAATATGCCGACCAACAAGTTCCAGGGCTGCTTCTCTTACAGATATAGCAGAGTCACAAAACCTTCCTTCAACAGCAGTTTGTACAAGCTTATCACGTAACACCTCTGGATCAGCTTCTACAATAATACTAACCTGCTCTCATAAAAAGAAGGCAAAGCGGAAGGTAAGTTCTCAAAGGCAGAAAAAGAAATGTTCACATGTTCTCCTCAAAGATGTGATTTGAGAATTCAAGAATCAACTTCCACACTTACAGCTCGTAATGCCTTAGCACGAATCACAGGAGAGTTCTCCCTCAAACTTGCCTGAAATCAATTAAATTTTCAGAATGAATCATTTGTTTGTACCTAATACAAGCAAAGAAACATTAGACTGACCAGAAGCATATGGAGAATCTTATCAAATCCTCTGGAGAAAGAATTATTTTGTCCCAAAGCTAAAGTAATCTTCTTGACTGAATTTCTTGTCAGTAACGAAGAAACAATTCCAGAGTCACGCACAATTGCTTTAGATTTCAGCCTAGCAAGGTAGTAAGAAAACTTCTGTTGACCACTTGGGTCATCTTTGTACCACAGGCAAAGATAGAACCTGGACACAAATTTTATTAGCAAGGTCAATGCAAAATATCTAAATCCTGAGGGTAATAAATTATGAGTTAATATAGGTACAGACCAGCGAGTAAAAATATGAATATCGTCATCGGACCCAGCATCCTGGAGGTAATTCAAAAGCATCTGCTGAACAATCTCCATTTTTGTAGTTTCAGTGCCTTCTGAAGATTTCTTTGACCGACTATTATTTTTTTTACCATCATCCTTGCCCAGCGACTCGCAGTACGATTGTAAAACAACAAGTTGTTTCCTGCAGAGGCAAAACTGACAATACCAGCTGCCAATAGGAACTTCATGCTCTCTAACTCCCATGCAGTCAACATGATATAATCTGTGACAATCTTCACATAAAATTAATGATTTTTCAATCTTTGCATCCAAACAAACAGAACATGCATCTTTTGGGTGGCTGAGATCAGCACTGTCCACCTCACTTATGAACTCCCGCACAATCCAAAATCCTTCCCTCCTGCAAATGACAGCATCGTGTTTCAACCTCGCAGCAATTGTACCAAGAAGGTCAATTGCCATTGAACGAGCAGCAATATCTTTAGATTTCAGCCCAGCATTCTGAAGTAGCAAGACACAAAGAACCTGCAAGAAACTGTCCTTGATGAAAAAACAATGTAATGCATCCACGCCCCGTTTGTTTCGTGATAGCATTTTGAGTGGATAGTATTATCAAAGATTCGATTACCAAGAAGCATTTTACCAGTCATGCCCCATGAGACCAAACAGTGGATTCTTAGCCGGAATCAAATTTTAGTGTTAGGTTTATACATGGAAAGTGACATGGGAAATTAAAAATCCATCCGTTAGTAATTTGATGGATATTTTTCCTTTATAAACAATCTTAATTACAAATTTTCATGAGAAAGTAAGGAGCCATTCAAACTCAAACTCCACTCAAGTTTAGTGTGAACCAAATGGGGCCTGAATAAAATGTAGTGTGTGTCAGTTATACCTCCAGAATAGGAGCAGAAGCAGGATATTCAGGTAGATTCAATGTTGTCAGCAAATCCATAACAAGATTCTCCATCATTGTCTTCAACTCAGATGCATCATGACTTTTTGTACTCGTAAATCGCTGAAGAACACCGCTCCAAAAGAGACAGCATGCCTCTGTAACTGCCTCGTGGCATTTGTTAGGGTAGCTGGCATCGATTGAGACTTCAACAAAAGGATCATTAGATGCTTCCCTTAAAGCATCAGGAAGGTTTGCACTACAATGAACTAACTGAATCAATAACGCTGTTATTATCTGAATCTGCCTCTGTTCTTCGTCTGGAAGATGATAAGTTCTAGGTATTCGCTTCGAGAGTGGTAACTTCAAAAGCAACTGAAGCACTTCATCCATCACATAAGTGCGATGCTGTGTGTACGTGTAAAATATCTGCAACACCATGATGAAGATGCCAAGCATATCAAGAGAGGGGGGAGGAGTGTGGAAACAGTCTGAATTCAACAAATGAAAGCAGTCAATAACAGCAAATTGAAGGTATGCATACCCCGCTAATTAAACTGATTGCCTTCAGTTGCAAGAGCTGGATATTATCCACCACAAATGTTGTGAAGCTTGTCTTCACCAATTGTAGAATGCAACTATCTGCCAGGCGCTCTATTGACAACAAATCCTTAAGAAAACCAAGAATGGTGCACAGTTTCTGAAGTATGGTATTCACAGCAGCAGAAGTCCTAACAAGACCAAACATTACATCATTAGAGCAAAACTAATTATGGCTTACCAAAATAAACTTGCCATTTAAGTAGATTGATAAGATATATTTATATACACACTTGTTCGCTGCTAATTTCTTCACTTTAACACTCCTAGAAGTGCGCCTTTTCCTATTTGCAGATCCATAATCAGCATCATCCTCATCATCTTCTTCACCTGAAAATTAAATGCGTAATAAGGATATATGCAAAATAGTGAGACAAGCAACAAGAAAAAAAACTTAGGGTGTGTTCAATTGGCAATATTTTCCATGGAAAATCTGTCAGATTCCATATTTTCCATCTTGTGTTTGTGCAAATCCAGATTTGCCTAGAGTACAACCTGATGATGTTATTTTGGACATTTTTCATGGAAAATTTTCTTTGGAAAGGAAGTAAGCAAAAATTTTCCATGGAATTTTTTTCCAACCACTCTAATCAAACACACCCTTGGGCCTTTTTTAATTACAAAGTTGGAAAATGACGAGAAAATAAATAACTTTTATACATAATTAAACACAAAAGAGTGGGAAAATGGATGAGTGACGTTGGAAGATAATACTCTTACCCTCCCGGTTTACCATGGATCCATCTCTTTGGGGATTGGTAAGTACCATTTTCATAAAATATGTGGAAAAGAGAAAAGCATGTGTTGGGAGTTAGAATCCCATTATAACTAAGGATTCTTGTGGTTCCGGAGGATCCAGCTACAGGAGAACCAGGAACGGAGAGCTTTAAACACTATCGTTCCCATTGAATATATTTGCAATCAAGCACCATAAAAGTAAAAAAAAAAATACATAGAAGTATTTCCAATGGAGAAAAGTTATGCCAATCGAACACAAACATAAAGTACAACTTTCATGCACAAGTTGAACTAATTAAGCACAGGACCCGGCGATGATCTGTGTATTTATTTTTTCTATCAATACCTTAGTAGAATAAAGAGATATCACTTTTATGGATTTCTAGTTTTAGTTAAGATATTTAGCTATTAGGGCTTCTTTATCGGTGCCCAAGTCTAGGGACAACTATGATATATGATTTATTCCCTTATTTGTACCGAACTTTCAATTTTTATTAATGAGATTGAAATTGAGACAGAAACCCCTTTGATTTCTTGTGTTTTGTGTGTGTGTGTTGCACTTCCTCTAATTTACGTCATGGATAGCCTATATTCAAGAAACTTATTATGACTTGGTTCGTGCAAATGGCGACAAATTAGAAGCACCCAAAGTCGAATAGCCTACCTTCAAAAAAACCATTTTCATTTGGCTTATGAAGGGCCCGATATGCTGGATCACAAGCTGACATAATGTCCATGATTTGACGCCTACAGAACTCCAGGATTCTTTCAATGATCTAAAATGGATAAATCTCAATCACTCAACAGGTCACAAGAAAATCAGCAAAACACAAAATCTAAGCTACAAGGGGTGTGACATCATTTAAGCACTGCAGATGAAACACATAAATAATTTATTAAATAAGTTGAGCTGAGGTACATACCTCTTCCTTGTAAAGCTGCTTTGCCATGTCTTTATAAGCCATTATCATTAAAGAAGCGTGAATGGACTCAAGAGCACTGTAAATCGAGGAGACTACATCTGAATCTGACTGGAATGCAAACAGTAAAATTAGTCGTAACCACAAGGATAATAAAGGTAAGCCAAAAAAGACATAAATGAAACAAAACAAGTGACCCATTTACAACGCATCAGATATTAGTAGCGCAATTTTAACCATGTGCTCGGAATCCATGGTTTTTTCCTTTGTTAGATGAAGTATCATTTCCTTTATTCTTTATTTTCTTTTTTGCGGACGTGGGGGGTGGGGGGTGCAAGCCGCTATGCAATATATTCATCTATGGGCTAATCTGAAAATAAAATGAGAATATTGAAGAGTAGCTAGACAAGGGGAAGAAGAGTATAAAGGAAAATTGCAATTGTAAAAAGTAAATATATCCACCACTCGGGCAGAATAAGAATGGGAAGAAGATAGGTGCTCACAAGCTTTAATTTGGATATATACAATTTTCACATGCTTGACCATAATTCTATTTTTTACACTGTAATACCACCATAAGTTTATAGGGCAAGAATGGAGCCCCTTGTAAATACATGTTATTAACAGTGGGGTAGGTAAAATATTTTTGGCATGGCCCTAGCAGCCCCAATATATTATGTCAAAAGGTACAAACATGTGAAGCACCCAATAGTAAATAGAAGACAGCGAGATGGAGCAAGTTCACCAAAATAAGCTTCGGACGAGGTACAAAATTAAACAATATAGTGAGAAAACGTGTTCGTGTATCAAGCTCCCAATTGCAGTGAACAAATAAAAGAAAATGCTCTATAGTGTGGCCAAGTAGCAGAGTTTTATAAGAATAGTAGCCAAAATCTGGTGGCTAATTTGAAATTTTTGAAAGTAAAAATCAACATTACACCATTTGTACCATTCTGTTTTCAGAAGCCCCAAAAACCCAACAATCAAGAAACTCTAACGTAGTTCCATAAGCATATCAATATGTATTGAGAAACAACGTAGGACACGACATGACGTGTGCAAGCATATAATATGTGTCCAACACATCAAGTATAGTACAATTCCTCAAGAAAACTTTCCAAATAAACGTATAAAAGAGTAAATGACGTTTATTTTTTTATTTTTTAAATGGCTCGGATACGTTTAGGATACGCTGAGGACACATTAAAATTCGTTTTAGGATACATGGGGCGTTTTTTTATTTTAAAACATATGTTTTGTGGCTAAAAACATAAAAATGAAAAGTTTTAAGTTATAACAAAACTCAAAACTCACGACTGCTTTAACTCATAACAAAACAACTCATAACCCAGCTAGGTTTTCATTTCCCACCCAAAACTCACCCGACGGCTAACAAAACTCCAACCCAGCTCCGGTTTTCAACCCATCTGACTATTCCGGCTAGGGTTTTCATTTCCCACCTCAATCCGACCTCAATCCGCCTCAATCGAATCCATCTGGAGTTCCGGCTAGGGTTTAAACCCATCAGGTATGTTTTTTTTTTCACATCCGGTATTTTTTTCCACATCCGACCTCAATCTGTCATTATTTAGTGTTGTTCATTCTTCTTAACTGTTTTTTTATGCTTTTATTTCTGAGTTGTTCTTTTTTTCACCCCTTAACTGTATTTTTTATGCTTTTATTTCTGGGTTGTTCTTTTATGCTTTTTTTTTTCTCTCTGTGTATTTTTTTTTCACTTCTAGACTTCATTTGGAGCTTTTTTCCCCCTTAACTGTGTTGTATTTTTTTTTTCACTTATAGACCTCATTTGGAGCTGCTGCTGTATTGTTTTTAGATTTTTTTTCTTAACTGTTTTTTGTGTTTTCTAATTATGTTTGTAGATTTTTTTTTTTTTGAAATGGCATCTGGACCTACTCAATCTAGTACAAACAATACGGCAGCATCATCAATGGATGAGGATTCTTCCAAGCCACTTTGGGATTATACTACAAAGAAGGATAAACTTGTAGTAGGCGGTGGAAATATGAAGTGGAGTTGGAATTTTTGTTTCAAAGAATTCACAAGCTCATATACAAGAGTGCGTGTACATTTGCTTAAGATGTCGGGACAAGGCATTGGGGCGTGTAAAAAGGTTAAATCAGAGGATCTTGTAGAGATGCAGAAATTAGAAGAAGTAGAGAGAAAGAAAGAGCAATCACAGCCTAATAATATTCCACTACCATCTTCAACTGTTATGGGTGGATTGTTTCAAAATTTTAGCGCGAGAAAGAGAAAGGCATATTCGAGTGCAAGTGGATCCCTTGAGAAGGTGTTTAATATGGGGGTACGGGAGCAAATGAATGCCTTGGTCAGCTGGTTTGCCTTTCCACTTATCACGTAACCCTTATTTAGGAAATGCATTGAATTTGCCGCAAACACTTCGATTCCGAGTTATAAGTGTTCTGGTTACAATTTATTGAGGACTACTCTTTTGCAAAGAGAGAGCAAATATTGATCGGTTGTTGGGACCTACACGATCCATGTGGATGGAGAAAGGTGTAAGTATTGTGAGCGATGGTTGGAGTGACTCCCAATGAAGGCCCCTTGTCAACTTTATTGCCGTGACGAATGGGCAACCAATGTTTTTGAAGGCGGTGGATTGTTCGGGGAAAGAAAGGATAGTGCTTTTATTGCTAACTTGTTCATTGAAGTGATAGATGAAGTTGGAAGTGACAAGGTGATCCAAATTATTACCGATAATGCCACCAATTGTAAAGGTGCGGGGCAACTTATTGAAGCAAAATATCCAAACATTACATGGACCCCCTGTGTTGTGCATACACTTAACCTTGCGTTGAAGAACATTTGTGCCGCGAAGAATACTCAAAGGAATGAAGCCACTTATTCTCTTTGTAGTTGGATAACCGATATTTCCGGGGATGCCATTCAAATAAAAAAAATTATTATGAATCATGGTATGAGACTTGCTATGTTCAACGAATTTGTGAATTTGAAGTTGCTCTCGGTAGCAGATACACGATTTGCTTCGGTTGTGGTGATGCTTAGAAGGTTCAAGCTTATAAAGGGGGGTCTCCAAGCAATGGTAATAAGTGACAAATGGGCTTGTTATCAAGATGATGACCAAGGAAAAGCAGAGTTTGTGAGGGAGAAGGTGTTGGATGTAAAATGGTGGGTTTCCATTAATTATATTCTCTCTTTTACGGCTCCCATTTATGATATGCTTGGGTTGTGTGACACTGATAAGCCTTGATAAGCCTTGTCTTCACATAGTAAACGACATGTGGGATACGATGATTGAAAAAGTGAAGGCGGCTATATATCAACATGAACGCATAAGATATGGAGATCATTCACCTTTTTACGAAGTGGTATATGAAATACTTGTATCTCGTTGGGACAAGAACAACACCCCCACTTCATCGTTTGGCACACTCTATGACTCCAAGGTTAATACTCAACTTTAGTAATTATTTATTTTTGCACAAGTATATCCATTTCCCTTACTTTTTGAGTTTGAAATAAATCTTCCTGTTTTTTTCTTCAAAAGGTATTATAATGATCAATGGCTTTTTGAAGACCGAAGCAGAGTACCTCCCAAAAATGATACTGAGATTATGAATGGAAGTATAAAATGCTTCAAAAAATACTTTCCAAATCTTGAAGAACGCAATCGAGTTGGTATTGAGTATGTCAATTTTGCACAAAAGTCCGGGGGATTTGATGAGTTTGACTCCTTGAGCAATCGTTATAGTATGGAACCTATGACTTGGTGGGTTCTCTACGGCGCTAGTGCACCCACACTTCAAAAGCTTGCAACAAAGATTCTTATGCAACCGTCAACTTCATCTTGTGCGGAGAGAAATTGGAGCACCCACTCCTTTGTGAATTCAACCAAAAGGAATAAAATGACACTAAAACGGGGTGAAGACTTGGTGTTTATTCATAGCAACCTCCGCCTCCTATCAAGGAGGACCCCGGAATACACAATGGGAGATACTAAAATGTGGGATGTTGCTGGTGATGCGTTTGACACACTTGAAGATGTTGGAGAACTTCAAATGGCAAATCTCTCCCTTGATGAGTCGGAGTTGGAGAACATGGTACTTGATGATGTGGTCATAGGAGGTGATGATGCCGTTGATGTTGGATCTATTTAGTGATTCAGATACTATGAAGCCTGGATGCTCTCGGGAGGCTTCTCTCTATCATATTTTTATACTACGGATATTATCTTTATTTTTGTCTTATGTTTTTGTTGGAACAACCTTTTATGTTAATGATGTTTTATTGTAATGGTGTTTATTTGCTGACAACAATCATCATATTTGAGCACTTTAATATAATGGTATTTGATGCTTTACTTTACTTTCATTTTATTCAAGTTTATCATTAATATATATAAAATAGAATAATAAATATTTAACGTGTCCTAACGTATCCGTATCCTACATTTGTGAAAAATCATGTATCCCGTAACCCGAATCGAGTCATATCCCGTATTACGTGTCAAGTCCATGCTTCTTAGGCTTTGACTCAAGTCGGGCACGCTATGAAACGTTGCCGACACATTGGGACACGTAAGTACATTTTTCTGGACACGTAAAAAGACATGTAGGGACACGCTTTGGACATATGAAAATTTTTTTTTTTCCTCCTGTGATGGTGATTCTGCTTTATTTATGATTTTTAATGCCAAAGTGTGTTTGAATTTTGTTTTGTATGGTCCATTTTCTTAATTTCATGTTAAGAATGCTCTAATAATGTGTTTTATGGGAAAAAAATTGTTTTCTTTCATTAAAATATATATATTTAAATATATATCATATATTATATGTATCATAGCGTGTTGTATCCCAGTTTTTGGATCAATCACATGTCGCGTATCGTTACACGTATTACGTGTCCGTGCTTCATAGCTGAAATATAAGAAAAATAACTAGTCCTTCGAATTTATGCTACAATACAATAGCGTAAGATACTAACCACTTAAATTTCAATATCAGACCAATGTTCTAAAAGCCGCACCATAAGGCACAGGCATGGCAAAAAGGCCTGGTCAGCGCGCGTGTAAAGCGGTCAACAGCCACGCGCATAAGGCATGTAAAAGGCACGCCTTTTATTTATTTTTTTCATTTAAGGAAACGGCGTCATTAAGGAATTCTTTTTTTTTTTTGGTATCAAACCCCACTTAAACAACCTAAAGAAAACCCACAACAAGGGTATAATGGGCTTATGGAGCATGCATATGTAAAAAAGGGCTATCAAATATACGGATATATTTTAGGTATGTATTATTTTATTGTTTTACTAGCCATTGTATAATTAAAAAATATTTTTAAAAGGGGAAACTCATTTTTTACGTATAGGCTCGACCACGTCACGCGCCATTTGAAATCTGGAATTTTCTAAAATGTAATTGAAATTTATTGAATTTTATTTGGATTTGGCCTAAGTTAGAATAAGGATGAAAGGGCAAGGGTAGTTTGGCCATTCGGTTAAGCTTGGGGAGCCAGCTAGGATTTAAAGGATTGGCAGTTTTGTATTTTAGTAGGAGCGTGAAAGTCAAGAGAAGAGAGAGAGTTGTACACGATTTTACTCCGCGACCGCGGCTCCCTCGGGGTTGGTTCACGGGTCTTTCTGGTTGGTTTTAGTTAAGGGGAGTTTACACTTTTCTTTAGCTTTGTTTTCACCCTATCTCATTCTATGAAGCACCGATTCTTTGAAAATGGCTCGAGTCCGAATCGGATTCGAAATGGGTGTGAGTGCGGCCCCGATTCGAACCCTAAAAGAATCGAGAAAAAATTAATAAATCTAAAATTTCGATTCGGCAGGCATTCGTTTAGGATTTGTTTTAATTTGTTTTTTTGCTTAAAAGTACGTAAAACTGGGATCATTTTACAAAATTAAAAATGTTATGTGCTTTAATTTATAAACTTAAACTTTTTAAAACAACACAGTTGAACAATTTCATATCATCTCATACATAATCGGCCTCTTAAAAATCGATGAAACCATAGACCCTACTCAACTCACTTCGGCTTCACCACTAGGGTTGTTCCAAGACACATTGATACTCTCTCTCTCTCTCTCTCTCTCTCTCTCTCTCTCTCTCTCTCTCTCTCTCTCTCTCTCTATATATATATATATATATATATATATCTGTGTGTGTGTGTGTGTGCGCGCGCGTACGATAGTTTTGTAAATTTTATGCAATGATTTAAAGCTTGTCTTTTAGAACAATTCAAAGCTTCAATAATTATTTTATTAAGTTTAACCTCTATAGCATATTACTTTGTCAATTCCCCCTTTTAGCTTGCCTTTTTTAATTATGCCTATAATTTTTCTCCCTGTTTGATTATTAAAATTACGAATTTTATTTTTCTGTCTCGTGAAAATTTATAAATGAAATATTGTTATAGTTAGTGATTGACAGATTGTTTCTATGATTAATATCTATTTATAAAGAACTATATATTGTATTATTTTTTTCACCGGACCTGCATCCTATTTTTCTAGAGAAATTTTTAATCGCCGCACCTACACTTTGTCACACCCGCACTCCGAACCCGCATACATGCTTCTTAGCTCTCATCAAATAAAACAGCATACATATTAGACTTCATCACTTACCACTAAAACCCTAAACCTTCATTAGAGTACACCTTTAAACCTTAAATTAAGGCTTACACTTTGAGATTTCTTCAAGAGGGAGACTTGATCAGATTTTCAAAGATATCGAAGTTCAAAATTTGAATATGGGGTATTTCAAAATTTATAATAGTCATTGATTTGTTGATTTTAATCGTTTGAGATAGGTTTCATCCTAGTATGGTTATTGTGTGTGCTACATATATTCACCCTTGCTTGTATACATATATTTCATTCTATGTGTTGCATCTTTATATGTTATACTTGTATATAAATCCATCCTTGTTGCACGCATGTTTATGTGATCTTATTTCCATGTCGAGTAGTTGGGAAAAATTCGTAATTAGATGAATTTACGCATATGATAGGTTGTAGAAATTGGGAAGAATAATAATAATAATAATAATAATAATAATAATAATAATAATAATAATAATAATAAGGGAAAAAATATAGTAAAAATCAAAAGGAAGTGCCTTAAAACATGCCAAACAACTACAAGCGAAGAAAATTTTGAGAAATATAAATGGGCTAAAAAGGAAGTTAAGAAAATAGTAAGAGATGCTAAGTTAAAGGCGTATGATGATCTTTATACAAAATTAGGAACATAAGAAGGGGAAAAAAGTATTTATAAGCTTGCTAAACTTAAGGACAAGAAAATAAAAATTTAATAACGTTTGTATTAAAAGTGATGATTCGAAAATCCTAGACAAGGATGATGAGATTATGGAAAAATGGAAAAACTACTTCAAGAGATTATTGAATGGAGATAATGGGAGTAGATTATATATATATATATAATCTTAGGGAGACTCGAGAAAATATAATTTTTCGTAGAATTAGGACAACGGAGGTTAAGATTGCTCTAAAAAAGATGAAAACGGAGAGGGTTTTAGGACCAGGTGATATCCTATTGAGGTTTTAAAGTGCTTAGGGAAAAAAGGAGTGTTTTGGCTTACAAAATTATTTAATAGAATTATAATGACTAATAGGATGCTCGATGAATGGGAAATAGTGTTTTAGTACCTATTTATAAAAATTAAGGGGATATATAAAGTTATCGAAATTATCGTGGTATTGAGTTAATGAGCCCTACAATAAAACTTTGAGAGAGAGTGATTGAATATAGATTGATATGGAAAACAAGTATCTGAGAATCAATTTGAGTTTATATCTAGGAGAGGTCAACAATGGAAGCAATTTATTTATTAAGGAAATTAATGGAGAGGTATAGGGAGAAAAAGAACCTTCATATGGTTTTTATAGATTTGGAGAAGGCACATGATACGATACCAAGAGATATAATATGATGGGTTCTACATAAAAAAAAGGAGTGACTCATATTAATGTGATTAAGGATATGTATGATGGGGCCATGACTATAGTAAGAACATCACTTAGAGAAAGTAGTGAATTCTCAATTAATATAGGTTTGCACCAAGATTCAACACTAAGTCCTTTTCTTTTGCTCTTATTATAGATGAGTTGACTGGACAAACACAAAATAAGGTATTGTGGTGTATTCTATTTGCAGATGTTATTGTTATAATAGATTAGACTAAGACAGGGATTAATGCTAGATTGAAATTGTGGAGGGAAATTCTAAAAACAAGAGAATTTAAAATAAGCAGGACTAAAACAGAATAATGTAGAGTAGTAATAGGAGGACAAATGGGGATGTGAAATTAAATGGTCGAGATAACTAAAAACAATCATTTTCGTCATTTAGGCTCGATTATCCAAAAAGATAAGAGATATTAGTGATGACGTTACTCATATAGTTAAATCAGGTTGGGTTAAGTGAAGAAGTGCAACCGGCGTATTGTGTGATATGCGTGTAGGGGGTGTAAACGAGCCGAGCCGAACCGAATAGTAGGATGCGCAAGCTTGGTTTGAAAAGATTAATGAGCTTAAAAATGTGTTCAAGTTTGGTTTGTTTATTTCACGAGTCGAGCTCAAGCAAGCGTTAATCAAAACAAAAATGAGCCGAGCTCAAGTAGCTTGAATGTTTTACACTATTTTCGTATGATCATTTGTAATCGAGTCGAAATCGAGTCGAGCTCAACAAGATTACGAGCTTAAAATTTTGTTTAAGCTTGGTTTGTTTACCTTACAAGTCAAGCTTGAACGAGCTTTTATCCGAACGAACACGAGTCGAGCTAGAATAGCTTGGTTTGTTTTACAGTCCATGGGAAATTTTATACGATGGTCATTAAACCCGCCATGTTATATGAGAAAGAGTGTTATAGGCAATCAAAAAAAAAATGTGCAAAAAATGAGTGGCGGAGATGCGAATGCTAAAAGATAGAATTGTGATAAAACTCGAAAGGATAAAATTAGAAATGAAAAATTCGTGAAATGATAAAAGTATCTCTTATAGAAGATAAATTGTGAAAAAATCGACTTAGATGGGTTGGACACGTCAAGTATAGAACAATGGATGCCCCCGTGAAGAAGAATGATTTAATTAGTATTGGTGGTAACACAAAGGGTAGAGGAAGGCTTAAATTGACTTGGTGGGATATTGTAAAAAATGACATGATATGATGTGGTTTAATCGAAAATATTGCACTAAACATAATGGAATGGAAAAAAAGGATTCATGTAACCGACCCCAAATTATTGGGAAAAGGCTTTGTTGAGTTGAGTTGAGAATAATAACTAATTTGTGCAAATTTAATCTTGATAAAGAAGTTAATCTAAGAGATTGAAATTGTTATTGTTGGAGGATGCATAAGCATTCCTTGGCCAAACCACTTGATGGACGGGATGTGCTCTCGGGCTATTTTCTTGCCTTTTGTCTCGTGAGTGATGCCATGGTCCTTGGGTTGTTAAGTCAGTTTGTTATGGGAAGTTAATCCCCTATTGTGCCTTGTGATTGTGATCGCATTTGTTTTGGGTCATAGAGTGTTCGGAGGATAAATGACGAGGGTGAACGAGAGTAGGGATGGCAACGGGGAGGGTTTGGGGCGGATTTTCAAAAATGCTAACCCGCCCCGTTACGAGAGTACACACCATATTGAGGGAGTGCAAGGGGAATTTTGATATATGGGGGACTTTAGGACGTGTAATGACATGTGATGAGATCCTAGGATTTAATGTTTATCTTGGGATGATAGTCGAGTGTTCATAGAACATTTATATGAGCCTCATGAGTTTCCCGCTCACACCCTACATTTTATATATGCATTATAGGTTTGAAGGACTAACGGTTTATTGGTGTTGATACAGCGTATTTCACATTTGGGTTGCAGAGACGAATAGAAGGATTTGTACTTTATTTTCAATGCATTGTACCTTTCATTATAATAACAATTGTAAAGGATATTTTGAGATCAATGAGAATGGAGAATAGAGTGTTTATTTATTCATGTTATGCGTTTGCAAATGTTTATTTAGCCATTGGCCAATGTTAAATGGTTAGCAAAGGTTTTAATTTCACACGTATTTTACTTTTATTTTAGTAGCACCTCTCGAGGTGTTACAGGATCTCTCTCATGTTGATGTATATAATGACGGAGCATGTATGAGTAACTAATTTCACAAGACTAGTCTTAAGTGAAGGAATCCAGGAAAGATTGGTCAGTTATATGAGAAATACTGCAACAACCATCTGATAATGTGGAGAGGTGGTTTTATCCCTTAGGTTCCTCCAAGATTTGCATGCATAGCAGGCATGGAGAAGGTTACCTCTACTGCACCCAAACAAGAACCAAAGCCCCATGATCCCTTCCATCACTCGGCCTGAGCCAAGTCCTTTGCATCAGTACTGGGAGGGGATTCAGCATCAAAAGATCTGCGTCTTAAACAGCCCTCAACCTTCAAAGGAGAACCTGTCGGAATTTTTTTCAAAAGATCTATGTTCTCTTGCTGATCCTCTCAAGTTTGCATTGATTGGTACATTCTATTTTGAAAAACCTTCGATGGAGGCTCTCATAGGGTATTTCACAAAGTACGTTTGAAGGCCTCATTACATTTTTATTAGTCATAATTTGCAAAGAAGATTACTTATTACTTCCATGTGTGCCTTAGCACAAGCATATATTTTAATAACACATGAAAGTATCCATATGGACCCCCGAGTTTATAGATGATGTCGAATTCCCATTAATGCCTGTTTGGATCTTATTCTTTCGATTGTGGATTGCCAGCTCATTTGTTCTATATTCTCCTTGTTCTCTGTTGCTCAATTGGTTGGAAGTCCATTAAAACTAGATGCATCAACATTGTCTTTGATTCAGCCAAACTTAGCTCGTGTTTGCGTAGCTCTTGATCTAGCAAAACCTCTTGTGAAGCAGGTAGGGATTGGATGTGGTTCCAAAGGCTTTTGGCAGCCTATGAAGTATGAAAACCTCCCAAAGTATTGCATGGTCGTAAGCAAGCAAGGGCATGATGCAGAGACTATGGTTAAATACTTGAGCAGCAGAGGGTGAATATAGGGGAGATGGAACGAAAAACTCACACTCAAATGAAGTAGAGGAAAAGGCCAGTGCAAGGGTATGAAGACAAATGTCATGGTACAAATAAAAAACTATTGCTATCAAAGGAGAGGGTTACCAAAGAACCAATGGAATTTGTCTACGGGAACATACACAGAAGCTAGGGGTTCAGCTTTAGAGGAATGAAAACAACCGGGCCAGAGTTATGAAAGGCCAGGGAAAAACATTTGGGTGATGTGAGGACTGCTGTGATTTCTAATCCAAAATTTAATCTATTGGAGGATTTATCTTTGTCCCCTTAAGGAACTGATTTCCCTCCAACATAAACTGATCAGCAATTTGTTAACATATCAGTATCTGATAATGTAAATGAAACTGAAGAGTATTGATCCTCCATGAAAAGAAAACTTAAAGGTATTTGCAGAAGTCACTGGAAGAAAGCTTTACTAAATATAGTAGGGATAAGGAAGGCAGAGGAAGGAAAGATGAACAAGCCATCAAACCCCGTGTTCAAGTGTAAAGAAGGTCTCAAAGCTCCCAACGATTATCAATTTCTCAATGATTAATCTCCTCATATGGAATGTTAAAGGGGTTGCAATAAGCCCTCCATTTGAAGACTTAAAAATCTTTGCAAGTTACATAAGTTCTGTTTTAATTCTTTAAGAACCTAGAAGTGGAGCTGGAAATTCAATTTCAGTAGTGAGGAAATTAAATTTCCAAGATGGAGTATGAAATTGCAATGGTAAGATTTGGATATTATGGATAGTCAGCCAATTTTCAGTTGAAATGTGCAGCACCCATTGTTGGCTTCTTGTATCATTCTATCAGGGATTCAGATGTATGAGGAAAATGCGATCAGTTTGGGAGGAAGATCGGTGGAACCATATACTTGACATGTATTCTTCTATAAATTTTCCTTAGTTGGTGGAAAGAGACAATAGTTGACTACGCAGTTATGTATGACTTCATTAATGCAATTTCAGTGAGTTCTTTGTCTTATTTGAGGTTTATGGCAAGCAAGTACACTTGTAATCATAGGGCTGGTTTGGGTAGAATTTGAACTAAATTGGATAGCACTAATGACGTAAACAACACGTCAATGGCCAAAAAAATCAGACAAATATGAATTCTAGAGAGAGAAACAAAGAATCTCGTATATTCAAGATTAAAAATGAGGAGTACAAGGGGTATTTATAGGGAGAGAATACTAAAAGACTAAAAAGGACAATTATTAACAAAAATATATCTAATTAGTCTCAAACATGCTTGGAGACCAATTAAAGGATAAAAAGGGGATAAAAGAACTAAAATAAAAATAAATAAATAAATAAAAGAAAATTAACATCGGATTTCCACCACTCTCCCCCTCCCTCCCCCCCCCAAAAAAAAAAAAAGAGTTCGTCCATAAACTCAAAGGAGAAGGCCCACAGAGTCACCCTCCAAAACCGTAATCAACGCATGCTGGGGAAGCTCTTCGGATGCGTCGATGTACTCAGGTGGATGCTCCATCGCTAAAAGGGCACGACGACGCAGGAGAGAGCACTCTGAAGCACTGTGTCCAGCATTGTCACAATTATAGCACCAGAACGTAGGAGGGGCTGAAGGTGGCACGGAGGAAGTAGTGGTGGGAAAGACTGATGCCGATGCAAGAGAAGGAGCTGAAGCAAACACTGATGTAGGGGGATCTCGTGAAGCAGGCTACTGATGCTGTGTGATACGCTTCAACCTTGGTCGCATACTCAACCACTTTCAAAAAGGTCGGTATCTCTCTCAAACCAAAATCATGTTGAATGTACGGCTGAAGTCCCAATATAGCGGCTAATCCGCTAGTCCTCTGTCTCGGAGAGGCGAGTCCGGGTGCAAAGGAGCCGGAACTGCTCCGTATACTCCACCACCGAAGGCGTATCCTATCGGAGTGACTAGATTCGCGCTTATATGTCGGTGGTATGAATGAGGTCTGAAGAGCGGCCTTTAGCTCGGGCCAGGTCTGGATGAGAGGAAGCCTTGCAACTGTTCGGCGGCAGCAAAGATCGTTCCACCAAACTCGAATAAATCCCTGAAATTTGGCGGCGACGAGAACAAAAGGGCGGCCATGAACCAGCTTATAGTCAAAAATCGTCTCCATAGCAGCCAACCAATCAATCATATCATCTAGAGAGAATCATTCTTCGAGCATAAGAACGTCAATGCGTATATCCCCACGGAGAATCCGAGAAAGTAACTGAAGTGCCATAGATAAGGGCTCTCCATCCTAATGAGCATCAAGGCCCATCACATCACCCGACACAGGTGCAACATAATTAGCAGGTATTGGTGGTGGTGGATGAGGAGGGGGAACATGTGGAGCTATGGGAGGTGTTGGGGACTGCGTTGATAATGGGAATACGTGCCAATTAGATGGCACGCTCTCCACAATAAAAGCATTAGCGGTCTCATAATGGTACGAAGGCAGGGGCACTGGGTGGGGGAGGGAAAATCCACTCCTAGGCGTTGCGACGGTTATTCCCAGCGTCGAAAGAGGAGTTGGTGTAGAGCAGAGAAAGATCATAATGTGAAGGGGTATGATGATAGAGGGGGTGTTACGTATGGTGGTGGATGAGGGTGTAAGCGTGGATCAATGTGTCGGGAACCAAAAATGTCAATATTCCCATCAAAACCATATGCTGGTGCACGATGGTCTAATGGGACAGGCGATGTGAGTGGTCGGACAAGGCCGGCCGAGAGAGTAGGGGATTTCGTTTGGGGCTCCGGGCAACTTGGGTAGAGTCGTATTTCTGGGTGGTTCGAGTTCGTGGATATAACCAAAGGCTCTGTGGTCCGAAACTTGGCTAAAGGAGTGGAATTGGAGGTCAGGATCAAACCTTACGTCCAGGGTCCGGAGGGTGGGCAGGAGACTTGGGTAGGCCGGGATGCCAGTTGGGTCGAACAGGTGCCGGCAAGGGGTTTTTTTACTAGGGTTTTGGGTAGGGTAACTTCGGGTTTGGGTTATGGCCAGAGTTAGAGTGGGTTAGGGCTATCTTGGGTTCGATTTGACAAGGGTTTGGGGTGGAAGCAGGTCGGGTACCATTCTGGACGGAGGTGGGTCCATCGGGGAGGTTTTCGAAGGCGAAACAGTGAGAGTTCTGGACGGAGGTAGGGTCGTCTGAAATTCCGACCAGGCCGGAGGTGATTGGTTTGCCGCCTAGGGCGGGAGTTGAACTCCCCCCTCCGTGCGCTTTTTTCCCAAGGGTCACTTTTCCGGGTCTATGAATAATGGGTTCCGGGGGTACATTTGTGGTGCTAGGGTTTTGAATCTTGGAAAATTGTTACAATAGGGCTTTGAATTGTTGTTGTTTTCGTGCCAAATCTTCCATTCTTCAATCGTTCTTCTCTTCCATTCTTGTTATTTGCTCTCTCAATTCTTGATTAATCTCGTCTTGAAATCAATACGTTTTCTTCCGGGCATTCGAAAAGTAGGGCACGCTTTTGATAATCTATACAGCAAAACACCGATTTGGAAACGATACCTTGCTCTGATACCCATTTGACGAAAACTACACGTCAATGACTTAAAAAATCAAACAAATATGATTTCTAGCGACAGAAACAAAGAATTTCTTATATTCAAGATGGAAGTTACCCTCAAATGAGGAGTACAAGGGGTATTTATAGGGAGATAATTACTTGTTAATCACGTAATAAACTAAAAGACTAAAAAGAACAACTATTAACAAAAATATACCTAATTAATCCCAAACATGCTTGGAGACCAATTAAAGGATAAAAAAGGGGATATAAGAACTAATATAAAAGAATAAAAGGAAAATAACATCGATTTCCCATCAGCTAATTCCATCTAGCTTCAATTTATGTTTCAGATCACTTTCCCCTATTTGTTTTCATTCAAACTCAAGGGGGAGCCTTCCCAAAAGCATTCAGACTCAAGAACATGTGGTTGTCTTCACCATGGCTTTCATGGTTGGTTTGGAATAGCTGGTGCCAGGAGGTTCAAAGAGGGCCCAAGGAAAAAAAATCTCAAAAACGGGATTGGAATGTCTCCACCTTCAAAATTGTGTTTTAAGCATATTAAGGAAGCTGAGGACCTCGTTTTCCAAAAGGAAAAAGCCATGGAGAATTGGAGACCTAATACTCTGATAAGGCAAGAAGAATTGGAGACCTAATACTCTGATAAGGCAAGAGAGAATCTGTATCACTTGTAATGTGAGGAAGAATTTTGGCAACAAGAGGCTTGCATGAGATGGTTAAAGGAGAAGAATAAAAACTTGAAATTGATGGGAATCCCATTTTATTTTCCATTTATTTCTATTTTTATTCTTTTATTTTAGTTCTTTTTTTCCTTTTATTCATTTTAATTGATCTCTAACCATGTTTGGGACTACTTAGGCATATTTTTGTTAATAGTGGTCCTTTTTGGTCTTTTAGGCAATTGCTTGATTAGCAAGTAATTACATCCATATAAATACTCTTGTACTACTCATTTGAGGACACTTCTCTCATTTTTGAATATAAGAAATTATTTGTTTCTCTCTCTAGAATTTGTATTGGTTTTGTTTTAGCTATTAACGTGTAGTTTACGTCAAATTGGTATCAGAGCGAGGTGTCGATCATCCGATTGGTGTATTGGTGTGTAGTTATCAACAAATCGTATGCTACAATCTCAATGGCTCCAAAAAAATTCAAACAAAAACAAGATGAGATCCAAGAACTGAAAGAAAGCATTCAAGAATTGAAGTCAAGTAATCAAGATCTCAACAAGAAATTTGATGCCCTCTTCCAACTCTTCTCTACTAATCCGCCTCCCACCACCACGGAGAAGTCGCCTGAATCCAACCCCCGAAGACCCGAGAAAGAACCAGTCGAAAATTGTGGACATTTTGATAAGCAATCCGACCTGTCCCACTGGATCGAGTTGTCACCCTACCCCACAATCGGCGGCAGCCTTACCAGGGCTTTCGGCTGACCGGAACCACCAAGAACACATATCACCCCTGCCAAGAGGGGCGAACGATCTGAACTCGACGATCAATATCCCTTTTCTGGCCCGATCGGGAATGCCAACAGGCGAGCAATGTCAGAAGATCGTGTTTAACACCGATGATTCTGAAAATCCTAGAAGATCCGACAAGGCAAGCCTACTCGCCTGAGTTCATGGTTCAAAGTAGGGCTGTGTTTTTTTTTCCGATTTTTTCCGAATTTGGAATGAAATGTTGGTTTGTCGATTTCCGATTTCCGATTTTTTCGAAAAAAATCGGATCGAAAAACGGAAATAATTCTGAATTTCCGATTTTCCGATTTTTTCGAAACTATGCCGATCCGATTTTTTCGAAATATTTCCGATTTTTACGCTTTCTTTTCCGATTTTTTGAAAGTTTCCCATACCCCACATCGGTTGGGAAAGGTAGAGGGAGAGGGCTTCAAAATATGCTTTATAAAAGGAGAGTATCCTCTTAACTTCTACACAAATGAAAAAATGGGCTAAATCCTCGTGTATTTACATGTTGGGTAAGCATTTGTCTTTGTTTCTTTAAAATGAGAATTTTGAGTAATCGAAAATCCATAATTTATTTTTTTTAAATTTTGGAATTTCCGAAAATCCTGGATTTTTAATATATTTTGTGAATTTCCGATTTTTGCCGATTTTCCGATTTTTCTGAATTCGGAAATTTTTTAAATTTTCCGAAAAAATCGGATCAAAAATAGGAAAAGTTATTTTATCTCCGAAAAAATCGGAATTTTTTCCGAAGAGGCATTTTCCGATCCAATCTGACCGAAACACAGCCCTGGTTCAAAGTATCGGCCAATATCGAGTTGACTCGATTTGGCCTACTGTTCGGATACCGTGGCCCGAGTTGAATAATAGGCATTTTTTGCTCAAATCGGACCATATCGAAGAGATCTCGATCAACTAGAAAAATACCGTCGCAATATCAGTTGTCTTGGTCCATATCGGCGTGATCTCAGTCGTCACGGACAATATCTGACAACTCGTTGTAAATTTTATTGTAATTAAAAAAATCATTAAATTTGTACTACTTCTATCAAATTCGTCATGTTAATTATGATTGAATTAAATCCTTACCATATAAGTGATAATGTATTTATATATATTAATTTAAGATATATATCATTGCGTTGAAAACACTTCTTCATTTACTTAAAATATAAATGAAAAGATGTATCGCTATTAAACTTACTATATACTAAAATGTATCATTATTTAAGTGATAAATATATATTTATATAAAAATCATTATTGTCTCTCCTTGAAATGTGCTTCTATTTAATTAAAATATTTTTAAATATTTATTAACGAATATATTAATTAAGTGTTAATATTTACTTGATTAATAACTATTACATTATTACATTAATGAAACAATATATTTAACTTCTATTTACTATTTATTATAAACTTTTATGTCTAATTTAATCATTTTGCTTGCTTATTACTAAACTATTCTGAAATGCAACACGTGTCAGTACAAGTTATTACACATTGTTATGCGAATTAAATGATGATTTTGTACTTAGTAAATATTACTCTTATTTTTATAAAATTCTAAATATTTTTTTCAAATTCTTTTAGGCACTGTAAATTGCGTATCATTGCATATCGTCCGATACCGCAACCGATACCAAGACCGAGGTGAAAATTGGGGGTTCAAATCATACACCGATACCGCGACTTTGAACCATGCCTCAGTCAGAGGTGTCGATCTCCTTGACCCAGTCAACAGCTCAGTCCCTGTCAGAGAATCAATAGACAGCCCACCTCGACCCATCTGGTAAGTCCGAATCACTTGGAATACTGGAAATTCCCGACCCACCCGTGTAATCTTATTTCCACATTCGATCTGAGAAACCAGAACCCCTCAGCAACCCAACATCTTTGGGAGTTCAGAAAATATTGGTCAACCCGGAATCTCCGACCTTCCCGCCTCATTTGGCCGCCCAAAACCCCTGCCCGAATCACCACGCTACCCAGAAATTCAGGAAATCCCGAACAGTTCACACCGGCCGAAATTGCCCTTCTCCCCAGTCAGTCGCCATATCCTGACCCTTTTCCCAGATTCTCCGACCACCTCTGTGGAGCCACTCATCTCGACCCCTTCAGATCTTACGGCCTCCCCACCGCTTTAGACCACGTGGACAGTCTTATGATTCTGGTGGATATTGACACTTCAAGCTCCCAACCACTTGAGCCATGTCCGCACCCCCACCCACCACCCCCATCGCATCATACACCTTCCCATCATGATCTTTCCCCGATTTACACCGACTCATCTTCATCCTCCGGCACCGATGACGCACACCTCAGCGTTTTGGAGTGGATCCCTCCTCCTCCACTTGGTGCGCCTCGTTTCCTACCATTACGGGATCATCAGTGTTTTTATTGTGGTGAGCATGATCACTTGATTGGCACGTGTCCCCATTATCACTGCGATCCTCCAACACCTCCAGTGGTCCACATGTTCATCATCCTCATCCACCACCTGCCCACTGCCACCCTTACCTGCCGATTATACCGCACCTGTGTCGGGTGGTGAGATGGACCTTGATGCTCATCAGAATGGAGACCATTTATCTATGGCACTCCCATCTCCTCCCGCGATGTCTCCGTAGGGATATACGCATCAACGCTCCGATGTTCGACAAACGATTGTCCCCTAATAATATGATTAACTAGTTGACTTCTATGGAGACAGTTTTTAATTACAAGCGGGTCCAGGGTCGCTCTTGTGTTCTCCTTGCTACCATCAAATTTTAGGTATTCGCACGAATTTGGTGGAACGATCTTTGCTATCACCGAACAACTGTAGGACTTCCTCCTACCCAGACATGGCTCGAGCTAAAGATCGCTCTTCATGCTTCATTCATACCACCGACATATGAGAGCGACCTTTTTGCTCACATCCAGTTCCTCCGACAGGAAACGTTTACGGTGGTGGAGTATACTGAGCAGTTCCATCTCCATTGCACCAGGGCTCGCCTCCCCGAAACTGAGGATCAGTGGATCAACCGCTATATTGGGGCTCGAGCCATATATTCAGCGTGACCTGGAATTGCGAGAGATACAGACCTTTTTGAAGGCGGTAGAGTATGCTACCAAGGTCGAGGCCTATCACGCGGCACCAGCAGCTCCACCCGCCTCACGAGCTCCCCCTCCATCAGTTTCTACTTTCGCTCCTCCTCCAGTATCGGCTTCGATTTATTCCACCACTACTCCAACCACCACTACCTCCGCAATGCCACATTCGGGCCCTTCTACATTCCGGTGCTACAATTGTGGCAACGTTGGACACCGAGCTTCAAAGTGCTCTCTCCCGCGTCGTCGTGCCCTATTAGCGATGGAGCACCCACCGAAGTATCTTGATGAGTCCGAGAAGCCTCCTCGACATGCATTGATTACCATTTTAGAGCGCGACTCAGTGGGCATTCCTCTTTGAGTTCGTGGACGAACTCTTTTTGAGGGGAGGGAGAGTGATGGGAATTCCATTTTATTTTCCTTTTATTTCGATTTCTATTCTTTAATTCAATTCTTTTATTCATTTTATCCCTTTTAATTGGTCTCTAAGCCTTTTTGGGACTAATTAGGTATATTTTTGTTAACAATTGTCATTTTTAATCTGTTAGGTAATTACTTGATTAGTAAGTAATTACATCCATATAAATACTAATCTACTCCTCATTTGAGGACACTTCTCCCATTTTTTCTTTGTTTCTCTCTCTAGAATTTGTAATGGTTTTATTTTGCCATTTACGTGTAGTTTACATCAGAAATATTTCATGCATGCAGTTGTATCAAAGAGAAAAAAGGCATTGTCTATCATAAAATTAAATTTCATGATATATGCTAAATCTCATCTTTCGGGAGTCGAGTTGCATTTATTCCTCCACCTAGATCTCCAAAGCTTATTTTGTTTTAAAATTTTCAAAGGGATCGTTAAAACTGAACATTGATGCATCCTCAAGGGAATTTAGTATTCGCTTTAAGTGGTTGTGTAGGTGTGATTAAAAATTCTCAAGGGAATTTAGTATTCGCTTTTTCCTCTGGTCTAAGAGGCAACATAAGTCTGGGCTGAAGCTTAAGCCTTGCTCAGTGGACTTCAGTGGTGCTCTTGACCTTGAAAGAGCACAAGTTGAATCTGATTATCTCCTCTTGGTTCAATTTTTTAATCAGGTAAGGATATGTCCTCAGTGGCTCCTAGAGACTGTGGCACAAGTAAGGGATATCACACATTTCAGTGGTGTCGGGACATTTTTTCAGAGAAGGAAATTTCGGTGCAGATGCTAGGGCTAACTGGGGATCACTTCACCAACAAGGTAAATTTTTTTATCACATTCAAGCTTCTGCCCTTGAAGGGTATGCCTGGGATCAGGGCATAAGCTCTGTTATTTTTCAATTTATCTTGATTATTTATGTATTGAGTCTTATAAAGCTCATTTTATTTTGTTCTTCTTCAGCTAAGAGAGGTTTTGCTCCCATCTCTATTTAATAAAACTTGAGAGGGACCTATACATCTTCTCCAAAAATAGATAAATAAATTAACCATCTGATAAACTGATAAGCATGCCCAACAGAAAACAGGAGAAGCAGGGATTGAAAGACAAACTCTGTCCGCTGAGCTGATTACCTGTATACACCACATGACTACAAGAACCAAGTGAAGGATATAAAGATTAAAAACTTACATGTTCACATTCATTAATTGATAAACCTTCTGCTCGATGAATCTGATTATCTAAAACCCTTAGTATTCTCACAAGAATATCAACGGGAACCAACTGTAGGATTTTCTTTCTTCTGATAGATGTAATTTCATTTACAAGCATCCTAACATCAGCGATCGGCAATGATAACCATTCTGATTCATCCCGATCATCACTGAGAATTTCAGCTCTACCACACAAGTCTTCCAAAAGCTCACAAAATCCTCCAATAGCAGCATCTAAGCAAAGGGATACCAAGCTTTATTATTCCAATAAGACATATAAACGAGAGTAAGAAGTGAAGACACAATAAATTGGAAAACCTTGACGCTCGGTGGCATCTGGACCAGTTGACAACGAAGTGTCCTCACTTCCTTTCTTCTTGACTTTCGGTTTTTTAGAAGAAGATACAAGTGTGTCCTGCAGTTTCATTTTACAACCTTAGGAGCATAGCAACAAAATTGTAAAATGCGTTAAACAAACTGGATACATACATTAGGAGTAACATGATTATGCTGATGGCTTCGAGTTACTCTGAAATCTCTTTGGTCTTGGTTAGCAACAGGTAAGCCCTGCTCAAAAGACCTTTTTTCAGGTACCTTATTATTAAAGATTTGCTCCTTGACAGGACCTGAGAAACTTAAAGAATGTAATAAACAATAAGCACGGCAACATTAAAATTCTTCGAAACAAATAACACATCAATTCGTAGGCTAGTACATACATGTATATACATACACACACACACACACAAAGGAGAGAGAGAGAGAGAGAGAGAGAGAGAGAGAGAGAGAGAGAGAGAGAGAGAGAGAGAGAGAGAGAGAGAGAGAGAGATAGTGTTAATAACATGAGTAGCTTGTTTTACAAGCGTCAACTGCACCCAGCCACTAGTGGTTACTTCAACAACTTAAAAAGAATTGCATGTGAAGACATTTCTCTTGTTTAATCATTTACAAATCAAACGCACTGCTATAAAATTCTAACATTGGCAAGAAGAGAAACCTTCTGACAAAAGGAAGGAAATCATAGGAAGGCAAAGCTGCACAAAATGTTCACATTTAAAAAAGTACTGGTATTTTTTTTATTTACGTCACTTGGATAATGTCAAATTTTGAGTTGCCCTCCTCCCCCTTCTTCGATAATCATCTATGAAGCACGGACACTCTCCCCGAAGCCACGAATCGCGTGTCATTTCGAAACACGTACTATGTATGCGCTGCGACATGTTACCGACATGTTGTGGACACACTGGGACATGTGATGGTGATTCTGCTTTATTTATGATTTTTAATGTTAAAGTGTATTTGAATTTTGTTTTGTATGATCCATTTTCTTAATTTCATGTTAACAATGCTCTAATAATGTATTTTATGGAAAAAATATGTTTCATTTCATATATATATATATTATATTATATATTATACTTATACTAGCGTGTCATATCCTGGTTTTTGGAAGAATCACGTGTCGCATGTCGCGTGTTCATAGATTATCACTGAACTACCCCTTTTCTTGTGACACCATCCACCCTCTTATAAAAATAACTTCCAGTAATCTTTTGACTTAATCCCCCACTAACTTGTAAGAAAATCTGGTTAAACATATTGTGAGACACCACAACTTGCTCTCATAGACATAAGCATAGCAATTGTATTCCTTTAAACCATAAATTAGAAGAAAGGGTGAGCAATGCAGAAAAGTAAGCATCGCTCCCAACAATGTAAAATACCCAGGCCTGTAAACGGATATTCGAAAATCCGCATCCGTCCGATATCCGAATCCGAATTTGCGGATATTTATCCGAAAATATGGAAACGGATACGAATGCGGATACTCTATAAAAATATCCGAGAAAACGGATACGGATACGGATAGTACTAGTATCCGACATGGATAATCCGTATCCGATGCGGAGTATCCATTTTATCGGATATCCGTTTTACCGAATATCCGTATCCGTCAAACATATACTTAAAATATTACTAATAATATTAGTATTAGTATTACTAGTAAATAAATATTAAAGAAAACCTTAATCGTTTATTCCCAAAAACAAAAATAAACATATACTCCACTCCAAATAAAAACACCCTAAAGTTATTATTTTATTGGGTATATTATAAAATGTCATGTATTATTATTTTATTGGGTATATTATCATAGAGTTATACTAAAGTTATAATACACCCTATCACACACAACATACACCGACTAAAGAACATATACTCCACTCAAACAAAAAAAACTAACTTCATTTCATTTCTCTTTCGTACAAAACAAGAGAAAAGAAACTCTCATGTGGTTGTTCGTTAGTTTTCTTAATTATAAATAAATGTAAGAGAGAAACAGAAAAGAATATAAGAGAGAAACATAATAGAATGTAAGAGAGAAATAGAAAAGTAAAGAGATGGTTTTGATTGTGATGAGAACTGAAGTTAGCAACATGTATATTATATACAAAATAAAAATCTATACTTATTAAAATAAAAATATCAGTATGTTTTGAAGACAAAAGGTCCATGAGGTTATCATTCTCAATAAATTTGATTAATCTAAAAGGTGCATATTTATTTCTACTGTCATGGAATGCGACTGTTATTTTTTTTTTTGCTGGCTTTAAACTTATATGGTTGTAAACTATGGATGACTTTAAGCCATATTATCATTATGAAATGATATTATTATTATGGAATCCATAATTGTTGATATTAGGAGGCAGTAATTTTGTTATATATTTGTTTGGATTGGATTAGATTTCATTGGATTGGATTTTTTATTGTTATTTTTTGCAATGGCTAAATAATGTAAACGGATACGGATATTATCCGAATCTGAGGTATCCGAGCGGATACGGATATGGATAGTTGTTTTAACTATCCGGGCGGATACGAATACGGATAGTACATTCAGATAGCGGATACGGATATGGAAAACATGGTATCCGATCCGTATCCGTCCGTTTACCACCCCTATACCCAGGAGACAGGAACATCACAATTGTATAACAAAAAGAAGTTGAGGTCTTCACTACACATTTATATAAGGATAATAAAGGGGAGGTTACAAGGTTGAGACAGACATGCAATTTAAGATCTCGTGATATAAACAATGCATTTCAAGGATGGTGGGGTGCACCGTTGTTAAAGGCGCGCCTAGGCGTGCGCCTAGGCTCCAGGCTCACCTAGGCTCAGCATCAGCACCTTGCCACACTCGGGCTTGGCTCCTTCAATAAGGCACGCGCCTTGTGCGCTTAGGCTCCAGGCTCAAAGCGCAACTCGGGCGCGCCTTGTGGAATTTTTTTGGATAACGCCCCCAATACAAGAATGGATCAATTGATATACTTATTTTACATATTTTCCAATGGAATAAAGAAGATTAGATGATTCCCCACCCCAAAACTAAGCAAAGTAAGTCCTTGAGAATCCTAGGGAAACTTAATCTTTCTCAAAAGCACTGTTCTAAAAAACCTCGGCACGCCTAGGCTTGAGGCTTGGGAGAAACGCCTCGCCTTAAGCTTTTTACGCCTTATTCTTGGTAAAACCCTTAAGGCGCACTTTTTTCTAAAAACAACAATGCTTTAGTGAAACGATATCGCCTTTTGAAGATTTTTTTTACAAACCGGACCATTATCTCATCCAAAATAATCAAATAGTATTTTAATTTGCAAATATTCAGACATATTTTTATGATATGTACAATTTTAGTATTTTAATAGCCTTGTTATGGTTAAAATATATTAAGAAGGCCTAAACCCCTTTTCACGCCTAAGGCTTAAGGCTTGACCTCCACGCCTCGTTCACGCCCCGCGTTTTTAAGAACCTTGCTCAAAAGAAACAAACAAAATTTAACTCCAATAATGTTGCATCTTTGAATAATTTATATGTTCATTTTGATTTCTTCTTTTCACACACGAGTATTTATTATATGAATATGTCAATATATTTTCTTTTGTTGATTATTGGATAGTAAAATTGTTACATAAATTTGATATTTAAATATATTTTTTTTTCATATAGTGGTATAAGCTCTATCTCCTTTTGATTTGTCTCTTCATTAGCGTGTATAATAATAATTTATGCTATATATTTCTAATTTTTTATCACTAATGATATTATTTATAAATATACAACTTTTGCACGTTCTATAAACTTTGCGCCTCACTTCGATCAGGCGCGCGCCTCGCCTTGCGCCTTACGCCTAGGCTCCATAAGGACCTTGGCGCCTTGGTGCGCCTTTCGCCTCTGACAACTATGGGGGGTGCATAAGATGAGTTGGACTTTGATAATGACAGAGACTTGCAACCCTCAAGGAATATTCAGAATTGAGAAAGGGCAAAGAGTAAGGAGGGTGAGACTTGTAAGTTTCAAACATAGTTGTTGAAGGTGTGCCTAAGCTCCAAGTTCGTCAAGGCACGGCATTGGCGCCTTGTCTCACCTCAAGCAATCCCCTTGTGCGCCTAGACTCCATGTTCAAGGCGCACATTGTTAAATTTGTCTCGAAAATGCCCTCAATACAAGAATGAGCCAATTAATATGTTGACATTACGTATTTTTCGATGAATTATAAAGAATCAAACGATTTCCCACACCAAAACTAATAAAAGTCAAGCCTAAGTTGTGGCGAAACTTTTTCTCACTAGCCACTGCTTACGCAAAACCGATATTTTTGCATCTCCGATTGATTTTAATTTTTCTTTTCACACTTGAGTATATTTGGTTCAAGTATATTGACATCTTTATTTTTGTTGATTATTGATATATTAAATGTTAAATAAATTTTGATATTTGATTATATATTTTTTTCTATATGGTATATTAGATAAATATTATGTGCCTCTTCATAACCTTGTATGATAGTAATTTACGTTATATGTTTCAAATTTTAGATTATAAAAAAATCTTCTTATTATAAATATAATAAAAATTACATGTTTTGTATAATGTACGCCCAGTGGTGGATCAGAAATGTGGGGGGGGAATGGTGGGGAACTATAAAAATATAATTTTCTTTTACTAAATTCAAAAGGTATAGGGTCAAAATTTGGATTTGTCAAAAGTTTGGGGCCTTGGTGTACCTTGCGCATAGGCTCTAGGGAGATATTGGAGCCTTGGTGTGCCTTGTGCCTCAAATAATTGCGGTTTCAAGAAACTTCAGGGAAATCAAAAACTTGGGGGTATTTTTCCAATCACGCACGACACGCCTAGGTTCCAGATACACTAGGGCGCCACATTCTACAAGGTTCCTTCAATAAGGCGCGCGCCTTGTGCACCTATGCTTCAGGCTAAAGGCGACTTAGGCGCGTCTCATTATTTTATTTTTATTTTTAAAAATACCCCGAATACAAGAATGGACTAACTGATAGGCGGGCTTTATGTATTTTATAATGAAATGCGAAGAATTGGACAATTCTCCATCACAAAACTAAGCAAAGTCGAGCATAAGTCCTCGAATTTTGGTGAAATGTTCTCTTACTCACTAGTCATTACTTGGGAAAAAGAAACAACCAAAAAAATAAAAATAAAAAAATCTTTGACAATGTTGCATCTTTGAACAGTTTATATTAATTTTTTCTTTTCTTTTCTTTTCATACATTGGATTACATTTGTTTTAAACATAAGAATGTTTTTGTTTTAGTCGATTATTGCTTAATTAAATTGTTAAATAAATTTTAATATGGAAATGCATAATTTTTTTCATATGGTGATTATATATATATATATATATATATATATATATATATAAGTCAGTTTGATACACCCTATTTGTTATGGCAAATGAAGGTACTAAGTTTGTGTTTGGCCCTTGTAAAATTTTCATTGATACACGTGCAAATTTGCCATCCTTTTTCCACTTTCGTTGGCAAAATTTGCTTTGCTCAATAACAAAGAAAAGTTTTCCCACAAATTTGCCATCCTTTTTAAAACTACTTTTTTTGTTAAAAACTTTTTTTTTTTGCTAAAACTATTTTTTTGTTAAAACTGTTTTTGTTAAAAACTGTATTTTTTAAAAAAATATATTTTCCCCATTAAAAAACTGTTTTTTCCTTGTTAAAACGGTTTTTAGTTGGATAAAAACTTTATTTTATGTTAAAAACTGTTTTTTTGTACATCAGTTTTTTTTATTTATGATTATTTTATATTAGGCCATTCCATTAAGTCACATATCATATAAAACACTTTTTATTCTTGTAACACCCCGTATTTTTGTGCATTTAATATTTAATTAATTCGAGAATTTTAAATTACTGGTGTGTTGTAATTTTAATTGAATTAATTATGACAATATATTTATTTAAATATTAATCGGGAAGTGAATGGTTAATGTTTAGGGAAATTTATTTACTAAGTGAATAGTAATAATTTAATTACGTCATTTCGAGTATTAATGACGAGGTATACACTTATCCCAGCCGGGAGTCGGTATAGACTAAATTGGGTGTGAGATAAGGATTTTTATAAAGTAATTCGGATGCCAATTCTGAGTGCGCGGTTGAGTCCGGATGGGTCGAGATAGTCAGAAAAGAGTACCCGGGGGTAGTAATTGGGTCTCGGGGTATTTTTGGGCATAGCCGGGCCAACACGGGGTGAGTTGGGCCACTTTAATTAAGCCCATTAGGTGAAAAACGGGAATTAGAGTTTTAACCTAAGTGAGGGATTAGGGTATGGCAGCCAACACAACTTAAGAACCTAGGGTTTGAGAGGGGATTTGGGGGAAACCAAATCAAGAGCAAATTTGGGGATTTTGGAGCAAAATCAAGGGGCTACTACAACGGATCAGACCCTACGAATGATTTCAGGCAAGTGGTTAGCTGTTGTATTTTCGAAATTTATGATAATCAATTCATATCATAGTGATGTGTAAACCAAAATTCATTTTGGGGATAAATGGCTACAAAATGGGGTTTTTTGTTCATGAAACTATTGAATGAGATTCATAGTAAAATTGTTGTGTTGAACATATCTGAATGTAGATATTTGATTGGAATAAGAATTCGGAATATAAACTGGGGGATAATCTGGATTTGAAAATGGGTTTGTAGAACTAGATTGATAAATTTTAATGGGAAAACCCATCTTTAAATATAGTGAGATATCGTATGAATCGAAAAGGGTAAAACAGTTTTAGATGATTGAGACTTGTTTGGGAGTAATTAATTGGTTAAAAATCGTTATTTAAGGTTGGAAAAATGGAGAGGAAAAACCTTGGAAATTCGGCCATGGCTGAAACAGCAAGCCGAGGAAGACAACCACCTGCTCGATCGATCGATCGACGCAGGGGGATCGATCGATCGACGGTCCCAGGAAAGTGACAGTTCGGCCAGTTTGTTTATATGAGGGTTTAATTTAAGATTTAATTCCCTTATTTTTATTTGGTGATAATATTTGTATGGAATATATGTTTCCTTAACAATTATAGGGTTATATAATTGGGTTTAGGAGGGTGTGAACGGTATGTCATGAGATGAACGAATTTGGAGAAATAATTCATAATTATGGAAAGTGGACCGAGGAATAATATTCGGGTAATGTAGTTGGGTGGCACTACCTTAGTAAAGGAATTTAAGTGAGATATTTAGTTATGGACCAAGTGGGCGAGTCCGGGCATGTTAATAATGATAGGTAAATATAATTGGGAAAATTATGGAAATAAAGGTGTGACACATTGTAGGCAAAAATGTGGGTATTATAATGAGATGTAAATTGGACCAAGTGAGTGAGTCCGGGCGTCTTGATATCAAGGTGTTAAATTAATTATAGAGAAGAAGTAATTAGTTTGGAGTCGGAACATTGACTCGGAAACGTGGAGGTAAGGGCCAAGTGAGAGAATCCGGGGATAATGGTTGGGTGACACCAAGTTATTTAATTAATAAGGGTGTTAATTAATTTAATTAGAGTCGGGCGACAGACTCGGGGTAGTAGTAAATTAATAGGTGTGTTAATTAATTTAAGGAGAGTCGGACCATAGACTCGGGGAAAGTATTATATTAATTAATGTGTGAATTAATTATATTAGAGTCGGACCATAGACTCGGGAAGAGGAAAAAAATTATTAAGTGAGAAAATTAATTACATTGAGTCGGACCACAGACTCAGGAAATTACAGGCAGTGTATGGGATATTGAATACATGGTAAAGCCGGGGTTATTAAAATATATATATATATATATATATATATATATATATATATATATATATATATATATATATACGGTGTAGTGATAGTATATATATATATACGTGTATATATTGTGTGTGATATTAAATTATAGGTAGTGTACGGGATTTTGAGTACAAGGTAAAGCCGGGTTTATATTATATATATATACGGTGTCGTGATAGTATATATATATATGTGTGTATTTATTGTGCGTGATACTAAATATCAGTGATTAGATATTTACTAAAATTATATACTCTAATGCTATCAAGGGAGGTTGCGCGATGTGGGTGAATCCCCTAGCTTGAGGAGTAGGGCGAGTATATCCCCAGGTCATAGCGTCTGGTATATATGGGTGAGGGACTTATCTCACTTTCAGGGAAGGAATATGACCGCCTCCACTTCGTTTATATTTTGTTCCAAGTTGGTGAGCGATTCTAACTTGGGGAACTAGGTTTTGTGAGCACACCTAGTGAGATAGCATTTTAGAGGGAATCATCCGGTGAGGGTAAACTCGGAAGGATGGATATACGTATGATATATGTGTGGTTGTTAGTAAAGGTACGTATAATATGATAGTAAATATTATATGTAGATGATAATACAGTGTGTGATGTATTTACTTTATATAACTCGGGTTATAGTTATATGCAGTTAATTAATGGGAAATTAATTAAGTTAATTATTTGTGAAAATAATACAGTGGGTGATGTATTTACTTTATATAACTTGTGATACGGTTATATGTTACTATTTACGAGGAATTAAATAAGTTAATTAGTGAAATAACTTATAATTCAAGAATCATTTTACTCGGGTTAGAGTAGTATGGCAAGGGAAGGTTATACCAGGACTAGTTGGACGGGGTAGTACAACTAGGTGGGGTTAAAGTAACCGGTAGGTGTGCACAATAGTGGAGGGGTGAGAATGTCCACAAGGGAGTGCGGCACTAACTTAAATATGAAGCGCATTCATGCATTTTAAATTACTACAGTTAATTCACTTGCTAATTATTTTCAAAATGTTTTGGGTTCTAACCCTTGCTATAAAACTATTTTCAAAACCTTTTAGGTGTCCAGCCACAGGGACGCCAGGATTGATATTCTATTCCAGGGACACAGAGCTGCGGCATATGTGGATGCTAGCAGGAGTTTGGATTAGACGCATCATTTTATTCATTCCTAGAGCAGGAATCTTGTATCAGTTTCAGTTTCATTTAGCGCTTGTCGCCCAGACTTCTCAGTACAGTTTTCAGGTGTTGAACATTTGTATATGGTTTATTTCTTTGATGGCCGGTGATTTATTCGGCATGTTGTGTAATTATGATTCAGTTTACTTTCATTCAGTTGTGTGAATGGTTTATATTTTTATTCCGCATGTATAGTTTTGGTTTAATTAAAAAGTTAAAATTGGCACCAGTCTTTGGAATTCTAGGTGATTAGTAAGTTTTAAAAAGTTTTCGACAGTGATGCTAAGGATGATCCAACTGGGATTCCTGTTTTAATTTGGTATAGGACTGATCACCCGGTATTTTATTAGGCGGGGTGTCACAGATGGTATCAGAGCATCAGGTTCTAGTGTCCTTAGGATCTGTACGGCTTTTCACGTTTCAGCTTAGCAGTCTTTGATATAGAGCCCTATCATAGGATTGTTGTATTCTCATACGTATGCGCATATACGTTCTTCTGTGAAATTTATATTTGAGAGTGAACTCATAAAATTCGATTCTCATTCCAGATGACGCCCAGGAGGGAGAGAGAGAGCAGTTAGGGCAGCAGGGGGAGATGAGACGGGGGAGGCTCGTTAGGAGCAAGAGCTACCACAGCAACGGCCATATATGATTTTGGCAGCATAGGTCACTGAAATAGTGGCACAGGCAGTTGGAGCAACGGTGGTCACAACGGCAGGGTACTTTCCACGGGATCAGCCCCAAGTGTTAGTGGCGTCGGATGTTCAGACTCACACAGGGTCGTCGGGGTAGAATCAATAAAGAGAGGTTATTTTAGCGGGAACCCACCAGAGTTGCGAAGGGGTTCAGGTGTAGTACTAGCGTGTCAAGGAAGAGAGGTATCCAGCATCACCTACGCATGGGAGATTGCGATGGGGTGTGGAAGTAAAGGCTAACCACTTTTAGTTAGTGGGAATGGTACTACAGTGGTGGGAGCCAATCACCACAGTTGAGGAAAGGGACACACTAGCTACTGCCGAGTTTTGGGGGCGGTTCGACTACAAGTATTTTTCCTTCAGCGGTTGAGACCGAGAGGAGGAGAAAATTTTGTGAGGTGATTCAAAGGGAGACCGTTTAGTGGCCGATTACGAGGAAGATTTCACTCGCTGGAAAATTTTTACCGGATGATGGTAAGCTAGGAAAAGAGAAAGAAAGCAAAGTTTATGGATGGGTTAGTCTGGAGAATCAGACAACATTTAATGGATAATTCCGCATTAGTAGGTTATACTGATGTCGTTAACGCAACACTCCGGCACTGTCGGGAATATCGCTTCCACACGAAAGGAAGCGGGAAGGGAGTGGGGATTTAACCAATCGGATGAGGCAGAAAGGAACAATACCAGTGGGGTATCCCAGCAGCAGACTGGGGGAGGTCAAGGGCAGGATTCCCGGCAGGGGAATTATGCCACACGATCTAGAACGGAAAGCTATCGGCGGGATGGCCAGGAATTCCAACAAGGTTGGCATGGAAGGGATCAGTGGCAGGGTGAACATATTAGAAAAATGTTTCGTTTGGGGAAAAGCGAGACACATGAAGAGATATTGCCTTAAGCAAGGCGGGAGTCAACTTCAGGACGAGGTCCTGGATGTACAGCCACTAAAGCAAATCACGGGTGCATTCGGGCAGGGAGAAGCTGCTCCGAAAACCGAGAACCAGCCGTTGCAGCTGGAGTATAGAAGTAATTATTTTACCCTAGGGGCATGGGGTATATTGTTGAGTGACAAAGAGGATGTCACAGTATAAGACTTATTTTTTCACTAGAGTTCGCAGGTGAGTCGAACTTAGTGGGTGCGTTGGCGGTAGCAGCCATAGCATGTGGGTAAACTTTTCCGTAGGGTAGCGGAGTTCCTTAGTGTCCTTCATGAGAGAGTGGAGGCGTACACTGAGTGATTGGTTGAATTAGGCGAGGAAATTACTACTTTCGAGGATTATGGGAGTAGGGTTGATAATACTTTTAAACATCGGCTGGATAGCGATGGAATTTAACTATTGTGGATAGTGGAGTTAAATTTTGGTGTCCGCAACACCAGGGTATGGTTGGTACTAGGTATCACCGGAGAGGGCGTATAGCCTACATACATGTGGGTATATATGTTGTATTTCGTGGTGCAATAGCACATAGTGAGGTTTTGTGTTCTCACATTTTATCCCGGTAAATGGGGATGTTTACTGAAGTGAATCAGGATGGTTAAATTGATTTTCGAGCAAAGGGAGATAGTTCGGGGTTTATTTTGCGCAAGGACTAGTGGTAGTAAGGGCGCGGTATTTCATGTTGTCTTCGGTAGCATAAGGGTAAACGTATATACTTTTGCGCTGAGAGACAAGTATTTTGGGGAAAGGTTTGAACGTTAGCACATAGGTTGGGTACCCGGGTGGTATATATATATATATATGTATATGTGATATGACTACGGGTTCGAAGATTATATTACGGGTTAAGAATAGCATAGTCGGGTAACTTTCGTGCGGTAGAGCGCGGGGATAGGGTGTATGGGCACCCGGGTTAATTAAGGCAAAATTTTGTGCGGTTAAGCACGGGATCAGGTGTATGGGCGCCCTGGTAAAGTTAAATGCATACTTGTGTAACGTATGGTTAGAATTGGATGGGATAGATATAGCGGGCTTGGAGGCAATTGACTAGTGAGTAATATGTGAATACTGGAACACTAGGCTTCTCTTAATTTCGAGGACGAAATTCCTTTGTAAGGGGGGGAGTATGTAACACCCCGTATTTTTGTGCATTTAATATTTAATTGATTCGAGAATTTTAAATTACTGGTGTGTTGTAATTTTAATTGAATTAATTATGACAATATATTAAATATTAATCGGGAAGTGAATGGTTAATGTTTAGGGAAATTTATTTACTAAGTGAATAGTAATAATTTAATTACGTCATTTCGAGTATTAATGACGAGGTATACACTTATCCCAGCCGGGAGTCGGTATAGACTAAATTGGGTGTGAGATAAGGATTTTTATAAAGTAATTCGGATGCCAATTCTGAGTGCGCGGTTGAGTCCGGATGGGTCGAGATAGTCAGAAAAGAGTACCCGGGGGTAGTAATTGGGTCTCGGGGTATTTTTGGGCATAGCCGGGCCCACACGGGGTGAGTTGGGCCACTTTAATTAAGCCCATTAGGTGAAAAACGGGAATTAGAGTTTTAACCTAAGTGAGGGATTAGGGTATGGCAGCCAACACAACTTAAGAACCTAGGGTTTGAGAGGGGATTTGGGGGAAACCAAATCAAGAGCAAATTTGGGGATTTTGGAGCAAAATCAAGGGGTACTACAACGGATCAGACCCTACGAATGATTTCAGGCAAGTGGTTAGCTGTTGTATTTTCGAAATTTATGATAATCAATTCATATCATAGTGATGTGTAAACCAAAATTCGTTTTGGGGATAAATGGCTACAAAATGGGGTTTTTTGTTCATGAAACTATTGAATGAGATTCATAGTAAAATTGTTGTGTTGAACATATCTGAATGTAGATATTTGATTGGAATAAGAATTCGGAATATAAACTGGGGGATAATCTGGATTTGAAAATGGGTTTGTAGAACTAGATTGATAAATTTTAATGGGAAAACCCATCTTTAAATATAGTGAGATATCGTATGAATCGAAAAGGGTAAAACAGTTTTAGATGATTGAGACTTGTTTGGGAGTAATTAATTGGTTAAAAATCGTTATTTAAGGTTGGAAAAATGGAGAGGAAAAACCTTGGAAATTCGGCCATGGCTGAAACAGCAAGCCGAGGAAGACAACCACCTGCTCGATCGATCGATCGACGCAGGGGGATCGATCGATCGACGGTCCCAGGAAAGTGACAGTTCGGCCAGTTTGTTTATATGAGGGTTTAATTTAAGATTTAATTCCCTTATTTTTATTTGGTGATAATATTTGTATGGAATATATGTTTCCTTAACAATTATAGGGTTATATAATTGGGTTTAGGAGGGTGTGAACGGTATGTCATGAGATGAACGAATTTGGAGAAATAATTCATAATTATGGAAAGTGGACCGAGGAATAATATTCGGGTAATGTAGTTGGGTGGCACTACCTTAGTAAAGGAACTTAAGTGAGATATTTAGTTATGGACCAAGTGGGCGAGTCCGGGCATGTTAATAATGATAGGTAAATATAATTGGGAAAATTATGGAAATAAAGGTGTGACACATTGTAGGCAAAAATGTGGGTATTATAATGAGATGTAAATTGGACCAAGTGAGTGAGTCCGGGCGTCTTGATATCAAGGTGTTAAATTAATTATAGAGAAGAAGTAATTAGTTTGGATTCGGAACATTGACTCGGAAACGTGGAGGTAAGGGCCAAGTGAGAATCCGGGGATAATGGTTGGGTGACACCAAGTTATTTAATTAATAAGGGTGTTAATTAATTTAATTAGAGTCGGGCGATAGACTCGGGGTAGTAGTAAATTAATAGGTGTGTTAATTAATTTAAGGAGAGTCGGACCATGGACTCGGGGAAAGTATTATATTAATTAATGTGTGAATTAATTATATTAGAGTCGGACCATAGACTCGGGAAGAGGAAAAAAATTATTAAGTGAGAAAATTAATTACATTGAGTCGGACCACAGACTCAGGAAATTACAGGCAGTGTATGGGATATTGAATACATGGTAAAGCCGGGGTTATTAAAATATATATATATACGGTGTAGTGATAGTATATATATATACGTGTATATATTGTGTGTGATATTAAATTATAGGCAGTGTACGGGATTTTGAGTACACGGTAAAGCCGGGTTTATATTATATATATATACGGTGTCGTGATAGTATATATATATATGTGTGTATTTATTGTGCGTGATACTAAATATCAGTGATTAGATATTTATTAAAATTATATACTCTAATGCTATCAAGGGAGGTTGCGCGATGTGGGTGAATCCCCTAGCTTGAGGAGTAGGGCGAGTATATCCCCAGGTCATAGCGTCCGGTATATATGGGTGAGGACTTATCTCACTTTCAGGGAAGGAATATGACCGCCTCCACTTCGTTTATATTTTGTTCCAAGTAGGTGAGCGATTCTAACTTGGGGAACTAGGTTTTGTGAGCACACCTAGTGAGATAGCATTTTAGAGGGAATCATCCGGTGAGGGTAAACTCGGAAGGATGGATATACGTATGATATATGTGTGGTTGTTAGTAAAGGTACGTATAATATGATAGTAAATATTATATGTAGATGATAATACAGTGTGTGATGTATTTACTTTATATAACTCGGGTTATAGTTATATGCAGTTAATTAATGGGAAATTAATTAAGTTAATTATTTGTGGAAATAATACAGTGGGTGATGTATTTACTTTATATAACTTGTGATACGGTTATATGTTACTATTTACGAGGAATTAAATAAGTTAATTAGTGAAATAACTTATAATTCAAGAATCATTTTACTCGGGTTAGAGTAGTATGGCAAGGGAAGGTTATACCAGGACTAGTTGGACGGGGTAGTACAACTAGGTGGGGTTAAAGTAACCGGTAGGTGTGCACAATAGTGGAGGGGTGAGAATGTCCACAAGGGAGTGCGGCACTAACTTAAATATGAAGCGCATTCATGCATTTTAAATTACTACAGTTAATTCACTTGCTAATTATTTTCAAAATGTTTTGGGTTCTAACCCTTGCTATAAAACTATTTTCAAAACCTTTTAGGTGTCCAGCCACAGGGACGCCAGGATTGATATTCTATTCCAGGGACACGGAGCTGCGGCATATGTGGATGCTAGCAGGAGTTTGGATTAGACGCATCATTTTATTCATTCCTAGAGCAGGAATCTTGTATCAGTTTCAGTTTCATTTAGCGCTTGTCGCCCAGACTTCTCAGTACAGTTTTCAGGTGTTGAACATTTGTATATGGTTTATTTCTTTGATGGCCGGTGATTTATTCGGCATGTTGTGTAATTATGATTCAGTTTACTTTCATTCAGTTGTGTGAATGGTTTATATTTTTATTCCGCATGTATAGTTTTGGTTTAATTAAAAAGTTAAAATTGGCACCAGTCTTTGGAATTCTAGGTGATTAGTAAGTTTTAAAAAGTTTTCGACAGTGATGCTAAGGATGATCCAACTGGGATTCCTGTTTTAATTTGGTATAGGACTGATCACCCGGTATTTTATTAGGCGGGGTGTCACAGATGGTATCAGAGCATCAGGTTCTAGTGTCCTTAGGATCTGTACGGCTTTTCACGTTTCAGCTTAGCAGTCTTTGATATAGAGCCCTATCATAGGATTGTTGTATTCTCATACGTATGCGCATATACGTTCTTCTGTGAAATTTATATTTGAGAGTGAACTCATAAAATTCGATTCTCATTCCAGATGACGCCCAGGAGGGAGAGAGAGAGCAGTTAGGGCAGCAGGGGGAGATGAGACGGGGGAGGCTCGTTAGGAGCAAGAGCTACCACAGCAACGGCCATATATGATTTTGGCAGCATAGGTCACTGAAATAGTGGCACAGGCAGTTGGAGCAACGGTGGTCACAACGGCAGGGTACTTTCCACGGGATCAGCCCCAAGTGTTAGTGGCGTCGGATGTTCAGGCTCACACAGGGTCGTCGGGGTAGAATCAATAAAGAGAGGTTATTTTAGCGGGAACCCACCAGAGTTGCGAAGGGGTTCAGGTGTTGTACTAGCGTGTCAAGGAAGAGAGGTATCCAGCATCACCTACGCATGGGAGATTGCGATGGGGTGCGGAAGTAAAGGCTAACCACTTTTAGTTAGTGGGAATGGTACTACAGTGGTGGGAGCCAATCACCACAGTTGAGGAAAGGGACACACTAGCTACTGCCGAGTTTTGGGGGCGGTTCGACTACAAGTATTTTTCCTTCAGCGGTTGAGACCGAGAGGAGGAGAAAATTTTGTGAGGTGATTCAAAGGGAGACCGTTTAGTGGCCGATTACGAGGAAGATTTCACTCGCTGGAAAATTTTTACCGGATGATGGTAAGCTAGGAAAAGAGAAAGAAAGCAAAGTTTATGGATGGGTTAGTCTGGAGAATCAGACAACATTTAATGGATAATTCCGCATTAGTAGGTTATACTGATGTCGTTAACGCAACACTCCGGCACTGTCGGGAATATCGCTTCCACACGAAAGGAAGCGGAAAGGGAGTGGGGATTTAACCAATTGGATGAGGCAGAAAGGAACAATACCAGTGGGGTATCCCAGCAGCAGACTGGGGGAGGTCAAGGGCAGGATTCCCGGCAGGGGAATTATGCCACACGATCTAGAACGGAAAGCTATCGGCGGGATGGCCAGGAATTCCAACAAGGTTGGCATGGAAGGGATCAGTGGCAGGGTGAACATATTAGAAAAATGTTTCGTTTGGGGAAAAGCGAGACACATGAAGAGATATTGCCTTAAGCAAGGCGGGAGTCAACTTCAGGACGAGGTCCTGGATGTACAGCCACTAAAGCAAATCACGGGTGCATTCGGGCAGGGAGAAGCTGCTCCGAAAACCGAGAACCAGCCGTTGCAGCTGGAGTATAGAAGTAATTATTTTACCCTAGGGGCATGGGGTATATTGTTGAGTGACAAAGAGGATGTCACAGTATAAGACTTATTTTTTCACTAGAGTTCGCAGGTGAGTCGAACTTAGTGGGTGCGTTGGCGGTAGCAGCCATAGCATGTGGGTAAACTTTTCCGTAGGGTAGCGGAGTTCCTTAGTGTCCTTCGTGAGAGAGTGGAGGCGTACACTGAGTGATTGGTTGAATTAGGCGAGGAAATTACTACTTTCGAGGATTATGGGAGTAGGGTTGATAATACTTTTAAACATCGGCTGGATAGCGATGGAATTTAACTATTGTGGATAGTGGAGTTAAATTTTGGTGTCCGCAACACCAGGGTATGGTTGGTACTAGGTATCACCGGAGAGGGCGTATAGCCTACATACATGTGGGTATATATGTTGTATTTCGTGGTGCAATAGCACATAGTGAGGTTTTGTGTTCTCACATTTTATCCCGGTAAATGGGGATGTTTACTGAAGTGAATCAGGATGGTTAAATTGATTTTCGAGCAAAGGGAGATAGTTCGGGGTTTATTTTGCGCAAGGACTAGTGGTAGTAAGGGCGCGGTATTTCATGTTGTCTTCGGTAGCATAAGGGTAAACGTATATACTTTAGCGCTGAGAGACAAGTATTTTGGGGAAAGGTTTGAACGTTAGCACATAGGTTGGGTACCCGGGTGGTATATATATATATATATATGTATATGTGATATGACTACGGGTTCGAAGATTATATTACGGGTTAAGACTAGCATAGTCGGGTAACTTTCGTGCGGTAGAGCGCGGGGATAGGGTGTATAGGCACCCGGGTTAATTAAGGCAAAATTTTGTGCGGTTAAGCACGGGATCGGGTGTATGGGCGCCCTGGTAAAGTTAAATGCATACTTGTGTAACGTATGGTTAGAATTGGATGGGATAGATATAGCGGGCTTGGAGGCAATTGACTAGTGAGTAATATGTGAATACTGGAACACTAGGCTTCTCTTAATTTCGAGGACGAAATTCCTTTGTAAGGGGGGGAGTATGTAACACCCCGTATTTTTGTGCATTTAATATTTAATTAATTCGAGAATTTTAAATTACTGGTGTGTTGTAATTTTAATTGAATTAATTATGACAATATATTTATTTAAATATTAATCGGGAAGTGAATGGTTAATGTTTAGGGAAATTTATTTACTAAGTGAATAGTAATAATTTAATTACGTCATTTCGAGTATTAATGACGAGGTATACACTTATCCCAGCCGGGAGTCGGTATAGACTAAATTGGGTGTGAGATAAGGATTTTTATAAAGTAATTCGGATGCCAATTCTGAGTGCGCGGTTGAGTCCGGATGGGTCGAGATAGTCAGAAAAGAGTACCCGGGGGTAGTAATTGGGTCTCGGGGTATTTTTGGGCATAGCCGGGCCAACACGGGGTGAGTTGGGCCACTTTAATTAAGCCCATTAGGTGAAAAACGGGAATTAGAGTTTTAACCTAAGTGAGGGATTAGGGTATGGCAGCCAACACAACTTAAGAACCTAGGGTTTGAGAGGGGATTTGGGGGAAACCAAATCAAGAGCAAATTTGGGGATTTTGGAGCAAAATCAAGGGGCTACTACAACGGATCAGACCCTACGAATGATTTCAGGCAAGTGGTTAGCTGTTGTATTTTCGAAATTTATGATAATCAATTCATATCATAGTGATGTGTAAACCAAAATTCATTTTGGGGATAAATGGCTACAAAATGGGGTTTTTTGTTCATGAAACTATTGAATGAGATTCATAGTAAAATTGTTGTGTTGAACATATCTGAATGTAGATATTTGATTGGAATAAGAATTCGGAATATAAACTGGGGGATAATCTGGATTTGAAAATGGGTTTGTAGAACTAGATTGATAAATTTTAATGGGAAAACCCATCTTTAAATATAGTGAGATATCGTATGAATCGAAAAGGGTAAAACAGTTTTAGATGATTGAGACTTGTTTGGGAGTAATTAATTGGTTAAAAATCGTTATTTAAGGTTGGAAAAATGGAGAGGAAAAACCTTGGAAATTCGGCCATGGCTGAAACAGCAAGCCGAGGAAGACAACCACCTGCTCGATCGATCGATCGACGCAGGGGGATCGATCGATCGACGGTCCCAGGAAAGTGACAGTTCGGCCAGTTTGTTTATATGAGGGTTTAATTTAAGATTTAATTCCCTTATTTTTATTTGGTGATAATATTTGTATGGAATATATGTTTCCTTAACAATTATAGGGTTATATAATTGGGTTTAGGAGGGTGTGAACGGTATGTCATGAGATGAACGAATTTGGAGAAATAATTCATAATTATGGAAAGTGGACCGAGGAATAATATTCGGGTAATGTAGTTGGGTGGCACTACCTTAGTAAAGGAATTTAAGTGAGATATTTAGTTATGGACCAAGTGGGCGAGTCCGGGCATGTTAATAATGATAGGTAAATATAATTGGGAAAATTATGGAAATAAAGGTGTGACACATTGTAGGCAAAAATGTGGGTATTATAATGAGATGTAAATTGGACCAAGTGAGTGAGTCCGGGCGTCTTGATATCAAGGTGTTAAATTAATTATAGAGAAGAAGTAATTAGTTTGGAGTCGGAACATTGACTCGGAAACGTGGAGGTAAGGGCCAAGTGAGAGAATCCGGGGATAATGGTTGGGTGACACCAAGTTATTTAATTAATAAGGGTGTTAATTAATTTAATTAGAGTCGGGCGATAGACTCGGGGTAGTAGTAAATTAATAGGTGTGTTAATTAATTTAAGGAGAGTCGGACCATAGACTCGGGGAAAGTATTATATTAATTAATGTGTGAATTAATTATATTAGAGTCGGACCATAGACTCGGGAAGAGGAAAAAAATTATTAAGTGAGAAAATTAATTACATTGAGTCGGACCACAGACTCAGGAAATTACAGGCAGTGTATGGGATATTGAATACATGGTAAAGCCGGGGTTATTAAAATATATATATATATATATATATATATATATATATATATATATATATATATATATATATATATATACGGTGTAGTGATAGTATATATATATATACGTGTATATATTGTGTGTGATATTAAATTATAGGCAGTGTACGGGATTTTGAGTACACGGTAAAGCCGGGTTTATATTATATATATATACGGTGTCGTGATAGTATATATATATATGTGTGTATTTATTGTGCGTGATACTAAATATCAGTGATTAGATATTTACTAAAATTATATACTCTAATGCTATCAAGGGAGGTTGCGCGATGTGGGTGAATCCCCTAGCTTGAGGAGTAGGGCGAGTATATCCCCAGGTCATAGCGTCTGGTATATATGGGTGAGGGACTTATCTCACTTTCAGGGAAGGAATATGACCGCCTCCACTTCGTTTATATTTTGTTCCAAGTTGGTGAGCGATTCTAACTTGGGGAACTAGGTTTTGTGAGCACACCTAGTGAGATAGCATTTTAGAGGGAATCATCCGGTGAGGGTAACTCGGAAGGATGGATATACGTATGATATATGTGTGGTTGTTAGTAAAGGTACGTATAATATGATAGTAAATATTATATGTAGATGATAATACAGTGTGTGATGTATTTACTTTATATAACTCGGGTTATAGTTATATGCAGTTAATTAATGGGAAATTAATTAAGTTAATTATTTGTGAAAATAATACAGTGGGTGATGTATTTACTTTATATAACTTGTGATACGGTTATATGTTACTATTTACGAGGAATTAAATAAGTTAATTAGTGAAATAACTTATAATTCAAGAATCATTTTACTCGGGTTAGAGTAGTATGGCAAGGGAAGGTTATACCAGGACTAGTTGGACGGGGTAGTACAACTAGGTGGGGTTAAAGTAACCGGTAGGTGTGCACAATAGTGGAGGGGTGAGAATGTCCACAAGGGAGTGCGGCACTAACTTAAATATGAAGCGCATTCATGCATTTTAAATTACTACAGTTAATTCACTTGCTAATTATTTTCAAAATGTTTTGGGTTCTAACCCTTGCTATAAAACTATTTTCAAAACCTTTTAGGTGTCCAGCCACAGGGACGCCAGGATTGATATTCTATTCCAGGGACACAGAGCTGCGGCATATGTGGATGCTAGCAGGAGTTTGGATTAGACGCATCATTTTATTCATTCCTAGAGCAGGAATCTTGTATCAGTTTCAGTTTCATTTAGCGCTTGTCGCCCAGACTTCTCAGTACAGTTTTCAGGTGTTGAACATTTGTATATGGTTTATTTCTTTGATGGCCGGTGATTTATTCGGCATGTTGTGTAATTATGATTCAGTTTACTTTCATTCAGTTGTGTGAATGGTTTATATTTTTATTCCGCATGTATAGTTTTGGTTTAATTAAAAAGTTAAAATTGGCACCAGTCTTTGGAATTCTAGGTGATTAGTAAGTTTTAAAAAGTTTTCGACAGTGATGCTAAGGATGATCCAACTGGGATTCCTGTTTTAATTTGGTATAGGACTGATCACCCGGTATTTTATTAGGCGGGGTGTCACAGATGGTATCAGAGCATCAGGTTCTAGTGTCCTTAGGATCTGTACGGCTTTTCACGTTTCAGCTTAGCAGTCTTTGATATAGAGCCCTATCATAGGATTGTTGTATTCTCATACGTATGCGCATATACGTTCTTCTGTGAAATTTATATTTGAGAGTGAACTCATAAAATTCGATTCTCATTCCAGATGACGCCCAGGAGGGAGAGAGAGAGCAGTTAGGGCAGCAGGGGGAGATGAGACGGGGGAGGCTCGTTAGGAGCAAGAGCTACCACAGCAACGGCCATATATGATTTTGGCAGCATAGGTCACTGAAATAGTGGCACAGGCAGTTGGAGCAACGGTGGTCACAACGGCAGGGTACTTTCCACGGGATCAGCCCCAAGTGTTAGTGGCGTCGGATGTTCAGACTCACACAGGGTCGTCGGGGTAGAATCAATAAAGAGAGGTTATTTTAGCGGGAACCCACCAGAGTTGCGAAGGGGTTCAGGTGTAGTACTAGCGTGTCAAGGAAGAGAGGTATCCAGCATCACCTACGCATGGGAGATTGCGATGGGGTGTGGAAGTAAAGGCTAACCACTTTTAGTTAGTGGGAATGGTACTACAGTGGTGGGAGCCAATCACCACAGTTGAGGAAAGGGACACACTAGCTACTGCCGAGTTTTGGGGGCGGTTCGACTACAAGTATTTTTCCTTCAGCGGTTGAGACCGAGAGGAGGAGAAAATTTTGTGAGGTGATTCAAAGGGAGACCGTTTAGTGGCCGATTACGAGGAAGATTTCACTCGCTGGAAAATTTTTACCGGATGATGGTAAGCTAGGAAAAGAGAAAGAAAGCAAAGTTTATGGATGGGTTAGTCTGGAGAATCAGACAACATTTAATGGATAATTCCGCATTAGTAGGTTATACTGATGTCGTTAACGCAACACTCCGGCACTGTCGGGAATATCGCTTCCACACGAAAGGAAGCGGGAAGGGAGTGGGGATTTAACCAATCGGATGAGGCAGAAAGGAACAATACCAGTGGGGTATCCCAGCAGCAGACTGGGGGAGGTCAAGGGCAGGATTCCCGGCAGGGGAATTATGCCACACGATCTAGAACGGAAAGCTATCGGCGGGATGGCCAGGAATTCCAACAAGGTTGGCATGGAAGGGATCAGTGGCAGGGTGAACATATTAGAAAAATGTTTCGTTTGGGGAAAAGCGAGACACATGAAGAGATATTGCCTTAAGCAAGGCGGGAGTCAACTTCAGGACGAGGTCCTGGATGTACAGCCACTAAAGCAAATCACGGGTGCATTCGGGCAGGGAGAAGCTGCTCCGAAAACCGAGAACCAGCCGTTGCAGCTGGAGTATAGAAGTAATTATTTTACCCTAGGGGCATGGAGTATATTGTTGAGTGACAAAGAGGATGTCACAGTATAAGACTTATTTTTTCACTAGAGTTCGCAGGTGAGTCGAACTTAGTGGGTGCGTTGGCGGTAGCAGCCATAGCATGTGGGTAAACTTTTCCGTAGGGTAGCGGAGTTCCTTAGTGTCCTTCATGAGAGAGTGGAGGCGTACACTGAGTGATTGGTTGAATTAGGCGAGGAAATTACTACTTTCGAGGATTATGGGAGTAGGGTTGATAATACTTTTAAACATCGGCTGGATAGCGATGGAATTTAACTATTGTGGATAGTGGAGTTAAATTTTGGTGTCCGCAACACCAGGGTATGGTTGGTACTAGGTATCACCGGAGAGGGCGTATAGCCTACATACATGTGGGTATATATGTTGTATTTCGTGGTGCAATAGCACATAGTGAGGTTTTGTGTTCTCACATTTTATCCCGGTAAATGGGGATGTTTACTGAAGTGAATCAGGATGGTTAAATTGATTTTCGAGCAAAGGGAGATAGTTCGGGGTTTATTTTGCGCAAGGACTAGTGGTAGTAAGGGCGCGGTATTTCATGTTGTCTTCGGTAGCATAAGGGTAAACGTATATACTTTTGCGCTGAGAGACAAGTATTTTGGGGAAAGGTTTGAACGTTAGCACATAGGTTGGGTACCCGGGTGGTATATATATATATATATGTATATGTGATATGACTACGGGTTCGAAGATTATATTACGGGTTAAGAATAGCATAGTCGGGTAACTTTCGTGCGGTAGAGCGCGGGGATAGGGTGTATGGGCACCCGGGTTAATTAAGGCAAAATTTTGTGCGGTTAAGCACGGGATCAGGTGTATGGGCGCCCTGGTAAAGTTAAATGCATACTTGTGTAACGTATGGTTAGAATTGGATGGGATAGATATAGCGGGCTTGGAGGCAATTGACTAGTGAGTAATATGTGAATACTGGAACACTAGGCTTCTCTTAATTTCGAGGACGAAATTCCTTTGTAAGGGGGGGAGTATGTAACACCCCGTATTTTTGTGCATTTAATATTTAATTGATTCGAGAATTTTAAATTACTGGTGTGTTGTAATTTTAATTGAATTAATTATGACAATATATTAAATATTAATCGGGAAGTGAATGGTTAATGTTTAGGGAAATTTATTTACTAAGTGAATAGTAATAATTTAATTACGTCATTTCGAGTATTAATGACGAGGTATACACTTATCCCAGCCGGGAGTCGGTATAGACTAAATTGGGTGTGAGATAAGGATTTTTATAAAGTAATTCGGATGCCAATTCTGAGTGCGCGGTTGAGTCCGGATGGGTCGAGATAGTCAGAAAAGAGTACCCGGGGGTAGTAATTGGGTCTCGGGGTATTTTTGGGCATAGCCGGGCCCCACACGGGGTGAGTTGGGCCACTTTAATTAAGCCCATTAGGTGAAAAACGGGAATTAGAGTTTTAACCTAAGTGAGGGATTAGGGTATGGCAGCCAACACAACTTAAGAACCTAGGGTTTGAGAGGGGATTTGGGGAAACCAAATCAAGAGCAAATTTGGGGATTTTGGAGCAAAATCAAGGGGCTACTACAACGGATCAGACCCTACGAATGATTTCAGGCAAGTGGTTAGCTGTTGTATTTTCGAAATTTATGATAATCAATTCATATCATAGTGATGTGTAAACCAAAATTCATTTTGGGGATAAATGGCTACAAAATGGGGTTTTTTGTTCATGAAACTATTGAATGAGATTCATAGTAAAATTGTTGTGTTGAACATATCTGAATGTAGATATTTGATTGGAATAAGAATTCGGAATATAAACTGGGGGATAATCTGGATTTGAAAATGGGTTTGTAGAACTAGATTGATAAATTTTAATGGGAAAACCCATCTTTAAATATAGTGAGATATCGTATGAATCGAAAAGGGTAAAACAGTTTTAGATGATTGAGACTTGTTTGGGAGTAATTAATTGGTTAAAAATCGTTATTTAAGGTTGGAAAAATGGAGAGGAAAAACCTTGGAAATTCGGCCATGGCTGAAACAGCAAGCCGAGGAAGACAACCACCTGCTCGATCGATCGATCGACGCAGGGGGATCGATCGATCGACGCAGGGGGATCGATCGATCGACGGTCCCAGGAAAGTGACAGTTCGGCCAGTTTGTTTATATGAGGGTTTAATTTAAGATTTAATTCCCTTATTTTTATTTGGTGATAATATTTGTATGGAATATATGTTTCCTTAACAATTATAGGGTTATATAATTGGGTTTAGGAGGGTGTGAACGGTATGTCATGAGATGAACGAATTTGGAGAAATAATTCATAATTATGGAAAGTGGACCGAGGAATAATATTCGGGTAATGTAGTTGGGTGGCACTACCTTAGTAAAGGAACTTAAGTGAGATATTTAGTTATGGACCAAGTGGGCGAGTCCGGGCATGTTAATAATGATAGGTAAATATAATTGGGAAAATTATGGAAATAAAGGTGTGACACATTGTAGGCAAAAATGTGGGTATTATAATGAGATGTAAATTGGACCAAGTGAGTGAGTCCGGGCGTCTTGATATCAAGGTGTTAAATTAATTATAGAGAAGAAGTAATTAGTTTGGATTCGGAACATTGACTCGGAAACGTGGAGGTAAGGGCCAAGTGAGAATCCGGGGATAATGGTTGGGTGACACCAAGTTATTTAATTAATAAGGGTGTTAATTAATTTAATTAGAGTCGGGCGATAGACTCGGGGTAGTAGTAAATTAATAGGTGTGTTAATTAATTTAAGGAGAGTCGGAAGATGGACTCGGGGAAAGTATTATATTAATTAATGTGTGAATTAATTATATTAGAGTCGGACCATAGACTCGGGAAGAGGAAAAAAATTATTAAGTGAGAAAATTAATTACATTGAGTCGGACCACAGACTCAGGAAATTACAGGCAGTGTATGGGATATTGAATACATGGTAAAGCCGGGGTTATTAAAATATATATATATACGGTGTAGTGATAGTATATATATATACGTGTATATATTGTGTGTGATATTAAATTATAGGCAGTGTACGGGATTTTGAGTACACGGTAAAGCCGGGTTTATATTATATATATATACGGTGTCGTGATAGTATATATATATATGTGTGTATTTATTGTGCGTGATACTAAATATCAGTGATTAGATATTTATTAAAATTATATACTCTAATGCTATCAAGGGAGGTTGCGCGATGTGGGTGAATCCCCTAGCTTGAGGAGTAGGGCGAGTATATCCCCAGGTCATAGCGTCCGGTATATATGGGTGAGGACTTATCTCACTTTCAGGGAAGGAATATGACCGCCTCCACTTCGTTTATATTTTGTTCCAAGTAGGTGAGCGATTCTAACTTGGGGAACTAGGTTTTGTGAGCACACCTAGTGAGATAGCATTTTAGAGGGAATCATCCGGTGAGGGTAAACTCGGAAGGATGGATATACGTATGATATATGTGTGGTTGTTAGTAAAGGTACGTATAATATGATAGTAAATATTATATGTAGATGATAATACAGTGTGTGATGTATTTACTTTATATAACTCGGGTTATAGTTATATGCAGTTAATTAATGGGAAATTAATTAAGTTAATTATTTGTGGAAATAATACAGTGGGTGATGTATTTACTTTATATAACTTGTGATACGGTTATATGTTACTATTTACGAGGAATTAAATAAGTTAATTAGTGAAATAACTTATAATTCAAGAATCATTTTACTCGGGTTAGAGTAGTATGGCAAGGGAAGGTTATACCAGGACTAGTTGGACGGGGTAGTACAACTAGGTGGGGTTAAAGTAACCGGTAGGTGTGCACAATAGTGGAGGGGTGAGAATGTCCACAAGGGAGTGCGGCACTAACTTAAATATGAAGCGCATTCATGCATTTTAAATTACTACAGTTAATTCACTTGCTAATTATTTTCAAAATGTTTTGGGTTCTAACCCTTGCTATAAAACTATTTTCAAAACCTTTTAGGTGTCCAGCCACAGGGACGCCAGGATTGATATTCTATTCCAGGGACACGGAGCTGCGGCATATGTGGATGCTAGCAGGAGTTTGGATTAGACGCATCATTTTATTCATTCCTAGAGCAGGAATCTTGTATCAGTTTCAGTTTCATTTAGCGCTTGTCGCCCAGACTTCTCAGTACAGTTTTCAGGTGTTGAACATTTGTATATGGTTTATTTCTTTGATGGCCGGTGATTTATTCGGCATGTTGTGTAATTATGATTCAGTTTACTTTCATTCAGTTGTGTGAATGGTTTATATTTTTATTCCGCATGTATAGTTTTGGTTTAATTAAAAAGTTAAAATTGGCACCAGTCTTTGGAATTCTAGGTGATTAGTAAGTTTTAAAAAGTTTTCGACAGTGATGCTAAGGATGATCCAACTGGGATTCCTGTTTTAATTTGGTATAGGACTGATCACCCGGTATTTTATTAGGCGGGGTGTCACAGATGGTATCAGAGCATCAGGTTCTAGTGTCCTTAGGATCTGTACGGCTTTTCACGTTTCAGCTTAGCAGTCTTTGATATAGAGCCCTATCATAGGATTGTTGTATTCTCATACGTATGCGCATATACGTTCTTCTGTGAAATTTATATTTGAGAGTGAACTCATAAAATTCGATTCTCATTCCAGATGACGCCCAGGAGGGAGAGAGAGAGCAGTTAGGGCAGCAGGGGGAGATGAGACGGGGGAGGCTCGTTAGGAGCAAGAGCTACCACAGCAACGGCCATATATGATTTTGGCAGCATAGGTCACTGAAATAGTGGCACAGGCAGTTGGAGCAACGGTGGTCACAACGGCAGGGTACTTTCCACGGGATCAGCCCCAAGTGTTAGTGGCGTCGGATGTTCAGACTCACACAGGGTCGTCGGGGTAGAATCAATAAAGAGAGGTTATTTTAGCGGGAACCCACCAGAGTTGCGAAGGGGTTCAGGTGTAGTACTAGCGTGTCAAGGAAGAGAGGTATCCAGCATCACCTACGCATGGGAGATTGCGATGGGGTGCGGAAGTAAAGGCTAACCACTTTTAGTTAGTGGGAATGGTACTACAGTGGTGGGAGCCAATCACCACAGTTGAGGAAAGGGACACACTAGCTACTGCCGAGTTTTGGGGGCGGTTCGACTACAAGTATTTTTCCTTCAGCGGTTGAGACCGAGAGGAGGAGAAAATTTTGTGAGGTGATTCAAAGGGAGACCGTTTAGTGGCCGATTACGAGGAAGATTTCACTCGCTGGAAAATTTTTACCGGATGATGGTAAGCTAGGAAAAGAGAAAGAAAGCAAAGTTTATGGATGGGTTAGTCTGGAGAATCAGACAACATTTAATGGATAATTCCGCATTAGTAGGTTATACTGATGTCGTTAACGCAACACTCCGGCACTGTCGGGAATATCGCTTCCACACGAAAGGAAGCGGGAAGGGAGTGGGGATTTAACCAATCGGATGAGGCAGAAAGGAACAATACCAGTGGGGTATCCCAGCAGCAGACTGGGGGAGGTCAAGGGCAGGATTCCCGGCAGGGGAATTATGCCACACGATCTAGAACGGAAAGCTATCGGCGGGATGGCCAGGAATTCCAACAAGGTTGGCATGGAAGGGATCAGTGGCAGGGTGAACATATTAGAAAAATGTTTCGTTTGGGGAAAAGCGAGACACATGAAGAGATATTGCCTTAAGCAAGGCGGGAGTCAACTTCAGGACGAGGTCCTGGATGTACAGCCACTAAAGCAAATCACGGGTGCATTCGGGCAGGGAGAAGCTGCTCCGAAAACCGAGAACCAGCCGTTGCAGCTGGAGTATAGAAGTAATTATTTTACCCTAGGGGCATGGGGTATATTGTTGAGTGACAAAGAGGATGTCACAGTATAAGACTTATTTTTTCACTAGAGTTCGCAGGTGAGTCGAACTTAGTGGGTGCGTTGGCGGTAGCAGCCATAGCATGTGGGTAAACTTTTCCGTAGGGTAGCGGAGTTCCTTAGTGTCCTTCATGAGAGAGTGGAGGCGTACACTGAGTGATTGGTTGAATTAGGCGAGGAAATTACTACTTTCGAGGATTATGGGAGTAGGGTTGATAATACTTTTAAACATCGGCTGGATAGCGATGGAATTTAACTATTGTGGATAGTGGAGTTAAATTTTGGTGTCCGCAACACCAGGGTATGGTTGGTACTAGGTATCACCGGAGAGGGCGTATAGCCTACATACATGTGGGTATATATGTTGTATTTCGTGGTGCAATAGCACATAGTGAGGTTTTGTGTTCTCACATTTTATCCCGGTAAATGGGGATGTTTACTGAAGTGAATCAGGATGGTTAAATTGATTTTCGAGCAAAGGGAGATAGTTCGGGGTTTATTTTGCGCAAGGACTAGTGGTAGTAAGGGCGCGGTATTTCATGTTGTCTTCGGTAGCATAAGGGTAAACGTATATACTTTTGCGCTGAGAGACAAGTATTTTGGGGAAAGGTTTGAACGTTAGCACATAGGTTGGGTACCCGGGTGGTATATATATATATATATGTATATGTGATATGACTACGGGTTCGAAGATTATATTACGGGTTAAGAATAGCATAGTCGGGTAACTTTCGTGCGGTAGAGCGCGGGGATAGGGTGTATGGGCACCCGGGTTAATTAAGGCAAAATTTTGTGCGGTTAAGCACGGGATCAGGTGTATGGGCGCCCTGGTAAAGTTAAATGCATACTTGTGTAACGTATGGTTAGAATTGGATGGGATAGATATAGCGGGCTTGGAGGCAATTGACTAGTGAGTAATATGTGAATACTGGAACACTAGGCTTCTCTTAATTTCGAGGACGAAATTCCTTTGTAAGGGGGGGAGTATGTAACACCCCGTATTTTTGTGCATTTAATATTTAATTGATTCGAGAATTTTAAATTACTGGTGTGTTGTAATTTTAATTGAATTAATTATGACAATATATTAAATATTAATCGGGAAGTGAATGGTTAATGTTTAGGGAAATTTATTTACTAAGTGAATAGTAATAATTTAATTACGTCATTTCGAGTATTAATGACGAGGTATACACTTATCCCAGCCGGGAGTCGGTATAGACTAAATTGGGTGTGAGATAAGGATTTTTATAAAGTAATTCGGATGCCAATTCTGAGTGCGCGGTTGAGTCCGGATGGGTCGAGATAGTCAGAAAAGAGTACCCGGGGGTAGTAATTGGGTCTCGCGGTATTTTTGGGCATAGCCGGGCCCACACGGGGTGAGTTGGGCCACTTTAATTAAGCCCATTAGGTGAAAAACGGGAATTAGAGTTTTAACCTAAGTGAGGGATTAGGGTATGGCAGCCAACACAACTTAAGAACCTAGGGTTTGAGAGGGGATTTGGGGGAAACCAAATCAAGAGCAAATTTGGGGATTTTGGAGCAAAATCAAGGGGCTACTACAACGGATCAGACCCTACGAATGATTTCAGGCAAGTGGTTAGCTGTTGTATTTTCGAAATTTATGATAATCAATTCATATCATAGTGATGTGTAAACCAAAATTCGTTTTGGGGATAAATGGCTACAAAATGGGGTTTTTTGTTCATGAAACTATTGAATGAGATTCATAGTAAAATTGTTGTGTTGAACATATCTGAATGTAGATATTTGATTGGAATAAGAATTCGGAATATAAACTGGGGGATAATCTGGATTTGAAAATGGGTTTGTAGAACTAGATTGATAAATTTTAATGGGAAAACCCATCTTTAAATATAGTGAGATATCGTATGAATCGAAAAGGGTAAAACAGTTTTAGATGATTGAGACTTGTTTGGGAGTAATTAATTGGTTAAAAATCGTTATTTAAGGTTGGAAAAATGGAGAGGAAAAACCTTGGAAATTCGGCCATGGCTGAAACAGCAAGCCGAGGAAGACAACCACCTGCTCGATCGATCGATCGACGCAGGGGGATCGATCGATCGACGGTCCCAGGAAAGTGACAGTTCGGCCAGTTTGTTTATATGAGGGTTTAATTTAAGATTTAATTCCCTTATTTTTATTTGGTGATAATATTTGTATGGAATATATGTTTCCTTAACAATTATAGGGTTATATAATTGGGTTTAGGAGGGTGTGAACGGTATGTCATGAGATGAACGAATTTGGAGAAATAATTCATAATTATGGAAAGTGGACCGAGGAATAATATTCGGGTAATGTAGTTGGGTGGCACTACCTTAGTAAAGGAACTTAAGTGAGATATTTAGTTATGGACCAAGTGGGCGAGTCCGGGCATGTTAATAATGATAGGTAAATATAATTGGGAAAATTATGGAAATAAAGGTGTGACACATTGTAGGCAAAAATGTGGGTATTATAATGAGATGTAAATTGGACCAAGTGAGTGAGTCCGGGCGTCTTGATATCAAGGTGTTAAATTAATTATAGAGAAGAAGTAATTAGTTTGGATTCGGAACATTGACTCGGAAACGTGGAGGTAAGGGCCAAGTGAGAATCCGGGGATAATGGTTGGGTGACACCAAGTTATTTAATTAATAAGGGTGTTAATTAATTTAATTAGAGTCGGGCGATAGACTCGGGGTAGTAGTAAATTAATAGGTGTGTTAATTAATTTAAGGAGAGTCGGACCATGGACTCGGGGAAAGTATTATATTAATTAATGTGTGAATTAATTATATTAGAGTCGGACCATAGACTCGGGAAGAGGAAAAAAATTATTAAGTGAGAAAATTAATTACATTGAGTCGGACCACAGACTCAGGAAATTACAGGCAGTGTATGGGATATTGAATACATGGTAAAGCCGGGGTTATTAAAATATATATATATACGGTGTAGTGATAGTATATATATATACGTGTATATATTGTGTGTGATATTAAATTATAGGCAGTGTACGGGATTTTGAGTACACGGTAAAGCCGGGTTTATATTATATATATATACGGTGTCGTGATAGTATATATATATATGTGTGTATTTATTGTGCGTGATACTAAATATCAGTGATTAGATATTTATTAAAATTATATACTCTAATGCTATCAAGGGAGGTTGCGCGATGTGGGTGAATCCCCTAGCTTGAGGAGTAGGGCGAGTATATCCCCAGGTCATAGCGTCCGGTATATATGGGTGAGGACTTATCTCACTTTCAGGGAAGGAATATGACCGCCTCCACTTCGTTTATATTTTGTTCCAAGTAGGTGAGCGATTCTAACTTGGGGAACTAGGTTTTGTGAGCACACCTAGTGAGATAGCATTTTAGAGGGAATCATCCGGTGAGGGTAAACTCGGAAGGATGGATATACGTATGATATATGTGTGGTTGTTAGTAAAGGTACGTATAATATGATAGTAAATATTATATGTAGATGATAATACAGTGTGTGATGTATTTACTTTATATAACTCGGGTTATAGTTATATGCAGTTAATTAATGGGAAATTAATTAAGTTAATTATTTGTGAAAATAATACAGTGGGTGATGTATTTACTTTATATAACTTGTGATACGGTTATATGTTACTATTTACGAGGAATTAAATAAGTTAATTAGTGAAATAACTTATAATTCAAGAATCATTTTACTCGGGTTAGAGTAGTATGGCAAGGGAAGGTTATACCAGGACTAGTTGGACGGGGTAGTACAACTAGGTGGGGTTAAAGTAACCGGTAGGTGTGCACAATAGTGGAGGGGTGAGAATGTCCACAAGGGAGTGCGGCACTAACTTAAATATGAAGCGCATTCATGCATTTTAAATTACTACAGTTAATTCACTTGCTAATTATTTTCAAAATGTTTTGGGTTCTAACCCTTGCTATAAAACTATTTTCAAAACCTTTTAGGTGTCCAGCCACAGGGACGCCAGGATTGATATTCTATTCCAGGGACACGGAGCTGCGGCATATGTGGATGCTAGCAGGAGTTTGGATTAGACGCATCATTTTATTCATTCCTAGAGCAGGAATCTTGTATCAGTTTCAGTTTCATTTAGCGCTTGTCGCCCAGACTTCTCAGTACAGTTTTCAGGTGTTGAACATTTGTATATGGTTTATTTCTTTGATGGCCGGTGATTTATTCGGCATGTTGTGTAATTATGATTCAGTTTACTTTCATTCAGTTGTGTGAATGGTTTATATTTTTATTCCGCATGTATAGTTTTGGTTTAATTAAAAAGTTAAAATTGGCACCAGTCTTTGGAATTCTAGGTGATTAGTAAGTTTTAAAAAGTTTTCGACAGTGATGCTAAGGATGATCCAACTGGGATTCCTGTTTTAATTTGGTATAGGACTGATCACCCGGTATTTTATTAGGCGGGGTGTCACAGATGGTATCAGAGCATCAGGTTCTAGTGTCCTTAGGATCTGTACGGCTTTTCACGTTTCAGCTTAGCAGTCTTTGATATAGAGCCCTATCATAGGATTGTTGTATTCTCATACGTATGCGCATATACGTTCTTCTGTGAAATTTATATTTGAGAGTGAACTCATAAAATTCGATTCTCATTCCAGATGACGCCCAGGAGGGAGAGAGAGAGCAGTTAGGGCAGCAGGGGGAGATGAGACGGGGGAGGCTCGTTAGGAGCAAGAGCTACCACAGCAACGGCCATATATGATTTTGGCAGCATAGGTCACTGAAATAGTGGCACAGGCAGTTGGAGCAACGGTGGTCACAACGGCAGGGTACTTTCCACGGGATCAGCCCCAAGTGTTAGTGGCGTCGGATGTTCAGGCTCACACAGGGTCGTCGGGGTAGAATCAATAAAGAGAGGTTATTTTAGCGGGAACCCACCAGAGTTGCGAAGGGGTTCAGGTGTTGTACTAGCGTGTCAAGGAAGAGAGGTATCCAGCATCACCTACGCATGGGAGATTGCGATGGGGTGCGGAAGTAAAGGCTAACCACTTTTAGTTAGTGGGAATGGTACTACAGTGGTGGGAGCCAATCACCACAGTTGAGGAAAGGGACACACTAGCTACTGCCGAGTTTTGGGGGCGGTTCGACTACAAGTATTTTTCCTTCAGCGGTTGAGACCGAGAGGAGGAGAAAATTTTGTGAGGTGATTCAAAGGGAGACCGTTTAGTGGCCGATTACGAGGAAGATTTCACTCGCTGGAAAATTTTTACCGGATGATGGTAAGCTAGGAAAAGAGAAAGAAAGCAAAGTTTATGGATGGGTTAGTCTGGAGAATCAGACAACATTTAATGGATAATTCCGCATTAGTAGGTTATACTGATGTCGTTAACGCAACACTCCGGCACTGTCGGGAATATCGCTTCCACACGAAAGGAAGCGGAAAGGGAGTGGGGATTTAACCAATTGGATGAGGCAGAAAGGAACAATACCAGTGGGGTATCCCAGCAGCAGACTGGGGGAGGTCAAGGGCAGGATTCCCGGCAGGGGAATTATGCCACACGATCTAGAACGGAAAGCTATCGGCGGGATGGCCAGGAATTCCAACAAGGTTGGCATGGAAGGGATCAGTGGCAGGGTGAACATATTAGAAAAATGTTTCGTTTGGGGAAAAGCGAGACACATGAAGAGATATTGCCTTAAGCAAGGCGGGAGTCAACTTCAGGACGAGGTCCTGGATGTACAGCCACTAAAGCAAATCACGGGTGCATTCGGGCAGGGAGAAGCTGCTCCGAAAACCGAGAACCAGCCGTTGCAGCTGGAGTATAGAAGTAATTATTTTACCCTAGGGGCATGGGGTATATTGTTGAGTGACAAAGAGGATGTCATAGTATAAGACTTATTTTTTCACTAGAGTTCGCAGGTGAGTCGAACTTAGTGGGTGCGTTGGCGGTAGCAGCCATAGCATGTGGGTAAACTTTTCCGTAGGGTAGCGGAGTTCCTTAGTGTCCTTCATGAGAGAGTGGAGGCGTACACTGAGTGATTGGTTGAATTAGGCGAGGAAATTACTACTTTCGAGGATTATGGGAGTAGGGTTGATAATACTTTTAAACATCGGCTGGATAGCGATGGAATTTAACTATTGTGGATAGTGGAGTTAAATTTTGGTGTCCGCAACACCAGGGTATGGTTGGTACTAGGTATCACCGGAGAGGGCGTATAGCCTACATACATGTGGGTATATATGTTGTATTTCGTGGTGCAATAGCACATAGTGAGGTTTTGTGTTCTCACATTTTATCCCGGTAAATGGGGATGTTTACTGAAGTGAATCAGGATGGTTAAATTGATTTTCGAGCAAAGGGAGATAGTTCGGGGTTTATTTTGCGCAAGGACTAGTGGTAGTAAGGGCGCGGTATTTCATGTTGTCTTCGGTAGCATAAGGGTAAACGTATATACTTTAGCGCTGAGAGACAAGTATTTTGGGGAAAGGTTTGAACGTTAGCACATAGGTTGGGTACCCGGGTGGTATATATATATATATATGTATATGTGATATGACTACGGGTTCGAAGATTATATTACGGGTTAAGACTAGCATAGTCGGGTAACTTTCGTGCGGTAGAGCGCGGGGATAGGGTGTATAGGCACCCGGGTTAATTAAGGCAAAATTTTGTGCGGTTAAGCACGGGATCGGGTGTATGGGCGCCCTGGTAAAGTTAAATGCATACTTGTGTAACGTATGGTTAGAATTGGATGGGATAGATATAGCGGGCTTGGAGGCAATTGACTAGTGAGTAATATGTGAATACTGGAACACTAGGCTTCTCTTAATTTCGAGGACGAAATTCCTTTGTAAGGGGGGGAGTATGTAACACCCCGTATTTTTGTGCATTTAATATTTAATTAATTCGAGAATTTTAAATTACTGGTGTGTTGTAATTTTAATTGAATTAATTATGACAATATATTTATTTAAATATTAATCGGGAAGTGAATGGTTAATGTTTAGGGAAATTTATTTACTAAGTGAATAGTAATAATTTAATTACGTCATTTCGAGTATTAATGACGAGGTATACACTTATCCCAGCCGGGAGTCGGTATAGACTAAATTGGGTGTGAGATAAGGATTTTTATAAAGTAATTCGGATGCCAATTCTGAGTGCGCGGTTGAGTCCGGATGGGTCGAGATAGTCAGAAAAGAGTACCCGGGGGTAGTAATTGGGTCTCGGGGTATTTTTGGGCATAGCCGGGCCAACACGGGGTGAGTTGGGCCACTTTAATTAAGCCCATTAGGTGAAAAACGGGAATTAGAGTTTTAACCTAAGTGAGGGATTAGGGTATGGCAGCCAACACAACTTAAGAACCTAGGGTTTGAGAGGGGATTTGGGGGAAACCAAATCAAGAGCAAATTTGGGGATTTTGGAGCAAAATCAAGGGGCTACTACAACGGATCAGACCCTACGAATGATTTCAGGCAAGTGGTTAGCTGTTGTATTTTCGAAATTTATGATAATCAATTCATATCATAGTGATGTGTAAACCAAAATTCGTTTTGGGGATAAATGGCTACAAAATGGGGTTTTTTGTTCATGAAACTATTGAATGAGATTCATAGTAAAATTGTTGTGTTGAACATATCTGAATGTAGATATTTGATTGGAATAAGAATTCGGAATATAAACTGGGGGATAATCTGGATTTGAAAATGGGTTTGTAGAACTAGATTGATAAATTTTAATGGGAAAACCCATCTTTAAATATAGTGAGATATCGTATGAATCGAAAAGGGTAAAACAGTTTTAGATGATTGAGACTTGTTTGGGAGTAATTAATTGGTTAAAAATCGTTATTTAAGGTTGGAAAAATGGAGAGGAAAAACCTTGGAAATTCGGCCATGGCTGAAACAGCAAGCCGAGGAAGACAACCACCTGCTCGATCGATCGATCGACGCAGGGGGATCGATCGATCGACGCAGGGGGATCGATCGATCGACGGTCCCAGGAAAGTGACAGTTCGGCCAGTTTGTTTATATGAGGGTTTAATTTAAGATTTAATTCCCTTATTTTTATTTGGTGATAATATTTGTATGGAATATATGTTTCCTTAACAATTATAGGGTTATATAATTGGGTTTAGGAGGGTGTGAACGGTATGTCATGAGATGAACGAATTTGGAGAAATAATTCATAATTATGGAAAGTGGACCGAGGAATAATATTCGGGTAATGTAGTTGGGTGGCACTACCTTAGTAAAGGAATTTAAGTGAGATATTTAGTTATGGACCAAGTGGGCGAGTCCGGGCATGTTAATAATGATAGGTAAATATAATTGGGAAAATTATGGAAATAAAGGTGTGACACATTCTAGGCAAAAATGTGGGTATTATAATGAGATGTAAATTGGACCAAGTGAGTGAGTCCGGGCGTCTTGATATCAAGGTGTTAAATTAATTATAGAGAAGAAGTAATTAGTTTGGAGTCGGAACATTGACTCGAAAACGTGGAGGTAAGGGCCAAGTGAGAGAATCCGGGGATAATGGTTGGGTGACACCAAGTTATTTAATTAATAAGGGTGTTAATTAATTTAATTAGAGTCGGGCGATAGACTCGGGGTAGTAGTAAATTAATAGGTGTGTTAATTAATTTAAGGAGAGTCGGACCATAGACTCGGGGAAAGTATTATATTAATTAATGTGTGAATTAATTATATTAGAGTCGGACCATAGACTCGGGAAGAGGAAAAAAATTATTAAGTGAGAAAATTAATTACATTGAGTCGGACCACAGACTCAGGAAATTACAGGCAGTGTATGGGATATTGAATACATGGAAAAGCCGGGGTTATTAAAATATATATATATATATATATATATATATATATATATATATATACGGTGTACTGATAGTATATATATATACGTGTATATATTGTGTGTGATATTAAATTATAGGCAGTGTACGGGATTTTGAGTACACGGTAAAGCCGGGTTTATATTATATATATATACGGTGTCGTGATAGTATATATATATGTGTGTATTTATTGTGCGTGATACTAAATATCAGTGATTAGATATTTATTAAAATTATATACTCTAATGCTATCAAGGGAGGTTGCGCGATGTGGGTGAATCCCCTACCTTGAGGAGTAGGGCGAGCATATCCCCAGGTCATAGCGTCCGGTATATATGGGTGAGGGACTTATCTCACTTTCAGGGAAGGAATATGACCGCCTCCACTTCGTTTATATTTTGTTCCAAGTTGGTGAGCGATTCTAACTTGGGGAACTAGGTTTTGTGAGCACACCTAGTGAGATAGCATTTTAGAGGGAATCATCCGGTGAGGGTAAACTCGGAAGGATGGATATATGTATGATATATGTGTGGTTGTTAGTAAAGGTACGTATAATATGATAGTAAATATTATATGTAGATGATAATACAGTGTGTGATGTATTTACTTTATATAACTCGGGTTATAGTTATATGCAGTTAATTAATGGGAAATTAATTAAGTTAATTATTTGTGGAAATAATACAGTGGGTGATGTATTTACTTTATATAACTTGTGATACGGTTATATGTTACTATTTACGAGGAATTAAATAAGTTAATTAGTGAAATAACTTATAATTCAAGAATCATTTTACTCGGGTTAGAGTAGTATGGCAAGGGAAGGTTATACCAGGACTAGTTGGACGGGGTAGTACAACTAGGTGGGGTTAAAGTAACCGGTAGGTGTGCACAATAGTGGAGGGGTGAGAATGTCCACAAGGGAGTGCGGCACTAACTTAAATATGAAGCGCATTCATGCATTTTAAATTACTACAGTTAATTCACTTGCTAATTATTTTCAAAATGTTTTGGGTTCTAACCCTTGCTATAAAACTATTTTCAAAACCTTTTAGGTGTCCAGCCACAGGGACGCCAGGATTGATATTCTATTCCAGGGACACGGAGCTGCGGCATATGTGGATGCTAGCAGGAGTTTGGATTAGACGCATCATTTTATTCATTCCTAGAGCAGGAATCTTGTATCAGTTTCAGTTTCATTTAGCGCTTGTCGCCCAGACTTCTCAGTACAGTTTTCAGGTGTTGAACATTTGTATATGGTTTATTTCTTTGATGGCCGGTGATTTATTCGGCATGTTGTGTAATTATGATTCAGTTTACTTTCATTCAGTTGTGTGAATGGTTTATATTTTTATTCCGCATGTATAGTTTTGGTTTAATTAAAAAGTTAAAATTGGCACCAGTCTTTGGAATTCTAGGTGATTAGTAAGTTTTAAAAAGTTTTCGACAGTGATGCTAAGGATGATCCAACTGGGATTCCTGTTTTAATTTGGTATAGGACTGATCACCCGGTATTTTATTAGGCGGGGTGTCACAGATGGTATCAGAGCATCAGGTTCTAGTGTCCTTAGGATCTGTACGGCTTTTCACGTTTCAGCTTAGCAGTCTTTGATATAGAGCCCTATCATAGGATTGTTGTATTCTCATACGTATGCGCATATACATTCTTCGGTGAAATTTATATTTGAGAGTGAACTCATAAAATTCGATTCTCATTCCAGATGACGCCCAGGAGGGAGAGAGAGAGCAGTTAGGGCAGCAGGGGGAGATGAGACGGGGGAGGCTCGTTAGGAGCAAGAGCTACCACAGCAACGGCCATATATGATTTTGGCAGCATAGGTCACTGAAATAGTGGCACAGGCAGTTGGAGCAACGGTGGTCACAACGGCAGGGTACTTTCCACGGGATCAGCCCCAAGTGTTAGTGGCGTCGGATGTTCAGACTCACACAGGGTCGTCGGGGTAGAATCAATAAAGAGAGGTTATTTTAGCGGGAACCCACCAGAGTTGCGAAGGGGTTCAGGTGTAGTACTAGCGTGTCAAGGAAGAGAGGTATCCAGCATCACCTACGCATGGGAGATTGCGATGGGGTGCGGAAGTAAAGGCTAACCACTTTTAGTTAGTGGGAATGGTACTACAGTGGTGGGAGCCAATCACCACAGTTGAGGAAAGGGACACACTAGCTACTGCCGAGTTTTGGGAGCGGTTCGACTACAAGTATTTTTCCTTCAGCGGTTGAGACCGAGAGGAGGAGAAAATTTTGTGAGGTGATTCAAAGGGAGACCGTTTAGTGGCCGATTACGAGGAAGATTTCACTCGCTGGAAAATTTTTACCGGATGATGGTAAGCTAGGAAAAGAGAAAGAAAGCAAAGTTTATGGATGGGTTAGTCTGGAGAATCAGACAACATTTAATGGATAATTCCGCATTAGTAGGTTATACTGATGTCGTTAACGCAACACTCCGGCACTGTCGGGAATATCGCTTCCACACGAAAGGAAGCGGGAAGGGAGTGGGGATTTAACCAATCGGATGAGGCAGAAAGGAACAATACCAGTGGGGTATCCCAGCAGCAGACTGGGGGAGGTCAAGGGCAGGATTCCCGGCAGGGGAATTATGCCACACGATCTAGAACGGAAAGCTATCGGCGGGATGGCCAGGAATTCCAACAAGGTTGGCATGGAAGGGATCAGTGGCAGGGTGAACATATTAGAAAAATGTTTCGTTTGGGGAAAAGCGAGACACATGAAGAGATATTGCCTTAAGCAAGGCGGGAGTCAACTTCAGGACGAGGTCCTGGATGTACAGCCACTAAAGCAAATCACGGGTGCATTCGGGCAGGGAGAAGCTGCTCCGAAAACCGAGAACCAGCCGTTGCAGCTGGAGTATAGAAGTAATTATTTTACCCTAGGGGCATGGGGTATATTGTTGAGTGACAAAGAGGATGTCACAGTATAAGACTTATTTTTTCACTAGAGTTCGCAGGTGAGTCGAACTTAGTGGGTGCGTTGGCGGTAGCAGCCATAGCATGTGGGTAAACTTTTCCGTAGGGTAGCGGAGTTCCTTAGTGTCCTTCATGAGAGAGTGGAGGCGTACACTGAGTGATTGGTTGAATTAGGCGAGGAAATTACTACTTTCGAGGATTATGGGAGTAGGGTTGATAATACTTTTAAACATCGGCTGGATAGCGATGGAATTTAACTATTGTGGATAGTGGAGTTAAATTTTGGTGTCCGCAACACCAGGGTATGGTTGGTACTAGGTATCACCGGAGAGGGCGTATAGCCTACATACATGTGGGTATATATGTTGTATTTCGTGGTGCAATAGCACATAGTGAGGTTTTGTGTTCTCACATTTTATCCCGGTAAATGGGGATGTTTACTGAAGTGAATCAGGATGGTTAAATTGATTTTCGAGCAAAGGGAGATAGTTCGGGGTTTATTTTGCGCAAGGACTAGTGGTAGTAAGGGCGCGGTATTTCATGTTGTCTTCGGTAGCATAAGGGTAAACGTATATACTTTTGCGCTGAGAGACAAGTATTTTGGGGAAAGGTTTGAACGTTAGCACATAGGTTGGGTACCCGGGTGGTATATATATATATATATGTATATGTGATATGACTACGGGTTCGAAGATTATATTACGGGTTAAGAATAGCATAGTCGGGTAACTTTCGTGCGGTAGAGCGCGGGGATAGGGTGTATGGGCACCCGGGTTAATTAAGGCAAAATTTTGTGCGGTTAAGCACGGGATCAGGTGTATGGGCGCCCTGGTAAAGTTAAATGCATACTTGTGTAACGTATGGTTAGAATTGGATGGGATAGATATAGCGGGCTTGGAGGCAATTGACTAGTGAGTAATATGTGAATACTGGAACACTAGGCTTCTCTTAATTTCGAGGACGAAATTCCTTTGTAAGGGGGGGAGTATGTAACACCCCGTATTTTTGTGCATTTAATATTTAATTGATTCGAGAATTTTAAATTACTGGTGTGTTGTAATTTTAATTGAATTAATTATGACAATATATTAAATATTAATCGGGAAGTGAATGGTTAATGTTTAGGGAAATTTATTTACTAAGTGAATAGTAATAATTTAATTACGTCATTTCGAGTATTAATGACGAGGTATACACTTATCCCAGCCGGGAGTCGGTATAGACTAAATTGGGTGTGAGATAAGGATTTTTATAAAGTAATTCGGATGCCAATTCTGAGTGCGCGGTTGAGTCCGGATGGGTCGAGATAGTCAGAAAAGAGTACCCGGGGGTAGTAATTGGGTCTCGCGGTATTTTTGGGCATAGCCGGGCCCACACGGGGTGAGTTGGGCCACTTTAATTAAGCCCATTAGGTGAAAAACGGGAATTAGAGTTTTAACCTAAGTGAGGGATTAGGGTATGGCAGCCAACACAACTTAAGAACCTAGGGTTTGAGAGGGGATTTGGGGGAAACCAAATCAAGAGCAAATTTGGGGATTTTGGAGCAAAATCAAGGGGCTACTACAACGGATCAGACCCTACGAATGATTTCAGGCAAGTGGTTAGCTGTTGTATTTTCGAAATTTATGATAATCAATTCATATCATAGTGATGTGTAAACCAAAATTCGTTTTGGGGATAAATGGCTACAAAATGGGGTTTTTTGTTCATGAAACTATTGAATGAGATTCATAGTAAAATTGTTGTGTTGAACATATCTGAATGTAGATATTTGATTGGAATAAGAATTCGGAATATAAACTGGGGGATAATCTGGATTTGAAAATGGGTTTGTAGAACTAGATTGATAAATTTTAATGGGAAAACCCATCTTTAAATATAGTGAGATATCGTATGAATCGAAAAGGGTAAAACAGTTTTAGATGATTGAGACTTGTTTGGGAGTAATTAATTGGTTAAAAATCGTTATTTAAGGTTGGAAAAATGGAGAGGAAAAACCTTGGAAATTCGGCCATGGCTGAAACAGCAAGCCGAGGAAGACAACCACCTGCTCGATCGATCGATCGACGCAGGGGGATCGATCGATCGACGGTCCCAGGAAAGTGACAGTTCGGCCAGTTTGTTTATATGAGGGTTTAATTTAAGATTTAATTCCCTTATTTTTATTTGGTGATAATATTTGTATGGAATATATGTTTCCTTAACAATTATAGGGTTATATAATTGGGTTTAGGAGGGTGTGAACGGTATGTCATGAGATGAACGAATTTGGAGAAATAATTCATAATTATGGAAAGTGGACCGAGGAATAATATTCGGGTAATGTAGTTGGGTGGCACTACCTTAGTAAAGGAACTTAAGTGAGATATTTAGTTATGGACCAAGTGGGCGAGTCCGGGCATGTTAATAATGATAGGTAAATATAATTGGGAAAATTATGGAAATAAAGGTGTGACACATTGTAGGCAAAAATGTGGGTATTATAATGAGATGTAAATTGGACCAAGTGAGTGAGTCCGGGCGTCTTGATATCAAGGTGTTAAATTAATTATAGAGAAGAAGTAATTAGTTTGGATTCGGAACATTGACTCGGAAACGTGGAGGTAAGGGCCAAGTGAGAATCCGGGGATAATGGTTGGGTGACACCAAGTTATTTAATTAATAAGGGTGTTAATTAATTTAATTAGAGTCGGGCGATAGACTCGGGGTAGTAGTAAATTAATAGGTGTGTTAATTAATTTAAGGAGAGTCGGACCATGGACTCGGGGAAAGTATTATATTAATTAATGTGTGAATTAATTATATTAGAGTCGGACCATAGACTCGGGAAGAGGAAAAAAATTATTAAGTGAGAAAATTAATTACATTGAGTCGGACCACAGACTCAGGAAATTACAGGCAGTGTATGGGATATTGAATACATGGTAAAGCCGGGGTTATTAAAATATATATATATACGGTGTAGTGATAGTATATATATATACGTGTATATATTGTGTGTGATATTAAATTATAGGCAGTGTACGGGATTTTGAGTACACGGTAAAGCCGGGTTTATATTATATATATATACGGTGTCGTGATAGTATATATATATATGTGTGTATTTATTGTGCGTGATACTAAATATCAGTGATTAGATATTTATTAAAATTATATACTCTAATGCTATCAAGGGAGGTTGCGCGATGTGGGTGAATCCCCTAGCTTGAGGAGTAGGGCGAGTATATCCCCAGGTCATAGCGTCCGGTATATATGGGTGAGGACTTATCTCACTTTCAGGGAAGGAATATGACCGCCTCCACTTCGTTTATATTTTGTTCCAAGTAGGTGAGCGATTCTAACTTGGGGAACTAGGTTTTGTGAGCACACCTAGTGAGATAGCATTTTAGAGGGAATCATCCGGTGAGGGTAAACTCGGAAGGATGGATATACGTATGATATATGTGTGGTTGTTAGTAAAGGTACGTATAATATGATAGTAAATATTATATGTAGATGATAATACAGTGTGTGATGTATTTACTTTATATAACTCGGGTTATAGTTATATGCAGTTAATTAATGGGAAATTAATTAAGTTAATTATTTGTGAAAATAATACAGTGGGTGATGTATTTACTTTATATAACTTGTGATACGGTTATATGTTACTATTTACGAGGAATTAAATAAGTTAATTAGTGAAATAACTTATAATTCAAGAATCATTTTACTCGGGTTAGAGTAGTATGGCAAGGGAAGGTTATACCAGGACTAGTTGGACGGGGTAGTACAACTAGGTGGGGTTAAAGTAACCGGTAGGTGTGCACAATAGTGGAGGGGTGAGAATGTCCACAAGGGAGTGCGGCACTAACTTAAATATGAAGCGCATTCATGCATTTTAAATTACTACAGTTAATTCACTTGCTAATTATTTTCAAAATGTTTTGGGTTCTAACCCTTGCTATAAAACTATTTTCAAAACCTTTTAGGTGTCCAGCCACAGGGACGCCAGGATTGATATTCTATTCCAGGGACACGGAGCTGCGGCATATGTGGATGCTAGCAGGAGTTTGGATTAGACGCATCATTTTATTCATTCCTAGAGCAGGAATCTTGTATCAGTTTCAGTTTCATTTAGCGCTTGTCGCCCAGACTTCTCAGTACAGTTTTCAGGTGTTGAACATTTGTATATGGTTTATTTCTTTGATGGCCGGTGATTTATTCGGCATGTTGTGTAATTATGATTCAGTTTACTTTCATTCAGTTGTGTGAATGGTTTATATTTTTATTCCGCATGTATAGTTTTGGTTTAATTAAAAAGTTAAAATTGGCACCAGTCTTTGGAATTCTAGGTGATTAGTAAGTTTTAAAAAGTTTTCGACAGTGATGCTAAGGATGATCCAACTGGGATTCCTGTTTTAATTTGGTATAGGACTGATCACCCGGTATTTTATTAGGCGGGGTGTCACAGATGGTATCAGAGCATCAGGTTCTAGTGTCCTTAGGATCTGTACGGCTTTTCACGTTTCAGCTTAGCAGTCTTTGATATAGAGCCCTATCATAGGATTGTTGTATTCTCATACGTATGCGCATATACGTTCTTCTGTGAAATTTATATTTGAGAGTGAACTCATAAAATTCGATTCTCATTCCAGATGACGCCCAGGAGGGAGAGAGAGAGCAGTTAGGGCAGCAGGGGGAGATGAGACGGGGGAGGCTCGTTAGGAGCAAGAGCTACCACAGCAACGGCCATATATGATTTTGGCAGCATAGGTCACTGAAATAGTGGCACAGGCAGTTGGAGCAACGGTGGTCACAACGGCAGGGTACTTTCCACGGGATCAGCCCCAAGTGTTAGTGGCGTCGGATGTTCAGGCTCACACAGGGTCGTCGGGGTAGAATCAATAAAGAGAGGTTATTTTAGCGGGAACCCACCAGAGTTGCGAAGGGGTTCAGGTGTTGTACTAGCGTGTCAAGGAAGAGAGGTATCCAGCATCACCTACGCATGGGAGATTGCGATGGGGTGCGGAAGTAAAGGCTAACCACTTTTAGTTAGTGGGAATGGTACTACAGTGGTGGGAGCCAATCACCACAGTTGAGGAAAGGGACACACTAGCTACTGCCGAGTTTTGGGGGCGGTTCGACTACAAGTATTTTTCCTTCAGCGGTTGAGACCGAGAGGAGGAGAAAATTTTGTGAGGTGATTCAAAGGGAGACCGTTTAGTGGCCGATTACGAGGAAGATTTCACTCGCTGGAAAATTTTTACCGGATGATGGTAAGCTAGGAAAAGAGAAAGAAAGCAAAGTTTATGGATGGGTTAGTCTGGAGAATCAGACAACATTTAATGGATAATTCCGCATTAGTAGGTTATACTGATGTCGTTAACGCAACACTCCGGCACTGTCGGGAATATCGCTTCCACACGAAAGGAAGCGGAAAGGGAGTGGGGATTTAACCAATTGGATGAGGCAGAAAGGAACAATACCAGTGGGGTATCCCAGCAGCAGACTGGGGGAGGTCAAGGGCAGGATTCCCGGCAGGGGAATTATGCCACACGATCTAGAACGGAAAGCTATCGGCGGGATGGCCAGGAATTCCAACAAGGTTGGCATGGAAGGGATCAGTGGCAGGGTGAACATATTAGAAAAATGTTTCGTTTGGGGAAAAGCGAGACACATGAAGAGATATTGCCTTAAGCAAGGCGGGAGTCAACTTCAGGACGAGGTCCTGGATGTACAGCCACTAAAGCAAATCACGGGTGCATTCGGGCAGGGAGAAGCTGCTCCGAAAACCGAGAACCAGCCGTTGCAGCTGGAGTATAGAAGTAATTATTTTACCCTAGGGGCATGGGGTATATTGTTGAGTGACAAAGAGGATGTCATAGTATAAGACTTATTTTTTCACTAGAGTTCGCAGGTGAGTCGAACTTAGTGGGTGCGTTGGCGGTAGCAGCCATAGCATGTGGGTAAACTTTTCCGTAGGGTAGCGGAGTTCCTTAGTGTCCTTCATGAGAGAGTGGAGGCGTACACTGAGTGATTGGTTGAATTAGGCGAGGAAATTACTACTTTCGAGGATTATGGGAGTAGGGTTGATAATACTTTTAAACATCGGCTGGATAGCGATGGAATTTAACTATTGTGGATAGTGGAGTTAAATTTTGGTGTCCGCAACACCAGGGTATGGTTGGTACTAGGTATCACCGGAGAGGGCGTATAGCCTACATACATGTGGGTATATATGTTGTATTTCGTGGTGCAATAGCACATAGTGAGGTTTTGTGTTCTCACATTTTATCCCGGTAAATGGGGATGTTTACTGAAGTGAATCAGGATGGTTAAATTGATTTTCGAGCAAAGGGAGATAGTTCGGGGTTTATTTTGCGCAAGGACTAGTGGTAGTAAGGGCGCGGTATTTCATGTTGTCTTCGGTAGCATAAGGGTAAACGTATATACTTTAGCGCTGAGAGACAAGTATTTTGGGGAAAGGTTTGAACGTTAGCACATAGGTTGGGTACCCGGGTGGTATATATATATATATATGTATATGTGATATGACTACGGGTTCGAAGATTATATTACGGGTTAAGACTAGCATAGTCGGGTAACTTTCGTGCGGTAGAGCGCGGGGATAGGGTGTATAGGCACCCGGGTTAATTAAGGCAAAATTTTGTGCGGTTAAGCACGGGATCGGGTGTATGGGCGCCCTGGTAAAGTTAAATGCATACTTGTGTAACGTATGGTTAGAATTGGATGGGATAGATATAGCGGGCTTGGAGGCAATTGACTAGTGAGTAATATGTGAATACTGGAACACTAGGCTTCTCTTAATTTCGAGGACGAAATTCCTTTGTAAGGGGGGGAGTATGTAACACCCCGTATTTTTGTGCATTTAATATTTAATTAATTCGAGAATTTTAAATTACTGGTGTGTTGTAATTTTAATTGAATTAATTATGACAATATATTTATTTAAATATTAATCGGGAAGTGAATGGTTAATGTTTAGGGAAATTTATTTACTAAGTGAATAGTAATAATTTAATTACGTCATTTCGAGTATTAATGACGAGGTATACACTTATCCCAGCCGGGAGTCGGTATAGACTAAATTGGGTGTGAGATAAGGATTTTTATAAAGTAATTCGGATGCCAATTCTGAGTGCGCGGTTGAGTCCGGATGGGTCGAGATAGTCAGAAAAGAGTACCCGGGGGTAGTAATTGGGTCTCGGGGTATTTTTGGGCATAGCCGGGCCAACACGGGGTGAGTTGGGCCACTTTAATTAAGCCCATTAGGTGAAAAACGGGAATTAGAGTTTTAACCTAAGTGAGGGATTAGGGTATGGCAGCCAACACAACTTAAGAACCTAGGGTTTGAGAGGGGATTTGGGGGAAACCAAATCAAGAGCAAATTTGGGGATTTTGGAGCAAAATCAAGGGGCTACTACAACGGATCAGACCCTACGAATGATTTCAGGCAAGTGGTTAGCTGTTGTATTTTCGAAATTTATGATAATCAATTCATATCATAGTGATGTGTAAACCAAAATTCGTTTTGGGGATAAATGGCTACAAAATGGGGTTTTTTGTTCATGAAACTATTGAATGAGATTCATAGTAAAATTGTTGTGTTGAACATATCTGAATGTAGATATTTGATTGGAATAAGAATTCGGAATATAAACTGGGGGATAATCTGGATTTGAAAATGGGTTTGTAGAACTAGATTGATAAATTTTAATGGGAAAACCCATCTTTAAATATAGTGAGATATCGTATGAATCGAAAAGGGTAAAACAGTTTTAGATGATTGAGACTTGTTTGGGAGTAATTAATTGGTTAAAAATCGTTATTTAAGGTTGGAAAAATGGAGAGGAAAAACCTTGGAAATTCGGCCATGGCTGAAACAGCAAGCCGAGGAAGACAACCACCTGCTCGATCGATCGATCGACGCAGGGGGATCGATCGATCGACGCAGGGGGATCGATCGATCGACGGTCCCAGGAAAGTGACAGTTCGGCCAGTTTGTTTATATGAGGGTTTAATTTAAGATTTAATTCCCTTATTTTTATTTGGTGATAATATTTGTATGGAATATATGTTTCCTTAACAATTATAGGGTTATATAATTGGGTTTAGGAGGGTGTGAACGGTATGTCATGAGATGAACGAATTTGGAGAAATAATTCATAATTATGGAAAGTGGACCGAGGAATAATATTCGGGTAATGTAGTTGGGTGGCACTACCTTAGTAAAGGAATTTAAGTGAGATATTTAGTTATGGACCAAGTGGGCGAGTCCGGGCATGTTAATAATGATAGGTAAATATAATTGGGAAAATTATGGAAATAAAGGTGTGACACATTGTAGGCAAAAATGTGGGTATTATAATGAGATGTAAATTGGACCAAGTGAGTGAGTCCGGGCGTCTTGATATCAAGGTGTTAAATTAATTATAGAGAAGAAGTAATTAGTTTGGAGTCGGAACATTGACTCGAAAACGTGGAGGTAAGGGCCAAGTGAGAGAATCCGGGGATAATGGTTGGGTGACACCAAGTTATTTAATTAATAAGGGTGTTAATTAATTTAATTAGAGTCGGGCGATAGACTCGGGGTAGTAGTAAATTAATAGGTGTGTTAATTAATTTAAGGAGAGTCGGACCATAGACTCGGGGAAAGTATTATATTAATTAATGTGTGAATTAATTATATTAGAGTCGGACCATAGACTCGGGAAGAGGAAAAAAATTATTAAGTGAGAAAATTAATTACATTGAGTCGGACCACAGACTCAGGAAATTACAGGCAGTGTATGGGATATTGAATACATGGAAAAGCCGGGGTTATTAAAATATATATATATATATATATATATATATATATATATATACGGTGTACTGATAGTATATATATATACGTGTATATATTGTGTGTGATATTAAATTATAGGCAGTGTACGGGATTTTGAGTACACGGTAAAGCCGGGTTTATATTATATATATATACGGTGTCGTGATAGTATATATATATGTGTGTATTTATTGTGCGTGATACTAAATATCAGTGATTAGATATTTATTAAAATTATATACTCTAATGCTATGAAGGGAGGTTGCGCGATGTGGGTGAATCCCCTACCTTGAGGAGTAGGGCGAGCATATCCCCAGGTCATAGCGTCCGGTATATATGGGTGAGGGACTTATCTCACTTTCAGGGAAGGAATATGACCGCCTCCACTTCGTTTATATTTTGTTCCAAGTTGGTGAGCGATTCTAACTTGGGGAACTAGGTTTTGTGAGCACACCTAGTGAGATAGCATTTTAGAGGGAATCATCCGGTGAGGGTAAACTCGGAAGGATGGATATATGTATGATATATGTGTGGTTGTTAGTAAAGGTACGTATAATATGATAGTAAATATTATATGTAGATGATAATACAGTGTGTGATGTATTTACTTTATATAACTCGGGTTATAGTTATATGCAGTTAATTAATGGGAAATTAATTAAGTTAATTATTTGTGGAAATAATACAGTGGGTGATGTATTTACTTTATATAACTTGTGATACGGTTATATGTTACTATTTACGAGGAATTAAATAAGTTAATTAGTGAAATAACTTATAATTCAAGAATCATTTTACTCGGGTTAGAGTAGTATGGCAAGGGAAGGTTATACCAGGACTAGTTGGACGGGGTAGTACAACTAGGTGGGGTTAAAGTAACCGGTAGGTGTGCACAATAGTGGAGGGGTGAGAATGTCCACAAGGGAGTGCGGCACTAACTTAAATATGAAGCGCATTCATGCATTTTAAATTACTACAGTTAATTCACTTGCTAATTATTTTCAAAATGTTTTGGGTTCTAACCCTTGCTATAAAACTATTTTCAAAACCTTTTAGGTGTCCAGCCACAGGGACGCCAGGATTGATATTCTATTCCAGGGACACGGAGCTGCGGCATATGTGGATGCTAGCAGGAGTTTGGATTAGACGCATCATTTTATTCATTCCTAGAGCAGGAATCTTGTATCAGTTTCAGTTTCATTTAGCGCTTGTCGCCCAGACTTCTCAGTACAGTTTTCAGGTGTTGAACATTTGTATATGGTTTATTTCTTTGATGGCCGGTGATTTATTCGGCATGTTGTGTAATTATGATTCAGTTTACTTTCATTCAGTTGTGTGAATGGTTTATATTTTTATTCCGCATGTATAGTTTTGGTTTAATTAAAAAGTTAAAATTGGCACCAGTCTTTGGAATTCTAGGTGATTAGTAAGTTTTAAAAAGTTTTCGACAGTGATGCTAAGGATGATCCAACTGGGATTCCTGTTTTAATTTGGTATAGGACTGATCACCCGGTATTTTATTAGGCGGGGTGTCACAGATGGTATCAGAGCATCAGGTTCTAGTGTCCTTAGGATCTGTACGGCTTTTCACGTTTCAGCTTAGCAGTCTTTGATATAGAGCCCTATCATAGGATTGTTGTATTCTCATACGTATGCGCATATACATTCTTCGGTGAAATTTATATTTGAGAGTGAACTCATAAAATTCGATTCTCATTCCAGATGACGCCCAGGAGGGAGAGAGAGAGCAGTTAGGGCAGCAGGGGGAGATGAGACGGGGGAGGCTCGTTAGGAGCAAGAGCTACCACAGCAACGGCCATATATGATTTTGGCAGCATAGGTCACTGAAATAGTGGCACAGGCAGTTGGAGCAACGGTGGTCACAACGGCAGGGTACTTTCCACGGGATCAGCCCCAAGTGTTAGTGGCGTCGGATGTTCAGACTCACACAGGGTCGTCGGGGTAGAATCAATAAAGAGAGGTTATTTTAGCGGGAACCCACCAGAGTTGCGAAGGGGTTCAGGTGTAGTACTAGCGTGTCAAGGAAGAGAGGTATCCAGCATCACCTACGCATGGGAGATTGCGATGGGGTGCGGAAGTAAAGGCTAACCACTTTTAGTTAGTGGGAATGGTACTACAGTGGTGGGAGCCAATCACCACAGTTGAGGAAAGGGACACACTAGCTACTGCCGAGTTTTGGGAGCGGTTCGACTACAAGTATTTTTCCTTCAGCGGTTGAGACCGAGAGGAGGAGAAAATTTTGTGAGGTGATTCAAAGGGAGACCGTTTAGTGGCCGATTACGAGGAAGATTTCACTCGCTGGAAAATTTTTACCGGATGATGGTAAGCTAGGAAAAGAGAAAGAAAGCAAAGTTTATGGATGGGTTAGTCTGGAGAATCAGACAACATTTAATGGATAATTCCGCATTAGTAGGTTATACTGATGTCGTTAACGCAACACTCCGGCACTGTCGGGAATATCGCTTCCACACGAAAGGAAGCGGGAAGGGAGTGGGGATTTAACCAATCGGATGAGGCAGAAAGGAACAATACCAGTGGGGTATCCCAGCAGCAGACTGGGGGAGGTCAAGGGCAGGATTCCCGGCAGGGGAATTATGCCACACGATCTAGAACGGAAAGCTATCGGCGGGATGGCCAGGAATTCCAACAAGGTTGGCATGGAAGGGATCAGTGGCAGGGTGAACATATTAGAAAAATGTTTCGTTTAGGGAAAAGCGAGACACATGAAGAGATATTGCCTTAAGCAAGGCGGGAGTCAACTTCAGGACGAGGTCCTGGATGTACAGCCACTAAAGCAAATCACGGGTGCATTCGGGCAGGGAGAAGCTGCTCCGAAAACCGAGAACCAGCCGTTGCAGCTGGAGTATAGAAGTAATTATTTTACCCTAGGGGCATGGGGTATATTGTTGAGTGACAAAGAGGATGTCACAGTATAAGACTTATTTTTTCACTAGAGTTCGCAGGTGAGTCGAACTTAGTGGGTGCGTTGGCGGTAGCAGCCATAGCATGTGGGTAAACTTTTCCGTAGGGTAGCGGAGTTCCTTAGTGTCCTTCATGAGAGAGTGGAGGCGTACACTGAGTGATTGGTTGAATTAGGCGAGGAAATTACTACTTTCGAGGATTATGGGAGTAGGGTTGATAATACTTTTAAACATCGGCTGGATAGCGATGGAATTTAACTATTGTGGATAGTGGAGTTAAATTTTGGTGTCCGCAACACCAGGGTATGGTTGGTACTAGGTATCACCGGAGAGGGCGTATAGCCTACATACATGTGGGTATATATGTTGTATTTCGTGGTGCAATAGCACATAGTGAGGTTTTGTGTTCTCACATTTTATCCCGGTAAATGGGGATGTTTACTGAAGTGAATCAGGATGGTTAAATTGATTTTCGAGCAAAGGGAGATAGTTCGGGGTTTATTTTGCGCAAGGACTAGTGGTAGTAAGGGCGCGGTATTTCATGTTGTCTTCGGTAGCATAAGGGTAAACGTATATACTTTTGCGCTGAGAGACAAGTATTTTGGGGAAAGGTTTGAACGTTAGCACATAGGTTGGGTACCCGGGTGGTATATATATATATATATATATGTATATGTGATATGACTACGGGTTCGAAGATTATATTACGGGTTAAGACTAGCATAGTCGGGTAACTTTCGTGCGGTAGAGCGTGGGGATAGGGTGTATGGGCACCCGGGTTAATTAAGGCAAAATTTTGTGCGGTTAAGCACGGGATCAGGTGTATGGGCGCCCTGGTAAAGTTAAATGCATACTTGTGTAACGTATGGTTAGAATTGGATGGGATAGATATAGCGGGCTTGGAGGCAATTGACGAGTGAGTAATATGTGAATACTGGAACACTAGGCTTCTCTTAATTTCGAGGACGAAATTCCTTTGTAAGGGGGGGAGTATGTAACACCCCGTATTTTTGTGCATTTAATATTTAATTAATTCGAGAATTTTAAATTACTGGTGTGTTGTAATTTTAATTGAATTAATTATGACAATATATTTATTTAAATATTAATCGGGAAGTGAATGGTTAATGTTTAGGGAAATTTATTTACTAAGTGAATAGTAATAATTTAATTACGTCATTTCGAGTATTAATGACGAGGTATACACTTATCCCAGCCGGGAGTCGGTATAGACTAAATTGGGTGTGAGATAAGGATTTTTATAAAGTAATTCGGATGCCAATTCTGAGTGCGCGGTTGAGTCCGGATGGGTCGAGATAGTCAGAAAAGAGTACCCGGGGGTAGTAATTGGGTCTCGGGGTATTTTTGGGCATAGCCGGGCCCACACGGGGTGAGTTGGGCCACTTTAATTAAGCCCATTAGGTGAAAAACGGGAATTAGAGTTTTAACCTAAGTGAGGGATTAGGGTATGGCAGCCAACACAACTTAAGAACCTAGGGTTTGAGAGGGGATTTGGGGGAAACCAAATCAAGAGCAAATTTGGGGATTTTGGAGCAAAATCAAGGGGCTACTACAACGGATCAGACCCTACGAATGATTTCAGGCAAGTGGTTAGCTGTTGTATTTTCGAAATTTATGATAATCAATTCATATCATAGTGATGTGTAAACCAAAATTCGTTTTGGGGATAAATGGCTACAAAATGGGGTTTTTTGTTCATGAAACTATTGAATGAGATTCATAGTAAAATTGTTGTGTTGAACATATCTGAATGTAGATATTTGATTGGAATAAGAATTCGGAATATAAACTGGGGGATAATCTGGATTTGAAAATGGGTTTGTAGAACTAGATTGATAAATTTTAATGGGAAAACCCATCTTTAAATATAGTGAGATATCGTATGAATCGAAAAGGGTAAAACAGTTTTAGATGATTGAGACTTGTTTGGGAGTAATTAATTGGTTAAAAATCGTTATTTAAGGTTGGAAAAATGGAGAGGAAAAACCTTGGAAATTCGGCCATGGCTGAAACAGCAAGCCGAGGAAGACAACCACCTGCTCGATCGATCGATCGACGCAGGGGGATCGATCGATCGACGGTCCCAGGAAAGTGACAGTTCGGCCAGTTTGTTTATATGAGGGTTTAATTTAAGATTTAATTCCCTTATTTTTATTTGGTGATAATATTTGTATGGAATATATGTTTCCTTAACAATTATAGGGTTATATAATTGGGTTTAGGAGGGTGTGAACGGTATGTCATGAGATGAACGAATTTGGAGAAATAATTCATAATTATGGAAAGTGGACCGAGGAATAATATTCGGGTAATGTAGTTGGGTGGCACTACCTTAGTAAAGGAACTTAAGTGAGATATTTAGTTATGGACCAAGTGGGCGAGTCCGGGCATGTTAATAATGATAGGTAAATATAATTGGGAAAATTATGGAAATAAAGGTGTGACACATTGTAGGCAAAAATGTGGGTATTATAATGAGATGTAAATTGGACCAAGTGAGTGAGTCCGGGCGTCTTGATATCAAGGTGTTAAATTAATTATAGAGAAGAAGTAATTAGTTTGGATTCGGAACATTGACTCGGAAACGTGGAGGTAAGGGCCAAGTGAGAATCCGGGGATAATGGTTGGGTGACACCAAGTTATTTAATTAATAAGGGTGTTAATTAATTTAATTAGAGTCGGGCGATAGACTCGGGGTAGTAGTAAATTAATAGGTGTGTTAATTAATTTAAGGAGAGTCGGACCATGGACTCGGGGAAAGTATTATATTAATTAATGTGTGAATTAATTATATTAGAGTCGGACCATAGACTCGGGAAGAGGAAAAAAATTATTAAGTGAGAAAATTAATTACATTGAGTCGGACCACAGACTCAGGAAATTACAGGCAGTGTATGGGATATTGAATACATGGTAAAGCCGGGGTTATTAAAATATATATATATACGGTGTAGTGATAGTATATATATATACGTGTATATATTGTGTGTGATATTAAATTATAGGCAGTGTACGGGATTTTGAGTACACGGTAAAGCCGGGTTTATATTATATATATATACGGTGTCGTGATAGTATATATATATGTGTGTATTTATTGTGCGTGATACTAAATATCAGTGATAGATGTTTATTAAAATTATATACTCTAATGCTATCAAGGGAGGTTGCGCGATGTGGGTGAATCCCCTAGCTTGGGGAGTAGGGCGAGTATATCCCCAGGTCATAGCGTCCGGTATATATGGGTGAGGGACTTATCTCACTTTCAGGGAAGGAATATGACCGCCTCCACTTCGTTTATATTTTGTTCCAAGTTGGTGAGCGATTCTAACTTGGGGAACTAGGTTTTGTGAGCACACCTAGTGAGATAGCATTTTTGAGGGAATCATCCGGTGAGGGTAAACTCGGAAGGATGGATATACGTATGATATATGTGTGGTTGTTAGTAAAGGTACGTATAATATGATAGTAAATATTATACGTAGATGATAATACAGTGTGTGATGTATTTACTTTATATAACTCGGGTTATAGTTATATGCAGTTAATTAATGGGAAATTAATTAAGTTAATTATTTGTGAAAATAATACAGTGGGTGATGTATTTACTTTATATAACTTGTGATACGGTTATATGTTACTATTTACGAGGAATTAAATAAGTTAATTAGTGAAATAACTTATAATTCAAGAATCATTTTACTCGGGTTAGAGTAGTATGGCAAGGGAAGGTTATACCAGGACTAGTTGGACGGGGTAGTACAACTAGGTGGGGTTAAAGTAACCGGTAGGTGTGCACAATAGTGGAGGGGTGAGAATGTCCACAAGGGAGTGCGACACTAACTTAAATATGAAGCGCATTCATGCATTTTAAATTACTACAGTTAATTCACTTGCTAATTATTTTCAAAATGTTTTGGGTTCTAACCCTTGCTATAAAACTATTTTCAAAACCTTTTAGGTGTCCAGCCACAGGGACGACAGGATTGATATTCTATTCCAGGGACACGGAGCTGCGGCATATGTGGATGCTAGCAGGAGTTTGGATTAGACGCATCATTTTATTCATTCCTAGAGTAGGAATCTTGTATCAGTTTCAGTTTCATTTAGGGCTTGTCGCCCAGACTTCTCAGTACAGTTTTCAGGTGTTGAACATTTGTATATGGTTTATTTCTTTGATGGCCGGTGATTTATTCGGCATGTTGTGTAATTATGATTCAGTTTACTTTCATTCAGTTGTGTGAATGGTTTATATTTTTATTTCGCATGTATAGTTTTGGTTTAATTAAAAAGTTAAAATTGGCACCAGTCTTTGGAATTCTAGGTGATTAGTAAGTTTTAAAAAGTTTTCGACAGTGATGCTAAGGATGATCCAACTGGGATTCCTGTTTTAATTTGGTATAGGACTGATCACCCGGTATTTTATTAGGCGGGGTGTCACAATTCTCTATCCTGATCCTTGAAGAAATTGCCAAAAAATAGAATTTTCCACCTAAAAAATTATTATGCTATCAAACACACCCCCATCTGGAAAATTATAGGATTTGTCGTGACAAATTTTGCCATTGCAAATTTTGACATGGAAAAATTTTCCACCCAAGCCATTTACCTACTTTTGTATTAAATGGACCCTAATACAAATACAAGATCAACAAAGATTTGCAAACAGAGAGCCGTGTTGATCTTCAATTTTAACATTAATTGATGTACATATTTAGGATAGTCTAAAGATAATATTTGTCCTTATTTTCAATTTACGGAAATAATATTTTATGTTCATCTCTTGTAGAGTCTTGCTAAATGTAAATTTAACATAACTTTATAAATGGCTTTTAAGTTAAACCGCATTAGTGGTTTTGCATGTCATATTTGTTTCATACTTTTATATTATTCTGAATTGAGGATGTATTCATGGTTAAGACGTGTTTAGTGTAGATCAATGTTTTAAAAAGCGCGTTATTGCGAACGCAATAGCGTGCCATTGCTTTTTGCGGGCCAAAAATGCAACGTTGCGGTCAATGTATTACGGGATGCTCAAAAAGCGTGCGCTATTTGGCGCTATTGTATGTTATTTGGCGCAACAGCAATGCTATCCATGTTTTTTTTTAGAAATCCCAGTTTATTTAAGGAGGGGGAAAAAGTGTTACCTTATTTCACGTGCGGACTTTGTTTGGGTGAGGTATTCTTTGTTCCAAACCCTCAATTTACTTATTTACGAAGGTCTCAATGATGCTATTTGCTTATTTTAAAAAGTTTTGCTTAAAAGGTTACTTTTATTTAATATTTTCTATTCCAAACTCTCGGTTTACTTAAACGTTTGCTTATTTTACATTTTTCAGTAAATAATGTTTTTTATTTTATAATTTTCAGTTTTAAATGTTACTAATTTTTCAAATCTCAGTTCAAAATGTTTTATTTTTAATAATTGTCATTTTAAAAGGCTACATGTGTCATAAATATCTGTTTAAATTGTTATTTATTTTATAACTTTCATCTTTAAATGTTACTTATTTTTCAGATTTCTGTTTAAAATGTTATTATTATTATTTTTTTTATATTGTTCAATTTAAAATACTACTTGTTTTATAAACTTCTGTTTAAAATGTTATTATATTATAATTTTAAGTTTAAACTTTTACTTATTTTACAAATTTCATATTGGAATTTTATTTATTTTATTATTTTTAGCTTCGAATGTTACTTATTTTCAGAATTCTGTTTAAAATGTTATTATTATTATTATTTTAATTGTCAAGTTAAAAAGTAACTTTAAAAAAACCAATTTCAAATATAACTTTTTTTACCAATTTCAGTTTAAAATGTTACTTTCTTACAAATTTCATTTTAAAATGTTATTTATTTTTTTATTTATATTTTATTAATAAGTTTTTTAATTAAAAATCGGGAATGCATGAATTGCTCGCGCGATGCGCGACGCGATTAGCGCGGCGCTACTTTGTTGCCAGAACGCGACACCCTGCGCGACCGCGATTTAAAACATTGGTGTAGATATATTAGAACTTAGAAGCTCGGAATGGGTACAGAATAAGGTAGATATTACCAATAGTTTGTGACTACTGCCATATCTAAATCAATAATCGGATAATATAATCAAGTTATTTTTTACAATAGTGAATCTATCCTAATAATTTTATGCTATTATTTACTTAGGCATGTAACAGAAACCTTAATTCAATGAAATAAAAAACTTACTTTATTAGATGCTTAGCTAATTAACATCAGAAACCTTCACATAACAATACTTATTTGATCATTGTAATGTATCTCTCAAAAGGAGCTTCTTCATTATAACCCAATGCATGTGTGCACTAACTAGTAAAATAAAAATGCATGATCAACTCAATAGACTTCGTTTACCTGGAGCAGCATACTCAAATGCTTCAGAATTGAGTCCAAGAACCTTGTCATAAAGGTCCAGAGGCCCCACATAGCCATAAGCTAGAGGATTAGACTCTTCTCTAAGATTCCTGCAAAGAAGAACTAATAAATCCAAATGAACAAAACAAACAGAGAACCTACAGATTTAGATTGATAAAGAAAAATTTCAAGCATACCCATACCAAAAGGGCATATATGAACAGCAAGAGCAAGGGGATACTATTTCTAGATTTATGGCAAATTTTTAAAAAATCTCTTGATTAGGAATAATTAGCAATTTTATTATTATCGTGTTTCCTTATCAAGTATCTATTAGAATTGGGTTTTAGCGTTATTCGTATAAATAATGGCCCAAGTCTTCAACTTGAAGGAACTATTGACATTAACAGTAATAATTAAAAGATATTAAACAAGGTTGGTAGGACATTATTACATTGTGTTTAAACTTTACATCAAACCGGTACAAGAGTGCAATCGCTATTCATGTGAATGTGTGTAACGAGTGTACGAACCTATTAGTTACCGTGAGTATGGTCATATCAACTAGAGGAGCTATTCATGTGATGTGTGTGTAAAGAGTGTACGAACCTATTAGTTACCGTGAGTATGGCCATATCAACCCGAGGAGCTCTTTCAACCTAAAAGCTTCATTTGTATGGCAAGAAAGTGAGGGAAGAATGGGAAAATAACTTTCCTGTTGCTTTTTGATCGTTCGGCTTGCAATTAACTGTGGAGCCCATCTAAAAATAACTTTCTTGTTGGAAATATTTTCTCCCAAAGCCCGTCCAACCAAAAGGCTCGGATTTTGCGTCGCAGGAAATTCTCTACCCCACAAACCCTCATCAAAAGCAATACCCCATTAAAACCCTCTGTACATTTCTCTATAATCTCAACAGTTAGCTAACCTCCATTAAAAACGAGGATACAAATTTTCAAATAATTCTCTGTTAAAGAGATTCCCCAGAATCGTAAGATGAGCTGAAAGATCTACACAGTGGCCGGCAAAATATCAACAAAAAATTTTGGGGGATATCACCAAAAAAACTGAAACCGTTGAAGCTTGCATGTATAATTTGAGATAAGACTTCAGAAATTCAGTTCAACAGAAACGGAGTTTGGCCAATAGCAGATTGAAAATTTTGTAAGTGATATACCTACACATAATATATATATATATATACATATATACACACTCATACACATCCCTTTCTCAATGTAATTTAGCTCAGCTCCCCCTTTTAACTTGACGCATTTTCTTCCCATTTCATTTCTGAGCTGACGGAAGCAATATGGGTTTCTTTTGCGAATATGTAGGGTTGAAAACAATCTCGTTTATTGTTCAAGGCTGTACAATTGAGTGCGAGTCTTAGCGGACTAGGTGAGCCAGGACCTTTATACAGTTTAGAAAAGGGGGGATGAATATTAGTTGTACTTTTAGGGGTGAATGAGACGAGGAAGCATTTTGCGTTGAGTAAAGAGTTACAACTGTAGGCATGATTTACAGCTGTTGACATGCTTTATTTCCTTTTTTTTCCTTTTACTGTTCATTTTGTTACTGTAACATGCACTTTTGTATCTTTATTTTTCGTTCGTTATAGTGAAAAGTAAAGCAATAAAACATAGACAAAAAAACTAATTTGGAATTGTTATGCTTAATGGTGAAAACTTATGTGAGCAAATGAGAAAGTAATTTGTAAAGTGTATTAAATTCATATTTATTCTCTTTTACATGTGTGTATCTAGTAAAAACATGAGCTGGTAATATGAGATGATTGTACTAAACCAAATAATTTTATTTGAAATAGAATCATAATTTAACCACGTTATTTTGATTGACATTTGGATGTTTATTGTTTGGTTTTGAATAAAAGTGGTTATGAACCTCTGTTTTAATATTTAAACATAGTTTAGTAATTCATTATTTGTGGTGCATTCAACAATGTTTAAAAAGGTGCGAGGCGTTTTGCCTCCAACGAGGCGAGGCATAAGCCTTTTTAAACATTGGTTGGAAATTAAAAATGGCGTCGTCTGCCTAAGTTTTTTCTTTTCTTTTTTTGATATTTTATTAAACAGGAAGGCTGTGTTAGATTGGAAGGTGCTAAGGTTTTTATTTGTGATACATATTTTCAGATAAATAAACAAGGCCTTATAGTATTTAGTAATAATATAATTTGACACATATTAAGATGTAATTTGTTCGGACTTCCCAGGGCAATTTATTTATGAAGCACGGACACTCTGTCGAAGGCCACGCCACAGCTCACATTTGACTCGAGTCAGACACCTGATACGCCTGGACACGCAGCCGGATAAATTGAATTTATAATAATAGTTGAGACTTGAGAGATTTTAAAGCTTTTGAGCTGGAGATTATTCCGCCACGTTTACATACAAAAAAATTACGAGAAACTTATAAGTAAAGATACGGCACGCAATGGTGCCAATTTTACATAAGTTACCTCAGAGAAGGGGCACCAAACAAAATATTTCCACGGCAAACTTCGCTCTGATATTAATTTATCTTTCCTTCCGAATAAATTTCAAACACTTCGAAAAGGAAGAGTTTATATCTTCGTTAAAATTCGTTAGGAATGTTCATCTTCTAAGTGGGATTAGGGATAAATGAATGTGGAAGTTGGGCAAACAAGGCTTCTATGGTAAATCCTTCTTGGAACTTCTTTGCAAATATCCTCCATTTCCTCTTTTTTCTCCTTCCAAGAAAATTTTGGAAGCCGGTATCCCCTCCAAGTTAAGGTGGTGGCGTGATTTGTGGCTTAGATTCAATACACGCTTCATGAAACCATCACCAAATTGTTGTGGTCTTTACAAGGAGAATGAGGAGACCAATCACCACATTTTTATCATTGTTTCTTTGCGGATTTATTTAGAGAAATGTTTTCGGAGAATTTAACATGGTATGGGTAATGCCTTTTATCCCTATCAATCTTTGGGAGTGAAGGGGTATGGAGCCATCGAAAGTGACGTATCTTTGGAGACCTCTGGTATTAGAATCGTTTTAAGCATATATGGATTGATCGTTATAACAGAATTTTTTAAGGAGAAGAAGAGGAAATTGAACGGATTTGGGAAAAGATCGATTTCGTTGCATCCCGATGGGCATCGGCATCAAAAGAATTGAGCACATTACTTTGCACATGATTTTCGTGAGAATTCTAGTTCATACGAAGCAGGCCTTTTGGTTTCATTTTACGTATTGCTCTTAAGCTCGTACAGAGTTGATATTTATTTTTTACTGCTACGTTAATATTTGTACCTTCCCCCTTAATGAAAGCTTCGTGTTTCTGATAAAAATAATAATAATAATAATAATAATAATAATAATAATAATCTGAATTTAAATGTAATTTGACTATTCTTTCTTGAATAACATTTTATTTACCATCTACTCAAGTTGGAGAGGAAGCTGGAACCACGGAATAAAAGTGGTATATTATTTGCACTATTCTTGCTTCTTGCTTTTCACTATATCTCACAATACTAAGCATTCTACTAGCCCTAGCTCTCTCTCATTATCCATGAGTCGAATAATCATGTAGCTTAAAAAGAGAAAAGAGGGGGGAAAAAAAGAAAAACTAAAATTCAAAGTCAAATAATGGAAGGGCAGAAGCCATTTGGTGGACCTCATTTCTAGAACTTGAACTGAGACCAGTATATCCAAGCCATTAAAAGTCTCGTGAATATTAGAACATGAAAAACATTCAAAGCTTTTCAGTATCAAGTATATAAATCAGAGTTACAAATTGCATCCACTAGACCAAAGATATACAGCCATCTCCAACATATCATGCATCAACCCAAAATGCATCCTCCAATGCATAATTCATGCCATTTGAAATGCCAAGGGGAGTATTTTGCTTTATTTTATGTTATTTATCCACTGGTGAGGCAATTGAAGTATCGTGCGAGTCAAGTGACACGCAAGAAGACGATTACAATTGAGTATTTCTTGCTTTTGCACATTGGCAAAATGCAGAATGGCAGTTGTATCCTTAATGGCAAGGCAAGATGCATTAATTATCGGAGATGGTAAAGTACCTACAGTTCCAGTGGGAATAATTAAGTCCTTAAACCCATGCAAATGTCTGGGCGGAAAGAATCAATTACCTGTTCAAAGCTATACCAATTGCTCACCCAGCTTAATAGTTAATAACAATTAAAATTTAGCAGTGCAACTACCCTTCGCCACCCCTCCCCATCCCATCCCAATCAAAATGTCTCTCACCCCCCATGGTTGCAGAAATACAAATTAAAAGGCAGAGATTCGCCTTATCAGAACGAACTCTCAGTGTCAGTACAAAATATCACAATGTGTAAAATAATAGGCACATGAGAAGTATAACTAAGCTCAAAAGAAGAAATAGAACATGATGCATAGCCAAAAAAAACTCACAAGTAAGAGTCATCAGTCTCCACTTGATGAGAACTTGTCTCAAATTTCAACTTTTAAGGATACTTCAAACTCTGTTTGGGAATATTGAATCCCTGCCTCAGAACTAAATTTGATGTCCATAAGTTTCTTTTTGATAACCGTTCATGAAAACAAGAAAACCGTTCATAAGTATTAAACAATCGATTTGCTCTAACACCACTTCTATCACATGTTTCCATGCTCCCAGACACGACAACAAACTAAACTTACAAATTCCACATTTCAATATGAAATCATACATAAAGTCAAAAGCTTCAGACACTAAAAGTAGGAAGACTAAAGTTGCATAATTAATCTCATCAAGAAATGATGCTCCACTTGACTACTTGTCTCCAATTTCCATCCCAACGATGATCAATTCATGTTTGCTAGTACCAAATCCATTCCTTCAAACTAAATTTCATGTTCAAAATTTTCTTTTTCATAAACATTCATGAATGTAAACAAACTAGCACCTTCTTACTCTAACTCAAATCTCACGATGCAAACTCATGCATAAAGTAAAAGTTTCAAACACCGCAATTTAAAGTAGTAAGTACAAGACAAGCATAAAAACTCACAACAGACATCAGAAATAAATAGTTATCTCAAATTTTAATCTTGAGCATAATTCAGCCTGTGTTTAGGACAATTAAACACGTCATCATAGTACAAACCTTGCATTTCTACTCGGACACCACGATACGAAGTAGAAAAGTCGAAATTAAGTAGAGGAGAGGCATAAATAAGTTGAACAGTAAAAACGTAGCGAAGAAAAAAGCTTACAAGTAAGAGACATCAGTGTCTCGAAGGAGAGTAGCGATCTTGGCAGCCTGGCTAAGCACGTCGTTCCGATCTGACGATTTGACACCACTAGACTCATCGAACAATTGAAGCTCCTGATCGATTGCTCCACAGAAAACAGGCAGAGACGGTAACGGTAAACACGGAGCTACCTCGGAATGGATAGTGTTGGAGAGGCTAATGCCTTTGAGAACTTCACCGCCGATATTCGACATCAGGTATAACAATCACGATTCAGAGATGTTAGCACTGAAATTACAATATTGAACGCTCATTGAGAGTTGAAATGTGGAAATTTGGCAGTCTGGTGGGACTGAATTGGGGATTTTGGTGAGGAGGTGTGTCTAAGAGTTGAGACGAGGAAGCCCTAGAAAATGGGGAGAGAAAAACAAATGGCGGGGAAAGGGTCTTGGAAATATTTGGGATTATTTCTGTGCTGTGGACTAATATCCTGCTTTTGGAGTAACGCACATGGCCTTATTTTGTGGCCAAAACGGCGTCGGATAGTGGGGGTAGCTTTGTTAGTGAAAGCTGATCGAGTGTTGTGGTGGTGGTGGTACAAGTTTTGTGCTGAAATCAATGTTACACTTCAGTACGATTTGAGGCACGAGTTAAGGGAGCTCTTGAGCAACTTTCCAAAAATGGCCATCATGTACTTCATGCCACCATTTTGCATTTTAATTTTATAACTTTTTTCAGACCGGTTGGATAGGTTAATTTTGCATGGTAAGTTGAGTTCTTTATTTAAAAAATATATTTTATAAAAGTAATGTACTTTTCAACTTGTTTACAAAATTATTGCATTCTTTGAATTCGCGATTCACCATATCAATTTCTTCTTGCATTCACATTGTCAGGGGCGAATTCTAGTTGGATTACTTAGATTGTTAATTATCTAACTCGCATCATCAAGCCATCTGAATTCGCGATCGGCAACCACGATTTCTATTGAATTCGTTGTTATTAACAGCGAATTCGGTTAATTAATTTTTAATTGAATTCAAAGTTGTGAAATATGAATATATAATACCTATAAATTAGAAGTATTGTATGGATTTTTCATTGAGAGGGAACATGCACAACATACACACCCCTCCAGCCACGTTCAATAGTAAATTGGCCTTTATAAGAAGTGAAATATCATCGTCAAATATCTAGTCTAGACTATTACTCTTTTAGAAAATAAACAAATAGTTTGCGACATACTAAGTAAGCAAGAAAGAAACAAGTATTTATACTATTACGTTTCCAAGAAATGTTGTCATTTGCATTTACTACATGTTGATCAAGATTTTTACATGTAGAGAAAATATAATGATTTTTTATGTATATTGTGATTTATTAGGAGCAATGATGTTAGATAGTACATGTTAACAATTTAGGGTCGTATTATGATATATTGAATTTGTTGTTACCAATGCGAATTCAGTTAAATAATATTTAATCGAATTCGCATTTCGTAACAGCAAATTGAGAAAATCAATAAATTATAGGCAGCCCCCAACTCCATTAGGACACTTTAGCTTTACAAGAGATAAAATATTTACAGCTACCTCCACGTATTTCTATAACACCCCGTATTTTTTATGATTTTAAATAATTATTGGATTAATTAAATCAAAGTGTGAGAAATTAATTCGGATTAAAATAAATATTAACTAGCGTGCCAAGGGTTAAAACTTATTGAAGAAAAATATTAAATATTATTGAGCGAAAAAGTAATATGGGATTCATGTAATGAGGTATACTGTCGGGAGTGAGAAATACGGCAGTTTTGATAAATTAAGTCAAGACGCGCGTGTGAGTCGTGTCGGGTCTAATTTAATGGGATAAAAAGGAAAATATTTTTTTAGTAACTCGTATGGTCATTTCGAGTGAGCCAATGAGTCCGTAAGGATCGAGGTAGTCAGAAAACTCTACCCAAGTATTTTATTTTGACTCCGAGATATTTTTATGCCAAACCGACACCTCGGGGGGATATTTTTATCTTTTGATATTTTGGGTAAATAAGATGGACGAAAATTAGATAATTAAAAAGAAACCTACATAGAGGAGAAAAGGTTTGTCAGTTTCTAAACCTAAGAAAGCGAGGGAGAACCAAATAGGAGGAGGAAGAACTTCTATGGGAGTTCTTGGGGCTAAACTCAAGCTTTCGCACCAAAAGTTCCATCACCGTGTAGATCGCGAAGAGAGGATCATTCCCATATCAATTTCATTCAACGAATCAGACATTCACAATAAGGAAAGTGTTTATCTTGCTAAGTTTTGTGCATATATTACCCATCTTAGAATATAAATCGATGATTACCCATGATTTTGTTTATTTGGTGTTAAAAAATGATTGGTAAATCAAGTTTTGGGTAGGAATTACATTAGTTGGAAAAATTATCTTTAGAGGCTTGAAATCTGAGATGTATGCATGTTTAAAAACGAATTTTTAATTTGGGTTTGGGTTGGACATTAATGGAGATTGTAGAAATCTAGGGCTTTTAAGGATTTCTTGAATTAACGCATCCATGCATGAGATTAATTGAGTTGTAATATTAAAACTATGCTAGAAGACATTCCACTAGGTGTATAAACAAACGAAGATGTTTGGTTTTATGTTGGATGAAATTACACATGAATTGGGTGAACAAAAGTAGGACAAAATCGCAGAATTTTGGATTAGGGGCAAATCTGGGTTCATTCGTTTGAACGAACTGGAAAATCGTTCTAACGAGAGTGGTGTGACACCCCGACTAATTAAATACCGGGTAGCTACTCCTTTATGAAATTAAATCAAAATGCCAAGTTGGCTCAGTTAATAGCATCACTGTCGAAAACATTTTATTATGTCTAACCACCTAGTATTTAAAAAGTAAGTTGTCAAATTTTAATTAAAGTATTATTAACATGCAGTAAAAGATTTAAAGCAAGAATAATATCACCATTCACCATAACGAAATAATAGAATAACCATCACATGATATAAATAAATCCGGAGGAAAAACTCCTCACAACAAATCCCACAACTGAAATAAGTAACGAAATACTGAATACTGAATTAATACATGCCAAAGTCTGAAAAACTGAAATGGAAATGTCTCTAATAGAATTTGGGCAACATGCCCTACAACTGAGGAATACTGAACATGGAATCCAAATGATAGAAGCGTCTAAAAGCAAATCCCTGTAACTTCCACAAACAGCTACAGCTCGTCATCTGAATGAGTATCCTGTGCATGGTGTCCTTGTGGCTGGGCACCTAAAATGGTTTTACAAGAAAAATAGATTTGAAAGCAAACGGGTCAGAGCCCGAATGTGGAGATATTTTAAAAACTTGCAAGTGCTTTAAAAACATTTAAAACATTAAATGCAAAGTACACGTTAGGACGTGCACTCACATGAAATTCTCACCTCTCGTCTAACTGTGCACTCCTAACGTAAGTACCCCATCTAAAATGACACGAACCACTAGTTAAGTGACATCATATCTAGCTAGACTGTCATAGGTTCTACCCTTATTACTCGGTTCCCATTAACATTATAACGCTCGCAATTAAATAGGGGGCTTAACGTAAATTCAGGTTCTCACATAAAAGTAATACAACTCATTATAGATCATCCCTTTTGTTATTCCATAGTTATACACACAATACCATATGAAAGTTCCCAGTTTATTAAGTGTATATTTTCCACAACATAAATATACAATATAAGCACCCCGAGACTAAGCTGCGGTGCACACATACTCTGCTATCCATCCCGGTACATCGCGTACATAAGGAACCACGTATTCTGAATCTCTCAGGAATAGTTCAGATAACACAAATCACAAACAGTAGAGGCGAACACAGTCACATCACATGGGTCACGCACATACCTACGCTCCCACGATCAGCAGACTTATTAACATCCCAATAAGTCCTTCTCTGACCTATGTTCATCGAGGTAACCAGTCTAAATCCGGGCAACACGAGGATTAGAGGGCCCTAAGCGAACGTAAACCTCCCGTGATAGCAAGTATGGTAGGTATGTCATACACACAAATCATATATCAATACTAAGTAAACACGCATCTTAGTAATCACCGTAGTTTAATTGTAGTACATATCGCCTTCTCGTACCAACTTATAATTTACACAATTTATATAATCCCGGTTCATAATCATACACGCCATAATTTATTCTCACGTCGTAGTAGGCACTCACGTCTCAACTAAAAGTGTCTATTTGATTCGTTCCACAATTATGTAATTTACTCCTCATTATGTCCCAATTGTCCCAAGTATACCAATACATCATCAAAGGAATGTTATCTCTATCCTCGAACAAGTTTACGGGACTCCCAAAATCAAAACAGGCCAAAAAGGCCTAAACTGCCAGCTCGTTAGAAGTCTCGTTCGAACGAGGCTGTTCGAACGAGATTTCGTTCGAACGAACTGGGCTATCTAACGAGATCTCGTTCGAACGAGATTATCGAACGAACATCCCTCTCGTTAGAACCCCAAAATGTCAACTCGTTAGAAGCTCGTTCGAACGAGCTCGTTCGAACGACCTGGGTAGGCCTTCTAACGAGTGACCAGATTCAAGCCCAGAAATCCTATCTCGTTTTTCCAATTTCTCTACACCTCAAATCTCATCCAAACCTCAATCTAACAATTGTTTAAGGTCTCTAATCATCCCTAAACATGTTAAAGTCACATACTAACGTATTATAAAGGATTAATTCTTCCTAAACATCATCAAATCACAAGTCTCTATTCTTTTCCCCAATTTTTCAAGAACATAAACCCATAATTTATCATCATCAATTCCCAAAATTTAATCCGTTTTTATAACACATAAATTTGTAATTCTCTTAATTCAATCTTCCAATAACGTTTCTACATGCAAACCTACATCCAAAATTAAACTAACAACTCCAATTTCATGGGTTTTCCTTTATCTCCCAAACAAGAATGATTATCAAGATTTCTAACATGGAAGAAACATTTACTGCATAAAATGTAAATTAAACCACTTGCCTTGATTCAATCTCAGATTTTGATGACGATTTGAAGGAGTTCCCTCTCTCTTTCTGCAGAATTCCCTTATCTCTCTCTCTCTCAAAGCTTTCTTCTCCAATGGTTATGGTGGCTAGGGTTTGTTTTTGGGAAAAGAATTAGAAACCTAATTATAATAACCTACGTAGCCTATTGGGTTAACATGGGTTGGTTAGTGGTTTAGTGGGTCAAATCCACATCAGATATAATTTACTAATTTTCGTCACTTTTAATTTTCAAAAATACAAAATTACCAAACTACCCCTATATGTTGCCGGTATGGCCTAAAAATACCCCGGGACCCAAACTAAACCCCCGGCTAGTGTTTTCTGACTATCTCAACCCTTCCGAACGCGTTGGCGCACTCAAAACGACCATACGGTTAATAGAATTTAAATTCACTCTTATAATTAAAATAATTATATCCTAACGCGACCGTCACACGCGTCCCAATAAAATTTCCAAATTGTAGTATATCAATCTCACGATAAATTTCATAATTCAATATTCATATATCATCATATATACTCAATATAGTCAAATACCAACTCACATCTCGCTAGTATTTTATCCGGATTAATTCTCAATTACTTCTTATTTAATTAATTAATCCCAAAAATAAATATCGCCAAAAATGTGGGGACTTCTAATGAGATTTCAGAATCTTACATTTTTCCCCAGACGAGTAGGATTTTGTGAGATTAACCCGAGAGATAGAGGATAATCGAAATGGGTTAATGTACAACGAGTAGTAGAGAGAATTATACTACATATTAAATGCTAAGAATTAGTATGGGTTGAGTGAACACATAAGAATAATTGTGGGTTGTGTGAATACCTAAGGATTATATTGGGTTGTGTGAATACCTACGAATTTTATGGGGTGTGTTGAATACCCAAGGACTATTATAGGTTGTGTGTATGCCTATGGATTGATTAATTATGTGTATGACATACTTACGCTGCTTGTTATCGGTTGGAGGTTGCGCACGGGGGGCGGTCTTATCTTGAAGAGCCATCGAGGGGATTTTAAACTCGTACCCTATAACATACAACATTGGTTACGTGCTATCGGTGTGATTTGTATTTTGATGGTTCGTGGGATATTTCGAACCCACAGTCCTCTATCCAATGAGCGATGCACCAGGACATGATAGTAGAGTATGCATTGCGCCAAGTGGTCTTAACCAAGAGGTGCATTATTAGTATATATATGGTGATGATATTGAATATATATACTTGTAAATATTTCTACTGTGTGATTTTTGTAGAAGTAAGCATATTAATGAGAAATATAATATTAGTGAGTAAAAGATTAATTGTACGATGTTGAATACATATATGGGTTATCCGATATAAACTATTTGATAACGTATTGAATGGGCGATACGGGTGGATAGTGATGAGATTATTTCGAACTAGTTACGCGGGGTATCATAACTAGTATGGGTTAGAAGTTGCGTAAGGCGTTAGATGAGAGGTGAGCATCTCAAGTGAGAGCACAAAACTCTAACATGTATATAATATATGCTAAATTTACATTTAAGCACTTACTGTTTTTAAAACTATTTTTACTCGGGTTCTGACCCGTTTCTTGCACAATTCTCTTATATATATATATATATATTATTTCAGGTGCCCAGCCATAAGGACACTGGAATTAGATATTGGGACTGGTTGACGAGCTGCAAAAGTTGTGGATATTGCAGGACTTTGATATAAACGCCTCCTTATCATTCCTTTCAGTTCCATTCGGACTATTCATTTAGGTCTTATCTTGCCCATTTCCAGTTTATGTCATTTCAGAGGGATTGCACTCTTATCATTTTATTATTTCCATTGCTAGTTGGATTTAGTTTTATTTTAATGATAGTTGTTAGACATTTAGACTGGAACGTTCATTCCAGTATTTTTTTAGTTATCTAATTAATTGCCTCAGTTGGATGATATTTAATTTTACCTGTTGTATTCAATTGAATGGTGAATGCTATTACTTATCTAGTGTAAATGAAAGGTTTAAAATGGATATATATTTTTAACACTTAGCTTAATTAATTTATTAGGTGATTAATAAGTTAAAAAGTTTTTCGACAGTGATGCTAAGAATGAACCTATTATTCTGTTTAGTTTTACTAAAGTATTGATCACCCGATATTTAATTGGTCGGGGTGTCACAGGTAGTATTAGAGCATCAGGCTCTAGAGTCTTTAGGATCTGTGCGGCTTTTTACGTTTCAGCGTAGCGTCATTTGATGTAGAGCCTTATGATAGGATTGTTGTATTCATCCACACTTGCGACTTACGTTCTCATGCCATTAAGTAGTTGATGAAATTCATATACGAGTTCAATTGGGCTTCGTACACCGAAAATTACGGGACAACTAGCGAGGGTTGTCAGTAGGACTTCAGGAGGAGAAGCTCAGCAGGAGGCCTAGAGTATTTCAGAGACGGTGATCGATATAAAAGTCACCAGTAATATCGTTCAGGTGGCTAGCAATTGAATGATCGCTCGGTAATAGTGGATTCCCCAAACACCGGTGCAGACAACGGTAGCGTAATATTTCATACTCACCCAAAATAGTCGATAAAGGAGGAGTCGGAAGGACTCTTTCGAAATGTCACCGATAAAGGTGTCGGGAAAAATGAGGAAGTGTAATGGGACAATGGAAATAGAAAATCCAAAGGCAAGTGTGTTGAGTGGAGTGAAGCTGTAATACCCCGTGATTTTTGGACTAATAATTTAATTAATTTGGGAGAAATAATATTTATTTAAATCGGAGAATTTTAAATTCGGCAGTTGAGGTCAAATTTTGAGGATGTTAGAAAGTATTTCGAATGACGATTCCGAGTGTGCGGTTGATTCCGGATGGGTCGAGATAGTCGAAATGACTGTATTTGTGTTTCGGAATATTTTTAAGTTCGTTTGACTCGAATTGGAGTAACCGAGTCATTTTAAGTGTGTATTTATCATTTAAAGTTGGGTAATTGGGAGATAAGGCTTAAGTAGGGCTCGTGAGAAGCCAATCTCATTTGTGAGAAAGAGAAAGCCCTGGAGAGAGAGAGATAAGAGTAAAGGAAGAAGAGAAAGAGAAGAAAAGCTTGGGGATTCCGGCTATTACGCGATTTCGAGGAAGATTCAGACTCTACAACTTTGAGGCAAGTGATTAAACTTACTAAATAATCTATGTGTGTTATTTATTTCATGATTTATGGATAAAATTGTGGATTTTGGGTTAATATGTCAAAACCTAGATTTTTGGGTTAAATCCTACATTTGGTGTTTATATATGGATTTGAGGTTGTAAATTAGCTGGGTTAATTTATTTGATGAGTTTTAATGTTAGAAATATATTTGGGTTGAAGAATAATGGAGAGAATATGTTATATATTGATTTTTGGAATTTTAGCTTTTGGAGAAAAATAGCCATTTTCGTAGCTTCTGAACAAGCCGAATCGATTCAGCCCCTTTCCAAATTGATTCAGAATGTTGCAGGTTTGCAGGTCTGAATGATCGAATCGATTCGGACCCAAAGTCGAATAGATTCGGCCTAAGGCAGACTTATAAGTCCTTTGGACCGAATCGATTCGCATTAGGGGCGAATCGATTCGCTTTGTGGGCCGAATCGATTCGAAAACAGGGTTATTTTGCGAGATTTTTCTATAGTGAGTTTCGCTCCATTCCGCTTGGGTTTATCGAGTTTGAACCTTTATATATGTTACTAGAAGTATGTTTTGGAGACTTTTAGGGAGTTTCCCTAATGATGAAATGTTGGGGTCGTATTGAGTTATTTCGAGAGAATAAATTTGAGGATCATTGTATCGATTAGTTGGGAATCCTACTACCATCGAGATTTCTATTTGGGGGATAATGATTGTTGATCGGTGTGTATTCGGATATAGATGGTATCCTTAATGTTGATTGATTTGGGAGACTTTTCATATTCATAGGTGCGAGGGATGAGTAAGTTTTAAGTGAGGGGTCGACGTACGAAATAAATGGGAAGGTATACGAGTTAGCAGCGGTTAGTATAATAAGAGTTATATTCTTATAAATGAATTCACTTCTTTTACATACGGGCGTAAAAGAGTATGTATACATATATGCCGTAATTGTATATACCTTATTTGGTGGTTTGTATTTATATGATGTGATTGTATATATATCTAGTGTGAATGATATATATATATATATATACTTATTGTGTGAGCATACCCTCCAGTGCTATCATGGGAAGTTGCGTGATGTGGGTGAGGCCCCTGGCTTGAGGAGCAGGTGCGTATAGTCCCCGGGTCATAGTCGTCATTTATTTATGTGTGATTTTATTTTGGGTGAGAAGTCTTGGGTATGATTCGTTCTCACTTTCAGTTTCGGAACTATGACCGCTTTCTATACGTTGTGATTTATTTTATTACCATGGCGGTGTGATAATAATCCAATATATGGTAACCCAGGATAAAGTGAGTAATTCCTGGAAGATCATAGCATTATGTAGTATTTTTATATCCATAAGTGGTTGGATTTCAGATATTTATATGTATGATAAGTGTGTTGTGTGTACTTGATTGTTAGGGTTGTATGATTGTGCTTTATAACTAGAATGATGTTATATCAACCTAAAACGGTTCAGAGCATTATTTTATTTATGTGATTAGAGATTATTGTTCCTCATTTGTATTCGTAGTTATGTGTGGGTACCGAGGGCATAATGGACCTCAACGACCAACATTGTCAAGGAGTAGTGTATCGGGGGGTTCCTTGTTTGGATTTTGCTTTGCGAGACGTCCCACACATGAAATGCAATGCAATGTTAGGAGTGGGGATAAGTTTAGTCCTTAGTACTCAGATTTATATGTTATAGTGAAACAATGCTTTAAGAGAACAAACTGGAGTAATATTTAGTTAAGTAGTTGATGTTATATGCGTCGTGCATTGAGGGCATAATGAATCTCGACAATCAACAGTGCCAAGGAGTAGTGTATCGAGGGGGTTCCTTATTTGGATTTCGCTTTGCGAGACGTCCCATGCACGAAACGCGGTGCAATATTGAGAGTTGAGAGAAGTTTAGTCCTTAGCATTTTGATGCTAATAACTCGTTTAAGTTAATAACTAGAATTCGTTAAATTCTAGTAAGAGATATGTATATGTATATTTATATGTTAAGATAAGTGTAGATGCGTAATTGGGTTATGGTAGAATCGAAAGTTCATGGATTTGTTTTAGATGATGGGTTACACGAGTGTGAATTTGGGCGTAGGTTAGATTGAATTGTACCTAAAAAGACTTGGGTAGTCATTTGAGGACCATGTGCATACGTTTAGGTGCGCGCTCTAGTTTGAAGCACCTTATACCTTTGACTTGCTCAAGTCTATATTGTATAAGTGCTCAACTAATTTGGAAATAGTGACAAAATTGGTTGTCTAACCTAGAATCTAAAGAGCCTCAGACTTAATCTCTCTAATCCTCTTTAATAATTTTAGAAGGTATAAATTGAATCACACTACACACATTAAAAGTGCATAACATGTGTATATTTTGCTTAAAATTGATTGTGTGTTAAATTCTCCTTAAAATGTTGTTTTAATAATTTTTGGGAATTTTTAAACATTTTTTAAATAATGTTTTCATTAATAAAAGTGTGATTATAAAATTTGTGGGGTTAATTTGCTATTTTGAAAAATTCATTTTTCATTAGAATGTTTGATTGGGTAGAATGTAAATGCGCTAGAGACTTCAGGGTGCTGCCTGTAATTAACTTTGACGCGCGTTTGTAAGCCACTTATATGCCAACACTTGTCACGTTTCTGTTGTATATATTTGTGTTTGTTATGTGAGAGGGTTGCCTGGTGGTTTGCTGATCGTTGGATCAATCCTTATCGATGGCCTGCATGTGTTTTAAACCTATCCGTATGCTATCCTGTGAACCAATCACATTCGACTTAACCACCGCCTTCTTATAACCCTTAGATTAAGTCAACATTAGGAAGACTTAATCTCAGCCCTTGATTCCCTTCGACTCTCCAGAATTTTCCTCCACTCCTATAAAAGCCCTCTAATTCTCAACCTTTCAAGACTTTTGGCAGTCGTCATTTATGAGAGAAAAAAATAGAGAAAAGTGAGAGAGAAGAGAGAAAAGAAAAAGAGAGAAGAGAGAGAAAGGAAAAACTGTGTTAGCCAAACCCTAACCCTAACCCTAAAACACTTCATATCTGATTCAAACCTTCGTATACACACAACCCCAAACACAACCTTGAGTGTTTGTGAGAGAGTGGTGTTTCTTGGTTGTTCATATTGAAGCTGTAACCTCTTAATCAGTGATCTTATTACCAACTTAAACATTCGTGTGAAGATCTGTATTTCTTCTTCATAGAAATTGTAGATCTACACTCTGCATGTTACATTTCACTAGATCTGCATGTTTCTTTCTCGATTTAAGAAAATCCTTACTGATTTAGTTTTAAAAATGTTTTATGGTTTCTATTCTTATGAAACTTAACCTTGACCTAGTTGGATTCACACTTGGAGATTTTCAATCTCAAAAATATTTTTAAAACAGAGATTGATTAAGATCTTGACTGATTTTGAAGCAAGAAATCCGTGGAATCTGGGTAATATTTAAAGGTCAAAGAGGTTTCAAGTTCTGTAAGAAAGAAAGAAAAGAAAATCACAGCATATAGTCTTTATATGTAATTTTCTAGGACTGTCTGTAAAACTAAGTGTGTGTGAGTTCATGCATGTTGATAGGAATCACATCACAAACACTTAACACACTACTACACTGGAAGTGTTGTGAATAAGATCAAAGATTATTGAGTCGACGCAAGGAAGCAAAAGCAAAGGAAGTTATCAAACTGGAAGAACATCATCAACAATCGGATCTATGAGAAGTTAGAAGGACACCAAGTGGGGTATATTCCTAAACTTAGAATAGGTTGATTTGTGTGCATGTATGTTGTATTGTTTGTAACTACTATTTGTTGTTAGTGGATTTTTACTTTTGTGACTTAGAAGTCACCGTGGATGTTTCCTCTATTGGGAGAGGTTTTACCACGTTAAAAACTGTGTGTTCTGATTATCTTCATCACCTCATCTCATTCTATAGTGTGCTGAATTTTTGAAACTGTCTTAGTTTTAAAACTGATTACAAAGTCTTGATTACTCTCGTACATAAGTTTTTGTAAACACATCTTGTTGTTTATAATTTTTATTTTCAAAAGAAAAGAGTTTCTTCAACAAACATCTCGGAGTTGCTTATACAGTTTAATCTTGAATTAAACGGCATTAGTAACGTTTTTCATAGTTGAGGGGTGAGTTGGATTTCCAGGAGAGTGCGACTCCACTTTAATCATGTTATAGTGCATTTATAATTATTATGCATTTTATCACAATTGCTAAAAATGTTTTCACACCTCCGGCTCTGACCCGTTTATATTCTTCTCTTGCTTTATATATTGTATTATTTTAGGTGTTCCTCCACACGGACGCCAATGATGTTTTCTATCCAACGTATTCGTGGAGCTGTAGCAGCTGCGGACTGTTGCGGGATTTTGTGATAGCCGTTTCATATCTTTTGTAAATCTAGTTTAGGATTCAGTTTGTATATCGGGTTTACACCCAAGGGTTGTTGTTGTGGCACTGTTATATTTCTTTTCTGAGATTGTTGTATTGTCTGTGGCCCGACAACATATTCGGGTATCTCCTTTTGTCTATTTCTGGTATACTAGAACTATTCTCTTTTATCTTAGTATGTGGGTGTTAGTTATCTTATTCAATTGTTATTACATTGTTGGTTGGTTATTGCATTGTATGTTTTAAAAAAAATTGGCACCCTCTTTTTTTTGTATTGGGTAGTTAACTATGTTTATTTTAGTATCGTCAGTAGATGCTGAGATTGATCCACTTGAGATTCCTGATTAATTATAGTATAGGGTTAGCTACCCATTATTATTTTAAGCGGGGTGTCACAACAGCGACACTCATAATTAAATTTAGGGCAAAATTTTATCTTATTGGAGTAGCATAAAGTGATTAGAGTCAGTCACCACATAGAAAGAAATGTGGATGTAATTTAAACGAGATATTGGATATGATGGAATATGAGGCCTTTCGCCTGCCGTCCAATCAGAAACGCGAATGGACTTCCTGAACTTATCACAAATACGTAAGATAGAGACCGATCGTGAGGTAGAGATCGATCTACTTAACGAAATTCGTGCCCGACGAATGAGGGGTACAAAGAATATAAAAAGGGTCTACAGTTAATAAGGGACCCACGAGTAGAATGTACAAGTGTGAATGGAAAATTCGACTAGGATGACTAGTGCCGATGTCATCAAAGTCGCGCATTTACAAGATTTTATGAACGTTTCCATGAAAGGGAGCCAAGAGGGCTAGACAATCTGTCCAAGGAGTAGGGCTGAATTTATCGGTGCTAGAAAAGCATCACATGAGAGTGTACCCCATAGGGGACCCATCTAAATGAATTTTGATTGATTGAACCTCTACAAAGTGACAGTGAATTCAATAAAGGCCATAAAGGCCATCAATAAGTTCCATGGGGCCAGAGGAGACAAATGGACAACAAGGGGTAGCAATTGGGGTTAAGACTACCATGTCCGAGAGAAGGACACCCCAACATAGCCAGTGGGGCCAAAGACAGCTGGAATAGCACAGAAAGGTGTCCTATGTGTGGGGAGTAGGGTCACATATGTCGAGTTTATTCACAATGAGATAATGAGACCAGTCAGATTGGGAACGGTTCCAGTGGGGCACAACAACAACAGGAGGAGCGAGATCCCCGACAAGGAAATCTAGCTAAGAAATTTAGACCCAGAGAATACCAACCTGAGAAGGGTGGATCCAGGCAGGACCAAAAGGTCCTTAGCAACTGTACACCTCGTTCTCCCGGGCCATCAAAGCCAAGAGAAGGACGGGGAAGGCCAGCAGGACTAAAGTTAGAGACGTGAGTATTTCTCTGACAGATAATAAAATTATGGACAGATAATTGTGTGGAGGGTCCACTTACGGGAGTTTAGGCAGTAATAAAGGAAGGGATTACCCCAAAATGAGATAAGGGGAAATTACAAGATGAAATCCTGGGTATACAACCGCTACAGTAGATTTTGGGTCAGGCTAATGCGAGGGTTGCATCTAAGAACCGGTTGAACCGGCAAGCCGGATAGTGTATGGTGATAAAAGTTTCATCCTAATAAGTATGAGATTTAATCGGGGGTGACCTGGATGTGTCACTATACAGGATTTTCGACACTAAAACTCGTGAATGAGCCAGATTTAGTGGGCGCGTTAGCCTTAATAGCCATATTATGTACGTATAGTTTTACTGTTGGACAACGGGGATTATTTCGGTGTCACCCGGGGGTGGACGGGTGTGGACACTGAGTGAATTAGATATGATAGAATACTACTTTTAGGAATTAATAAAGTAGGATTTATTATAACCGTGTATAATAACTAAATACCAATAGTTTGAGGGATAGTAGGTTGTGTGATAAGACTATCATGTATATTATTATAGGGTAAGGGTTACTAATTTGCTAGGCATAACCTGAAAGAAGGTTGAACCTACACATATGTGTGGTGCATGATATTATAATCATATATGAAGAGTTATATCTGTAATATTATACATATATACATGAACATTATAGACATCGGTGAGTGTGGTCTAGTTATATTTGATCATGTTGTGTAGGGAATTGTTACTGATGTGATTTAGGGTATTTTTTATTCTTGGCTGAGCGAATATATAACTCGTTAATATATATATAGCGCTAAGAACTTGTGATAGTAAAAGCATCATATTGTTTGTACTCTTTTGTGACATGAGAGTGGACGAGTAGACTTTGTGTCTGTAGACGGGGATTTGGGGGTACATGTTATGGACTGAGGACCTAGTGGACCTCGACGACCAACAATGTAATATAGTAGTGTATCGGGAGGTTCCTTGTCTGGATTTCACTTTGCGAGACATCACACGCATGAAATCTTGCGAACGTTGGGAGTCGGGAGAGGCTTGGTTTTGAGTACCTGGGTTTTCTACCGTAGTTATTATATGTATATATATCAATATAACTGAGAAATGATAGTTATATTAAAATTTAAGGCCGGTAGAATCGTAAAATCTTGGTATAAGAACCGATAAAGCACCCTCACCACGAATCATTACAACATAATGTCTTATTAGTGACAAAAAAAATTAGGACAAAAGTATTTTTGTCATAAAAAGTAACCTTTCAGTGAGGAAAATTAATTTCGTCACGAATTGAGTGTGATGATGTTCAATTGGTGACGAATTAGTGATATTTGTCACCAATTAATCATTAAAATTTTGGCGCGCTTCTTCCCGCGTTCTAAAATGCTCCATTCAACTATTTGTGACAAATTTATTCTTCTTTCAGTGGCAAATAAATTTATCACAAAAAAATAAATAATTGGTGACAAAACATTTCCTCACTTATAACAAATAAATTTATAACAAAACATCTCTTGTTTCTAAAACCCCAAATCGTTCCCCAAAAATATCACACTAAAAAATACTCATGCCCCCCGTCTCCACCATTTCGCCCTCTTATTTCCAAAACCCCAAATCGTTCCAAAACCCTCGCCGACATTCGGTATTTGTAAGCCTTCTTTAAGGCGATTGGCTCGAGCACGGGCTTTGAGTAGAGAAGGAAAAGTAACGTCGTCGCCGATTGAGTAACGTCGTTGCTGACATCCGGTATTTTTTTAAAATTGTTCTCGTGATTTTAGTTTAGTTCTGATTTGTTGGTTTCTTTCATCTTCTTATGGCAATGCCTAATTGTGTGTGTATATATGTATATGCAATGTATGTTCTGGTACTCAAAGATGCTACTTAGTGGATATTAGTTGTTGTCTGCAGATGTTTCTTCATCTTCGTATTTGTTATGTTTGGGAGCTTAATTTTCATGCTTTTAAACAGGATGTGGGTCAAATTAGTTTAAATTTGAAAAAAACTTTGTTCTAAATCTATTTGCAATGTCTTAATAACGGAGTTTCGAAATAATCCTGCACTTAATAGTCTTATTTTACTATAATTTGTGGGGTCTAGTTCAAATGGTTTTGGCCTATAAGCAACAATCAAGCTGTTGGTTCCATTTGATTTATTTAAGAAGAGTTATTTTGTTAATAGACTAAGGATGGAGATGACATACAATGAGTTCAACTATCTTAGGACTCATTTTACAATGCGTTAGACCATCTGCGTGACAATTGGGGACCCATTTTTTTACGAAATTCAGCCAACGGGCCAAAATAGGTAAATCTTATTTTCCAACTAAAGTTCGACTTATTTTCCTTAAAAAATGGATTTGGGAGGGACGAGCATTGTTACATTTTGGGTGGCATAGTGCCTAATCATTGTCATCATAGTCGATGTTGCATGTATTCAAATTATTCAATTATAAACAAGAATAATTGTCAAAACATATCAATGATTAATTGTAAATTGCAAATTGTATTTGAAAGATTCATGTGTAGTGATATGGCAATGGGGTAGGTAGGCGTTAGGGAAGCCATATCTTGATGGTGTGAACATTTCAGAACATGGGTATGATTGGTGTCGAGCTATTTCATCTTCTCTTCCTAATTTGCAAGTGTTGAACTTATTCGATTATTTGCTCTCAGGTTTTGCATCTAACTGTGGGTGAAGTCTATGCTTCTTTTCTAAATGTGGGCAAAGTTTATGCTTCTTTTCTAAAAAAAACAGACATGCTTATCATTTTTTAAGCCAATTTCTACTGCCCTTATTTTTTTGACAAGACCTGCTTGTCTCATGTTTTAAGCCTACTATATTTTGTAATGGGAAAATTGAGCGGGGATAAAAAAAATGGGGAAAAAATAAAAAAATAAAATTAAAAGCAAACAAAAGTTATAAAGGACTAAATGAAAATATTAATTAAAAAAACTATAAAAGAGTATGTACACTAAAATATTAATGTGAGAATGAAATTTACAATAGGCGACACACACATTTTTGTAAGCTTCAAAACCTTTCAGTTATTCATTTATGTGACAACACATTTTTGTACCTTAGGGTTTGCGATGTTGTACCTAATTGTTTCTCTTTATATCTCTAAGAATCATCTTCCTCAAAGGTTATTGTATAATATGCTTGCTAATAGGTAAGGTTAATGTCGTGTTAATTTGTTGTATTTATGTATAACATGTTTGTTGAATAATTTCATAGGATTCTAAAATGGAGATGGATCGGAGTTGGATCCAAGAAACTAATAGATTCTGTGAGAAATATGTGACCGGGGTTAGATCTTTCATTCAGTATGTTAATAAACACATGGTCCTAACAAGTGATGTTAGATGTCCGTGCATCGATTGTTTGAATATCGATATTAGATCTATTGACGAAGTTGAGGACTATTTATTTTTTAAAGGGAGCTATACTCAATGAATTCATCATGGAGAAGGTTCTCATTTTGGGGGATCTCGTGCCTCTGATGATGACGATGATGATGATGATGATGATGTTGATGACGATGAAATGTCATGTCATGAAGAAGAATGTGATGGAATACATGATATGTTGGACGACATTCAAAAGGGCACCTTCTATAAATCCATTCATGTGGAATCCAATGATAGCTACCCTAGAGAAAATATTGCATGGGGAACAAAAACATTTGACAAGTTATTGCAAGAGGCTAACGTGAATTGTATCCTAATTGTACGAAGTTTTCTACACTGTCATTTCTTATGAAGTTGCTTCACTGTAAATTTATGAACCGATGGAGCAACAAATCCATCAACATGGTGCTTGATTTGTTCAAAAACACTTTACCTGAGGGTGAGACGCTCCCTAAGTCTCACTACGAAGCAAAAAATATGTTTCATGATTTGGACTTGGGATATGTATCGATTCATGCTTGTAAAAATGATTGTGAGTTATTTTGGAAGGATTTCAAAAATAGAGAAGAATGTCCAATATGTGGGGAGTCTAGATGGAAAATTAATGATAACAAAGTAAAAAAAAAACTCACAAGGTATTGAGTTATTTTCCATTAACACCAAGACTCCAAAGATTATTTATGTCAAAGAAAACAACTGATGATATGAGGTGACACTGTAGGAGGGTAGTGAGACTGGGGTCTATGAATAACTGGAAAGGGTGAGGCGTGACCCACTCTAATGGACGCTGCCTGCAAGGTCTTCAAGGTCTCCTGGTGCAACTTCTGAAGAAAACTTCTCCTTTTGGTAACAATGGAACTCAAGCTCCAACTCACTCCCTGCAAGAAGATGAACTTTCACAGCAAAAATAGTAATTTTCTCAAGAGAAATACCTGAGAGTGATGGCTGTCAGTGGGGAGTGAAGGAACAAGGCACTCAGCACTAAGAGAATGAGCAGGGAGAGAATACTTAGGTAGGTCTGGTGATATTTTGGCAGAGTAATAGTGCAATTTCTATTGTGTCTTTCTTGACCTTGCCCAGAGGTCTATTTATACTAGGGCAATTTAAGGGTGAGTGGCATTTTTGGGCGCCAAAATTGAGAGAGTTGGTGGGGAACAATGTCTGAAGTGTACCATTTGTCCCTACCTGTAGGCAGCCTGCCTGTCCCCTCTGCAGGCGCCACCTGGCGCCGACCAAAAGTCAAAAGGCACATATGTCCCCTAACGGAGACAAAATATCAGATTTGGTAGTTATCTTTTGAAACGGTAACTTGTGGTGCAATTTTGCAAATCTTGAGAGAGGAGACCTTAAGGACTTCTTTCCTCTAAAAAAATGTTGTTTTTCTTGAGAGGGACCTTGAGGACCCCCTCTTCTGGAAAAGTCATTTTCTTGTAAAGAGTTTATTTCTTGTGAGTAGCCAGCTCTTTGGCTTCTCACTTCACTTGTGATCAAGTGTGAAGTGTGTGTAGTCTTGAGTGACTTCTGGGTCTTCCCACTAGTATTCTCTCAATCCTATAGTGCTAAGTGGTTGAGCTTGCTCAACATACCTTGTTCCTCAACCGCCAAGCCAAAAACTCCCAGGAGGTCCCAACGCGCCTGTTCGAGCCCTGCTTGCTCGACTAGGCAACCTGTACAAGAAAGTAAAGTGTTAGTGATGTTGTTCATTTAGAGACTGATGTTTCATGATGAGGAGTTGCTCATGATAGCTACTCCCTCAATATGAGTTTCTACCGAAACCCTTATAGCGGCACTTCTCGAATAACATTTCTGCAGTGACCCTTGCAGTGGCGCTGAGCCTTGTAGTGACGCTGACTCTCTCGACTGTCATTACTGCAGTGACCCTTGCAGCAACGCTGACCCTTGCAGTGGTACTTCTTAATTTTGGATTTCTGTGGTGACCCTCGCGAGCACCTCTCGAATGTTATTGTTGTAGTGACCCTTGCTGTAGTGGCGCTGACGCTTGCAGTGGCGCTGACTCTTGTAGCGGCGTTGACCCTTGCAGCGGCGCTGACACTTGCAGCGGCGCTGACCCTTGCAGCCGCGCAGACACTTGCAGCGACGCTGGCACTAGAAGCGGCGTTGACCCTTGCAGCGGCGCAGACACTTGCAGCGGCGCTGATCCTTGTAGCGGCGGCGACCCTAGTGACGCTGACCCTTACAGCGGCGCTGACCCTTGCAGCGGCACTGGCACTAGAAGCGGCGCTGACCCTTACAGCGACGCAGACACTTGCAGCGGCGCTGACCCTAGTGACGCTGACCCTTGCAGCGGCATTGACACTTACAGCGGCGCTAACACTTGCAGCGGCGCTGGCACTTGAAGCGGCGCCGACCCTTGCAGCGACGCAGACACTTGCAGCGGCGCTGACCCTTGCAGTGGTGTAGACACTTGCAACGGCGCTGGCACTTGAAGCGGCGCTGACCCTTGCAGCGGCGCTGAAACTTGTAGCGGCGCTGACCCTTACAGCGACGCTGAACCTTGCAATGGCTTTTGGACTTCTGGGTGACCCTCGTGGGCACTTCTCGGATGTCATTAATAAAAGAAGCATTTTTATTTTATTTGCTTTTTTTATTGATAGACACCCATCTACATTATCCCTTCGTGCAAAGTTTTTTAGGTTGGGTAGACCAAAAAAGCTTTGTACGCCATAAAGTCGATTTTTATTTTTTTATTTTGAGGGACCCTAGGGTTCCTTCATCATTCCCCCTTAGGGTCATTAAATGTACTGTAATTTCATCCCAAGTTTTGTAGATCAGGCCACTTATAGTGGACCTCCTAATCTGAGTATCAACTTGGGCGGAGGGGTTACTCGCAGTGAGCCCCTCGTTCTTGGTCTTCTTCTGTGGCCTTTTTTCTAGGGCGGAGGGGTTGCGCGCCATGAGCCCCTCACCCTTGGCCTTCTTCTATGGCCTTCCATCTTGGGCGGAAGGGTTGCTCGCAGTGAGCCCCTCCCCCTTGGCCTTCTTCTGTGGCCTTCTATCTTGGGCGGGGGGTTGCTCGCGGTGAGCCCCTCGCCCTTGGCCTTTTTCTGTGTCCTTCTATCTTAGGCGGAGGGGTTGCTCGTCGTGAGCCCCTCGCCCTTGGCCTTCTTCTGTGGCCTTTCATCTTGGGCGGAGTGGTTGTTCGCGGTGAGCCCCTTGCCCTTGCCCTTTTTCTATGGCCTTCTATCTTGGGCATAGGGGTTGCTCACGGTGAACCCCTCGCCCTTGGACTTATTCTTTGGCCTTCTTTCTTGGGCGGAGGGGTTACTCGCGGTGAGCCCCTCACCCTTGGCCTTCTTCTGGGGCCTTTCATCTTGGGCGAAAGGGTTGCTCGCGGCGGGTCCCTCGCCCTTGGCCTTCTTCTATGGCCTTTCACCTTGGGCGGAGGGGTTACTCGCAGTGGGCCCCTCGCCCTTGGCCTTTCATTTTGGGCCTTTCATCTTGGGTGGAGGGGTTGCTCGCGGTGAGTCCCTCGCCCTTGGCTATTTTCTGTCAAACTTGCAATCTTGGACATGTGGAGTCACTCTAAGTGGGTCCCTACCCTCCAAGCTTATTTTATTATTTGTTCACTTGCTTGAGGACTTCTCAATATTAGCCCCCTCGTGCAGAAGTGTCTTGTAATGTCGAGAGACTTGTGCACAAAATTATCGTACCCTTTATTTATACTCGGCAGTTGCTCAAGACTATGAGTGCTCTCATGCCCTTGAAGCCTTAGGTACTAAACAGTTATACTTTATGTTTGTACTTTGCCTTTGCTTAAGACTGTGAGCGCTCCGATGCTCTTGGAGCCTTAGGTGCTCAATTGGCGCACCTTATATTTATACTTGGCAGTTGCTCAATATTGTGAGCGCTCCGGTGCCCTTGGAGACTTAGGTACTAAACTGTCATACCTTATATTTATATTTGGCAGTTACTCAATATGATGAGCACTCCGTTGCCCTTGGAGCATAAGGTACTAAACTGTTGTACCTTATATTTATACTTGGCAATTGCTCAGTACTGTGAGCGATCCGGTGCCCTTGAGCCTTAGGTGCTCCTCTGTAGCACCTTATTTTTTTATACTTGACACTTGCTCAAGTTTGTGAGCGCGCCTTAGGTGCTCAACTGGCGCACCTTATATTTATACTTGGCACTTTCTCAAGACCGTGAGCGCTCCGGTGCCCTAGGAGACTTAGGTGCTCATTTGGAGCACCTTGCGTTTATACTTGGCACTTGCTCAAGACTGTGAGTGCTCCGATGCCCTTGGAGCCACAGGTGCTCAACTGGCGCACCTTGTATTTATATCGGGTACTTTCTCAGGACTGTGAGCGCTCTAGTGCCCTTGGAGCTTTAGGTGCTCAACTGGAGCACCTTATATTTATACTTGGCACCTACTCAAGACGGTGAGCGCTCCGGTGCACTAGGAGCCTTACGTGCTCATCTGGAGCACCTTATATTTATATTTGGCACTTGCTCAAGACTGTGAGCGCTCCGGTGCCCTTGGAGCCTTAGGTACTAAATAGTTGAACCTTATATTTATACTTGGCAGTTACTCAAAACTGTGAGTGCTCCGGTGCCCTTGGAGCCTTAGGTGCTAAACTATCGCACCTTATATTTACATTTGGCAGTTGCTCAAAACTGTGAGCGCTCCGGTGCCCTTGGAGCCTTAGGTGCTCATCTGGAGCACCTTATGTTTATACTTAGCACTTGCTCAAGACTGTGAGCGCTCCGGTGCCCTTGGAGCCTTAGGTGCTAAACTGTCGCACCTTATATTTATACTTGATACTTGCTCAAGACTGTGAGCGCTCCGGTGCCCTTGGAGCCTTAGGTGCTAAACTGTCGCACATATACTTATACTTGGCAATTGCTCAATGTTGTGAGCGCTCCGATGCCCTTGGAGCCTTAGGTACTAAACAGTCGCACCTTATATTTATACTTGGCAGTTGCTCAAGACTGTGAGCGCTCCGATGCCCTTGGAGCCTTAGGTGCTAAATTATCGCACCTTACATTTATACTTGGCAGTTGCTCAAGACTGTGAGCGCTCTTATGCCCTTGGAGCCTTAGGTACTAAACTGTTGTACCTTATGTGTATAATTGCACTTGTTCAATACTTTGAGTTGCTCTTTTTTATGTGAGAACCTCAAGATTGAACTTACCATTTCTAACCGTGGGGTATTTGCATATGAGATGAGCAAGTTAAAATTTTGAAGCTGCCCCTCTAACTGCGGGGTACTTGCAAATAATTGGACAAGTTAAAATTTGGACGCTGCCCCTCTAACTGCGGGGTACTTGCATATAGCTGAGCAAGTTTAAAATTTTAAAGCTGCCCCTTTAACTGCGGGGTACTTGCATATAACTAAGCAAGTTGAAATTTGGAAGTGGCCCCTCTAGCTTCGGGGTACTTGCATATAATTGAGCAAGTTAAAAAATTTCAAGCTACCCCTCTAACTGCGGGGTACTTGCATATGGTTGAGCAAGTTAAAATTTGAATCTTTCTCTGTAACCGTGGGGTACTTGCATATAGGCTGAGCAAGTTAACATTTGAAAGCTGCCTCTCTCGCTGCGGGATACTTGTCCTATCCTATTCTTTTAGGACTTTTTTTTAAATCATAACTTAAAAGGGCTGCCCCCCCTCAACATTGTTTTATTGTGTTTTGATTCGAGCAATAACTTAGAGGGAGGGATGAGCCCACTCAATATTTTTTTCAATATTTGAATCAAAACATAACTTAGAAAAATGTTGAGTCCCTCAACATTTCATTCAAAATTTGATTCATAACTTACAAGGGGTTGAGTCACCTCAACATATTTTTTTTAACAGCTAAATCAAAACTGTGGGGGGGGGGGGGGGGGGAGTAAGTATTCTATGAATGTCCAAGAGCATGATTTAACAATATCTTTTTTTTTCTTTCTTGAGCAGGAGCCTTCGCGCTCGTAACTTTTTCTTTTTACTTTTGAACGAGTGGAGCCACATGTTTTATTCCTCGAAGGGGTGAGAGACCCCTCCACAAAAAAAAACATGAGAGAAAATGTTGTGCTCACATTTTTTATGCCACGCGTGTGGTTGAAAACGGTCATTTAGACTCTCTCTTGTCTATTACCTATTTTGCGAGGAGCCGGGTGTTTTACCACCCCCACATCTTCTTAAAAGGTAATATTAACCCTCGTTTCAAACAACAGAGAGTATGCGAGGAGTCTGGTGGAAGTAGAACAACCCACTTCTAGAAATCAGCCCCCCTTATCCATTACTTTTTTTTAACCATTTTTTTATTGGGTTCTTTCCGAATCACTCTCTCGCCCATTCTTTTGGAGAATTTTCTTCTGGTATTTAAAGTTAAACCAAAAAAATACTCATCTCATCCCATCCTTTGTTCGACAAGACCTGCTCATCTCAAATCGGAGGCACGAGATCTACTGATCTCATCCTTTGTTCAAGTGTATTGCAAACCAAGATCAAGAAAGTCGATATAAGCTTCAATTCGAGGAAGTCACAAAGTGTCATCGTGAATGCTTCTAGCAAGCTTGAACATGTTTGCTGGATATGTGTTGAGAACCCTAACTTTACTGAAAACAGAGCTTGTATTTCTTTGGGAACACCCCATCGTTTTTTTTGCTCATCTCATCCTTTGATGTACGAGATCTGTAGTTAAAAGTTGATCTAGTTGGAATTTCTTTCAATTTCGTTCTTGCTGGTGAGGTGGAGATGAGAACCAAAGGGACTTGCTCGTGTAATACCCCGTATTTTTATGCTATATTAATTTGGGAATTTATTAAATTTAATGTGAATGAATTATTTAATAAAAATTCGGAAATTAATTATGTAATAATTATTAACGTGACGAGAGTTAGTAATTATGGGAAATTTGTTGAATATTACTAATGAGCAAAGTAATATATGATATTGATTATATTGAATGTCACAGTGAATAAAATGACAATTTTGGAAATTTGAATCGGGGCGCGCCCGTGTCGCGTCGGGACTAAATTTTGTTAAATAAAAAAATGAATATTTTATAAGTTGCCCGTATGGTCATTTTGAGTGCGCCAACGCGTCCGGAAGGGTCGAGATAGTAAAAAAAGTGTACCCGGGGGTGTAGTTTGGGTCTCGGGGCGTTTCTAGGCCTATTTAGTGACCCGGGAGGGCATTTTAGTCATTTTACATATTTGGGTAATTAAACCCACGAAATTCAGCAACCTATATCAGCCTTTTAGGTTAGTCATTTAGGGTTAGAATATTCAGAAACCCTAGTACGGCCATTGGAGAAGAGAGGGAAAGCTCTCAAGGCAATTCAAGGCCAAAAAGTCACCGGTTTGCACCGCCGCCACCACCAACGCGTAGATCGCGAGAAGAGGAACGCAACCATACCAAAATCAGAATACCAATAATCCCAGGCAAGTTTTTAACTTGCTATTTTCGTTGGTGCAATCTTCATATTAGTTTAGGAATGATTAGGGATGAATTATGTAGAAGAAAACCCAATTTGTGATAGGAAAATCCATGTAGTAATGGTTGATATGATGATTCTGGAAACCCTTGCCATGCAGAGGAAATTAACCACGAAATTTTGATGATTATAAGAAAGAAATTCTGGAGAAAGATTTGTTAGAAAACTGTTTAAGAAAATTCTAGGGTTCTTGATAATTAGATGTAATTTTAGGTGGAAATTCCATGTTTAAATGATGAATATGTACACGCCTTACGTTAGAAACATCTGGTATACTGTTATAATGTTAGTAGTAGAATTATTGGACGTTTGGGGTTGGAAAACATGTATTTGGATGAAGAAAATTGGTAGAACCCGTAACTGCAATTCTGCAGATTTTCGCAGACCTGCTTGATCGATCGAGCCCAGAGCTTCGATCGATCGAAGGTTCGATCGATCGAGCCCCAAACCTCGATCGATTGACCCCTCCTGGCAGACTCTTATTTCCCTTTGTAAATGATTTAAAAATCGAATTGTCGTGATATAATTCTTGGGCATCCTTAGTATAATGATTTGGGAGACATGGAGGACCAGTAGAGTGTATTAATAAATGTTGGGATCATTAATATTCGACGAGAATGGTATTTATGGGATTTTTACTTTAGGGATAGTAAATTGATATATTAAAGGGTGAGGTGCGTAAGAGAGTTACGTTGAAACGTAATAATGACACCTACTGAATTTTCTACTTGGAAGAATAAAGTCCACGAGTGTCGCGAAATAAGTGAGAAAACCCTTCGAGGTAATGTTAGAGATGAAACCTTATACGTAATACTAATAATGTGTGGAATTAAGGATAAATGTCGTAATTATGGGTGACGAGAGGAACCTATATTAATATGATGAAAGTGGTATATTTATATGATTGTGTGTACATATATTATATACATGTGAAAAACATACCGCGCTACTTGCTATCCTTGAGGTTACCGCGCTGGGACAGTCTTATCTCGATGGGACCTTTATGGGGGATATTGACTTGTACCCTAGAAGATAGATATCCTTGGTACAGGCTATCGAATCGATAGTTCAGACGGTCCTAAGAGACGCGAGTATGTGCCATCCTCTTAGAGACTTGGAATCTATGCTTCGCCTCGATATTGTTTGTGTATGTGTTAATACAGTTCGAGAGTGATTCCGAACTTGTATTCCCCTTGATATGAGTGGTATGGGTTTGGATAGTGGAAGTATGCTCGCACCATAGATTTATGTGGGGTGCTGTTATTTTATATATATTATACGAGTAGTTAATATATATATGAGATTTGGAAATTTGAAACTGCCTACTGTGATTTGATAAGTAGGACATGGTTTATGACTCAAATAGTAAATACTTGTTTCGTGAAAGTATCATATGACACTGGGAAACTTTATATATTAATAAAGCTAAAACGAGAGTTGTGTTACTAATTGAAAGTATTCTTTTTTAACAATTATATTGTTCGATTTTGAAATCTTATGAGTAAGTTAAGATAAGCTAAATTATGGGGAAGGCTAGTATGATAAAATGATAAGATAAACCGTTGGGAAGGTTAGTACGATAGGCGTGCACATTAGAAGAGAGGTGAGAATTTCTCAAGAGAGTGTCGCTCTAATATGTTGTTGCATTGGCCTGTATCAATTTAAATACTTGCTAAACGTATTTTAAATCAAGCACACTTTCGGGCTCTGACCTTTTTTTTTTCTCTCTCTCGCTCTTGTATATATATGTATGTATTACAGGTGCCCAGGCACAGGGGTGTCTTTCTTAGGATCTCTTGGAAGGAACGCGCTGCAGCTTAGGTGGGAGTTGCAGGTCTCTTGATTAGACGACTTCGTTCATTCGGATCCACTCTTAGTATTTTCATTTAGTTGAGCATGTGTAGCTCTTTCCATTATTCCATTATTATTGGGACATTTGTATTTCAGTTATTTCCAGTATTGTTACTATGGGTTTTATTCAGTTGATTGTGTTACTTTATATTTCGCATGTTGACATTCGGTTGACGAATGTTTTAAATTAATTGGACTATGTTGCAGATATCTAATGCGGTGTGATTCTTACTTATTGAATGTTGTTAATAAAATAAAGGATTTTATTTAAATAAAATTTGGAAAGTTATGTATGAAAATGGTTTTGACACTTAGCTTAATTATTTAGGGTGTTAAATTGGAAAAACTTATTTTTATCGACAGTGATGCTGAGAATGAACCAATTGTTTACCTTGATTTAATTTAATAAATGAGTGATCGCCCGGTATTTAATTAGGCGGGGTGTCACAGCTCGCTCCACGTTATGGTAGTCAACAGGTCTTTACCGTCGCCATTGCCGACCACTTTGGTCACCTCAAGCCAAAACCCCTCCGATGAAGTTTTGAGGAGGTCAGAAGTTAATATTCTGAGATTCTAGGGCTTGACATTTTTTTTCCAAGCTATGTTTACGACCTTAATTGGGCGAGAGCGGCCCATCTGTTCATAGCAGACGCGTAAACTCTGGCGTGCGTAATTTCCCTCTTATTCTTTTTTTACATCTTTGGGGGCATAAAACGAGCATCTGGTTCAAATGCAGTAATCAATTTCAAAAACTGATTACTTTGCACCTGAGATATTAATTTTTTTAATATGGTTCGCAGGTTCCTCGCCAAATAGCAGTATGGCAATTTCTAAGAGCAGTTTTGGGGCTTAAGGTGCTTTATTTCGTAGATCACTCGACAAAATTCGCAGGAGAAAAGGGGTTTTGGTGATAAGTTGACTAGCGGGTCTTATTTAACTGTCGAGCAACCCAGCCTAGGATCAGCTTGTTTTGTCTCTTATTTATTTGTCGAGCAACCCAACCTTTTGTGCTAAAGCAGTGTGTATACTTTTTAAGCTTGTCCCAATAAATGGTACTATTTATTAATATAATAAATGTACTCTAAAAGTTATATGACTATTGCTTGTCATAATCAACGGATGATTCCACTTGAAACGGTTTATGCTTTTTTATTTTATATTATTTTATTCATCATAATGTAAATAAAATAATAAATAACATGTTGTAGCTATCTTTTTTTCCATAGTATTTAACAAGACACGTGGCCTTGAAAATTGCACACATTTATGTGGATTAAATCCATAAAATTAATTATGAATATTATTTTTTGAGTGAGCTATACAAACAAAGAACTATTGTGAATGTTCTTCAATTTCATCACTGGGCATCTCAAGAAATTATAGCATGTGTAATTTTTTTTATCAAGTAAATCAACTAGCATATATATGAAATGCTCATAAAACACAAATCCATACTTGTGAAATGAACATATTTGACAAATAATAAAGCCAGGCAAGTTTACTTAGCTGATCGAGAATAGGATATGTCCTATAAGTGGGTTGAGTCTCCTCTAAAGTGTCCTTGAGGGTGAATCCTTCACTGCCACTATTTTTGTTAGAGGGTTACTTCGTCGCCATTATTTTTTTGTCGGCGCTACCTCTGGCGCCGCTGCTCTATCTCGCGAGAATCGTCACTAATGCAACGATTTGCTCCGGCGCCGCCTTCCGCAATGAAGCAACCTCTACTATTGCTGATGCTGTAGTGTCTGGGCCTCTAGAGGGGGTTGCTACTGTTAATGGAGCATTTTATTTTCAGTTGGGTCCCTCGCGGGCTGTAGGGTCTGATCTTGCCACGGGTTCTCCGACTATTGGTTTTACGAGGTGTGTCTCGCTTTGTGTTTTGTTCCTCAAAGATTTCATCACCTGTATCGAGGTCACGAGGGGTTACTCGCATGATGCGGGTTCCTCTCAGTTGAGTTCTTTGCCGTTTTGTACTTCGAGACCTCTAGCAGCTCACTCGTGACTGAGTTCTTTGCGATCCCCTAAGGACTGTTATGGGTCTCTCGAAAGTGGGTTCATCGAAGGTGGCCTCATTAGTTGGAGAGAGTTACTCATTTTTTTTTACTCGACGTCAAGGGTTCCTCGTTGCTTTCTGCAACCATCTTGTCCATGGTCATTGCCGACGAGGGTCCCTCGCCATTCGCGAGTTCCTCGGGTGCCAATATCGCATCCAAGGGTTCCTCGTCAATGGGTAATATTATTTTTTTAGGGTGTCTAGTCGACCGTTGGCACTATGAGGGGTGCACTGTCAGCCATGGGTTCCTCGCGACCCCCTTTTTGGTGAGTTCCTCGCGACATAATTTTGCATTTGAGGGTTCCTCATGAACCAAGTCTACACTTGACAGTTCCTCGCATGTTGGCGGTTTGGTGCTTGGGGTTACTGTTGGGACTTAGGGGTTGCTCGCCCCATATAATTTCCACTATGGGACCCATTGCTAAGGGCCCCTCACCAATAGATGCTTCTGCCACGGGTTCCTCGTGTGAGACTTTAAGCACGGGTAATTTTTTTTGTATGCTCTTTTATCTTCGAGGAGTTCCTCACCCACTGCTGCTAGCATGATTACAGAGGGTCCCTCGCGTGTCGACTGCATATTTGAGGGTGTCTCGACAACTTCCAATACTAGTAGGAGTTCCTCGCGCGTTGACCTTATGCCTGAGGGTGACTCACCGACTGCCAATGTTAATAGGGGCTCCTCACCGCCCATTATTTCCTTAGGCTTTATTGCTAGCAAGGGGTCCTCGCCAACTATTGCTGTTATAGGGAGCACGTTTCTAAATGCAAGTGCCTCGCGACCCCCTATATTGATGAGTTCCTCGCTTATTAAGGAATCTAGTAGTTTTTTTTTTTCTGTTGGAGGTTCGCAGCCTTTGGGTTCCTCACGTGCTATTACTGCCCATGGGTTCCTCGATAGCATTATATCCCATGGGTTCCTCGACCACTGTCGTGAATGAGGGGTGCCTCGACTTCTCATTTCGTCGAGGGTTCCTCGCCTCGTGGTACTGCGTTTGGTGAAACTGGAAATTTACAACTTGCTTCAAGTGGGGGTATCTCGACTTTATGCTTCGCCGAGGGTTCCTCGTCTGGTGGAATTTGCACCCGCCTCGCGGATTGGTCTCCTATCCGAGGGTCCCTCCCGGGTTGACTTTGTACCTGCCCCTTCCAGGGGGTCCTCACCAATAATTAATACTTTCAGGGGTTCCTCGACGACTATGGTTACCATGAGGAGTGCGTTGCCAGCCGAGGCTGTCTCGCGATCCTATTTGTTGGGGAGTTCCTCGCACCCTATTTCTGCTGAGGGTGCCTGATGGCAATTTTCTCCTTTTCCACTAAACTTGATAAACTTTGGCGGAAGGTACGTACCCTCCGTGTATGTATTCTCATTCACCTTTTGTGGGTAAGGGTCTTGCAACTCCCATAGAGGATGTCCCTCCCCCTATAGAGGATGTCCCTCCCCCTGGGAGAAGGAGGGTAGCTTCCTCACCTCCTCAATAGTAATGATTTTAGAGTGTGATTACTCTAAATTCATGCTCTCTGCTGCTGGTGAGCCTGATGGTGTGACAAATTGCTCCGATGCCACCCTTAGTGGCGGAGCCACTTCTATCGAAAGCACCGTTACAACGGCTGCCCCTCCGGAGGAGGGTACTGTTGGTGTTCCGCAGCCTTGACCCCAAACTTGCTAGGTCTATGTTGTTTTGATTCAAAAACTCAAAAACATGCTCATAAGGTTGATACCTGTCACCGGAGCCGCTGCCGATGAACAGGTCTGCCCTCCCTGAGGAGCAGGTACTCTAGCACCGGTCACCACCACATCCGCCTGATTGGTCTGGTATCTTTGAGCTCCATCACCAGATGTAATATCTTCAAACACTAGCTCCTTAAAAACATTAAAACATTCTTTGTCCATGGAAGTGAGTATACCTCCCCAGCAGAGTCTCCAAATGTAGGAGGGTAGTGAGATTGGGGTCTATGAATAACTGGAAAGGGTGAGGCGTGACCCACTCCAATGGACGCTGCCTGCAAGGTCTTCAAGGTCTCCTAGTGCAACTTCTGAAAAAAACTTCTCCTTCTGGTAACAATAGAACTCAAGCTTCAACTCACTCCTTGCAAGAAGATGAACTTTCACAGCAAAAATAGTAATTTTCTCAAGGGAAATACCTGAGAGTGATGGCTGTAAGTGGGGAGTGAAGGAACAAGGCACTCAGCACTAAGAGAATGAGCACAGAGAGAATACTTAGGTAGGTCTGGTGATATTTTGGCAGAGTAATAGTGCAATTTCTATTGTGTCTTTCTTGACCTTGCCCAGAGGTCTATTTATACTGGGGCGTTAGGGGTGAGTGGCATTTTTGGGCGCCAAAATTGAGAGAGTTGGTGGGGAACAATGTCTTAAGTGTACCATTTGTCCCTACCTGTAGGCAGCCTGCCTGTCCCCTCTGCAGGCGCCACCTGGCGCCGACCAAAAGTTAAAAAGCACATATGTCCCCTAATGGAGACAAAATATCAGATTTGGTAGTTATCTTTTGAAACGGTAACTTGTGGTGCAATTTTGCAAATCTCGAGAGAGGAGACCTTAAGGACTTATTTCCTCTAAAAAAATGTTGTTTTTCTTGAGAGGGACCTTGAGGACCCCCTCTTCTGGAAAAATCATTTTCTTGTAAAGAGTTTATTTCTTGTGAGTAGCCAGCTCTTTGGCTTCTCACTTCACTTGTGATCAAGTGTGAAGTGTGTGTAGTCTTGAGTGACTTCTGGGTCTTCCTACTAGTATTCTCTCAATCCTATAGCGCTAAGTGGTTGAGCTTGCTCAACATATCTTGTTCCTCAACCGCCAAGCCAAAAACTCCCAAGAGGTCCCAACGCGCCAGTTCGAGCCCTGCTTGCTCGACTAGGCAACCTGTACAAGAAAGTAAAGTGTTAGTGCCGTTGTTCATTTAGAGACTGATGTTTCATGATGAGGAGTTGCTCGTGATAGCTACTCCCTCAATAAGAGTTTCTGCCGAAACCCTTGTAGCAGAACTTCTCAAATAACATTTCTGCAGTGACCCTTGCAGTGACTCTGAGCCTTGCAGTGACGCTGACTCTCTCGACTGTCATTACTGTAGTGACCCGTGCAGTGACGCTGACCCTTGCAGTGGTACTTCTTAATTTTGGATTTCTTTGGTGACCCTCGCGGGCACCTCTCGAATGTTATTGCTGTAATGACCCCTTGCTGTAGTGGCGCTGACGCTTGCAGTGGCACTGACCCTAGTGGCGCTGACCCTTGCAGCGGCGTTGACACTTGCAGCGACGCAGACCCTTGCAGCGGCGCTGACCCTTGCAGCGGCGCAGACACTTGCAGCGGCGCTGGCATTAGAAGCAGCGCTGACCCTTGCAGCGACGCTGACACTTGCAGTGACGCAGACCCTTGCAGCGACGCTGACCCTTGCAGCGACGCTGACTCTAGTGACGCTGACCCTTGCAGCGGCGTTGACACTTGCAGCGGCGCTGACACTTGCAGCGGCGCTGACACTTGCAGCGGCGTTGGCACTTGAAGCGGCGCTGACCCTTGCAGCGGCGCAGACACTTGCAGTGGCGCTGACCCTTGCAGTGGTGTAAACACTTGCAGCGGCGCTGACCCTTGTAGCGGCGCAGACACTTGCAGCGGCGCTGACCCTTGCAGCGGTGCTGACCTTTGTAATGGCTTTTGGACTTCTGGGTGACCCTCGCGGGCACCTCTCGGATGTCATTAATAAAAGAAGCATTTTTATTTTATTTGCTTTTTTATTGATAGACACCCATCTACAGACACAAATATAAGTGTGAAAGATAATGACAATGAGTTGAGACATCCGGATGATTCTAAAGCTTGGAAGGAATTTAACAAGGAGAATTTATGGTTTTCACAAGATTCTCAAAATGTAAGACTTGGACTGGCAAGGACGGGTTTAATTCCTTTTGGTAACATGCACAACTCTTATAGCATGTGGCCAGTTGTAACACCCCGCCTAATTGAATACCGGGTAGCTACTCCTTTATTAAATTAAACCGAATATACAGTTGATTCATTCTCAGCATCAGTGTCGAAAACATTTTTTTTATAACTCACCCAATACTTAATTAAGTTGAGTGTTAAAAACATTTTCCGTAATTGAAACCAATTTTTAAACATTACCACAATATTGAACAGTAATAGAGAAGTCTCATAACACAACTGAATGATGAATAACAAGATTTAATGTAATTGTATAATACTTCCCAGTTTAAAACATCCAACATCAATCCAACAAACTAAAATGAAAGTACCAACATAAACTCAATACAATATCTGAAAAGGTAAATGGAATAACTAGAATCCTTGGCAACATGCCCTAAATGAGAAAAGTACTAAGACATAAGAATCAAAGAAATGAAGCATCTAAACAAGTATGCATCTCCCGGAATAGCAAGCTCATGATCAAACATCCATATCCTAAGTTGCACGTCCGTGATGCTGGGCACCTGCTAATATAGATATAGTAGAGGAGAGAATATGCAAGGAAACGGGTTAGAGCCGAAGTGTGAATGATTTTAAAATAGCAAGTGTTTAACAAGTTCAATAAAGCATTCATTATATACATGTTAGATTCCAAGCTCTCAATTGATATTCTCACATCTCACCTAGAGTGCATGTCTAACGTATTTGAGTAATTTCCTTTTTAATTAGTTCCCACAACCTTTTTCTGTTCCATATGATAACCCCATATGTCCCATACCATACGTAATATAATTATTCACATTATATTCTCTTTAATATGAATATGACTTTTCATATCCTTAGGATTAAGTATTCTTTTACTTAATTAAATTCAATTTCTTATATTCACAATCAACTACAATATTAAACCGTAAATTGAATAATAGTATATATATATATATATATATATATATATATATATATATATTCACCCTATCATATATACTAATATAGCACCTCCCAGACACAGTTACGGTGCATGCATACTCTGCTATCATGTCCAGTCACAATTCTCATTGTCTAAAGGACAAATGGTTTGGTGTCTTCCCCGAATCATAAATAACATAACACACATACGTTGGAGGCGAGCATACTCCTCAGCCAAATGGGTCACGCGCATACCTATGTTCCCATTCAATTTTCAAAACTATCATATACGCCGATAGCATGTGTCCAAGGTCCTATGCTCAGGGTACGAATCTAAAAATCTTCCCAAATTGGGCGCACAAGATAAGACCGTCCACAACGCGAAACCTCACCCCGATAGCAAGTAGCGTAGGTATGTCATACACATAATAACCTATACTGTAGGTATACATCCACCTATATATATAATATCAACAAGGTATTCACACAACCATAAGATAATTCCTATACGTAGTATTATCTATCTCTCAAGTCCTGCGTATTAAATATTTTGACTTTACTCCTTAATTTATCATTCCCAAGCCTATCTCACTTCTCGTAGATTAAATAAGTTTTTCTTGATATATATATTCAGTAAGAAATTCACTTATATCCTACTCGTCCATGTCATCATACTCCCCAAATTTATCGTGAATTAATCTTATCTTATTTTTAGAATTAAATTCGATAAAATCTATTCTTGCATAAACACTTATTTTTTCACTTAGGTTTAATCACATATTGACTTAGGATTTCCAGGTGACTAAAAATGATCCCCACCCTACTGGTCCTATCCTTAATCTCCATAAAAACGATTCAGAACCCAAGACATGAATTTAACAACCGTAATTCATTCGATTAATAAACTAATTCTCTCAAATTTAAATCCCAATCATAATAACATAATTCCGGGTTTTAGATATGGTCTACTGCCCTTCCAAAAATCCCATTATGTTCAAATAATAATCACTAAAAATTCCTAAAAGTTTTGGGATTTCAATAAGGAGTAAAAATAAACAAGTTCATCAATTCTAATAAGGTCGATCGATCGAGGGTCAGGGATCGATCGATCGATCAGTCGATCGATCCATCGATCGCCCAGTTATCAGCCCAGATTCTGCTATTTTGTTCCTACGGGTTTAATAACTTTTGATCATTCAAATCTCTATTTTAACATCCCAATTTCCTTATAATTTATGCTATATGATATAGTAATTCATGTAAATGATTTCCACTGATTGATAGAACCTAGAATCATCAAGTGATTGAATTAAATACATGTTTCTCATATTTTTTCGAGAAAACTAAAAACATGAATATATCAAGAACAATCATATAATCCTCAGAATTTCTCCAACATGTGATGTTTGTTTCGTGGATTAAAGTCTACCAATAAAATGAGAATAATCCTACCTATCTCTATTTTCCAGAAATGATTTAACATCAACTAGTTTATCTTCAAAACATATAATTTCTCCTCATTCCTAGTTATCTTAACATGGAAATTATACAAACTAGATTGCAATTATCAAATCACTTGCCTCTACTGAAGATCTGATCCTTTGGGGATGAATGCCCACTGGTGGTTCTCCCTTCTCCGGTCAACTTCCGGTGGTGATTGGTGGTGGTGACCTTTGGCTCTTGGTGTTGCCATAAAAACTCTTCCTTTTCCCCAAAGACTCCTCACTATCTCTCAATTTCTTTCTCTTTAATTTTATGGAATGAAATGAATAATCACACCCCCTTAGACTTATAACTAACCTCCCAAATTCGTGTACACTATTCACCTCCCAATTAAAATGTCCATATTACCCCTATGGGGTGACTATTCGGCTCCAAAGTGCCTCGAGACCCTGTACAAACGTACGAGTAGACTTTTTTGGCTGTAAAAATGCTTCCGAACACTTTGGCACAGTCAAAACGACCATTTGGATGACATAAAAATGTTCCTCTTTTTTATTTTATATAAAAGCAGTCCCGACACTACTATTCCCATGCATATGACTTATTCACCGAAATTATCGTATTAACTATTCGCGACAACTTCTAAAATTAATCATAAGTAAAGTCATATATTACTTTGATTCTCGAAGTAATATTCAACATATATCATATATTACTATATTCTCAAGTAATATTTAAATCTGATTTAATTTTTAAACTAATCAATTAATTCCAAATAAATCCCTTTTTAAAAGGTAATAAAATTACGGGGTATTACACCAGTGATACTTATGCCTTACAACTTGCCTCCTTGGTTATGTATGAAGGAACCATTTTTTATGATGGCACTGCTTATTCTAAGTCCTACTACACTGGTAAAGATATAAATGTGTATCTAAAGCCTCTAGTTGATGAACCGAAAGAGTTGTGGGAAGTGGGTATAGAGACACATGAAGCATTTACAGGAAATAACTTTCGGATGCACGCAGGAGTTTTATGGACTATAAATTATTTTCCTGCACATGCCAATTTGTCTGGGTGGAGCACAAAAGGATACATGGCATGTCCAATTTTTAATGAACAAACTTCTTCGCATAAGTTATGAAATAAAATCTGTTACATAGGTCATTAACAATATTTACCAACTGATCACAAATGGCGGAGGAGTAAAAAGTTTGATGGGTTGCCTGAGCATCGATTGAAACATGCGGAATTAAATAGGGATGATGTGCTGAGACAGTTGGATCGTGTCAAACATTATAAACCAGGGAAACGTGAAGGTAATTGCAAGAGAAAGCGTACGCCAAAAGAGTTGAATTGGACTAAAAAGAGAATATTTTTTAAATTTCCATATTAACGAACACTAAGGTTGCATCACAACTTAGATGTCATGCACATTGAGAAGAATATATGTAAAAGTGTGTTGGGAACGTTACTAGATATTGAAGGGAAGACAAAGGACACTTATGAAGTAAGACAAGATTTGGAGGATATGAAAATACGAAAGGAACTACATCTGAAGCCGCATGGTGATGTGTATAAGATGCCATAAGCATGTTACACATTTCCTAAGTCGGAAAAAATAGGATTTTGTGAGTTTATAAAATCAGTGAAGTTCCCTGATGGATACGCTTTTAATATCTCCCGGTGTGTTAACACAAATGATGGAAAAGTGTCGGGGTTAAAAAGTCATGATTGTCATATTCTTTTACAACGGTTGCTTCCTGTTGGTGTTCGTGGGTATTTATCTAATGATGTATATACTGCATTGGTTGAGCTTGGCAAGTTTTCAAAGACTTATGTTCTACAACTTTAAAAGTCGACGAACTAGAGAGATTAGAAACCGACATTGTCTTGATTTTGTGTAAGCTTTAAATGATTTACCCACCGTCATTCTTTGATATAATGATCCATTTAACGGTTCATTTACCACAAAAGGCAATGCTTGGAGGACCGGTGCAGTATAGGTGTATATATCCAGTTGAAAGGTGATAGTTTGTTCTTTTTTATTATTTTTCCTTTCGCCTTATATTGGTTACATATTTCTTTAACATCTAATTCGGTCTTTGTGTCTGCTTTTAATAGATACTTGGACACTCTTAAGGGCTATGTACGTAACAAAGCCCGCCCCAAAGGCTCAATAACGGAGCCATACATTACCAATGAGTGTTTGTTATTTTGTTCCATGGACCTTCAAGGGATCGAAACTAAGTTTAATCATGCGAAACGAAATTATGACGATGAGATAGAGGATGATGGATTTGATGTGTTCTCATAAAAGGTACGACCTTTTGGAGCATTTACGTATGACTTCCTCTCCGAGAAAGAGCGAGAAATGACTCACTGGTATGTTTTAACTAACTGCGAGAAGGTGGAACTATACCTGATGTAAGTCATCATTTGTTCTTTGTATTTTATTTATGATTATATATAGTTTCTTAATTATTTGGGTGTGAAATTTATATTTCATATTTTTATGTAGTGAATTTAGGTAGGAGCTTATGAAAAAAAGCCTTTTGAACTTAGATCAACGACAAAAAAAGCAATTCCCTCAATGGTTTGAAGAACATGTAAGACATCACAAAGAGTTTAGTATGATATTAAGTAATCAAATTACCCTAATAATGTAATTCACTTGTATTTCTTGAGAGATGAAAAAGTTATACCGTCAAAACTCTCTTTAAGCTATAAAGCACCTTTATGCATTAACATGCGGTCCTGATGTTCAGCAAGGAAGTATACAAGTTGCATTGTTAATGGAGTTAGGTTTCACACTAAAGATCGTGAGAGTCACCGTAAAACTCAAAATATCGGATTGGTTGTCAAGGGGGATCTTGATGATATTGAAATCGACTTTTATGGAATGTTGACTAATATTGTTGAGTTTGAATATATCAAAGGTAAAAAGGTTATTCTTTTTGAGTGTGATTAGTTCGAGGCAGACAAAAGAAAGAAAGCGGGAATACAAATTGATGACCACTTCACGAGCTTTAATGTGAATGGTAGGTGGTATAAAAAGATCCCTATGTGCTTGCGGTGCAAGCAAAACAAGTTTTCTATCTTAATGACACAAAGTTGGGTAATAACTGGAAATTCATGCAAGAGTTTCAGCATCGACACGTGTATGATCCTGACGTCGAAAAAGTTGGTGTAGATACAAATGTTGTTCCCAATGACACTGTCTACCGGAAGACCAAGCCATCTGACGTTGTTCAAGTTGTTGAAGTTGATATCAGGACATTGCATCGGAATGATGTTGATGCGGATAATGTTGACGTTGATGTTGTTAATGCAAACGACGTAACTTTTGATGAAATCAATTTCATTCATGATGATAGCGACGAGGAAGACACAACATTGGTTGAATATTGTGATGATAAAAATCTCATGGATGATGATGATGATTATAGTGACACAGATTGAATTTTTGTACTTTTGTTCCTAGACTTTCATGCTATTGAATTTAGTAATGTAGTGAAATGGAGTTAATTTTTTGTGCTTTTGTTCCCATATTTTCATGTTATTGAATTTAGTGACATGGTGAAATGGAGTTGAAATTTTATGCTTTTGTTCATAGACTTTCATGTTATTTAAGTTATGTTGTATTATTGAGTAATTTTGTACCTTTGTAAGTTAAATGCATTTATTTATATTTATTAATGTGTAATTCTGTATTAGTATTGTACCAAGATTATGACATATTGTTATGTATCTTAACATGAAATATATATTGGTTGGCAGTATGGCTCCTGGACGTAAGCGGACGAGAGTTGATGGTAGACTGGTTCAATAATCGAGTGACAACACACCAATACTAGTGACTTTCGATTAAACTCCACCGATCGCTTCAAATCCCTCTCCATCAATGGCATCAAATCCCTATCTATCAATGGCGTCAAACCAGATAATAGCTTTAACTTCAAACCCGTTGTTAATGGATACCCCTACTACTAGCACTGGTATGTGATGCCTTCAATTAAGCTCTACCTCCATATTGAATGAAAAACAAATCATCCAAATTGTTTTTTTCGGTTATTTTCAACCAAACTGATCTATTGAATGATCTCTTGCAGCAAGTGTTCTTCATTCAATATGAATGAAGAACAAATCATTCATATTAAATGAATCAACTGAATAAATTATCTGTTAGAGGACAACTGTTATGATTTGTTGGTTCATATTGAATGAATCAACTGCAAATCAACTATTAGCAAATTATTAGAGGTCAGTGTATAGATAAATGAATTGTTAGAGTGATACTTACAAATCTGATAACATTTCAATAAATGAATTGTCTGCTTCAGTGATGGAGGCTCGACGAGGTTTGATTTAGATTTTGGTTGTAATTTTTTATATGGGGTTCATAAAGAGAATAAGATAAATTTAAGGAGATGAAGAATACTTGTACTTTGTCTTTCATACTGTACAACTCAAGACTCATTAATATTTTATAGCTGTTAACAAACCCATATTGACTTAATAATCGGAACTGCCTAATAGTAGGATACGACTTAATTAACTATGGATAAAAACTATTCAAAAATAGATTTGGCCGAGATTTAATCCAAGGTATGAAGCTGGGTTAGATTAGTTCCTGATATTTCTCAATAGTTCAGACTCCTACTTTATCCAAAACTCGGTAGTTTCTAGCTTATCCGTTGAGAAAAGCTTGTGAGGTATTAGTTCTCAGGTATATGTAAATCAAACATTCTTCTCTAATTAATTTTGTTTATAAATGGAAGGTGAGACGCGCAAAGTACACACTGGATAAGAAAAAGGGGGATGCAGATTAGATGGATAAAAACAATGGGAAGGTTGAATACAATATGTCTGTCATGAAATTATACGATACTTGATGTATAAGATATGTGAATTTGTTAACATTGAAAATGAAGATATATATCATATATGGACGTGTCAATGAGTCATGGGGAGGCCTTTCTTTTATATATTCCTTGTATGGATATAAAGGAAATGAAGTAATAAAATATACAGAGAACATATCTCTACAAGCTAATGAACATTGATATTTTGGCAAAACCAAGGCCAGAATATATGTAGAGAGAACAAATCTCTACAAGGTAAATTGATACTTTAATCGAATGGTCTTTTTCAACAAGATAGATTTGTATCCCACCATGCATCCCCCACCGCGCCACCCCACACACACGCACAAAAATAAATAAATAAATAAATAAAAGTAAGAATAATAATAAAAATAATAAAATAAAGTAATAATAATAATTAGAAAAAACTATGTGGCGTTTCCTAGAGATGCTTTTTTGCCAACTGGTAATGTTTACACGAAGAAACATTTCATGGATCATAGAATTACACAGAAGAAATTACACCAAATAATGTGACACAGGAGTCGAGTGTTTTCTATAATAATGTATGTTTACTGAATTCTTTAGTACTCGTAGGATTGTCAGTATTTTATCATCTCCTATAATGTTGTGTTGAGATGTATTGTATATAGAAGAATGAGAACTAGACACACATTAAAGTTGGAGTCCTATCAATGACGCAACTGAATTCGTTTTTTTGAACATGAATTCGTTTTTTATTGAACTGCCTAGTAGCATAATATGTGTTTTGTTTAATTCGGTTGTACATTGTTTCAGATACTTTTATTGAAATCGTGTTTTGTTGCTCATGAATTCATTTCCTTGTTTAACTCTGTTATACATTGTTTAAATCTTTAATGGATCTCCTGTTTTGCTGGTCATGAATTCGTTTTCTTGTTTAATTCGGCTTTACATTTTTTAGAGTACTTCCATGGAAAACCTTTTTTGTTGATTATGAATTCGTTTTCCTGTTAATTTCGGCTGTATATTGCTTTAAAAACTTTTATGGAACTCTTGTTTTGTTGATCATGAATTTGTTTTCTTCTTTATTTCGGCTTTCCATCAGTTAAAATAATTTTGTAGAATCCTTTTTTTTTTTGTTGATCATGAATTTCTATTCTTCTTTACTTCGGCTTTACATTGTTTAAAGCACTTTTATTTAACTCCTATTTTGTTCATCACAACTTCATTTTCTTCTATTCTCCGGTTTACATTGTTTAATACAATTTTATGGAACTCCTATTTAGTGGATCATGAATTCGTTTTCTTCCATATTACTTTATTTGCATACACCTCAACAGGTTTTTTCTTTTCTTCCCCTATCATCCTATTACTTTATTTCTCTTATACACATTGGATAAACATTTATGGGTTGTTCATGAAATTTAACATAATCAACGACTTTTATGTATTTATTAATATTATTCATCCCACTATTATCAAACCAATGTAGATTGGTCTACAACTAAGTCATAGACTAGGATATTGGCAGACCGGTCCTGAAATTGAAAACATCTAGCATAATTATGTTGGCATTTTTCATCTTTAATTAGGTAAACTAGAAGGGAAGGAAAAGTTTCCACGTGGGTTTGGAAATTTTAAATTTTGTTCATGATTTTCTTCGTCCCGTGGTATAAAAAAAAGAGCATTCATTTTCCAGCATGCACAAATATTAATTAGAGATTGTTTTTGGCCTTATATTTGTTTTTGGCCCTATGCTAAAATTTTTAGTTATTGCCGTTATTATGCTGAAATTTTCAGGAGTATGTTAGTATATGCTAAAATTGTTGTTGTTATTAGTATGCTGAAATTGTTGTTGTCCCCAAAATTATGTTGAAGAATCAGTCAATTAGGGTTAAATATGGCAAAAAAAGAGTAAAAAGAACCCCAAAATGATTATATGTTGTATTCGATGTTGAATTAGACAATTAGTGTTCACATCATGGTTTTTATAATGCCTCGCCTCATTATATGTTGTATTCGATGAACTAATATATCCTTTAATTGCAGCTTCCACCACGATGAAAAAGATACGTGGTCCAACTAAAGGAAAGGGGGCCTTGAGAAGTTGACTAGGTATGATGAAAATAAGTTGACTATTGAAATTGCAAGGGACAAGGGAAGGCCGACAAATGTGGTGCAATCTTCTAAACTATCAAGTGAGTTGGGAATTATTGCACGAAATCTCATCCCGGTTCCTTCGAAATGGAAGGACATGTCTGAAAATGACAAAGAATAAGACTTCAAACGACTCGATGTAAGTAAAACTACTGTGTTATTAAATATGCTTGAGTAATTGATTTATCTTATATACTAATTTTTATAAATTATGAATTTTCAGTCCAAATTTGACGTTAAAATAGGGGACGAGTATGATAGAAACAGTGTCAAAAAATTGCTGATGAGTCAAAGCAGGGGTGCAAGATATAGACATCGGCTAAGGTGGAAGAGGCACGACGTGATAAGCCAAAAATATGACCCAAGAAAATTGGAACGCTCTGTGTGATTTGTTCTCTAACTCTGAGCATCAGGTATAATAAATTTATAAAATATAACATTTTCATTATTTTAATTGACTCATAACATACTCATTATCCATCAACTATTATTGAAGCATCAATGTGACGTCAATAAGAATAATCGAGCGATGCAAACTATCAAACACAATCAAGGGTCGAGGGCATTTGTAGCAGCTCGTTATCACTTGGTATATATTTTTATATATTTGTTTTTTTTCTAAAGTTCATCTTATCTTTCACAAATATTGAGGATAATAATTGTCTTTCATGGTTATGAAGAATGATGTGACGAATGAGGAGCTAGATCGAATAGAGTTCTACAAGAAAACCCCCTGCACTAATGAAAAATGGTCTTCTCCCAAAGTTAATGAACTATATGTAAGAATATAACATATATTAGACAAATACGATAACTTCGATTCTATGAAATAATATATACAAAATTATTTACAGATTAAGATGAAACAGTTGCAAGCTGAGCCTTTTTAACTCTTGGAGTTGTTTTGACTTCCAACTCTTCATTTCTTTGCCTTATTTAAAGGAGTCTTTTGGATTCCAACTCTTCATTTCTTTGCATTATAAAAGGAAGTCGTGGGCAACCTTTTTAACATACTTTTAGCATAAATTTTGGCAGCAAATATATTTTATATTCCTCTTCTTTTTATATACACATTAGCCCTTGAGATTTGTGAGTTCCAACCTTAGATTAGGGGTGTTCTTGGGGCTGTTTTGTTGGAGGTTATTGGAGGAAATTTTGTAGATCTTTTGTGTTGATCTTGAGGATGTGATCGTTGGTTTCTCATCATGGTTTGAGGTATGGGGTTTTACACAATATGCTCCTTAAATCTCGCGAGTGTCATTCTCTTTGAATTCTTGTGTAATTGAACTCATATTTGAATTGATAAATTCATTGAAATCTGGAAAATAATTGTTGAAATTATTTTGATTCATGTGGTATCATTATATTGTTGATGAACATGTTTTCATGAGATTTTAATATGGCACGGATGTTGGACACCCGCCAAAATTTCTGTTTCCCGGGCTATGGCTTGATAATGCATATACGGATGTGGTGAGGCCTGGTGACCCGATTAAAGTGTTGTTAAGAAATTATATTGATAAATGCTTTGAGATTTGCATTTGATTTGAATATTCGTATTCGTGTTGTTACGTTTTATTCACAGATAATATATTTGTTGAGCATCTTTCCTGTCGTATTGTGTACTTCCCCATATTTTCTTTTAGTGGCAGGTTAGCGCGGATTTTAGGGCGCTATGGAGATTGATTTTAGCGAGGATTGTTTGGCAACAAATATATTTTATATTCTTCTTCTTTTTATATACACATTGGCCCTTGAGATTTGTGAGTTCCAACCTTAGATTAGAGGTGTTCTTGGGGCTATTTTGTTGGAGGTTCTTGGAGAAGCTTTTGTAGATCTTGTGAGTTGATCTTGAGGATGTGATCATTGGTTTCTCATCATGGTTTGAGGTATGGGGTTTTACACAATAAGCTCCTTAAATCTCGCGAGTGTCATTCTCTTTGAATTCTTGTTAATTGAACTCATATTTGAATTGATAAATTCATTGAAATCTGGAAAATAATTGTTGAAATTATTTTGATTCATGTGGTATCATTATATTGTTGATGAGCACATTGTCATGAGATTTTAATATGGCACGGATGTTGGGCACCCGCCAAAATTCCCGTTTCCCGAGCTATGGCTTGATAAAGCATATGCGGATGGGGTGAGGCCTGGTGACCCATTGATGTGTTGTTGATAAATTATATTGATAAATGCTTTGAGATTTGCATTCTGATTTGAATATTTGTACTCGTGTTGTTACGTTTTATTCATCGCTAACATATATTTGTTGAGCATCTTTCTTGTCGTATTGTGTACTTCCCAATATTTTCTTTTAGTGGCAGGTTAGCGCAGATTTTGGGGTGCTATGGAGATTGATTTAGCGAGGATTGTTTGGGAAAGATTTGTATTATTTTGATGTATAGAGCTTTGGAGATTTGTATTTTTATTCTAGTTAGATGTTGTATTTATTCGAGAGACTTGGTATTTATTTGAAGAAATTGAGATTATCGTTTATATTGTGGGATTTTTTAGATGCTCTATACCTTGTTATATTGTGGATTTAGTTTAGTTTTATCACATTAGCGCTCCGTTCGCTCTCTCCGGGCGGGCGGGGTGTTACAAATATATATATATATATATAATGGATTAAATGAATGAATGGATTATTTTGGGAAGAATTTTAATACAAGAGATGAGAAGAATTGTATTTATTTTGTTGTATAGAGCATTGGAGATTTGTATTTTATTTTCGAGTTAGTTGTTGTATGTAATTCGAGAGATTTGGTATTTAATTTGAAGAGATTGAGATTTGTAGTTTCTCTTTTGTTGTTGTGGGACTTAGATGCTCTATACCTTGTGATTTGTGGATTTGGATTTATTTTATCGCATTAGCGCTCCGTTCGCTCTCCCCGGGCGGGCGGGGTGTTACAACCGATGAGAGAGTTGATCGAGTACTTGGTACTAAATCGTAATATATCATAGGTCTAGGCATGGACCAAAAGCTACCAAATCAAAAACATCACGAAAAGATGCAGAGTTAGAGGAGACCCTTAGGGAAGCTCAGAGAGCGAATCGTGAGTTAAAGGAACAACTACAGGCTTGTGATGAGCGTCTGGAACATTTAGAAGCTCGTCAATTTGGATTTGACAAGTTGTGTGATGATTTAAAAGCACTAGGTTCTCTTCCTCCCACATTTACTTCATGGTAAGTTTTAATAATTTCACTATTGAATTTATCGAAATTACATTTTTGAATTTACATCCTTCGAGTTATTTAATCTCTCTATTGGTGATGCTATTACCTTATTTGTTGAATCGGGGGAAGGGGTATTTTAGTGGATTGTCATTGGTTTTCTTGAGTTTTTTATTTTTTAATTTAACAGGGTGGTTTTAGTCTATATACAAAGGAAGCTTTGTCGATTTTTTAAAAAATATCGACAATGATATTACCTTATCTTTTGAATCAGAGGAAGGGCTATTTTGGTGGATTGTCATTGGATTTCTTAATTTTTTTATTTTTAATTTAACAAGGTGGTTTTAGTCTACAAACAAAGGAAAGTCTGTCAAATTTTTTGAAATATTAAAAATAAAATTGAATTTCGTATTTTTTTTTTATGTTTAGATCAATGTGTTATTTCTTAGTTGATGTTATTCTATTTATCAATTGTTAATAGAGTTATAAAGTTAGAAACTAATGCCTTAGTACTTTTTGAATTGCAGATTGGGACGTTGTGAGGACATTTTTTTAGAAATTATTATTGGGATGATGATGAATATGCAAGGAGAACTTAACAAATTTGTTGGAAATCGTTTGTTGGAGGCTACTTTGTAATTGATTAGAAACAATTGCCTTAAGAAGTATAAAGTTAGAAACTAATGCCTTAAGAATTGTTTTTTTTGTAAGCTACTTTGTAGTTGATGTGTTTTAACAAACGATGTAGGCTACTTTGATTGATCAATGGTTTTGAGATATTTGTACGAATGCTTTCTTATCAATTATATAATCTTTTAAACCTTAATTTTGAGTATGTATATAATGGTAGTTGATTACTTATATAATGCTGATGAAATTTAGTCGATTATATAATTAATATTTATTTGACTGAATATCTATGTGAGAAATGAAAAAATATGAGTTCTAAATTTATAATTTTCTAACAATAAAGTTCATTTCGTGACAAAAATATTTTGTCCCCAAAGTAATTAATTTTGTCACCAAATGGTTATCCTTTTGCATATTATCATATACATTAGGTGACAAAATTGACATTTTTACGACAAAAAATAAGATCTTTGGCTACAAATAATTTTGTCACTAAAAGCTTGTTATTACGTGACAGAGAATATTTTGTCACCAAAAGGTGTACTATTTTGTGACGAAATCTGTATTTCGTCACCAAAACCTTTAGCGACAGGAATTTCGTGACGGACGATTGACGAATTTTTTTCGTCACCAAATGTCTTTGGTGATGAATTTTTTTTATGTGGTGACAATTTTTTCCCACTAATTATCTGTTTGTTGTGGTGAATAGGTTGGTGAGACGACCTAAAAAGTAATTACGTTACATATATTTAGGCTGTTGAGTATAATCTGACCGTGTAGTAATGCCAAGTGTATTATGATGGAAGCAAGGGCACTGCGTTCAGTGAATTGTACTGAAATGCAGAAGAACGTAGGGTGTATGGGCGCTCTAGTTGGTTAAAATTGTAGTATAATCCACGAGTGGTAAAGTGGGAGTATTTGAAATGAATGTAGGTGCATGGGTAGAGTAGAGGTAGGACTAAAATGAGACAAAGAAAATGTGGTGGCATTGGGAGCAAGGCGTGTCACCAAGAACCGATGTGTGAGGTGAAAATTGATGATTAGAGCGTTGAAAAGTACAATAATTGTGCATCTTAGATCTTCAGTAATGTTTAGAAACTACTCCTCGTAGAGGAGTGATATGACGGGAACTACGTTGTAATCAACTGAAGACGTGAAAGTCTGACACAAGGGGGTGAGAGGTAACTATGGTATCATTTTCATATAATTAAGAAACGTGGTGAGAGCATACCACCATAACCCACGTTTGGAGTCTGGCATAAGTGGCTAGGGGTTGTTAAGAGTGCCTCCCATGGAGAGAGTTACGGGATTTTATATAAAGCGAAATTTGACACCGAGGCGATATGGCGTTGTCTAACGTAGAAGTAATAGAGCCCGTAGGGTGTAGGCTCGCTTTTTGAAGTATTATTATTGGGTTCATAATAAGTTGGTGCGTCACTTCATAAGCATTACTTAAAAGAGCGTAACTGCACATAAGAGTGGAATGGACTTATGGTTAAATTTGAGTAGTGAGATGGGAACTCTAAGTCATAATGGTAAATATGACATGGGTATAGTGAAAGTACCAAAAATATTATTACAAGGGTAACTTGGAACACGTTCGGATGCGTTGAGTGTTCAAACCTGAAGTTTTAGTATCGAGGCATATCTAAATTCTGGGGACGAATCAAATGTTGACCGATATGCTGCAAATGTGTATCCATAATTTGAGCAGGGGTTGAGAACAAAATCCACCATTGATGGAGCTTGCGTGTAGTAGCTCCTGTCAATCTACGATTGACATGTAACCATCCAGGGTATGGTACGACAGACCTTTTCGTTCCAGAAAAGCTACGCCAATACTAAGAGGTTTCCCAGAGAGTTTAGCACGGGGGGGGGGGGGGGGTACTACTTTGAGTATCTCCTATGAAGGGGATAAGGAGGTTCCAGAAGGAAGGTAAATTGGCTCCGAGGTACGTGGGGCCATTTCCCTATCATTGAGAGAATTGGACCGGTGGCATATAAACTTGTGTTGAAGAAGCACATGCATCGTAGTTATGATGCGCTCCATATTCCTTCAGTGAAGCGATACCTCCGAGATGATTGGGCCGACACTCACGTTGTGATAGAGGAGATGGAAGTCAAAGGTAGTCCCACTTGTGCGGGTACAGTGGGAGCATCATAATGTAGAGGAGTCTACATGAGAGCGAGAGGAGGATATGCGCGAGAAGTATCCACATTTATTCTTGCCAGGTATGCCTTGTTTTTCGCATTTCGGGACGAAATTTCGTTATTAGGGGGGAAGTATGTAACACCCCGTACTTTTTATGATTTTAAATAATTATGGGATTAATTATTATTGTTGGATTAATAAAATCAAAATGTGAGAAATTAATTGTTAAATAATCCGGATTAAAATAAATATTAACTAGCGTGCCAATGGTTAATACTTATTGATGAAAATGATTGAATATTTTACAAAGTGAATAAGTAATATGGGATTCATGTAATGAGGTATATTGTCGGGAGTGAGAAATACTATAGTTTTGATAAATTAAGTTCGGACGCGCGTGTGAGTCGTGTCGGGACTAATATAATGAAATAACAAGGAAATATCTTTTTAGTAGCTCGTATGGTCATTTCGAGTGTGCCAATGAGTCCATAAGGGTCGAGACAGTCAGAAACCCCTACCCGAGTGTTTTATTTGGACTCCAGGATATTTTATGCCAAGCTGACACCCCGAAGGGGTATTTTTGTCTTTTGATATTTTGGTGAAATAAGATAGAAGAAAATCATATAATTAAAAAGAAATCTACGTAGAGGAGAAAAGGGTTGTCAGTTTTTAAACCTAAGAGAGAGAGAGAGGGAGAACCAAAGAGGAATATGAAGAACTTCCATGGGAGTTCTTGGGGCTAAACTCAAGCTTTCGCACCAAAAGTTCCATCAACGTGTAGATCGTGAAGAGATGATCATTCCCATATCAATTTCATTCAATGAATCAGACATTCACAATAAGACAAGTGTTTATCTTGCTAAGTTTTGTGCATATATTACCCATGTTAGAATAAAATTGATGATTACCTATGATTTTGTTTATTTAGTGTTAAAAATTGATTGGTACATCAAGTTTTGGGTAGGAATTGCATGTAGTTGGAGAAACTACCTTTAGAGGCTTGAAATCTGAGATGTATGCATGTTTAAAAACGAATTTTTAATTTGGTTTTAGGTTGGACATTAATAGAGGTTGTAGAAATCTAGGGCTTTTAAGGATTTCTTGAATTAATGCATCCATACATGAGATTAATTGAGTTTTGATGGTAAAACTACATTCCATTGGGTCCACCACTTTTTTCAAAAGCAAATGAAAATAAATCATCATTTTTCTCTGCATCTCTAAATGCCCCTAATTGTTGACAGTACATACATTCCCTGGAAAAAACATAAACGATGAAGAAATAAAAAAATAGCATACAATGAATGAAAAAGGAACAACTTATGATGAGAAAAATAAAGATTTCAATTAAAAAATAGCTTAAGGCTAATTAAAAAACAAACAATTTGTAATTATAAAAAAACTTATAATAATAAATTATTTTAAATGTAAAAAACTATTTTTTAATTATTAAAGAACTTGCTAATAATTAAAATTGTTTTTAATATAAGAAAACGTTTTATTCTTTGTAAAACAGTTTTTTACTTTTATAAAATATTTTTTATTTTTATAAACAGTTTTTCTAAAACAGTAAAAAAATAAAACATTATTTTTAGTTTTTTTGAATTTTTAATTTTTTGAGCGTTTTTTTAATTTTCTGTTATTTATTTTCGTAATTAATAATTTTTCACTTTTTAATAAATTTCTGGGTGTTTTTTTAATTAAGGTTTGGCCCCATATTAAACTAAGGGTATAACCAGTACTAAATATAGTAGTTAATGGCTGAATGAACGGAAAGTTAAAAATGGGGGCAAAACTTTTAAAAAGTCAGTTTTTGGGGGTTTGACTCATTATAAGGAATTAAATGAGGATTAAACCTTAAATGTCCCTAATTTAAAAGGCGTTTGAATTTTTTAAGAAAATTTTCCAAATTTTCTATGCCTCGTTCGAACGAGAATAGGTGTCGTTCGAACAACTTTGTTCCTTCGTTCGAACGAGAGGGATCAAACTTCAAATGACCCCATTTTCCTTCGTTCTCTAGAATATCGTTCGAAGACCTCATTTGATCTCGTTCTAACGAGATTACGCAAGTCGTTTGAACAACTTTCTATTTCATTCGAACGATCGGGAGAGATTTGTTATTACAAGGACATTTTTCTCATGTCCGTATACATGTTAGTATATCATATACCGCTACCACGACCAAAGGAAGGTTCAAGATCATATTCACATTAAGACGGATCCGAATATCCAGTTCTTCAACAATAAAGCCTCGACAAGATACCCTTGGTAAGGTTGGGTTTTAAGTTCTTTAAAAGCTTCATTTTAGTAGTGGGAAATTTTTCTAAAATGTTTTTATAAAACCAAGGGAAGTTTTTTAAAATGTAAAGAAAGAACTTTTTTTATTTTTTTCGGACTGATCCGACGTGGGATAAAAACGAACCAGTCCGACACATTATAATTTCCTGCATAAATTAGAAGACCGGACCGATCCGATTTCAAGGAAAAACGAATCGATCCGGTGTATACCAGATTGATCCGATGCCTTTACTTGGATCGGTTTGGACCTGATAGAATTTCAAAACCGCCTTAGATTTTTCCAAATCCTATATATACCTATTTCGGTGGTGTATTTTTTTCAAGTCTTTGGGAAAATATTTTTGAGAGTTCAAGCACAACAAGACTTCAATTTTTGATGGACCAAACATCTTTTTGATTCACACATAAAAATCCCAATTACTTTTCTGAATCTTTTGGTACCTAAGAACAATTTTACTATTGTTCAACCTCTGTGGAGAAGGCATCTCCATAACTTGTGATTCTTGGAGGGAACTCATTGCTGATCGGTGGACACCGAGCGTAGAGCTACTGCGTGTGGATGACTTGGACAGTGGGCTGAGGTGTAGCTTTGAAGGTTTGACGAAGACACCGTGCGTTACACTTGTGGGCGATTATCAGGTTGTATGTAAGTCAATGGTCTTGTGAACTTCTCAAAGTGTTGAAAAAAGGTTTTACCCGAAAGGCATTTTTTCCTGAATCTGTCGTCTCTGTTTTATATGCATGAATTGAATGATTTGATCGAACACTTAGATGCATGCATAGGGGCTGTATAAAATTAAATTTGTTTTGTTCAAATTTAGACACCTAATTAAATAAGTGTGACATTCATTGGAGAATTGCGAACTCGATTGATATTGCACTCACAAATTGGTATCAGAGCGGGTTTCACTAATTTATTGTGATATCCTTTTTTCGAAACATTGTGATATCAATCCTCGTTGAGAAATTTGATTTTGTTTAAATCTCTAATTTTTCAATGGATCACTTATATAATCAGATGCCCATCTTTAACGACGATAATTACACCTAATGGAAAGCACGCATGAAATCTGTTTTAAAAGCCATAGATGAGCGAGTTTGGTTGTTGGTTGAAAATGGTTGGACTCCTCCCACCGTGACTGTTAATAATGTCACTTCTTTAAAACATGTATTGACTGAGCTGAGGATGATTATAAATTGTCTAACTTTAATTCTCGTGATTTGAGTGCTATTTCTGAAGCCGTCACTCCCGACGAGTTTCTGCCGTGTTATGACTTGCACCACGTCTAAAGAGGCATGGGATGTTTTAAAATTGACACACAAAGGTACGATCGCTGTTAAAGAATCAAAATTGTAAAATCTAGCCACCGAATTTGAGACCATTACTTTGTTAGAGTCCGAGACTTTTGATGAGTTTTACGCACGTTTGTCGGACATTGTCAACACTAGTTTTAATTTGGGTGAGGCAATTTATAACACGATGGTTGCAAAAAATATTTTGAGATCCCTTCCAAAACTTTTTATTTTGAAAGTCACAATTTTGAACTCGATGGGGAATTTGAGCACACTTAAGTTAGAAGAGTTGGTAGGTGATCTTCAGACTTACGAGTTAGATATGTTTCCCCAAACTGTTAAACCTAAAGATAAAGGGATTGCACTTAGGTCACAGTCGAGATAGGGTGAAGATGTTTCGAGGAAGAGAGATAAGAAAAAGAAAGCGAGTGTTTGTGACTCCGATTTTGAGGGATATTTTGATTTTGATGACATGGCCCTCTTTGCGAATTTTTTTAAAAAGTTTCTCAAAATGTTTAAAGAAAATTCTTCCAATAAAAAGAAAATTTTTGAGAAAAATAAAAAGAAAGAGGAGACCAAAGAAAGTGATAAGGAGGATGGGATCAGGTGCTTTGAGTATGAGGGTAAAGGGCACATATATAAAGATTGTCCTACTAGGATAAGGAGAAAGGGCAAATAAACTACTATGCCCGCCACACTTAGTGATAGTGAGGGAGATGCGGGAGGTGAGTTCGGAGCTGGTTTATCACATGGTATGTGTGTTTCTTTTTCGAGTCGTGTGAACACACCCACTTTGTCCCACGATGATAGTGTTCACGAGAGCGATGGTGATGAGTAGAGTGTTTATAGTGAAGGTGAGAGTGAGTCTGGGAGTGGAGATGAAAGTGAGCTCCAAAAATCCTTTAGGGATTTGTACACCAAGACCTTGTAAAAAAATAAGTATAATAGGGATTTAGGTTGTCGGGTTTTAGAGTTGGAGAGAGAGAAAGAAGATTTAAGGAGGGAAAAGTGTGACTTGACTGACATGGTGTCTAGTTTGACGACACGTGTATCCCAACCGAGAGTGATCTCGAAAGTGCCCAGGAGGTCAAAGTCCCTTTAAAGAACACATCTAAGAAGGTTGAAAAGACGGTTCTCTCTCCCACTTTGGGTAGTGGTGAGAGTCTAGGAAAAGGTCATGACGGTGCATCCACTTATTTTGTCGTACCCGAGGCGGTTCTCGCTTTGATGATAGATTCACATGGCTCTCAAGCCGACCCACCTAGGCATCCCGTACCTGTTAGGAGAGTGCATGGGAGACATTTTGAGAGAGGTGTACCTAGGCCTGTTTATGTTTGCACACACTGAAAGAAGAGAGGACATTTGAGAGAGTTTTATTTTAAGTTGGGTTACGTGTCACGTTATGCTGCTACACGTGTTCACACGCACACATCCACACCTGATGCTCCAGATGACTACACGAGAGAGTTTGCACATATTGGGGAGCATGTAAAGTTTTTGGCAAAGACTTCACATGACTTGATGGAGGTTTTCCATAGGATATCACCACCTTTGGAAAACGCCACTACACCTACCGGTTGAGGTCTAGATATGTTTGGTAGAATAGGATTATTTTCATGATAATATTATTGTGACACCCCGCTTATTCAAATATACGGGTGGCTAGCCCTATACTAAAATACAACAGGAATCTCAAGTGTATCATTCTCAGCATCAGCTGGCTAAAGTAAATATATCGGTAACCACCCTATATAAATAAATAAGCAGGTGCAAAAAAAAAAATCTTTTTAAAGAGGACATACAATAAATCAGTCATACATAATGGAACATGAACCATAAAAGAGAATTAAGTGATTAGATCATTACCATGCTCAGAGTATATATACAAAATAATATTCCCGAATATGCTGTCGGGAAACAGACCATACAACAATCAAAAGACAGGTATATAAGAGATCCACCTATAAGACCTAGCGGTACACCACCCGATTTACAACTCTGAGATCTTATCTAGATTACAAAAAGGAATGCGTCTAAAATAAAAGATCCTGTAACATCCGGCACATGCTATGGCTCCCAAAGACTTTGGAACAGATAATCATCATTAGCGTCCTTACGAGAGGAACACCTATAACAAATAAGGTATACATATAGCAAGGGAAAAATATAAACGGGTCAGAGCCCTAGTTTGTAAATTATTTATAGCAAGTGAATTAAATGCATAATAATTAAATATGTAAGATTTCATAACTGACGTTGAGTCGCACTCTCTTGAGACTCAACCTCCCCTCTCAGATACATCGTACATCTAAGCGTATACAAGTATATAGATAAGCTACTCCATTAAATCTACAAACCATTACCCCCTCAAGCCTATGAAGAACTCCTATATGTGCAACCACAACCTATTAACGGTTGAATGGCATTTATATATAATTAAGTAAATTAAAATACCCCATGAACTGATGACCAAACATTTCCCCACTTCCAAAAAAGCGTTAGGTTTTGTGCGTGGAACGTCTCGCAAGTGAAATCAAAACAAGGAACCCGTCCGATACACTACTACCTAACATTGCTAGTTGTGGGAATCCGTACAGTCCTCAGACCATAAAACATTATCCTAAATTCCAGTCTATAATTATCAAAACATACATATACAATCGTGCAACAAAAGTAACAACACATATCTCACATAACATATCAGTAGGGCAATACATAATATGCCTCATACAAATATGGTAACAGTCTCTACAATGCTATCATCTTCTTGGGAATTACTCACTTATCATCCTGGGTTACCAGCGGTCGGACTCTCACACCGACTTGGTAGCATCCATAGTTCCTTACCTAAAGGTAAGAAGAAGCATGCCCAAGACGCCTTACCCCTGTCTCACACACAGTAAAATACTGGATGCTATGACCTGGGAACCGTACTCTCCCTGCTCCTCGAGTTAGAGGAGTTGTCCACATCGCGTAGCTTCCCATGATAACACTGGAGGGGTATGCACCACATAACATATTTCACACTTCCAATATGCATTCACTTAATATATATATATATATATATATATATATATATATATATATATATATATATATATATATATATATATGTATAGACTATCACACCTTAGAATGTATGTACATGCATTACTAATCCTAGTAATATGTAAATATCGCACCTTACAATAGCTAATAATCCATACAAACATCTCAAGTTCATGTTATAATTTACTCGCTTAATTGTCCATAAATTTTATCCTTATAATGACTCACGAACTCTCGCCCAGTAGTCTGTAACTCTTCTAAAAAAAATTTCCATTTCAGGGAGGATTTACAAAAAGGAAGCGATGTAATACCCTTACAAATAAGCCTCGACAATAGCCCCAAGGTAACCCCTTCATCGAGTCATAACATACCCGCATTATATCCCATAAACATGTTTACACAGTAACCTAAAGGATTTCCCCAAGTAGTTAGATCATTAGGAAAGGAATAGTATTAAAATCCTCAATTTACAGTAACCGGACCGGACCAAAAGTTCCCAAAAATGAACCAGTCCAGGTCCTTAATTCTTATAGAAAAATTTTACCCCTGGACCGATGCGGTACCCCCTTAAAATAAATCGGTCCGGTTCATAAATCTTTAGAGGGACTTTTAATCCTTCGGACCGATCTGATATTCCTAGAAAATGAACTGGTACGGATTACCCAGTTCTGCATCCCATGAAAGTTTTACCCATTTATCCAACAATCCCTCCTTCTACAATGATTCCCCTCCTAATCACCCAAAATATGAGTACCACCATGTCTATACCTTTAAACCCAAGTACACACCACAAGAATTGATCTTTTATACTAGATTCTAGGGTTTAACCCATACATCCCTAATATTACCAAATACATACCCCAAATTATGAAATAGATCACACAATTTAAACATTTAGCAAGTTAATCCACTTGCCTCAAAGATTGTAGGGTCTGATTCTTCTTCCACGTTAAGGATTCTACAAGATTTCAAAGATCTTCAAACCTCCTATTCTTTCTCTTCTTCTCACATTTTCTCTCTCTCAAAATGGTTTTTCTCTTACTTGAGATTAATTACTCACTTAAACCTAATAACCCCTTATCAGTAGTAATCCTATCTTTAAATGAAATACACACATAATAATAACTAGTATACCCCAATTCGAGTCAAACTAGTCAAAAGATTTCGAAACCTAAATCAAACCCCCATGGCAGTCATTTTGACTTTCCCGGCCCTTCCGGAATCAACCCTGCCCTCCAAATTTTCATTTGAAACTCGGAATATAAAATCCATCTCTCGACCTCAAATAATTCACTACAACATGCCACGATTAAAAAGTAACTAAATCCCACCGTCAATACAAATATATACAACGAGATTTCATAAGACAAGATTATATTTACCATATCATTCCAGTAAATATATAATTCTCATAAATATGAACTATTCTAGCCAAATCAATAATTATTTTTAAATCCCTAATTCAATTCTCAATTATAACAAATTACCCACACCCGATAATTTAATATAAAAATAAATACTCAAAAGTAAGGGGTATTACAACTATTTGCCTATTGCTTGTGTGTACCATGGTTGTATTTATGGTTTCCTCTTTAGAAAAATTTTAAAAAGTCAAAAAGATTTTATTTTGATCAAAATTTTGAAAAACCCAAAAAGATTTTTGTAGTTTGTTTTCACCGTATATGAATGGACATTTAGGATGACCGAATTACAATTTCATTCCATTTATCCATGTGACAATTTGATAGTGTTTTGAGACAATATATCATGTCATCCATGTGCTTTACAATGTTTGGAGTCATTGAGATGTAATTAGTTGTACTTCTTACATGTTTGGCTCATGATTTCATTTATTGCACACATGCACGGATTTGTTTGACTATTGTTCTTATCTGTAACATGTTGGTCAAGTGTTTTCATCTCAATCCTATCCTTAAAATGAATAAAATGCTATAAAACTTGACAAAATAGTAGTGCATGTAAGAACCGTTGAGTGAGTTTGTGTGTTTTATTTGAAAACGGGGAAGGGTTGCGAAAGGTATTATTTTATCCTTTGCGACTAAGCCACCGGTAAATCGAACCTAAAAAAGTGAGGTATTGAAAATTATCCGGGGTCCAAAGAGGTTGAAAAGAGCCTGAAAAAATTTAAAGGCAATAAAAAGAAATATATGCCAAATGTGGGTCAATATTTTTTGTTTCATCACCTCAAAAGAAAAATAAAAGGGGTTATTATTTATGAGGGAGTTTGGATGGAATAGAAAACGGGTTTGCATGTCCTTGAAAATCTTGAAAAATCATTAAATAAGTTTTGGACGTTATTGGTATGAAAATCACTTACGCTTTGATTTGTTCATTTGATCTAGTCGATGTCACCTAAATTCAATAATTTTTCACCTAAGGATATTTTTTATGTGCATTTGATAGAAGTACACATATACATCATGCACATTTTCTTGATTGAGTTTTATCACATATCGAATGTGTTCAAGCCCATTCATTCCATATCAATGATTTGGTTGTCTTAGTGTTATTCGTGGTATGATGATTTTTTTGTATCATTCTTGTGTGAAAATTTTGAAAAATCAAAAATAAGTTTTGGATCCTTTGAGTATATCCTATACATGCACGTAGCTTGATCCGTATTTGCTTTGTTTATCATGACACTCTATGTTTAGTTTTGTTTATTATTTTCCTTGACTATTTCAGACAACTAAAAGGGGGGTGGGGGGGGACGAATTATGATTTTATGGGGGCTATATATTTTGGGGGAGATTCATTGTGGGGGAGATTTGATATTCATTATATTTATATCTCATATTGATATCTCTTTTGAAACTCTATACGTCACGTGGTATTTACTTTGTCTCATGTGAGTAGGTACAAAGTTGATGATCATTTTGCACACCCAGATGAGAAACGCTTCGAGATTGAAAGTTGAAGATTTTGAAGACTTATTATTTTACCTCTTCACTTATGGGTTCATGGGAGGGTAGATTTGTATAGGTCATTTTGATTTTGATTTTGACAATTCGGATGTTTTTAGTTTGTACCGGTATAAACATAGGGGAAGATTTACAAGGACATTTTTCTCATGTTCGCATACATGTTAGTATGTCATATACCGCTACAACCGTCAAGGGAAGGTTAAAGAGCATATCACATCAAGACGGATCCAAATATCTAGTTCTTCAACAATAAAGCCTCGACAAGATAAATTTGGTAAGGTTGGGTTTTAAGTTGTTTAAAAGCTTCATTTTAGTACTGGGAAATTTTTCTAAAATGTTTTTATAAAACCAAGGGAAGTTTTTTAAATGTAAAGATTTTTTTTTAAATTTTTTTGAACCGATCCGGCGTGGGATAAAAATGAACTGGTCCGACACATTATGATTTCCTGCATAGATTGGAATACCAGACCGATCCGATTTCAAGGAAAAATGAACTGACACGGTATATACCAGACCGATCCGATGCCTTTACCCAGACCGGTTCGGACCTGATAGAATTTCAGAACCTCCTCGGACTTTTCCAAATCCTATATATACCTATTTCGGTTGTGTATTTTTTTTAAGTCTTTGAGAAAATGTTTTTGAGAGTTCAAACACAATAAGACTTCAATTTTTGATGTCCCAAACATCATTTTGACTTACACATAAAAATTCTAATTACTTTTGTGAATCTTTTGGAACCCAAGAATGACTTTGATATTATTCAACCTTTGTGGAGAAGGCATTTCCATAACTTGTGATTCCTGGAGGGAACTCACTGTTGATCGGTGGATACCGAGCATAAAGCTACTTGTGGACGACTTGGACTGCGGGCTGAGGGCTGAGGCGTAGCTTTGAAGGTTTGACGAAGACATCGTGCGCTACACTTGTGAGCAATTATCAGGTTGTATGTAAGTCAATGGTCTTGTAAACTTCTCAAAGTGTTGAAAACAAGTTTTACCCGAAATGTTTTTTTTCCTGAATCTACCGTCTTTGTTTTGTATGCATGAATTGAATGATTTGATTGAACACTTATATGCATGCATAGGGGATGAATAAAATTAAATTTGGTTTATTCAAATTTAGACACCTAATTAAATAAGTGTGACATCCATTGGAGAATTGCGAACTCGATTGATGCACTCACAGTTATTTAAACCATATTTATTCCAAATCTTTTATTTCTATCCTTTTTATCCAAACCTCTTATAAAAGGGCCGAACGAGATTAGATTATAGAAGAACTCTTTTTACAAACATAAGCACTTTTTTGAGTTCTACTTTTGTGATCAAATGCCTCCAAAGATATTCCAAACCCCTTAGAATTATTGAAGATCACTTTACCACGTCACAAGAAGGTTTCTTGCTGAAATAATTTTGTACAGAGATATTTCTCTACTACTGATTGTGTAATCGAGTTTCACTACTGGAGAAGAAGACGAGGTTGATCGGTTGATATCGAGGGTAGACCGCTACCTGTGAACGACTCTCGATCTGAGTCGTATTCTATTGGCTTTGAAGGCTTTGCCCGTCTCACTTAGTGTATCTAAGTCTTTGTAAGTCAATTGTTGTTCAAAACTCTCAATAGTGCCGAAATAAAAGGTTTTACCATTTTTAAGGATTTTTTTTCTCATTTCATATGTTATTTGCATGCTTGACTTAAATATTGAAAATTGGAAATTTGACACATCTTGTATGCACACCATAATTAATTAAAGATAAAATTTGATAATAATATGGTTTGTGTGTGGCAGTTAATTATACAAATCAATCCATTAAATCATTTGCATTCTCAATATTATGAATGTATTTATCTCAGTCTTTATTATGTGTCTCTGTTTTGGCTTAATAGTCAAATTTATAAAAGAGTACAAAATAATACATTAATATTTTATCGATTATGAAAAGTGAGTTTGTAGAATGCTTTGAGGCTAGAGTGAATGAATTATGGTTGTGGAATTTCATTTCAAGACTAGGAGTTGTCAACGATATTACGAAGTCGCTGAAATATTATGTTACCATTGTATTCTTTATAAAGAATTGATAGGTATTCTAAGGAAAAGAATATTAAATTAAAATACCAATTTGTCAAAAAATAAGTTCAGAAATAATTGGTTTCACTTAAATACATAAGTAAGAGTGTTTATATAATAAATTCACTTATTAAAGGACTACCACCGAGGACATTGGTAAACATGTTGAACGGATGAGTCTCGAGTGTAGTCATTGAAAATAATGAAATTGTGGATTGTTTAGTGCTTATTTAGTTGACGATGTATTTTGATATTAATTAATATGTTCTCTGAACATTTAGATTTCTATTTTGCAATATTTGATTACATGCATGTGAATGGATGAAAATGACATAAATAGTTTTTTTATAAGACATGAGTGGACCATTATTGAATAACCCTATTTATAGACATTGTTGAATGAGTTGTTAATGTTGTGGTACATGGAAGCAATCATTCTCTTGAATTAGTATGTGATCGTCATGACTCACATTAACGATTTATTTGATTAAGGTGTTTATAAAAAAAACCATTTAAGGATGACTCAAATATTACTGAGCGCCTTAAGATAATTATGAATCAAGTGGGAGAATGTTAGAATTATTTGAAATAACAATTCTCCATAATGTGTTGTAACACCCCGCCTAATTAAATACCGGGTGTCCAGTCCCATACCAAATTAAAACAGAATATACAGTTGGCTCATTCTTAGCATCACTGTCGAAAACATTTACAACTCACCCAATACTCAAATAAGCTGGTGTTAAAAACTTTCCAATTTAAATTTCAACAAAACCTTTTTCCATTTTTAAGAATAACACAACACATTTATTTTACAACACTGATAACAAAATAAGTATCACAAAAATAATTTAAATGCAACTGGAATAAACATTTCCAAGTAATATAAATCCTTTACAATAATCCCAACAATGTTAAATGTATTAAAAATCAGAATACAACAATATTTTACTCCAACAGATATGATAACTGAATCCTTTTGGGCGACATGCCCTAACTAAGAATACTGTGAATCAAAAAGATGATAAGCGTCTAAGTAAAACTTCCATAGCTCCATAGCTCGTCAAAATAAACTATGGTTGGCGTCCCTGTTGCTGGACACCTGATATAGAGATACAATACAAGAGAAACTATGCAAGGAAACGGGTCAGAGCCCGAATGTGTAGAGTATTTTTAAAACAGCAAGTATTTAACAAGTGCAATAAAGCATTTATTATGTACATGTTAGATCCAACTCTCACTTGCAATACTCACCTCTCAACTAGAGTGCACACTTAACGTTTCCTATTAACCTCCTAGTTAATGGTTCCTCTTTTCTAATATCCATATTATAATTCCATTCCCATATCATAATCCCCGTATGTCCCATACCATACGTCACATTAGTATCCATATACATTTCTCCTTTATGATTTAGTTTCTCATTAACATGAATCATTATTCATTAATCTGAATCATTTCTCATTAACATGAGTTAAGCTTTTAAATTCTAAAAGCATAAACATTTATTAACTAAATTCCATTAACATATTTTATTCACCGTTATCTACAATTATCACCGTAGATAGATCTAACCACAATATATCCATTTAATCCTTTAATTCATTATATATATATATATACATATATAATACGGCACCCCGAGTCACAGCTGTGGTGCAATGCATTACTCTGCTATCATGTCCCATCATCGCAGGTCGCCGAATAGGGGACTAAAAGTTCGGTAAGATTCCACGAACCACAAACAACAACAAACAAATTGAAGGCGAACATAGTTCTCGTATCCATGGGTCACGCACATACCTACGCACCCACAGTCAGCGGACTTATCAACTCCTCGATAAGTCTTTCATAGACCTATGTTCTCGAGCGACAATTCAAAGATCCCATGGATTCATCAGGTTATGACTGCCCTCACGCGTAAACCTCCCACCGATAGCAAGTAAGCTAGGTATGTCATACACATAAATCATTAATCTATCAAATAGGTATTATCATACCTATAATATATTATCAATAAGGTAATTATCATTTCCCTAATATATTTCCCATACGTAGTATTATATCTCTTTTAAATTCCACGTATTAATATAACATATTTAATTATCCCCGCATCCTATGACATCCCTCCACTCCCGACGTCGTTAAGGTTCATGCGCGGAGCGTCTCGCAAAGAGAAATCCAAACAAGGAACCCCTCCAATACACTACTACTTAACTTTGTCGATCGAGGAGGTCCGAAAACTTCAACTATGCGATCGAGATAACCTCATACCCTCTTTCAACCAAATGAGTTCTAAACTCCCATCTCATAAGATTTAATTATGATTTCTCTCATCTTATAATCAGTAATAAGTCACTAATTTCCTACTGGTCCATAACCTTTATTTCTCCCGAACTACTACGAATTTAATTCTCCTTTTAATTACGGTTAAAACCGATAGTTTCAAATCTCTTATAAACACGTATTTTTCACTTAGGATTAAACCCTCTTGTAAACTTAAGGATACCCAGGTATTATATAAAACCACCCCTACTGGTCCTATCTTAAATCCTCATACATCACCATTCGGAAATTAACAAACGAATCTAGAAACCGAAATTCCATTCGATATAATTATCATCATTTAAATCATTTGAATCTAAATCCAATTAATTCAAATCTTAACAAGGGTTTACTGATATTTTCTAAGTCCCAAAATATTCAAATAATAATCACCAAAGATCCATAAAAGTTTTGGGATAAGAATCAACATTTAAAAAGAAACAACTTTACTTAATCAGGGGAGGTCGATCGATCGAAGGTAGGGGTCGATCGATCAATCCCTCAGGTCCAGGCCTGATTTTTTGCATTTTCTGCAACTACGGGTTTAACAACTTTTGATCATTTAAACCTTCATCTAAACATCCCAAATGACTTATAAGCTTTACTACATGATATATCAACATATATGAACGATTTCCCATACTCTAAACATCCTAGAATCATCAAAGGATTAGATTAAAAAGCATGTTTATCTCCTTATTCCCAGAAATTTATTAACATAACCTCTTCAAGAACATATCAACATATTCATGACTAATTCGTGGATTATTATTATCCTAACACATGAGTTAAATTCCTATATCATTTCAGTTTTCTAGAAATCCATTTAATGATCCATTATCTCTTCCAAACATGAATAATCTTCTCTTTTCATACTATTCTAACATGGACAATATACAAACTTAAATTGCTATTATTAAACACTTGCCTTTAGTGTAGGTCTGATCCTTTGGTGTAGTTTAACTCAGTTGGTTGTCCCTTCTCCGGTCAAACTCCGGTGGTGGCTGGTGGTGGTTGGTGGTGGTGAACCTTGGTTCTAGTTCTTCTCCTTCCCAAGTGACTTTTCCCTTCCCAAGCACTCTTACTCTCACTCTAAGAAGATGGCTGCTCTTATTTGTGAAGAGGAGATGAATAACTCCCATTAACTTAATCTACCTATTCTTATAATGATCCCAAATCCAAAATCACTATTCATCCCCCCTAGAAAAATGACCAAAATGCCCTTTCGGGTTGTCTATTCATTCCCAAATGACCCGAGACTCAAAATTAACATCCAAATAGACTTTTTTGACTATTTTGAACCTTCCGGACGCAACTACGTAGTCGAAATGACTATTAGGTCGATAGAAAATAAATTTCCCTTTTTAATTTAATAAACTAGTTCCGATACGTCCCATACCACGTCTGACTAAAAATATAAATTACCGAATTTATATCATACGGTCATCTCAATGACATCACATTCATATATTACCTAAATATCTTTACGTAATATTCAGAATCATCCATTTTAATATCCACAGTCCGGATAAAACCCAAATGAATTAATTAATAATAAAATCTAATTAATCCATTAATTTAAAATATAACCCATTTTAAAAGTCATTTAAAATTACGGGGTATTACATACTTCCCCCCTTATAACAGAATTTCGTCCCGAAATTCAGGAATATAAGTCATACAGGTAAGGTCAACTCCGAGTATAAATCTCACATCGCAAGAAATCCAAGATGTACCGCCCATACAGTACATTAACAAAATCCCTATCGATGTTATACGCCAAGCCTCACCATATAGTCGCAACTGAATCAAATTTAGACGATTCCTAATCTTCCCTATACCGTCCTCGTGACAAACTTTGGGAAAAAACTGAGCCTCACACATTGAACAAATAAATCCTGAAGTTCCCACTACTTACCTTTTACAATTATGAAAATTACTGCCATACAATCATCCAGGGCGCCCATACACCCTGTCGTACCACTTTCAATATTAAAAGTTTCGCAAAGGTTATAAACTCATATACTAAAGACCTAACTTATTTCGACTCCCAACGGTTATTAGTTTCGTGCGTGGGGTGTCTCGCAAGCGAAATCCAAACAAGGAACCACCCCGATACACTACTTCCTAAAGTAGTCGGTCATCGAAACTCCTAATGTCCTTAGTCAATAAGGTATAAAAATTTGGTTTATAAAAATATCAGGTTTATTGATTTAAACAAAAATTTGGTTTTCTTTCGATTTCAAATAGAGTCTACGCATCTACTCTCTTATAGGAGACAAGATGCAGACATATGCTCTCATATACCACAAGTCAATGCACACCGATAGTCAAATCACACTCGGACATGCTCAAGGTAAGTAATCCCATGATAAAAATCAAACCCCAGTGATAACATGTAATATAAAGGTGTCCCACACCCCTCAGTGAGTCTACGTAAATAACAGTGCTATTGGCTAAGTTTAGCAACCCTTTTGCCCACACAACATTCATCGTAACAAAATCAATATACGCTTCATAATCCTTAGATAGGAAACATACCCTCATTCGCGGGTGGTGGTTGTTGATTTACTGCCTGATGGACGTTATATACACGCCCGTACTGACCCTGCTGCGCGGGTGCTACTGGGATGGGAGGTAGTGCTAGCGCCGGAGCTGGAGCTGGAGCTGGAAGAGCAGCTGGTGGAAACACTGGTACCTGTGGCTCCTATCGAGCATGTTGTTGCTGAGGGAATTTGTCTTTCTCAAGACAATCTTGACGTTTATGGCCATACTTGCCACACACGAAACATTTTCCCGCAAATTTTCCACCACTTTGCCCCTGTTGACCCCGAACCTGCTGGCCATTACCTCCCTTCCCTTGGCCCTGATGAGCCTGTCTCTGGCCCTGCTGGCCCTGTTGTCCTTGCCCAAAACCTTTATCCTCAAATCGAGAATCTTCAGATCGCAAACGCTTAGCATAGTCCCCCGTTTGGGAACCCTGCTCACTCTGACGCTGATGACTCTGCCCCGGCTGAGTCCCACTAGAACTGCCCCCAATAGTCTTGCCTTGCAGGCCTGACCCAAACCCCCGCTTGACACCCTGATTATGGAAGCGGTTATCTTGGCAGTGAAGCATTGCAGCATTAAGAACATCTGCATACGTACGTAGTGAAAGATTCCCCAATAAATGTTGGCGAATTTTATAGTTCAACCCATCAGTGAACATTAGGACTCTCCTCTCCTTAGTAGGTACTTCAGCTTGTACCAAATTAGTTAATCGCGTAAACTCTTCTTCATATTCCGCCACAGTTTTCTCACCCTGCCTCAAATCAAGTAGCTTCCGCCTCATCTCTGTCTGGATGGAGGAAGGAAAATACTTCCCATCAAACCGTATCCAAAAGTCTTGGATTGTCATTGTGTCCCTCTACTCCATAGTGGTCGTAGCTTCCCACCATTGTAAAGCTGCCCCTACTAGCTTGAATGTGGCTAGTATCTGACGTTGAACCTCATTGCATTCGATCATTCTCAAGTTCCGTTGGATATCTTTCTTCCATTGGCTAGCAGTCACGACATCAGATCCTCCCTGAAACTCAGGTGGGTGTGCTTTCTGAAAGGCATCCCTCGCTCGTTCCCATGCAGTAGGAAATACCTGCCCTTGTACGGGTGGCACAACCGGTGCCGGTGCGGGAGCCTGTTGAACAGCAGCTACGGCAGCATTGACTGCCTGAGCGACAATTGCAGCAACTTCGGCTGCAGTCATTGTTCCCTGAGCTGGGGCGGGCTGAGGTGCACGTCGAGGAGGCATCTGAAACGAGAGAACACTATCAGTATTTGATATCTCAAAATAGCTGAAGATCGTAAGCGTAAATAGAAAAGTAATAATCCTACTCATAGGGCTCTACATCAAAGAACGCTAAGCGGAAGACACAATAAGCAGTACAGATCCTAAAGGACACTAGAACCTGATGCTCTGATACCACCTGTAACACCCCGCCTAATTAAATATCGGGTGGCCAGTCCCATACCAAATTAAAACAGAATATACAGTTGGCTCATTCTTAGCATCACTGTCGAAAATATTTACAACTCACCCAATACTCAAATAAGTTGGTGTTAAAAACTTTCCAATTTAAATTTCAACAAAACCTTTTTCCATTTTTAAGAATAACACAACACTTTTATTTTACAACACTGATAACACAATAAGTATCACAAAAATAATTTAAATGCAACTTGAATAAACATTCCCAAGTAATATAAATCCTTTACAATAATCCCAACAGTGTTAAATGTATTAAAAATCAGAATACAACAATATTTTACTCCAACAGAAAATGATAACTGAATCCTTTTGGGCGACATGCCCTAACTAAGAATACTGTGAATAAAAAAGATGATAAGTGTCTAAGCAAAACTTCCATAGCTCCATAGCTCATCAAAATCAACTATGGTTGGCGTCCCTGTTGCTGGACACCTGATATAGAGATACAATAGAAGAGAAAATATGCAAGGAAACGGGTCAGAGCCCGAATGTGTAGAGTATTTTTAAAACAACAAGTATTTAACAAGTGCAATAAAGCATTTATTATGTACATGTTAGATCCAACTCTCACTTGCAATACTCACCTCTCAACTAGAGTGCACACTTAACGTTTCCTATTAACCTCCTAGTTAATGGTTCCTCTTTTCTAATCTCCATATTATAATTCCATTCCCATATCATAATCCCCGTATGTCCCATACCATACGTCACATTAGTATCCATATACATTTCTCCTTTATGATTTAGTTTCTCATTAACATGAATCATTATTCATTAATCTGAATCATTTCTCATTAACATGAGTTAAGCTTTTAAATTCTAAAAGCATAAACATTTATTAACTAAATTCCATTAACATATTTTATTCACCGTTATCTACAATTATCACCGTAGATAGATCTAACCACAATATATCCATTTAATCGTTTAATTCATTATATATATATATATACATATATAATACGGCACCCCGAGTCACAGCTGTGGTGCAATGCATTACTCTGCTATCATGTCCCATCATCGCAGGTCGCCGAATAGGGGACTAAAAGTTCGGTAAGATTCCACGAACCACAAACAACAACAAACAAATTGGAGGCGAACATAGTTCTCGTATCCATGGGTCACGCACATACCTACGCACCCACAGTCAGCGGACTTATCAACTCCCCGATAAGTCTTTCATAGACCTATGTTCTCGAGCGACAATTCAAAGATCCCATGGATTCATCAGGATATGACTGCCCTCACGCGTAAACCTCCCACCGATAGCAAGTAAGCTAGGTATGTCATACACATAAATCATTAATCAATAAAATAGGTATTATCATACCTATAATATAATATCAATAAGGTAATTATCATTTCCCTAAGATATTTCCCATACGTAGTATTATATCTCTTTTAAATTCCACGTATTAATATAACATATTTAATTATCCCCGCATCCTATGACATCCCTCCACTCCCGACGTCGTTAAGGTTCATGCGCGGAGCGTCTCGCAAAGAGAAATCCAAACAAGGAACCCCTCCAATACACTACTACTTAACTTTGTCGATCGAGGAGGTCCGAAAACTTCAACTATGCGATCGGGATAACCTCATACCCTCTTTCAACCAAATGAGTTCTAAACTCCCATCTCACAAGATTTAATTAGGATTTCTCTCATCTTATAATCAGTAATAAGTCACTAATTTCCTACTGGTCCATAGCCTTTATTTCTCCCGAACTACTATGAATTTAATTCTCCTTTTAATTACGGTTAAAATCGATAGTTTCAAATCTCTTATAAACACGTATTTTTCACTTAGGATTAAACCCTCTTGTAAACTTAAGGATACCCAGGTATTATATAAAATCACCCCTACTGGTCCTATCTTAAATCCTCATACATCACCACTCAGAAATTAACAAACGAATCTAGAAACCGAAATTCCATTCGATATAATTATCATCATTTAAATCATTTGAACCTAAATCCAATTAATTCAAATCTTAACAAGGGTTTACTGATATTTTCTAAGTCCCAAAATATTCAAATAATATTCACCAAAGATCCATAAAAGTTTCAGGATAAGAATCATCATTTAAAAAGAAACAACTTTACTTAATCAGGGGAGGTCGATCGATCGAAGGTAGGGGTCGATCGATCGATCCCTCAGGTCCAGGCCTAATTTTTTGCATTTTCTGCAACTACGGGTTTAACAACTTTTGATCATTGAAACCTTCATCTAAACATCCCAAATGACTTATAAACTTTACTACATGATATATCAACATATATGAACGATTTCCCATACTCTAAACATCCTAGAATCATCAAAGGATTGGATTAAAAAGCATGTTTATCTCCTTATTCCCAGAATTTTATTAACATAACCTCTTCAAGAACACATCAACAGATTCATGACTAATTCTTGGATTATTAATATCCTAACACCTGAGTTAAATTCCTATATCATTTCAATTTTCCAGAAATCCATTTAATGATCCATTATCTCTTCCAAACATGAATAATCTTCTCTTTTCATACTATTCTAACATGGACAATATACAAACTTAAATTGCTATTATTAAACACTTGCCTTTAGTGTAGGTCTGATCCTTTGGTGTAGTTTAACTCAGTTGGTTGTCCCTTCTCCGGTCAAACTCCGGTGGTGGTTGGTGGTGGTGAACCTTGGTTCTAGTTCTTCTCCTTCCCAAGTGACTTTTCCCTTCCCAAGCACTCTTACTCTCACTCTAAGAAGATGGCTGCTCTTATTTGTGAAGAGGAGATGAATAACTCCCATTCACGTAATCTACCTATTCTTATAATGATCCCAAATTCGAAATCACTATTCACCCCCTTGAAAAATGACCAAAATGCCCTTTCGGGTTGTCTATTCATTCCCAAATGACCCGAGAATCAAAATTAACATCCAAATAGACTTTTCTGACTATTTCGAACCTTCCGGACGCAACTATGCAGTCGAAATGACTATTAGGTTGATAGAAAATAAATTTCTCTTTTTAATTTAATAAACTAGTCCCGACACGTCCCATACCGCGTCTGACTAAAAATATAAATTACCGAATTTATATCATACGGTCATCTCAATGACATCACATTCATATATTACCTAAATATCTTTACGTAATATTCAGAATCATCCATTTTAATATCCACAGTCCGGATAAAACCCAAATGAATTAATTAATAATAAATCTAATTAATCCATTAATTTAAAATATAACCCATTTTAAAAGTCATTTAAAATTACGGGGTATTACATGTGTTTCATAATTATATTAATACTAAGAGTCACTTTGGCTAATGAAACGGTACTCCAAATACCAAGAGTAAAAAAGAATCTTGGGTATCTACCTTAATGGACGATTTAACTTGAGTGAATTTTGAAGATTGAGTCATCTCCCTACCTATAAATAAGTGACTGATATCCATCAATCAGACACTATAAAATTATAACATTAATGAGAGAAATACCAAAACTTCAATCATCTAAATGATGATTACAGATTCATATGGAGTATAACACTAACTTCAATCATTAAAATGATGATTTCATATTTAAGTGGAGGATACTATTTCTAACTTCTTCCTCTCAGCCAAATTTGGATCAAGGAAGGATCAAGTTGTGACTTTTGATCTTTTAATTTACACGATGTGTGATAATCATGTTGATTTAACATCCAAATGTTAAATATATAAGACATGACGTTTTGTATGATTAAAAAATAAATAACATGTATAATTGAATATTTATGTATTAAGTTTATAAATTCATATAGAATTATTAATTACGTGTTCTTTTGATTATGTTTATAATAAATTATTGTCACACTAAAGATAACTTATCAAGAGCCTCTTCCAACTCAATAAATAATGAAATCTTATTTGGTCTCCAACTTGTAAACAATCTCTCTCCCCACCGAGTTAACATTTTTTCAACAACACCATAGTGTGTCAATATGGGCTAAACTAATAGCCTTCAAAATAGTCCACATATAGAACTTTCAATTTATAGTCGATACATCCACTCATGTGTAGTTATAATGTTAGTGTATGCTTTTATATATATATTTTTTGAAGTTAAAATTTGTCCCTTTTCTATGAGCATCAAATTTTTTTATGTAGATTTTTTTTGTTGACATCTTTTTCATTATAATATTATTGAAGAGAAATACTGAAGTTGATATAAGAAAAAGAGTGTATCACACTTGCCACATCACTTGTGTCGTGTATGAAAGGTTGCCAAGCAAAAACTCTCATACTTCCCAAAAATATGCATGAATATATATTTTGGATGTAAGTAACAAAAATTAATTTATTAAAATAACTTCACACAACATAAAAATATGCATCTTGTTAGTTAAGAGAAGACCCCAGGTTGCCGGGCAAGCCCGAAGCCCGCCCGTTTGGCTCGCTATTTTCGGGCCAAGCTTTATTTGAGTTTGAGCCGAGTCGAGCTTGAGCCAAAATTTCAAGTCCGAATGAATTTCGGATCGAGGTTGAGTCGAACTTTGCCAAGCCCGAATTGGGCCCGAAGTCCGAACTTTGAATATATAAATAAATAAATAAATTATTTTATAAAATATAACATATTTATGTTAACTAATTTTTTATATATGAAATATAATTAGTCTTTGTAGGTTTTTGTTCTTACTTTCCTTGTTTTAATTTAATACATTTAATAATTATATATTTTATTTTATGAAATATCAATTAGCTTTAGGTATATATATTTTCTCCATGATGGAAACACAAGAGAAAAACACTAATTCAAACTTTTTTTAACAAAAAAAATGAAATTGGGCCTGCCCAAAATCGGGCCCGAAGCCCAAAATATTTATGAGCCAAGTTCGGGATTGAGTAAAAAAGTTTAGTTTGTGCCGAGATCGAGCTTGAGCCTGGATAAGGTAATTCGGGCCGAGCCTGAGCAACCTCAAGCCCGACTCACCGAGCCCGATTTACAGCCCTAACCCCAGCAATGACACTCTAAGGGGACGAAAGAGAAGAGAGGACAAGGAGTGGGGAGGGGTGTTCAGTTGTAATGAAGAAGTGACAACTATGGTATTGGTCATAGCTCGCATTAGTATTAAAGGGTTTGATTAACTAACTAGGGTCAAGGATAGTGTGTGGATCTTGAGGATTGTAGATTTAGATGCCATGGAAGTGTGTGAGGAGGGTAATCCTTCATCTTTTGGGTTGCAGGTGAAAATCTAATAAAGTTGTTGGCATCATTCCTTTCTTTTGTTTAAAAGACATAAGTGACCTTGCCCTATCTTTGATGAAGTTTTGCTTTTGCAATATCTTAAAAGGAATAATCGACATTTATAATGAGTACGTGAGAAGCTTCTTAAAGTGGTTCAAAGCATCCTTAAATGTGGCTATAAACTGTTGCATCTACATTTAGGAAGTTCAGATGGTGGTGCTATGGGCCACGATACAATGGCATGATTTTATTCTTTTGAGCTTGGTTGGAATTACAGTCATACATAGTAAGGATGTTCATATGTATTTATTATTTTTAAAAATCAACTGGGGGTGTTCATGGGTATTGATATTTCTAAGAATCAAACTGAATTGATCTTTGAGGGGTTAAGTTAATTCGATTTTTTCTTGTTACAAAACCATAAAAGAACAAAAGTTAACCAAAATCATGCATAGAACTTGGTTGAAGCAATGATGTGCATTAGTCGACTTTGTATTTTGATATGAATGACTGAAATTCACAACAATCTACCTGAATGAATGGTTCCATAATCAATTCTCAATTTTAGTGTGTTGAGTGCTTCCATGCATAGACTTTTTTCAATTATGGGAGGTGATGTGGTCAATTGAGTCATAAAGTTGGGTGAAACCACTATATTTCGTATAGGTTTTTTATATAGGTTTTTATGGTCTAGTCCTTTGACTAACAACTTTGGACAAAAAAATCGGCCAAACAAATTTTAAACGATTAAATCCACATTTAAATATCCATAATTTAAAAAATTCATAAACCTAATCGGCTATTGGAGGTTTCTTTGCAACTAATTACTATTCTCCAAGAATAAAAAATAACATAAATCTTGCTATTTTTTTCGTCTGTCCAACAATTGATTACATCGTTCTTAATCGATTCTACCTGTATCACTTGGCTCTATCATTTGTAAGTTTATCTTTATCAACAATTGTTTTTTCTATTTTCGATCGATTACAATAGATCAATTTACTTTATTTTGATTCAATGAACTCATTGTAATTTCATAATTCATGTGATTAAATAACTTTTTATATAATTTATATGAATATGTTTTGATTTTATCTTTTTTATGTATATATGATCCGATTATATCATATATAAGTCTATGTTTATCAATAATTGTTTTATATCTCGATCATGTACAATAGTTTAATGTATGTATTTCATTTCAAGTGAATGATGTCATTGTAATTGTTAGTTGTATGTGTTGAATGAATTTCAATATTCTCTGAATGATTTGATTTTTTATATATATATTTATGTAAAATGTTGTGTTTTGATGTATAAATAGATAAAATCAAAACACAATGAAATAAACTGGACATGTTTTAAGACCAAGTTTACACGTGACACATTTTTAGACGGAATTGAAACTGCATGCCTACGTTGTTGTTGACATCGTTTAGTTCCCTTATGGACGTTGGTCCACGCTAGCAGAGTTACACAATCTTGAAACACTACGTAAGCATGCTATTTCAATGCTGTCTGAAAATGCGATTACGTGTAGAATTATTGTTATTGATGTTTAAGACCAATTCTAAGTGTAGTTGATTTTGATTCGGCGTTGAATCACTTATGGATATGGGTCCACGCCAGCACAATTAGGAAATTTAACATGCCATGTAAACATGTGTTTTGAATCGGGTATTAAAATGCGGTTAAATGTAGAATTATTGATGTTTCATACTAATTTTAAGAGTACTTTACTTTGAGTTGGCATTAAATCACTTATTGATATGGGTTCACGCCAGCGGAACTAACCAATTTGACATCAGTTTGTAAAGTACACGCATTGTTTACAAAGTACACATGAGTGTTTTTTTTAAAGGTATGCATAGTTTATTATTTCACGTGTATTTTGTATACAGTACGTGTAATTTACTCTTAAGTATACATAAACCTTTTGATATTTCATGCATCAAATTACTACTATTGTTCGAATATTTAACACATTTTTATAATTCTTGATCTTTAAGTAAATGATTTTCGTCTATCTTTTACCTCAGGACATTATGGTAACTATTATAATAGCAAGGTATTGTTATATGGATATTTGGCTTGTATTGAAATATTTGAAGATAGCTTATTAGATTTCATATGCAACGAGTTGTGTATTAGGTTTACTGATTTGAGAATTGGGAGTTTTTCATTGAGGTTTTCATTTGGTGATGAATGTCGGTTCATGTTGGTTTGTGACAACGATGTTCGTTGTATGTTGCGGTCCTAATTGATCGTGAAAGCTGATTCATTTGGATATATGTTATTGATTCATTAGCATTGCCAAGTTATACATGTCGTGAACGGGTTGAATGCTCTAATCGAATTTTTGAAGGGGTTGACTTCCGTAATACAAGTTTAGAGAGGGTTGATAGCGATTATATAAATATAGATAGGTTAGATCCTTTATCATCAGACACTGCAAATGATTTTAATAGTTGCATTGGAATTGACTTTTATCTTGGAGGTGTGGAGCCAAGTAAGTCGAAAGTTGTATCTTTTCAATGATTGGAAGACATATATAAGTCATGAGCAACAGTGTTTTGAAGAAAGTGTGGTGGAATTTCGGGATAAATTGCGAAAGTATGCCGTTGAGGTTGGGTTCAAGTATGTGTATTTGAAGAATGATAAAACTCGAGTGACAGCTGAATGCTGTAAAAAGATTATTGAGAATTGCATACGGAGAACTCATGCTTCATTATCTATAATAAATAGATACTTTTACATACGAAGTTTGAATAATGAGAATACATGTAGAGGTGTCTTTCGTTGTCCGTCGGCCAAAATGATAGCCTTCAAGTTGGTTTCAACATTGGTAGCTGATGATCCTAGAGATAAACCACTATTGAGATCAATTGATGTGGTTAGAGATATGAAGAAGAATTACGGTCTCGATATAGCCTATCAACATGCATGGAGTGCGAAAGAGATGGTTGTTGTTGATATACATGGTGATGAAAAGGTTTCTTATGCATTAATGAATAATTATCAGGAACTTCTATTTGCACTATAATCCTGGGTCGCATTGCATCCTTGACGTGGAACTTGAGATTAAAAAATTCAAGAGACTATTTGTAATGTTTGGAGGATGTATTTATGGATTTCAATACTGCAGACCTATTTTATTTCTTTACGGTGCCTTTCTGAAGAGTCGTTATCGCAGAACAATATTGTCAGCAACTGCAAGGAATGAGAACAATGGTAAATTAATTCTAAATATTTTATTTTGTGTACTGCATTCACATTTTGTTTGTTCCATTACAGTTGATCAAAATATAAGCATAAATATGTAAATTACCTTTGAATGTTTTTATTTAGTTCACGTGTACTTTACATTTTTATGCGTGTATTTTGATGATATGTGTTGTTATTTTGAATACAAACCAAAGTACACGCATAAAATGTAAAGTACACATGAATGTTTCTATTGATTCACGTGTACTTTTCTTTTTATGCGTGTACTTTAATGATATGTGTTGCTAGTTAGAAATAAAGTCAACTACAAGCAAAGAAATGTAAAGTACCTTTGAATGTTTTTATTTAGTTCACGTCTACTTTACATTTTTATGCGTATATTTTGATGATCAGTGTTGTTATTTGCAACTAATTCAAAGTACAAGCAAAAGATTGTAAAGTAAACGTGCATGTCTTTGTATCTTGATCACGTGTACTGTACATTTTTATGTTTTGTCTTGTTATTTTCAAACAATGCAAAGTAAACACATATTATATTTCCAATGTGTTTTGAGCTCTGCGCTAGCAGCATCAATTTACAGTGTGTTCTATATGGATATGTTATTTATTTTATTTTTGATATATTTTAATATTTCAGGCCTTTTTCCTCTAGCATATGCTGTTCTTGATTCTGAAACGGAAGATAACCGGATGTGGTTTCTTGTCAATTTGCATAATGCACTAGCCGATGTCTGCATATTCCTACTATATACATCATTTATAAGGGAATATAAAGAAGGAAATTCGTGGGAATTGTTGTGGATTTCGAAAGAAGATTGTTAAAGATTTTATGTCTCGTGCATATGCTGTCTCAGTAAATGAATTTCACAAGAATATTGAAGCATTGAAAAAGGAAGGAGGAGCTGGTGTTGCTGATTTCATTGATAATTTGCCTCCCGAGAATTGATCCTGTGCATATTTCCCCGATAAATGGTACCGTGACATGGAATCTAGTGTTGCAGAGTCATTTAGTTCATGGATTTTGGAGGAAAGGCATTTACCAATAATGAATATGCTCGATAAATTGAGAGCGAAGACAATGAATTTCAATGCAAACAAACTTGTTGAGTCTGACACTCGGACAAATGAGCTATGTCCTTTTTTTCAAAAGTTACTGAATGAAAATTGGAATAAAAGCTGACATTGGACTATTAGTCGCTCAAGTCAACATGTATTTGAAGTTCATTAAGAAGTGCTAGCAACGGTAGACTTAGAAAAAAGAACTTGTTCTTGTAAGAGTTGGCAGATAAGATGTTTTCCATATTCTCATGTTGTTTCTGTTGTGCGGTGCGGAGGATAGGGACTAGTATTTATGAGTATATTGAGGAGTACTATAAGGTATCTTTCTACAGAAAATCATACTCGATACCTATCGTTTCTCTTCCTGATTTGATTTCCTTAAATATTCCTATACCTGAAAATCCATCTGTCCTTCCTCCAATGACAAAGAGACAGACAGGCAGTCCAAGAAATAAGAGAATAAAGTCTGCTGGTGAGATCACAGTAAGGGAAGTTACTTGCTCTAGGTGAAGTAAAATTGGTCATTACAGGTCTACATGTTAGGAACCCATTTAATTACGTTTAAAATTGATGAATACATTCATTGTAAGCATTTGATTGAATAAATTATTTAATTACCCATTTGTTTCGAATAAATGAATGTAATTTTAGTCTTTAGTTTTTAGTCTCATTTTTTAATTTGTTTTTTATGTAGCAGTTCAGCAAAGTACATGTATTTTTCTTAAAATACACGTGATCATTTTCCTAATGTTCACGTGTATTTTATTAAATTTGCGTGTACTTTACATTTTTACAATTTAAATTTGCTTGTTGCGTGTACTTTATTAAGTTCACGTGTATTTTATTAATTTTGTGTTTACTTTAATTCATTAGTTGTAAACATTTGATTGAATAAATTATTTAAAAACCCATTTAATTGAATAAAAGAATGTAATGCTATTTTTTATAGGATTAAATACCAAAATACACATTTAGTAATATTTTCTTATTTTTAAAAGTTCGCGCTAGCGGCGTTCGTCCCCCACCTCCCTCCCTCACCATACCCGCCTAACCGTACGTCATTTTTTGAATGTATTTATGTTGTGTGTGACTTTGTGAATATTTGAGAGTCTTTTTGATAAAAAGTGCCATTTTAAATTTATTTTTTGTGTAGCAGTTCAGCAAAGTACATGTATTTTTCATAAATTACACCTGTTCATTTTTCCTAATGTTCACCTGTACTTTATTATATTTGCATGTACTTTATTAAGTTCACGTGTAACATTGTTAATTTTAATTTTCTTTTTACTTTAATTCATTCATTGTAAACATTTAATTGAATAAAATTATTTTAAAACCGATTGATATAAGTCATGGTTCGAGATAGCACTATATTATGTTGGTTTTAGTGTATGATATAATTACAAGACATGCATGAAATAATTTTTTTTTATTAAAACAAACAAGAAAAGCACAATTTTTGACATGACAAAAGTTGAATAAATAAAGAAGACTGCTGGTTGGGAAATCTATTAAAGGCATCTCTGATTTCAGGAAGAGAGTCGATTAAATTCGAGTAGGCTCGAATTTGTTCTTCCAAAACAGCTACAAGGCCTTCATGGTAAGCCTTCGTCTCATTCAACTGTCTAATTTTCATCGTAACCTCTTATGTATAGAAAGACATGAGGTCTTCATATATTTGAGGAGGGTCCTCATCCACATCAAATAAATATATGTGATTGGGAGGAAGTCCAGAGTAGCTTTCCCTGACATATGTTTGAAATTGATTAAATGCAGTTTCATACAAGGAAAGAGTTTCCTCAATTTCCTTTAAATTTTTTTTGTTTCTTTCTTCCCTTTCTAAAGAAGCTCGCAACATTTCTGCTGGGATACTCATTATCTAATTTGTACTTCAGATGTAATGGTTAAGAAACGACCAAATATTACTCTTTTATAGGCCAAATAAAAGCTATTTATTTCTTCGACCAGAAGTAGTTGGGAGAGTGAGTAGTTGAGATTGATAAATTATTTTTGGTTATTGTGTCTTGCTGAATAAATATATATAGTAAATTTCAATTGCAAAATCAAAATTTATTTAAATAATCAGTGCGTGTACTTTGTTTATATTGCGTGTACTTTAGATTAAAATGCATGTACTTTGTTCATTACCTTTAATTTGAAGAATTCATGCGTGTATTTGTAAATATCACGTGTACTTTTGATTAAAATGCGCGTACTTTGTTTCATAACACTTTTTGCATTGTTTGTGTAGTTATCATTTGTGTATACCTTACGTGAATTGTGCTCCGCGCCAGCGGTAGTACACCAGTTTGATGTAATACATATAATTACAATCATGTGTTAACAAAAAAATTCAAAAAAACTTTACAATTATTTTTCTTCCTATTAACAATTAGGGAATATAAATTCATTAGCTATATATGCTCTTTGTTGGAGCATTTCGTCATCTTCAAATGATGTTTTGAGAGCATTTCTTTTGACTATTTGTTCCATGAAGTATATACAGTACACCCCACAGTCAACACTGAAATAAAATAAAATAAATATATCAATTAGCATAATGCAAATAATTTTTTTTGAAATGTAACATGATGAATTATGCGTGTATTTATTCAAGATTGTTTGCTCTTACCCATTATTCTGTCTCACGCATTTATTATCTTTGAGTAGTTCAAAATTTACATCATGGGTCAAGATCCATTTAATTATTATTTTTTTCCTCGTTAGATAGTGCATCTTCAAATTCCTGCTCTTTAAAGTATCTTTTTATTGTACCTCTTTGACTTATTTGTGGTGCTTGCTCCTTCAATTCGTACAACTTTTCTTTAAAAATGAAAAACTGTTAAGAGGAAAAACCATGAGTATATATAAAATATAAAAGTGCATGTAAAGTAAATAAGTTTAGGGCATAACCATCTAATTGGCCTCGTTGTAGTAATAATATCAAACGGGCGAAGAGAGTCCATATGGACAACTTTAATTTCTTTTTTGTAGATAACTAACAATGTAAAATGTCATTCACTATCTCCAAATGAATGTTTCATCGGAATGAATAGAATATCAGAAATTCCAAAAAATTCCAAAATGTATTTTTCTATTTGTTCTTTCAGTATTTTATCATCATTATTTCGAACGGATTCCTGTTAAAAGTAATAGATTTGTTAATAAGATACAATATGATAATATATATTTCAAGGTGATGGACAATACTTTAGGTTTTATTTTTCTTACCCAAGCATGTAAGTTAAAAGCGTGCGTAGGTCGAATCCCATTTTGCTTCATTTTTATCTCCATTAAATGGGAGAAGCATTGAATTATCTGTTTCAAAGATGTAAAAAGTTAAGGATATAAAGATGAAAATTTAATCAATGTACTATGTTTCAATTACATACTTGGTTTGATATTTCTTCGCCTTTCTGCAATTCTTTAATATCGTCAGCACATACGAATGATGCGTCTTCTGTTGTAAAGAGACAATTGTTGAATTTTAAGACATAAAATAATGTTAGAAAAATAATTGAAACATGTATATAATCTATGATCATTAAAAAAATATGCATGTACTTTATGAAATATGGGTGTACTTCATAAAGTACACGTATAAAGTTCAATATGATAATTCGTGTTCTTCATAAAAATATATCTGTACTTTATGAATGATGCGTGTACTTTATGAAATATGGGTGTACTTCATTAAGCACACGCATATAATTCAATACCAAAATGTGTGTACTCTATAAAAATAAGTGCATTACAAAATAAAATTAAGTGCATTTCAAAATAAACAATCAGAAGATTTACCCTGTATCATTCTCCTCCATTAAATATTCTTTCAATTTATTTTTGGCTTCTTCTGTAAGGAGTTTTGTACACTTAAAGATTTGCAGGTCTACTGCATGTGTTGCTATTGAAGAAGACTTGCCTTTATTGTTCTGCCCTTTTATTATACCATAGTAGAGGCTTATTAGGTTGTCTCTTTCTTACTTTTGTCTGCAATTTAGCGGGAGCATCATTCGAAGGATTTTTATTCCCATCTCTTTAACAAATCATGAATAGGATGTGAATATACAAAATTTTCATCAATCTTTTTCTTTCTGTAAATTCTTTCTTGGCTTCTTCCAATCATTGAGTTATGAATTGAAATTATTTCTTCATCCTTTTTAGAAATGGAGGACGACAAATCTTCTATCTTTTTATTGAGAATATTATTCTGTGTTTCCTGGAGAAGAGAAAACATCATGTTTAACTATTAAACATGCCATACACCTCAATGATAATAAACAAATGTCAAACAACAAGAGAATTTATGGATTTATAGATTTATAATGCGTGTACTTTATTAAACTATGCGTGTACATTATCAAACTATGGATGATCATGATTAAACTGTGCCTGTACTTTATTTAACTATGCGTGTACTTTATGTCAAATGCGTTTACTCTCCATTATTTGCAAAGAATAACTAAGTACACGTGAAAATTTTTAAAATACACGTAAATGTAAAAATAATTCCACGTGTACTTTGGGGTGATATGTTTGTACTTTATAATTCCACGTGTACTTTATTAACTGCCTGTACTGTATAGTATAACAATGTTTTTCATTTGAAAATAAATCAAAAGTACTTGTTCAGTTCTTTTTAATTCTGACTGATGAAGATTCAGCCTCAATGTCACCATATTTTAGGTCACCATCTTTCAATTTTTGCACTGTATCATCATACATTTTTTTGAGATTTTTATTACTCTCATACAGATATGCATTTGTTTGTTCCAACATTCTTGACGATTCAGCCAATTCATTCATTCTATATGAGTCATTCATTGTGGCTTGAACAAGCTTCTCATTCAAAGAATTATTTATGAAAACAGGGTTGGCATTTTCCACCTCTAACTTATTCAGTAACTCTTTTTGATTCAAAAGTTGGGAATTTTCCACCTCCAACTTCTTAATTTCCTGTTGTATTTCTATAAGTTGATGATTATCTAACTCGAATTGTACATTCAAAACACTAAGTCTTGCATTCTCCTGCTCCAAATTCTTTACCTCCTTTCTGAATTCAGCAATTTTTTCCTCCAAATTTATCTTCCCAGCATTATCAGAGTCTCCTAATTTAAAATTTTGACTATCTGTTGATTCAAAATTCCCAGTATCTTGATCATTCTCCTTCTTTTTTGAAGGAATTAGTTGATCATTTCCATTCTTTTTTGAAGGAATCATATAGTTTTTAATAGGAATATTCCAACCTGATGAAATTACATTATCATAAAAATCTTCAACAGCTTCACCAGGAGATGAATTAATATGTATAGGACTTGCTATAGAAGAAATGTTCAGAGAGAAATGGGCTTTTCATTTTGGTTGATGCCCTTATTGAGATCAACTTCACTTTCTATTGCAATGTCCTTACTGGCTTCTTTATTTGCAGTCTCCCTCTTCAAATTTGCTGAAGTGATATCATTCACAGCAAACCAATTTTTCAAAGTTGACAAGTCCCATCTAAGAAATTTTGGTGTCTTCTTTTTCTTCTCTTCAATAGAGGAATGATATCAAACTTCTCACAAACCCGATACTGTGATCATGCAAAAAATTGGAGGAATGATATTAATAATTGTATTATCTAGTTATTCATAGTTGAAAAAACACATGTACTTTGTAATTATTACATGTACTTTATGAATACAAGTGATATTTACAAAGAACAAGCGGGTACTTTGTAAATATCAAGCGTATTTACAAAGTGCACGTAAAATTTTCAATGTACACGTGTACTTATATTAACAAAGTAAGCGTGTACTTTGTACATATCACGTGTAGTTTCAAAATACACGTGATATTACAAAGTACACGCCTGAATTAGTTGAAATATCACGTCTACTTTGAATGTACACGCGTTATTCAAACAGTGGTAAATGTAATTAAACTCAGGTTCATGTGTTTTTATGAATATTACGTATACTTTGAATGTACAAATGATATTATAAGAACATGGTCAATTAAATTGTGTGTTTGCTTTATAAATATCATGTGTACTTAGTAAGTACACGTGATATTTATAAAATACATGTGAACCCAGGTTTTAAAAAAAAATCCGACTTGTTTGTTGGACTGTATTAGTATGTTTTGCTCACTAATAGGGAAATGACACTTCTAGTTGTTGTGCTAGATTTTGAACTTGCTGTTTTGTTGAGTGAATTAATGAGAAACAATTGCACGGTAGATGTCCAATCATATTTATTCATGTCATCAATACTGTTGATGAATGGTGTCAAAATTCTCATAATGAGAAATAAGCCCAAGAGCTATAAGTGAAATATTTGGGATCCCAATGTTTGAGGGGCAAGAATCAATAAATCTAAAAAAGAGATTGGCTACTTCTCGAAAACCTGAATTCCTTGGCCGATACTTCAAAGCTAAAAGAATTAGAAAGTCAGAAATATATAGCGGTTTGAAGAAATCGATAGAGTTGGACACATATGATGGCATTACTGATTTTCTAACCCTACTCTTCATCTCAAAACTGTTGGTTTCCTTTTGTACAACCTGATAATGGATAGAATATTTGTATTATTTTTTTGTGCCGCGCTTCTAATACTTCCTCTTTGTAGTAGGCATTGAAAAGCTCCTAGAATGCAGTCTTCTTAAGTAGTTCAATATGCCTATCGTTTATTTTATTTTTAATACTAGAAAAATCATGCAAAAAACTAATAACATTCGACCTATACTGGTCATTTTTTTCCGCTTCACGTGTAGATTCCACACCTATACTAGCACCACTTAAAGAACTTTGTTTAGAAGTGATCTTGCTGTTCTTTCCATTTCTTGCCCTCGTCTTCATCCCCATTCTATTAATCTAAAAACAAAATTTAAGTTACTAATCTATAATCATAAATTACATGTACAGAAAATAAAATACATGCGAATTAGAATAAAATACAGAATCAAACAATAAAATACAAGCGTATTTAACAAAAGTACAGGCAATATTCTCATGAACACTTCATACAAGTCTCAACAAAATTCATGCTAAAGGCAGTAATATATATCGTCCGTTTCATGCTAATACATAATAGATGTTGTTCGACAAGTCCAAAACCAAGATTTTTTGTCCCTAACATATTCAGAAAAGAAGTGACACAATAGCTGCATGCTAAAATCGCTAATGGTTTCAAAACGTCTTAAGCAATATTGCTCAATTCGTTTTGCTAAATCCTTCGCTTTTGATTCAGTAACTTGAAGCTTTTGCACATCAAAAGTGCACTTAATGTCTTCATAGTAGTAGAAAAAATAAAGTAATCTTTCCGCTATATCGTTGATGCGAAGGAGAAAACAAATTTCGTCATCATTAGTAGTATTGACTGTTAATTTGAAAGGTTTTGTATTGTTAAGATCTTCAAAGGTCCAAGCAGTAATTTTGTAGTTGAACATGTTTGAACGTATGATTCCTAAACAATAACACAACAATAATACTTCTTAAAAACTCATGGAATGTCATTCAAATGCCGCTAGCGCGGACCAAAATAACATAGGATTGATTAAATATGGATATGACATATATATTGTATAGAGTGCACGCATAGGACATAAAAGTACACGCATATTGAATTGAAGAAATTCAATTTCAATATGCGTGTACTTTGTGAATTTTGCATGTACTTTCAAAAGGTACACGCAAAATTTATTAATTTAATGTGCGTGTATTTTATGAATTTGACATGTACTTCATGAAAGTACAGGCAAAATTAACAATGTACACGCAATAATAAATTCAAAGAGTTATACAATTACAAAATTCACAAAGTACACGCAATAATAAAGGAATTGTAGAAACAAAAAGTGATATACAAATTCAAATTCACAAAGTACACGCACCAAAATTCAGATACTACATGCAGTCCTAAATAAATTCCATTGGCGCGGACCACAATTAATATAGGAGTTATACAAATACAAAGAGTATGTATATATTCCAATCATGTATATATTGTTAGTCCTCAATAAATGATGTATGCAGGAGGAAATGTACAATGATGAAATACAAAAATGTAACATGCAAAAATTTATAATATAATTTAAAATCAGGGAAACAAATGTATTTTTTCATATGGAGAAGAATAATGTGATTTCATCAGTCCATGATTAATGTCTACAAATTTATACATATGAGAATACAAAATACATAAGGACAAACAAGTGATATCATAAATAAAATGCTAAAAACACAACATATACAAATTGTATGGTATAATATTAAGTACAAAACTTAAGAACATATATATGAGAATGAATCCATAGTTGTTAGTGTTGTTTGGAAGAATTTGATTGAGAATGTGAAATGTTTGGAAGAACTTCCACGATTAGGGTTTTGATCGTTTGAATTTCTGTGAAGTGTGTTTGTTTTGGAATTCAAGGGTATTTATAGGTTGTTGTTGGACCAAAATTTGATTGATAATGAGAATTGTGTTAGGGTTTTGATCGAAGAGATGTTACCTTGTTTTGGCACTGGAATTTCTTTGAAGTGTGTGTTTGTTATAATTTGGGGATATTTATATGTTGGACCTAATCGTTTAAAATTTGATGGGCCCGATTTTTTTGTCCAAAATTATTAGTCCGAGGACTACACCGTAAAAGCCCCCTTTTTATATAAAGAATGTCAAACCCTATTCGATCATATTTTTCTCCAAATATAAAATCTCAAATTTTTTCCTTAAATTGATCCATAATATCCAAAGATTTCCCAAATCCATACACAATATTGGGATCAATTTGGAAATCATAAGTACTTAGAGGAGAATGTAAGATTTTCCAAATCAATAATTGATTTGAGAAGTCGATTGGAGCTGGATTTTTTGGTAAAGAACTAAATACATGTTGTGCACGGATGGTTTTGACATTAGCCCTTATTTAAATTGTAAACCTATGCACATGATTCAATATAGTGCATTCAAATATTTACAGTTTTGCACAATATTATCGAAAATTATTTGTGTTACTAAATTTCAATTCCCGTATTTTATAAATCTTTCGTGCAAACTATAGCAAACGAATACACACACACACACACACACACACACACACACAAACACACACACACACACATATTCACATAATTATATGTGTGTGCGCGTGTGGTTACTTGATTAGGCTTAAAATCGAATTGCTATTTTGCCACAAAAAAAATCAACGTGAAACCCAAATAATATTTATATATACATTTTTGGTCAAACAATTATGGAGTTGCTTGTAAAAGTTTGTCAAACATTATAATTTAAGATCGCAAGAAGTTAATATGATTCCATTTAACCTTCATTTGACACCTGCAAATATGGTTCCAATTTGGTCTCATATTGCATCTCATTAAACCCGACATTGACAAGACACGACACATAAAACGCGATATATAGTTTTGCACCCAAGTAAACTCAACACGCCGAAAATTCTTAATAGATAACTTTAAGGTTGACTTGCAAAAAACTATAAGTACACTGAGTTATTTAGTCACGTTAATTGGGATTTTTTAAAGAACCAAAAGCAAACACATAACACTTTTTCAGACACAACCCCTATATCCATCTGTAACAACCCTCGCTTTTGAGAACTGATTTTATATTAATTTACTATATGAAGTAATTATATAAAATACGGGTGATGGAGTAAATATGAACTAATTGAAATAATTGAGCATATTTACTGAATTGTTGCATATTTATTGTATGTGTATGTAAATATCATAATGTTACGTTTTATAGTGTCATATGCTTTAAATGATACTTATGGTTTAAATGAAACCGGAACTTGAAATGACTTATAAAATTTCCAAATGATAATTTGGAGGGCGTAGTTAGTCCCGAAATGTGCGAGATAGTCGAAATAAGTGCCATATTGTATCTTTATGTTTTGGGCACTTTTGACTGGTTGTAGCTTAAATGTGTAGTTGTGAATCATTTTAATGTGGTATTAACCATTTAAGTTGGGAATTTCAGACTAAAGGCACGATTTAAGTCTTGCATTTCACATATTTCTCTTAAGTGCATTTACTAAACCTAGAGAGAGATAGAGAAGAAAAGAATTGTGGAGAAAAGAGAGGAGAAAAAAGAGATTGGAGATTGAAGATTTGGGATTGCTTCTACCAAGAGAAAATCTGAGATTTCCACCTTAAGGAAAGTTTTCTACTTGCTAATATACGGTTTAAGATGAGTAAATTGTGTGATAGTTGTGTAGTAGAATCAAATGAATAAATGTGGATTTTATGGTGTTTAGACCCTAATCATGGTTTATGTTGATGATATTGTGGATTATGGTAGTTGATAATCATGTAAGATGGTTTGGGGTAGTTTAATGTTGATGGATGTGTGTAAAAATGGAGAAGATTTGAGTTTTGGGGAAAATCTAGGGTTCATAACCCGTAGCCCCATCCTTGGCCAAATCGCAGGGGCGAATCGATTCGGCCCTAGGGCGAATTGATTCGCTTAGAGGTCAAGTTACAGGTCTGCAAGACCGAATCGATTCGGCCAAGGCAGAAATTGGAATTTGTCCTCCGAATCGATTCGCTGCTTAGGGCGAATTGATTTGGCCCTAGGGCGAATCGATTCGGAAACCTTGTTGTTTTGAGTTATTTTTCTAACTCAATTTTGACCCTTTTATTTTAGGTTTAGGACTTAAGAATCTTCTTGTATGAAGTAAACTTAGAGTCCTGGAGTCCTAGATGAGTTGGGTAACTACCCTAGAATAGAAATTCATTAGATGGGGGTCATTTCGGGGACTTACTAATAGGTGATAAAGTGTTATTTTCCTTAGTAAGTTAGCTTGAGTTTAGGAGTTGTATAACTATAAATTGGGGGACTTTAGGGGCCCTATGAAGGTATATAAAACCTTGTGACTTGTAGAAATATTGTGATTCCTTGGAGACTAATTCGGGAATTAGTATACGATGAATACTAATGATAATGTTAATGATTGTAGTTTCGGATAAAACGAAACATGCACATGGCAAATGGAAATGAAAATGAAATGAAAATGGCAATGATTATGGTAAATGATAATTTACTTAATCATGAATATGGTAAATGATAATTTACTTAAACACACCTCTCTAAATGCTATCATAGGGGAAGTACGCGAATGAGGTGATGTTCCCTGACTATTGAATGCAGGGAGAATATAGTCCTCGACCATATAATCAGTTATTATGTATGCTTTCTGCGATGGTGAGGTAATTCCGGGTGTGGTTATGACTCTCCCGCAGGCATATGGCCACTTCCCGACGTTTCGATAGGTGCCCAGGTTGTCTTGGTTGATAGGCCCTGGAAGATGATAGTCATTTAGGGGCGCGTCCAGTGGGAAAACCCGGAGGGACGGTCTTAGAATCGTTATATGTATATGAATATAACAATTCTTAATCAAATGGGAATTGATGTATGATAAATGCCACAAAGAGCATATAACAGTAATTATATTCCTGATAAGGAATGGAATGCCGCAAAGAGCATATGCTAGTAATTATATTCCTGATAAGGAATGAAAAGATGAAATGAAATGGTGAAAAATGATGGAGGCTTTTAATTAATAATGTTTATTCATATCCTCTTGCATAACTAAATAAAATTTATAATCATTTAAATTGTCTTAGTTTATGCTTTGAGGTTATGTTGTTATTACTCGTCTTTATCATTCATGATTAACTGTTCATAACTGTCATACTTTTTATTCATCTGGTGATCATATAAAATCGGGCCGTGACCCGTTCATATTTTTGTTGTGCATGAATCCTGTATTTGCTCAGGTGCTCCGCCGTAAGGACGCCCGTATTGATTTTCTATTCCGGTGTTTTTGGGGAGCTGTGATACTTTGCGGATACTACGGGATATTTTTTTATAGACTCCTTCATTTTTGTACTCTAGTTATGATCAGGTCATTTACTCGGGCGTGTGTCCCAAGCTATTGTATTTACTTATTGTAATGTAGTATGTAACTTACTGAACTTATTGAATATTGTTGTAAGAGAGAGTTGACCGACAGCATATTCGGTCCCCTTATTGTATATTTGTTATGGATGAAATATAAGTCTTTTGGGTTTCCACTTTCTTTTCAAAGTTAGGTTGTTTAAATTCTTTTCTTAAATTATAATAAAACAAAATTTTTGGCAACCCGTTTTCTGAAATATTGGGTGGTTATCCCGTATACTTATTATATTGTTGCAATGATAAGAATGATTCCATCCATGATTCCTGTTATATTGGAGTATCGGGCTGGCCACCCCATATTTTGGTGAGCGGGGTGTCGCAGATGGTATCAGAGCATCAGGTTCTAGAGTCTTTAGGATCTATGTGGACTTGGCACGTTCTACCGTAGCGTTCTTTGATATAGAGCTTAATGTTAGGAATATTTTGATGCCTATGTTTGCGATCTTCTGCATATTAGATTGATTTAGATAGTATTTTAACTCTATTATTTCTTTATCTCAGATGCCGCCTAAGAGAGGCCGCCCCGCTAGAAGGAATAGATTCGTAGAATAGGATGTTGATCCTCCACCCCCGCCACAAGGAAATATAAATGGTGCTGATGTAGCAAACATTGTGGCCCAAGCGGTCAATGCAACGATGACTGTCGTGGTTCAGCAAATGCCACAAGCTCAACAACAACGAGCTCGAGAGGTACAAGCTCTTGCGGAACCATCTCCAAGGGAGAGAGTTAGAGAGTCCTTTTTAAAGGGCCATCCCCCAGAATTCCAAGGAGGTTCTGATGTCATAGTAGCTAATCAGTGGAAGAAGGATATGCAGCGCCATCTGCGAATGGTGGAATGTAGTGAGGAAAAGAAATCAATCCTTGTTACCTTCAAACTTGTTGGAGCTGCACTGCACTGGTGGGAGTCGATGACTACGCCGGAGCAGAGATATACTATGACTATTAATGATTTCTGGGTTTTGTTTGACCGAAAGTATTTCCCTCCCGCAGTTCATAGGGAGATGAGAAGGAAGCTTCAAGATGTGGTGCAAGGGGAATGGTCACTTACAGAATATGAAGAGGAGTTCACCCGGTTAGAAAGTTTTGTACCGAATGAGGTGACTCCAGAAGAGAGGAAAATATTGAAGTTCATGGGAGGTTTGCACTGGAGGATACAACAATATTTGCTGGGTAATCCAACTTTGCAGACTTTTGGGGATGTGATGATTGCGGCATTGCTTCATTGCCAAGAACATCAGTTGTTTATTCAAGGTAGCAAGAAGGCTACAGTGATGGGACAAGCAGGAAAACTCGGAGACAATGGGATAGGAGGAGGAGTATTACCCTCGTCCCAATCTTCGGGGAATAAATAAAGAGAAAGGGATCCCCATCAAGGGAACTTGTCTAAACGACAACGTTTTGGTGGGTTCAATGTTGGTGGCAATAACAATAGGCACGGTCAGGGTGCCCCACAATAACAAATAGGTCAGGGTGGTCATGGGGGCAGAGGCCATCCAGGCCAAGGTGTTACCCGATCGAAATCAGGAGAATATGACGGTTCGGTGCTTCCAATGTGGGGATACGGGTCATTACAAGAGGGAGTGTCCTCAGTCAGTTGGGGGACAGCTTCCTAGGGTTCCAAAACAGCCACAGGCTCAGTTACCGCCGCAGGTGCCTAATCTAGTTGGCCCTCCGCAACAAGGGCGGCTACGGTATGGTCGTGTTTACCACATTCAGGAGGTTATGCTTCCTCCGTCTCCGCCCGTGCTGCCAGCTATTGAGGGTAAGTTTCTTATTAAGGGGCATATGGGTCGTGTATTGTTTGATACGGGTGCGACGCACTCATTTATTTCTAGAAGTTTTACTCAGTCTACAGAGTTGATAAAATCTGCAGAGAGTACCTTCACTATTGTTGAATCTTCTATGGGTGATGGTTCACTCATTTTCTTTGTTTGTAAACAAATGGGAATAAATCTTGGTAATTTGTGCTTTGAGGCCGATTTACTCGTCCTGTATATGGTCGGGTATGATCTGATTTTGGGTATGGATTGGCTAGTGAAGTATCATGCGATAGTTAATTGCTATGGGAATTGAATAAGGTCACCATCCGGAATAAATACCCGTTGCCTCGGAGCGATGATATGTTTGATCAACTTAGGGGAGTGTCATACTTATCTAAGATAAATTTGAGGACGGGGTATCACCAGTTGAGGATACGAGAACAAGATATGTCCAAGACTGCTTTCCTAACGAGATATGGGTCCTATGAATTTTTGGTTATGCCCTTTGGACTATCCAATGCTCCCGCCGTGTTTATGGACCTCATGAATAGAGTATTTCGAGACTTCTTGAACCAGTTTGTTATCGTGTTCATTGATGACATTCTAGTGTACTCACGAACAGAATCCGATCATACTACCCACTTACGATTGGTTCTGCAGAGGTTAAGGGATCACCAACTATATGTCAAGTTCGAAAAGTGCAGTTTTTGTTGCAGGAAGTACGATTTCTGGGTCATATTGTGATGGCCCACGGTATTTCAGTTGACCCAAGCAAAGTTGTTGCGGTAAAGGAGTGGGTCAGCCCCCGACACCTACCGAGATTCGTAGTTTTCTGAGTTTAGCGGGTTATTATTGCCGATTTATCAAGGGTTTTTCTAAAATTGCTATCCCTTTGATAAATTTAACCCGAAAAGGGGTGAGGATTGTTTGGGATAGTTCTTGTCAATCAGCTTTTGACGAGCTCAAGGATAGGTTGACTTCTGCTCCAGTCCTTGCGTTACCAAGGCCAGGATTGTAATATTTAGTCTTTACCGACTCATCTCTACAAGGATTGGGAGATGTACTTCAACAAGAGCGATGGGCTATTTCTTATGCTTCTCGCAAGTTAAAGCCCCACGAAAAGAATTATCCGATGCATGACTTGGAACTTGCCGCAGTAGTTTTTGCCTTGAAGATTTGGAGGCATTATCTCCTAGGGGAGAAATTTAGTCTTTTCACGGACCATAAATCGCTGCAATATTTATTTTCACAAAAAGATTTAAATATGTGACAACGCCGGTGGTTGGAGTTTGTGAAAGACTATCAATTTGACATCCACTATCATCCGGGCAAGGCGAATGTGGTAACAGATGCTTTGAGTAGAAAACCCGATGGGGAGTTAGAGGAGGTATGGAAAAATAAATGGAAGGAGCTTAGTCAAGAGGACGCGGATGCTAGGGCGTTCATGTCAGTGATGACCATTACGCCTACTATTGTGGCAAGGGTTGTAGAAGCTCAAGGAAGGGACAAGGGTTGTCAGGACCATATACGCCAATTGTTAACCGAGGGAGCTGAATCTTACTCGATAAGTTCAGAGGGTGGATTACGTTTCCACGGGAGACTTATCATCCCGGATGAAGGGGATTTGAGATGTGCCGTGATGGCTGAATCTCACGGGTATAAATTTACAGTGCATCCTGGTGGGGACAAGATGTATCAAGACATGCGCCGTCAGTATGGGTGGCCAGGCATGAAGCGGGATATTTTTGAGTTCGTATCCCAATGTACAACTTGTCAATTGGTCAAGATAGATCATCAGCGATCGACGGGTTTATTGCAACTGTTGGAAATACCGGTGTGGAAGTGGGAGAGTATATCGATGGATTTAATCACGGGCTTACAAACGTCAGAAAGTGGTCACGATTCTATTTGGGTTATCGTGGATCATTTGACTAAGTCGGCACATTTCCTATCGGTACACACCGATTGTAATACTGCTCGCTATGCCCAGTTATTTATTGCGGAGGTTGTTAGACTCCATGGGGTGCCCTTAAATATAATCTTCGACAGAGACAAGATTTTTGTTTCCCACTTTTGGCGAAGTTTCCAAGAGGCTATGGGAACCGAATTGAAGCTAAGAACTTCTTATCACCCTCAGATCGATGGGCAGACAGAAAGAGTCAACCAAATGTTGGAGGATATGCTCCGAATGTGTATACTTGATTTCAAGGGTAGTTGGGAACAATATCTCCCTTTAGTCGAATTTGCTTATAACAATTCGTACCAAATCACTATTGGGATGGCACCCTATGAAGCCCTTTATGGTAGGGCATGTAGATCACCCACTTATTGGTTGGAGGTGGGCGATAATAAGTTTTTTGGACCTGAAATGATCCAGGATACTTCTTCCAAAATTGAACTCATCCGGAATCGCATTCGGATAGCTCAAAATTGCCAAAAGAGTTATGCCGATGCGAATAGAAGGCATATAGAGTTGGAAACTGGGGATCAAGTCTTGGTGCAAGTGTCACCAATGAAAGGTATAAAGCGATTCGGGAAGAAAGGAAAGCTTGCGCCGCGTTATGTTGGACATTTTCCTATTATTGCCAAGGTAGGTCCAGTGGCGTATCAACTTGCCTTACCGGAACACTTACAACAAATCCATGATGTGTTTCACGTTTCCTCTTTGAAGAAGTATAAGAGGTGTGAAGGTGCCCTTTGGCATATTCCTTATGAGGATATCGATTTGCAACCTGATATTTCATACGAAGAACAATCGGTTGCAATCTTAGAGCAAGGGGAGCGTCGATTGAGGTCTTGAGTGGTGCCCTTGGTGCGAGTCCAATAAAGCCATCGCAACGCCAAGGAATCGACGTGGGAGCGTGAGGATGACATGCGGGAAAAGTATCTGCATCTCTTCTTGCAAGGTACACTTGAATTTTGAGGGCAAAATTCCCTCATAAAAGGGGGGGGGGGGGGGAGTATGTAACAACCCTCGCTTTTGAGAACTGATTTTATATTAATTTACTATATGAAGTAATTATAAAAAATACGGATGATGGAGTAAATATGAACTAATTGAAATAATTGAGCATATTTACTGAATTGTTGCATATTTACTGCATGTGTATGTAAATATCATCATGTTACGTTTTATAGTGTCATATGCTTTAAATGACACTTATGGTTTAAATGAAATCGGAACTTGAAATGACTTATAAAATCTCCAAATGATAATTTGGAGGGCGTAGTTAGTCCCGAAATGTGAAAGATAGTCGAAATAAGTGCCATATTGTATTTTTATGTTTTGGGCACTTTTGACTGGTTATTGCTTAAATGTGTAGTTGCGAATCATTTTAATGTTGTATTAACCATTTAAGTTGGGAATTTCAGACTAAAGGCACGATTTAAGTCTTGCATTTCATATATTTCTCTTAAGGGCATTTACGAAACCTAGAGGGAGATAGAGAAGAAAAGAATTGTGGAGAAAAGATAGGAGAAAAAAGAGATTGAAGATTTGGGATTGCTTCTACCAAGAAAAAATCTGAGATTTCCACCTTAAGGCAAGTTTTCTACTTGCTAATATACGGTTTAAGATGAGTAAATTGTGTGATAGTTGTGTATTAGAATCAAATGAATAAATGTGGATTTTATGGTGTTTAGACCCTAATCATGGTTTATGTTGATGATATTGTGGATTATGGTAGTTGCTAATCATGTAGGATGGTTTGGGGTAGTTTAATGTTGATGGGTGTGTGTAAAAATGGAGAAGATTTGAGTTTTGGGGAAAATCTAGGGTTCATAACCCGTAGCCCCATCCTTGGCCAAATCGCAGGGGCGAATCGATTCGGCCCTAGGGCGAATTGATTCGCTTAGAGGTCAAATTACAAGTCTGCAAGACCGAATCGATTCGGGTTAAGGCCGAATCGATTCGGCCAAGGCAGAAACTGGAATTTGTCCTCCGAATCGATTCGCTTTTGGGCGAATCGATTCGTTGCTTGGGGCGAATCTATTCGGAAACCTTGTTGTTTTGAGTTATTTTTCTAACTCAATTTTGACCCTTTTCTTTTAGGTTTAGGACTTAAGAATCTTCTTGTATGAAGTAAACTTAGAGTCCTAGATGAGTTGGGTAACTACCCTAGAATAGAAATGCATTAGATGGGGGTCATTTCGGGGACTTACTAATAGGTGATAAAGTGTTATTTTCCTTAGTAAGTTAGCTTGAGTTTAGGAGTTGTATAGCTATAAATTGGGGGACTTTAGGGGCCCTATGAAGGTATATAAAACCTTGTGACTTGTAGAAATATTGTGATCCCTTGGAGACTAATTCGGGAATTAGTATACGATGAATACTAATGATGATGTTAATGATTATAGTTTCGGATAAAATAAAACATGCACATGGCAAATGGAAATGAAAATGAAAATGGTAATGATTATGGTAAATGATAATTTACTTAATCATGAATATGATAAATGATAATTTACTTAAACATACCTTTCTAAATGCTATCATAGGGGAAGTACGCGCATGAGGTGATGTCCCCTAACTATTGAATGCAGGGAGACTATAGTCCTCGGCCATATGATCGGTTATTATGTATGTTTTCTGCGATGGTGAGGTAATTTCGGGTGTGATTATGACTCTCCCGCAGGCATATGGCCACTTTCCGACGTTGCGATAGGTGCCCAGGTGGTCTTGGTTAATAAGCCCTGGAAGATGAAAGTCATTTAAGGGCGTGTCCAGTGGGGAAACCCGGAGGAACGGTCTTAGAATCGTTATATGTATACGAATATAACAATTCTTAATCAAGTGCGACTTGATGTATGATAAATTCCACAAAGAGCATATAACAGTGATTGTATTCCTAATAAGGAGTGGAATGCCACAAAGAGCATATGTTAGTAATTATATTCCTGATAAGGAATGAAAAGATGAAATGAAATGGTGAAAAATGATGGAGGCTTTTAATTAATAATGTTTATTCATATCCTCTTGCATAACTAAATAAAATTTATAATCATTTAAATTGTCTTAGTTTATGCTTTGAGATTATGTTTTTAGAATCTCATATTTATCATTCATGATTAACTGTTCATAATTGTCATACTTTTTATTCATCTAGTGATCATATAAAACCGGGCCCTGACCCGTTCATATTCCTTATTGTGCATGAATCCTGTATTTGCTCAGGTGCTCCGTCGCAAGGACACCCGTATTGATTTTCTATTCCGGTGTTTTTGGGGAGCTGTGATACTTTGCGGATATTACGGGATATTTTGTTGTACACGCCTTCATTTTTGCACTCTAGATATGATCGGGTCATTTACTCGAGCGTGTGGCCCAAGCTATTGTATTTACATATTGTAATATAGTATGCAACTTACTGAACTTGTTGAATATTGTTGTAAGAGACTGTTGACCGACAGCATATCCGATCCCTTTATTGTATATTTTTTGTGGATGAAATATAAGTCTTTTGGGTTTCCACTTTCTTTTCAAAGTTAGATTGTTTAAATTCTTTTCTTAAATAATAATAAAATAAAATTTTTGGCAACCCGTTTTCTGAAATATTGGGTGGTTATCCCGTGTGCTTATTATATTGTTGCGATGCTTAGAATGATTCCATCCATGATTCCTGTTATATTGGAGTATCGGGCTGGCCACCCCATATTTTGGTGAGCGGGGTGTCGCACCATCCTATCTACTTAAACACACCATCTACACAATTTGAGCAATACAAAAAAACATAACAATTAAAAAAAGCATAAGAAGAAGCAAATGCGTATCTAGAAGGCATAACAAAAAAAAAAAAAAAATCACACAGCAAGAAAACAAATTCAACAAAAGCACCAAATAAAAAACGAACTACATTCAATCAAATTATAGTAATAGTGTCATAAAAATCAATTATATTTATCCCCACCCCCAAATCCGCCTCGAAATCGACAATGTAAATGAACCCCACTGTTTATGGTCACTACCCATGTTCATAAATCAATTGAACTCATTAATGATAAGCTCCCGTTTCAGCGAAGTGCTCATAATTTCAAAACAAATATGAAATTTCAAAGTGCCACACTAGAGGAAGTAGCGATTCATATCAGTGGTGGCAGAAGGAAGAGAATCAACTACCCAAGAAAATATTTTGTTGGCTTGTCCAAAATAATACATTTCTACATATACTCCCAAATCATCATCATAAAAAATGAAGTTCATATATGTTTTGTTGTTTCAAAAAGAATATATATATATAGAGACACACACACACAATAAAGGGTAAGGGAAAGGACAATATTAAAAGTGAAAATGAAATAAATGAAAAGCTTAACCATTAAAGATTTAAATTGAAAGGACATCTATTAAAATGGAAAACTTGGATGAGAGAGCGAAAGAGGCAGATGGAGAGAGAATTTGAAGCATCAGGAGGAGAGAAGAAGGATCAATACATTAATTGGCTTGTCGCTTGTCAACTTGAGAATTGTTTTCAACAGTTTGGAGCTCCATAAAAGGGGAAGAGATTCGAGAATAGGATTAATAGACACCTGTAAAATCACTAATATTGGATCACACCTTCTATTAATTAGATGATACACGTGGCAACAAACAAAATGCAAACACCATATATATATATATATATATATATATATATATATATATATATATATATATATATATATATATATATATATATATATATAAAGAGAGAGAGAGAGAGAGAGGGAGGAAGACTCACCTACATCATGATGCATACATCACTCCATACATCACACCTAATACTAGGTCTTAAAAAATATTTTTTCCAAATTTTTTATCTTTATCTTGAAAATAACATTCCAATCAACCTATATTCAAAAAATTAGGTCAAAATACATTTTGTAGCGATTTTAAAAAATTCACAAAAAACTGCTGGCGCAGACCCTTATAAATAAGGTATTTTTAATGATTTTTAAAAAATAGCTACAAAATGTATTTTGATCTAATTTTTTCTACAAGGGTTTATTGGAAGGTCAATTCAAAAAAAAAATATTTAATTTTTTTTTTTAAGGCCTACAACTAGGTACATCACACCTAATTCTAGGGCCTAAGAAACCTTTTTTTTCAATTTTTTATTTTTCTCTTGAAATTGACCTTCCAATCACCCCATATTCAAAAAATTAGGTCAAAATACATTTTATAACTATTTTTGAAAAATCCACCAAAAACTATTGACGCACACACTTATAAATAAGGTATTTTGAGCTGTTTTTTTGTGAATTTTTTAAAATAGCTAAAAAATTGTATTTCGACCTAATTTTTTGAGCATGTGTTTATTGGAAGGTTAATTTCAAGAGAAAAATAAAGAATTTGAAAAAAAAAGTTTTTAGAGCCTGCAAGTAGGCATGATGTAAGTGAGTCTTCTCCTATATATATATATATATATATATATATATATATATATAGAAGGCTCACCTACATCATGCTCTATACATCACTCATGCATCACGCCTAATTCTAAGCGCTAAAAAACTTTTTTTTTAAATTTTATATTTTTTCCTTGAAATTAACCTTCCAATCAACCCATATGCAAAAAATTAGGTCAAAATATATTTTGTAGCTATTTTTAAAAAATCCACAAAAATCTGCTAAAAATATATTTTGACCTAATTTTTTGCATATGGGTTTATTGGAAGGTTAATTTCAAGGGAAAAATATATAATTTGAAAAAAAAAATTCAATGGCCTAGAATTAGGTGTGATGTATAGTGCATGATGTAGGTGAGCATTCCTCTCTCTCTGTCTCTCTCTCTCTCTCTCTCTCTCTCTATATATATATATATATATATATATATATATATATATATATATTAGGTATGTGTGTTGTAAAGAGGTGGAAGGGAGGTCTAAACTAAATCACTCTAAGAATGGATTAATTCAAATAGACAATTTGAAGAATCGAACTAAATAAAACCATGTGCTTCCTTAATACAAACACATCTTGTAAATTACGGATTATAAGAAGCTATAAATTACTTTTGTACAAAAATTTGCACTTTAACTTTCTCATTTTCCTTGATTTTTAGTCGTCGCCTAATATTAAATTTTAGTCGTGCAACTGGCCAATGATAATTTGCCTTAAAATGGCGCCATTCCATCTTCTTTACAAGAACTTGCCGACAATAGAAAGAATGTTCAATAGTTAATTGAAAAATGAAAATGTATTGTCAGAAGCAAATGTGGTAAGTGAAATAAGATTTGTATTGTCAAAAGTAAATGTTATTTTGATAATAGTGCTTCATGCTTGATAAATAAAACATTGCTTCAGCAGGAGACATTTTTATTTAAACAATCAAATTATGTTTGATTAAATTCATCTATCTGCGTGTTACAGTGGTGGCCGTAATAATGAAAATAATTTATGTCTAATACAGTGGATTCTTGACATAACACTTATTATTAAACATAACTTATGTATAATAATGAAAGTCATTTGCTTAATTTTGTAATTTATGATAAAATTACTATTCATCATTCATCATTCTCAATTACTAAATTACAATTGAATTGAATAAATAAATAAACAAGTGAAGACCTCTTAATCTTGACTATGGACAACCCTCACAATATCTTTTATGAGCCAAGTATGATTGTACAGTAATAATTTTACAAGATATGTGAAATGAAATTATTTTCTTTTTTTTATTCTTTAAGGTTGTAGGTTGTAATACATCAGGTTTAAATTACAGCATTGTCAATGTCATGGAAGCTGAGGCAGATGATCAAATGTAACAGTAACATATCTGATGTGGCACAGCAATTTACTTTAATAGTGTTGGATCGGTAAAGTAAGGGGGGTTCAGATTCATTCGCTTTAGGTACTAATAGATTTTCCAAATAACCATTATGGTGGGCATTGGTGTTTTTGGAACCCAATGAAGTCAAATTCAAATATTTTCAATCCAAAAGTTTTAAACTTGGAACGACTTTGAAACATGGAATTGAGATTGAGGTTTCCAAACACACTCGTAGTATTATTTGATCCGATGATTATCCTTCAAGCATTAAACAATATTTGTTTGAGAAGAAATGGCAGCTAGCACTGAATATTGTGGTTGTGGGCAGCAGCACATCCACGTGCAAAGAGGCAAAAAAAGCTCATGTTATACTGAGAGCCCTTAAAGTTTGCTGCATATTCACCCACCTCTTCACGCTTGCCATACACAAGAAGGTTGGTAATTAGATAAACTTGAACGACAAGCTCTCTATCTCACTTGTTGCAACTTCTCCACAAAAGAGCAGCGATGATGAAAATAATTCTTTTAGTGGCACTGGCAGTAACAATGGCCCATCACCCACGGAAATATGTCTCTCTCACCATTAGCTCCATCTCCATAACTCTCAGTATAGTAAAATTTAGGCATAATTATACCTATTATCTCAAAACAAATAAAATTAAGATAATAAATTATACAAATAATATATATTAATTTTTTTCCTATCCAAATTAAAATTATTTTATTGCTTTTATTTGTCATAATAATTTTAGTTTGAATTGTAAACTTTTTAGGATTACTATTCTTATCAAAGTTAGCATTCCCATTAGTAGCCTATAAAAAGCAATGCAAGTCATTATTATCATCATCATCATCTTTGCCTTAATCCCATCATACGGAGTCGACCACATGAATTCGTCGTTTCCATTATAATCTGTTATATGTATTATTATCACTCAAGTTTAATTCCTTAAGATCTCTCCTAATAATTTCCTCTCACGATAGCTTAGGGCGACCTCTGTTTCTTTTACCCTCTATTTTCACAAATCTTCCTCTTGTGATACGGGCATCTATTGATCTACGCAACACATGTCCGTACCACCTAAGTCCACATTCTCTTAATTTATCGTGAATGGGAGCTACTCCTAACTTTTCTCAAGTATTGATTTTTAATTTGGTCATTTCTAGTAATTCCTATCATCCGCCAGAACATCCTCATCTCACTAACATGAAGACTTTGTTTATGTTTCTTCTTTAACCCCAACACTCTGCTCCATACAAAGTCGTTGCCTAACAACTGTTCTATAATATTTTCCTTTTAATTTATTAGTTATCCTCTTATCGCATGACACTCCACTCGCTTGTCTCCATTTCATTTAACCAGTTGATATTCTATACGTAACATCCTCATCAATATCCACATTACTTTGTAATATTGAACCTAGATAACGAAATTTATTAGTTTGGTTTATCAATTTTTTTCAATCTTTAACATTATGTTACTCGACGCCTCATTATTAAATTTACATTCCATAAATTCCGTTTTATTACTACAGATTTTTAGTCCCTTAGACTTAACGCTTTTCTCCAAGTATCTACTCTCATCGCTAAGTTTTCCTTTGAATTGTCTATTAAAACTATATCATCCGCAAACAACATACACCATGGGACATCTTCTTGTATGTCCTTAGTAATCTCATCCAAAACTACGACAAATAAATAAGGACTTAAGGCCGATCCTTGATGTAAACGCACTTTAATCGCAAAGTCATTAGTTTCTCTACATATAATCCTTACTCTAGTCTTTGTGTTATCATACATATCTTCAATAACTTTAATATAACTCATAGGAATTTGTTTCCTCCTTAAAGCCCACCAAAATATATCCCTAGGTACTCTATCATAAGCGTTTTCTAAATCTATAAAGACCATATATAAGTTTTTATTCTTACTTCTACATTTCTCCATTAACTGTTTTAATAAGTAAATAGTTTCTGTGGTGGATCTCCCTGACATAAATCCAAATTAATTTTCCTAGATAGTTGACTCATTTCTTAATCTTTGTTCTATAACCTTTTTCCATAATTTTATAGTGTGACTCATCAGTTTGATTCCTCTATAATTACCGCAGTTTTGTATATCCCCTTTATTTTTATACAACAGTATTATTGTGCTTTTCATCCACTCATTTGACATATTTCCTTCCCTTAAAATTTTATTAAACAAGCATGTTAACCATTTTATCCCTAAACTTCCAAGGGTTCTCGACACCTCTATGGGTATTTTATACGGACCAACTGCTTTATTCTTTTCCACTTTTCTTATTAATATATCTACTTCTTTTTCAGTAATTGGACATATACTACACCAAAAACAACAATTAGGCACACCCTAATATTAAAAATCTGGCACGATTTAAAACTGTGCCAAAATTTGGCATGTTTTAATGACAATCTGACACACTTTAAAAGAGTGCCAAAATTTGGCACTATTTTAAAGTGTGCCAAAATTGAATACACTTAACTAAAATATAAAATACCTTTAAAAAATCATTATACTAACTTTTGGTTCCGATCTCTCACTCCCGCGCACCCTTTAACCCTACCATCTCTCTCCTTCGTCGCTCTCTCTCTCTCTCTCTCACCACGTCTCCTCTTCTCCATGAGGTATGCATATTAAATCCTAATTTTTGGTTCATTTTAAATTTTTTAAACCATAATGGTTCAATTTACATTTTGGTTCAGAGTTTAGATCATGACGGATTGCCCAACCCTTGCTCCACTCTTAAAAAATCACGTTCAAAGGTCTTACAATATATTTCTCATATTCATTTTACGTTTTGGGGGACTCTGATGCTTATTATTTATAATTTTCATGTATGCTAGAGTTTGAGGTGGAATTAAGAACTATGGTTTGGATTTTATATATTGTTTATTATATTACACATTTTTGTATTTTTTGGTTTTATATGCGACTTATTATATTGCAAATTCAAGTGCTTTTATGAATGTCTGATTCATCTTTTATAGTTTATTTTGGTTTAATTGTGCTAATTTGGTCTCTCAAGGTTCATATATTTTTGTAGTGTTGTAAGCTAAAAATATGTCGAGCTTATCTTTTTTATAACATGAGGGTTTATGGCTATCAACATGGTGAATCTTAGAGCCTGTTTGATTTGCAACTATAATTCTGTTTTCTGTGTTTAAATACAATTCTGATAAAAAAAAATCGTTTAGCAACCTGTTTTTAAACACAGAATTATAATATTTTTGTGTTATAATCAAGTTTTTCAAAAAACATGTTTATGGTGTTTTACAACTTCTATTTTTTATTTTTCAACTCAGAATTATTCATTCTTAATATTTTAATGCAGTTATACCTTAATATATAATATACATACATAATACATTAATATGTATGTAATTCTTATAAATAAAACATGTGTACGTGTACACAAAATTACGTATGGAATAATATAAAGTTAAATAATATTATCAATAGATACATGATACTTATATACATATAGTACATATGTATGAAAAAATATTATCAATTCATGTATATATATATATATATATATATATATATATATATATATATATATATATAATGCTCTTGTGCGGATTAATCCGCATTTTAAGAGTGCGGACATGACACGTGTCACCTAACGGTGCGCCTAAAAATTATCGCTTAAATTATAGACACACTATCTCCCTTTTCTGGGCTCACCGCCAGGTAACACATGTCCGGTCCGCATTCTTAAAATGCGGACTAGTCGGCACAAGAGCAGGACTGTATATATATATATAGTTAAACTCCCCAACATACCTAAAAATACATGATATTAAATGTACGTGTATATAATTTATGATGTACATTCATTTTCTATATACACGTACATTTAATATCATGTATTTTTAGGTATATTGAGGAGTTTAACTATATATATATATATATATATATATATATATATATATAGAGAGAGAGAGAGAGAGAGAGAGAGAGAGAGAGAGTCAAGCTCTCATACATACCTCAGTTTGAGGATCGCTGACGCGGACCAATTTTGATAAAATAAAAAAAAATATATATTTTTGAGTTGTTTTTTTATAGTTTTTAAACATTTCAGTAGAACCATAAAACAAATCAGCTCAAAACGAAATTTTTTACTATTTTAAATAAACCGATCAAACTGTCTATTTTTAACAGCTTTAAACTGACAAAGTTTTATCGATTTTTTTAAAATAGCAAAAAAATTCATTTTGAGTTGATTTTTTTTATGTTCCTACTGAAATGTTTAAAAACCATTAAAAAAATCAACCCAAAAATATTTTTTTACTATTTTAAAAAAATGGTCCTCAAACTAGGACCTCTCTCTCTCTCTCTCTCTCTCTCTCTATATATATATATATATATATATATATATATAGTTATTGTTAAACTTCCCAACATACTTCATTAAATATACCTAAAAATACATGATATTAAATATACATGTATATAATTTCTGATGTATGTATGTATATATTCATATATCATGTATGTATGAAAGTTTTATCTATGTTTACACACACACACACACACATATGTATGATATAAATATACATTTTTGTCAAAATTTCAAAAAAATGTATTTAAAAACAAGTCTACCAAACACACAACAATAATTATAAACACAAAAAAATGAATTTTAAAACCGTATCTAAAAACAATGTTTAAATCGAGTTTTCTGAATAGAGAACCAAAAGCGCCCTTAATTTCTTAATGTTTTGATTTAAACATGGGTTTGCTTTAATTACTCTCACTGTTTACTTTGTGCTAGATTTCTCTCCATGGAAATTTACTCTCAATGTTTACTTTAGTTTCTCAATAAAAAGGTAGTGAAAATGCCAAATTGGGTTTTGAGACTTAAAAATGCACAGTTGATTGATTAGTTGTGTTGTTGAGTGGGCTACAATTGAATATATTATCGAGTTTTTGATGGAGTGGGATACATTTGAGTTGGATATATTTTAATTGATTGAGTTTTTTTTTCTTTAATTTTATCAAGAAAGTGCATCTTCTCATCTAACATTTTTGTTCATGAATTAGATTTATTCTTCTAATATGTCTTTTTTTTATTTTTTTATTTTGTTGTTTGCAGTTTTCTTTGTTGATTCCGTCTCTCTGTCCACCATTCAAGGTATCCTCTCATAAGAAGTTTAACGAAATATAATATCCAATTTTGAACCATTATGTATTCCATCACAAATGCATACTTCAATTAGGTTTCCATAGTCATTGTGTTTTGTTGTGTGGTCCTCGAATAGTTAAAGAAAATGATATTGGACTTGATTTAGCATTTAGCTTTTATGTGGGAATTTTTAAACTTGGTTTCATATGCTTAGGATTCAATCTTCTTTTCCTTGGCGGCAAATAAGAGTTCTACTTCAACTAAAAAAGATGGGGTTCATTTATTTATATGTTCTTACATGGATAGTTGATTTATATCGCAATATACGGTAGATTCTTCTACAATGGATGAAGAATTCACCTAATGGATGACGATATCCCTACAAAGAATAACACAAAGGTTCTCGATAATAGCAACCTGGTGTTGGAAAATGTTAGAGAGATGTGGATAGAGGTGCCTAAGACTGGGAAAGGCAAGAAGAAAGCTTTTATCAGGTAAGGTCGACTTAACCGTATGCCTATTTTTAATGCTTTTATCAGCTTATTGTTACTTGGGATTTGAATGCATGCCTGTTTTTAATGGAGGGGGTGTTATAGAATCAACTCCTATTTTTAGGAACTCGGAACGCTACATATGTCATTCCACGAATATAATTGTATATGGTTGCCAAGCTTGCTTCAGAATAGTTGCCTTGTTCATAGATATAAGGATTATCAAATTAAGATCATCTTCATCGTGAGGAAGACGACATGTTTTCCAATCAACACTAACAAGTTTAATTAAAGTTGTAGATCCCACTGCTGAACTCTTTTCAGAAGAGATTTAGGCCATTTATAAATTCTAAAACTATGCAAAAAGATAGTTTGAATGATGGATTTAATGAGCTCCAACCTTCCAATAATTGATAACAATCTACCTTGCTAACCCTCCATTTTGGATTTAGCTCTATCAATAATTAATTGCAAATATCTTCTATTTGGTTTACCCCTAAAAATAGGAACTCCCAGATAGATGAATGGAGAAGATCCCTCTTTAATCCCTAAATATTGAGAGAGAGACGCTTTCCTATGCTGAGCTCCCTTGCCAACGAACACTCGGCATTTATTATTGTTTCTTCTGGCCAAAACTAATAGCATATATGTCAAACACCTCCATTATACTCTTCAAAGAATCGATGTCACCTCTACGAAAAACCTTGATATCATCAATATAGATGAGATGACTAGGGGCTTTAAATCCTCTTGGAGAAGAAATGTTTTGAATTTTTCCTTCTTCAACGTTCATAAGAATCCATCTACTTTAACACATCTTCATAAATGCAGAATAGGAGGGGAGATACGGAGTCTCCTTCCTCACACCTATAGAACAATTAAAGTAACCACCTGTAGTACCATTCATAAGAACAGATAGCTTAGTAGACTTGACGATATAATTAATACACTGAATAAATTTATCAAGGAAGCAAAATGCAGATAAAGATTGAAGGCTATAGCAAATTCGGTACCAATGTTGCAACCATAAGATTTATAGTCTAGAAGGTTATAGCATTTACATGCAAAGGAAATGGAGTGGGATATATTTCCCCCAGTTATGAAACCAGTTTGGTTATCAAAGATGAAATTACCAATAATAGGTTTTAGTCTATTGGCCAAAATCTTTGCAAAGATCTTAAAATCAAAGGTCGCCATGGCAATAGGTCTGAAGTTTGCTAACGAATCAGCTTCTTCCACTTTTGGAATTAAAACAACATGATTAGCATTGAAACGTGGAAAAATCCAACCATGAATGAAGAAACTTTTAATGGCTTTGCAGATATCCAAACCAACTATAGAGCAACATTTCTTAAAGAAAACACCACCAAAACTATCCGGTCCAGGAGATGAATTGGCATTCATTGAGAAACTGTGTGCTTGATCTCATCACCATCAAGAATAATAGTGAGGCAATCAATCTTAAAAGAGGAAACTAACTTAGGAACAATAAAGAATACATTGCTATTTGAAGAAACTCCCAGATCAGCCGAGTAAAGATTAGTTAAATAAGAGACAATATGATTCCTAACTATCTCTTGATAAGTGGTAGATAAGAATACATTAGGGTCTGCTTATGAATAAAAGTTTCTTAATACTCTTTGTGGATTTTGTAATCTGTTATTTATGTTTATCGTTTTGAAATTTCAGCCTTAGATTCATTTTCTTGGTATATTTGAGCCTTCTTTAAGGTTTGGTAGATACCACCCTGTTTAAAGTTCTCTGTTTAATAGTTAAGCTTTTTTATAGTTTGATGTAAAACTTCAATACATTTAGACAACTTTATTAGTTTATCATTTAATGCATTTTATTGTGAATATGTTGAATCGTAAATAATGCATTAGACAACTCCGTTTTTGTGTTTGATCAAAGATGAGTCGTCAGATCTACAGAGCTGCAAGGTCTCTTATTTGGGTTTCCAAGCAGACTCATCCAGAGGGTCGAGCTATAGCAGCAGCAACAGCAGTTTTGCTGAGGAGAAACGGGTCATCTGTAGCTTCTTATGCGCGGGCCAGTTCTCGAAACGCATCAGGATGGATTACTAGGGCACTTGCCCTTCCTGCAGCAGCTTACATGCTTCAAGAGCAAGAGGTGCATGCTGCTGAGATAGAGCATTCTTTAATTGCTATCAAGTCTGATGGAGTGCATAGAGGGGCTTGATAGAAGAAATCATATCACGTTTTGAACGTAAAGGTCTTAAGCTTGTAGCCATTAAAATTGTGGTTTCCTCAAAGGGGTTCGCTAAGAAACATTATCATGACCTCAAGGAAAGACCTTTCTTTGATGGCCTGTGGGATTTCCTAGGCTCTGGCCCAGTTGTTGCTATGGTCTGGGAAGGCGAGGGAGTGATAAAATACGGCCGAAAACTGATTGGCGCCACAGATCTACAGCAATCAATTGGAAGAAATATCATCCATGGGAGTGATGGCCCTGACTCAGCTAAGGATGAAATCAACCTATGGTTTAAACCAGAGGAGTTGACTAGTTACACAAGCAATTCTGAGATGTGGCTCTATGGAGACAACTGATCGTAATTTTGTTTCTTCCGGCAACTTAGGGCCCCCATGCTAACTAGTGGGGTTAGACAGCAGTTATCAGAATAAAATGCTACTTTTTTTACCAGAGTGATTAGGGGCAAAAACTGAAGCACTTCAATAATTCAGTTTCTGTCTTTATTGTCAACTTTAATTTATGCACTTTATAACACTTCTATACCACTATATCTATCAATTTATATATCTTTGCTAACTTTGAGCCATTCTAGATTGAAACATGGGTTTTCTGCATTGTTGATGAATGCAGGTCTTATAAACATGAGGAATATTCACTATTCGGAACTCTTCAGTTGTAAGAATCCATACATAACAAGTGGTTAGAAGAAGGTTAACTTATTTTCAAATCTCGATTTCAGAATTGTCTATGAACCTTTGTCTTCTCTCTGCTCTTATTTCTTTCGTAATGAGATGAACGCTCGAGTGATATTTAAAATATTGTTCTACAGTGATTCTCCTCGAGGCGCGTTGCGAGGTGTACGCTCAAGTGATATTTAAAATATAGCTCTACAGTGCCATTTGGCACGCGTATATATATATATATATATATATATATATAATGAGGAGTAAAAATTGTGCACTATTCCGTAAGATGATAACTTAATTAGGGGTCCTGATTGAGCCAACTCGCCATAGATCCAACGGTTGAAAATTTGAGCGTGAAAATTTCTTTCCTTCACACGCCGACTCATTCACGTTAGTCTCAAAGTACTGAACCTAAGAAAGTACGCCACCCTCTCTCTCTCTCTCTCTCTAACCTCAAAGCATTCCCCCATCTTTCTAACCACACGACTTCCGGCTTGACGAACCTTGAGGTAATCGGTTGAGGTTTTATTTTCTTTCTAGATCTGTCTTTTCTAGATTTGTTTTTATATACATATCAGACGCTTTTTTTCTTTGTATTTTAACACTCTTTGTGTGGGTAGGAGAAAATCACACCCTGTTTTTCTTGATGTTGATGTTGTGTAGGTTGTTTCTCCAGATTGTTTCTGAGGAAAATTTTTTGTGTTACTCAAGATCATCAAAAGGTTTATTTAATAACTGCCCATGAATGCCTAGGGTTTTAATCTTATACTTGGTTGGTTTAATAGTTAGGTTAGGAATAATATATTTTTCTTTCTTTTGCAGGTCATTTAGCAAAAAAAAATGTACATATCACACTCAAAGGTATACCAATCCATTCTTTTGCTTCAATTTCTGTAAGGCATAGAAAGTGTTCGATGAAATAACCCTATGACCATTGTTGACTTCATGAGATCTAAGATGGTGTTTGGAAAATGTTGGGGACTCTGGAGTTGTATTCTAATGTAATGTTAGTATGTTAGAAAAATTCCTTTGAGTTTCGTTTGTTTTATTACTTTTTTTCTTGATCTTGATGTTGATGTTCTGTAGGTTGTTTCACTTTATTGTTTCCGAGGATAACTTTTTGTGTTACTTTAAGGCATTCACTCTATTTGTGTTTTCCATGTTTAATTAAGAAAAATATATTTTTTCATATTTTTTATCGTTTTCTTTGTAAATTGGTTAACAGGAATGTAATACCTCGTATATTTTTGGAATAAAATAAAGATTTAATAAGGATTAAATTAATTCGGTGAAATTAATTAATTTGGGATTTTGAGTAATGTAACTCAATATTATTTATAAAGAGGGACATCGCCGGAATTTGCGTTTATTAGACCCATTAATGATGAGGTTCATACACATGGGACTAATTCCAGTTGGGCTGCCCACTTTTAGATAATTTTTTTTGGGGTCCAAAGCTTTTCTTGATTCATATCACGTGGCATTGATGAGTCACCTTACACGCTCGAGGACGAGCTTTTTCGAAGACGAGGAAAATGATTTGTATTGGTGACACGTGGCGCATGGTTGTGCTCCCGGAAGAACACTATCTTTTTTTCTATTTTTAGTTTAGGATATTATTGTCATTTTCTTTTATTTTTAGTATTTAATTAGTTTCCAAATATGTTTGGGGCTAATTAGTCAATTTTAGTTATTTGTTGCCCTTTTTAGTCTTTTTGGATCTTAGCTTAGTCAGCAAGCTAATCTCCCCTATAAATAGATCGTTGGCCTTCATTTGTAAGGAGACTTGAATATTGACAATTGAATATAGAGAGAAAGAATTTCTTTTTCTTAATTTAGTTTTATTTGGTGTGTAGTGTAACAATAAACGCTTACGCATTCTTGATTCACATCAGGTAATGATGGAAATTGTCCCTATTTTAGGGCTTTATTAGTTATTTTATTTTGTTATTGTATTTTTCTTTCTTTTGCTTTGTTATTTAGAGGTAAGGAGTAGTAATGGCATTATTATAATTACTGCCTTAGCTTGGAGCTTACGCTACACCTCCCCTTTAAATACCCACTTGTAAGCCTCATTTGAGGTAGACTTGAATTTTGAATTAGAAAATAGTAATTCTCTCTCTAAAGTGGTGTTTAGATATTTGTAGGAGCCTTTTGACATGTAGTTTACGTCAGGCGTCAGAGCGGATGTCGCTCCACATTAGTGTTGTTGTATCAGTATATTTTTATTATCAAAATCGTACGCTACTATCAATGGCTCCACGAAGATCCGAACAACTATACGAGTGTGACACCCCGACTAATTAAACACCGGGTAGCTACTCCTTTATAAAATTAATTCAAAATGCCAAATTGGCTCAGTTAATAGCATCACTGTCGAAAACATTTTAAAGATTACTAACCACCTAGTATTTAAAAAGTAAGTGCCGAATTTTATTAAATCTGATTAACATGCAACAAAAGTAATGAAGAAATAAATAACACCATTCACCATACTGAAGTGAAATGAATAACCATCACAAAATGTAAATAAAACCTGGAGGAAAAACTCCTCAATACAAATCCCACAACTGATAAGTAAACTGAAATAAGTAACTAAAACTGAATACTGAGCAATACATGCTAGAGTCTGAAAACTGAAATGTAAAAATGTCTAATAGAATTGGGCAACATGCCCTACAACTGATAGATGCTGAGACTGGAATCCAAATGAGAGAAGCGTCTACATGCAAATCCCTGTAGCTTCCACAAACAGCTACAGCTCGTCACCTGAATGAGAATCCTATGCTTGGTGTCCTTGTGGCTGGGCACCTAAAATGGTTTTACAAAAAAAATATTTGGAAGCAAATGGGTCAGAGCCCGAAAGTGGAAGTCATTTTAAAAACCTGCAAGTGCTTTAAAAACATTTAAAACATTAAATGCAAAGTACATGTTAGGACGTGCACTCACATTAAATTCTCACCTCTCGACTAACTGTGCACTCCTAACGTAAGTACCCATCTATAACTACCCTTTCCACTAGCTGAGTGACAACGTAACTAGCTAGACTACCAAAGGTTCTACCCATTTTACTCGGTTCCAATTAACATAACAACGCTCGTAATTAAATAGAGGTTTAACGTAAACTCAGTTACTAAATATGCCATTGATATAATTATCAGTTAACTCGTTATATTCTCAAAACAATACCGTAATATTTTACAACATTAACATGAGGATTTCTATAAATTTAATGTATATTATTCACATCATAAATATACGATACAAGCACCCCGCAATCTAAGCTATGGTGCACACATACTCTGCTATCCATCCCGGTACATCACGTACATAAGGATCACATATTCCGAATCTCTCAGGAATAGTTCAGATAACACAAATCACAAATAGTGGAGGCGAACACAGTCACCATCACATGGGTCACGCACATACCTACGCTCCCATGGTCAGCGGACTTATTAATATCACAATAAGTCTTTCTATGACCTATGTTCATCAAGGTACCAGTCTATATCCCCCCCGTAGGCACACAAGGATTAGAGGGTCCTAAGCGAACGAAACCTCCCGCGATAGCAAGTATGGTAGGTATGTCATACATACAATCCATATATCAATACTAAGTAAACACACATCTTAGTAATACCGTATTATATTCGTAGTACATATAGCACTCTCGTACTAATTATAATTATCACAACTTATCTCATTCCGGTTCATAATTATACGTGCCATAATTTATCCTCACATCGTAGTAGACACTCACGTCTCAACCCAAACGGTTCATTGGATATAACTCTAGTGTATGATTTACTCAACTCAATAACCCAAAAGTCCCAAATCAATTACTATATCATCAAAGGAATACTAACACTACCCTTGCACCAGTTCCCGGAACTCCAAAAGTCAAAACAGTCCAAAAAGGAACGAACTGCCAGCTCGTTAGAAGTCTCGTTCGAACGAGGCTTCGAACGAGTTTGGACTGTCAGGTCGTTAGAAGTCTCGTTCGAACGAGGCTGTTCGAACGAGATCCCAGTTCGTTCGAACGAACTGACCCTTCTAACGATATCTCGTTCGAACGAGATATCGAACGAAAACCCCCACTCGTTAATAACGACTGGTCAACTCGTTAGAAGCTCGTTCGAACGAGCTCGTTCGAACGACCTGGGGGCTGCTTCTAACGAGATGCCAGTTTCGGCCCAGAACTTCCCAAAAATCGTTTTTCACCATTTTTACTCCTCAAACCTCTTCTAAAATTCGTTCCCACAATATATTGAGTTCTCTAATCATCCTCAAACATGTTAAGGGGCTATACTAACATCATTAAAGGGTTTAATATCATCTAAACATCATTAAATCACAATTTCTACATTAATTTCCAATTTTCTTCAAGAACATAAACCCTAACTTTTTCTCATCATAAATTCCCAGATTTTAATTCGTTTATGCATCACCTAGATATGAAATCTCCGAAATTAAATCTCCCAACAATGTTTCTACATGCAAACCTATCCCAACATTCAATAATAACTTCAAATTTCATGGGTTTTCTTTTAATCTTTCAAGAACAATTAAGATTCTTCAATATCTAACATGGAAAAGACATTCTTCGAATTTAAATGAAATAAAGTCACTTGCCTTGGTTTGATTTCTGAATTTGGTGTGGATTCGGTGTAGAATTTCTGCAGAATTCCTCTCTCTCTCTCTCCTTCTCCAAGCTTTCTTCTCTAAAAGGCTATGGTGGCTAGGGTTTGGTTTGAGGGAACTTATGAAAACCTAATTAATAAACCTCCGTAGCTTGTTGGGTTAATAAGGGTTGGTTGGGGTCAATCCTTATCAGATTACAACTCTCAATTTTCGTCACTTTTAATTACCCAAAAATGCCAAATTACTAAAATACCCTTTATAGTGCCGGGATGGCCTAAAAATACCCGAGACCCAAACTATACCCCCGGCTAGTGTTTCCTGACTATCTCGACCCTTCCGGACGCGTTGGCGCACTCAAAACGACCATACGGATTATAGATTTTAAATTCACTTTTAATATCAAAATATTATACCGTGACGCGGCGGTCCCACGCGTCTCAACAAAATTTCTAAAATGCCGTATATAAATCCCACGACAAATTTTATAATACCAAGTACATATATAATCATATATGCACATAATCAAATACCAATTCGCATCACATTAGTATTATTATTAACCCGGATTAATTTCCAATTAATATGCAATTTAATTAATTAATCCCAAAAATAAATATAGCCAAAAGTACGGGGTATTACATACTTCCCCCCTAATAACTGAATTTCGTCCCGAAATTCGAAACTAGAAAGTACCTGCTAAAAACAGCTCTGGATAGCGTTCGCGCATCTCATCCTCGCGCTCCCATGTGGACTCCTCGACATTGTGATGTCGCCACTGAACACGCACTAACGGGACTATCTTTGACCGTAGTTTCCTCTCGCTTCGGTCCAAAATAGCAATCGGCCCTTCCTCATAAGAGCTATCCGGCTGGAGATCGATGTCCTCCACAGCAATGCGAGAATGAGCCAAATCATCCCTAAGGTATTTCCTCAGCGAGGAAATATGGAACACGTCGTGAATCCGATGCAAATGTTCCGGTAACCCGAGTCTATACGCAACCGGTCCGATCCGCTCAATAATAGGAAACGGCCCCACATACCTCGGTGCCAACTTCCCCTTCTTCCCGAAACGCATAATCCCCTTCATAGGAGATACCCTGAGCAAAACCTGGTCCCCCACTTGGAACTCCCTGAAAAACCTCTTCGCATCAGCATAACTCTTCTGCCTGTCTTGAGCTACCCGAATGCGACTCCGAATCAACTCAATCCTTGCCGAAGTATCCTGAATTACTTCTGGCCCAAGTAGTTTGTTGTCCCCCACCTCCAACCAACATGCTGGGGAACGACAAGGCCTACCGTACAATGCCTCAAACGGAGCCATGCCAATCGTGAACTGATAGGAGTTGTTGTAAGCAAACTCCACCAGTGGAAGGTACTGCTCCCATCCACCCCCGAAGTCAATAATGCACATGCGTAGCATGTCCTCCAACATCTGATTGGTGCGTTCTGTCTGCCCATCGGTCTGCGGATGATAAGCCGTACTCAACCGCAATTCCGTGCCCATGGCCTCCTGGAAACTTTCCCAAAACCGCGAAACAAATATCTTGTCTCTGTCAGACACGATATTCAGGGGCACACCGTGAAGTCTCACAATCTCTGAAATGAAGAGCTGGGCATACTGTCCCGCAGTGTAATCAGTCCTAACGGGTAAAAAGTGAGCGACCTTGGACAACCTGTCCACAATTACCCAAACGGAGTCGTGACCCCTCTGCGACGTAGGCAACCCCGTGACAAAATCCATGGATATGCTCTCCCACATCCACACCGGAACCTCCAACGGTTGTAGCAATCCTGCTGGTCTCTGATGGTCCACTTTGACAAGCTGACAAGTGGCGCATTTCGAAACAAACTCAGCGATATCTCTCTTCATACCGCTCCACCAATACTGCCGTCTCATGTCTTGGTACATTTTGTCCCCTCCAGGATGTACCGCGAACCGTGAGCCGTGCGACTCTGCCATCACCTCGTGCCGCAATTCTTCCCCTTTCGGGACTACCAATCTCCCATTGAAGCGTAATCCCCCGTCTGAGCTAACGGTATAGGATTTAGCTCCCTCAGCTAGCAATCGAACTATCTTCTCCTGACAGAATGAGTCATTAGCCTGTGCCCGTACTACCTTCGTAACAATCTGTGGTGTAACGGTCATCACAGACATGAAAGATCGGGCCACTGCATCCTGGTGTCCCAATTCCTTCCATTTTGCCTTCCACACCTCTGCCACCTCATCTGCTGGCCTACGGCTCAACGCGTCTGCTACCACGTTAGCCTTACCCGGGTGGTACTGGATGTCGAACTGGTAGTCTTTCACAAATTCAAGCCACCTACGCTGCCGCATATTCAATTCCTTCTGCGTGAACAGATACTGTAGTGACTTGTGGTCCGTGAACAGCTGAAACTTCTCCCCCAAAAGATAGTGCCTCCAAATCCGTAAGGCAAATACTACTGCTGCCAACTCCAAATCATGCGTGGGGTAATTCTTCTCATGGGGCTTAAGCTTACGGGAAGCATAAGCTATGGCCTGTCTCTCCTGCTGCAAAACACCTCCAAGCCCTTGCAAAGACGCATCGGTGTAAACCAAATACTCAACTCCCGGTCTCGGCAATGCTAACACAGGTGCTGAGGTCAATTTGTCCTTCAACTCGTCGAATGCCAACTGACAGGCATCACTCCAGATATATGGCACACCCTTACGAGTAAGATGTGTCAAAGGACCTGCTATCTCTGAGAAACCCCAAATAAACCTCCTGTAGTATCCTGCTAAACCCAAGAAACTACGAATCTCCGTTGGTGTCGTGGGCTGTCCCCACTCCCTCACCGCTGACACCTTCCCCGGATCGACAGATATTCCCTGGTCGGAAATAATGTGACCCAAGAACTGGACTTCCTTCAGCCAAAACCCGCACTTCTCATATTTTGCATACAGCTCGTTCTGACGAAGTGTCTGCAAAACCAGCCTCAAATGCTCGGCGTGCTCCTCCTCTGTCTGAGAGTAAACCAGAATGTCATCAATGAAGACAATGACAAACTGATCTAGGAAATCTCTGAACACCCTGTTCATCAAGTCCATAAACACTGCTGGAGCGTTGGTCAAGCCGAAAGGCATAACCCGAAATTCATAAGAACCATATCTCGACAAGAACGCAGTCTTCGAGACATCCTCCTCCCTGATACGCAACTGATGGTATCCCGACCTCAAGTCAATCTTCGAGAAGAAAGAAGCTCCTCTCAACTGGTCGAATAAGTCATCGATTCGAGGCAACGGATACTTATTCCGTATCGTGACCTTATTCAACTCTCGGTAGTCCACACACAACCTCAGTGAACCGTCCCTCTTCTTAACAAATAAGACTGGAGCGCCCCAAGGTGAGGTACTCCTACGAATAAAGCCCTGCCCTAACAGGTGCTCTATCTGATCCCGTAACTCTCGCATTTCAGCTGGAGCCATACGGTACGGTGCACGTGCTATAGGTCTCGTACCTGGTAGCAAATCAATAACGAAATCTATCTCTCGACTGGGTGGTAAGCCTGGTATCTCCTGAAACACATCTGAATACTCCCTGACAACCGGGATCGAATCTAAAGGAATAACAACCTCCTTAGAGATATCCTCCTCTATGTAATACAGATGAGCGGTCGATCCTCCCTCTGGGCGAGGCATCGCCACTATAAACATCTCCTGCCCCGGAATGACAAAAACAATGCTCCCGCTGAAGCAATCAATCATGGCCCTATATGATACGAGCCAATCCATACCGATGATCACATCGTGAGCATGCATGTCTAACACTAACATGTCCGCAGGCAATACCAAACCACCAACCGCTACCCCCACTCCCCGGCATATAAAGAAAATAAGTGACCCACTCCCCAATGGTGAGTCGACACACGTCACTGTGCTCTCTGCCGTAGCTAACAATCCTAAAGTTTTCGCGAAGTGTGTAGCTATAAAACAATGTGTAGCACCCGTATCAAATAACACCCGACCCATAGTGCCATGGATAGGAAACGTACCCTCGATCGCGGGCGGTGCCTGTGGAACTGCAGCCTGGTGAACGTTGTAGACACGTCCATACTGTAGCTGCCCCTGTTGAGCTGGGACTGCTGGAATGGGTGGCAATGCTGCCATCTGTGGCGGTGCAGGAAGAGCGGCGGGAAACATAGGTCTCTGTGGCTCCTGGCGAGCAATGTTTAAAAAGGCGAAAGGCGAGGCGAGGCGTTTTAGTCGCGGAGAGGCGAGGCGTAAGCCTCGAGGCGTTTGAGGCGTAAGCCTCACCGAAAAGGAAAAAAAGAGCAAAATAATATTAAAAAAATACTAATAAAACCATAAAAATAAAATAACAAAGAAATATAAAATAAAACTACAAAAAAAAACATTCTTGAGGACTTTCTCACATAGTTTGACATTTTTTTGTTCCCCCGAGATAACTTTTAAAAAAAAAAGTAATTTGAGAAAATCAATTTTAACATATTGGTTATTTTACAATATGACAATTAATTAATCAATGCAAGATCATATTGGCAAAATCATTTTTTTAGCTTCATTCACATATTGGTTATTTTATAATATGACAGTAAATTAATCAATGCAACTTAACAAGCAAATTTATTAAAAAACATTGATTTTCAAGCTAAGATTAAAAAAAAAACAATTTTATTAAAAAAATAATAAAACATATCAACCTAAGTTTATTAAAAAAAACAGCAACCTTTAAAATATATTAGTTTCTTAATATATATTCAGTTTAGTTAAAGATAACATACTAATCTAAGTTGAAAACCAAAAAACAGGAAACTTTTAAAAAAAAGTCATATTGAAGTTAATTTAGTACATTCATTTCAAACAAAATCAAATTGACAAAATTAGTTTTTTAAGTTTCATTAACATATTGGTTATTTTTTTTAAAATTCTCTCAAGTTACAATAGTAAATAGTATAAGTTAAGTGCAGCTTTAAAACAAAAAAAAGAACAAGATTTTTTTTTTTTTTTTCGCGCCTCAGCAAAAAGGCGCGAGGCAAGGCGTGAGGCGCACCGAGGCGTAAGCCTTGAGGCGCATTGAGGCGTAAGCCTAAAATACAACCCTGAGGCTTAAGCCTCGAGGCATTTTTTGCCCGCCTCGCCTCGAGGCGAGCCTCGAGGCGTAAGCCTCAAACGCCTTTTTAAACATTGCTGGCGAGCACCCTGCTGCTGCTGCTGTGGGGCCCTGCCCCTATCAGGACAATCCTGCTTCTTATGGCCAGTCTTGCCACAAGTAAAGCACTTCCCTGGGAAGTTCCCTCCCCTCTGCCCCTGCTGTCCCCGGCCCTGGTGGCCGTTACCATTCCTCCCGTGGCCCTGCTGGCTCTGATGGAACTGCTGCCCATTCTGCCCCTGCTGGCCCTGATGGCCGTTTGGACCCTGATGGCCCTGGCGGAAACCTCCCTGCCCCTGCCTGTAGTTCCCTGACCGGAACCTCTTATTGTCCCCCTGCTGGGTACCCTGCTCAGTCTGCCTCTGCCCCTGACCCGATTGTGCCCCGCTGGCACTATGTCCTCCAGTCCTGCCCTGATGGCTAGACTCCCCTGACCGCTTGCCCTCGGCCATATGAAAACGGTGGTCCTGGCAGTGTAGTAATGCAGCGTTAACCACATCAGAATACGTGGCCAACGATAGGTTCCCTAGCAGATGCTGCCGGATTCTCCAATTCAACCCATCAGTGAACTTCTCTATCTTCTTCTTCTCTGTTGGAATCTCGTCTGAAACGATGTTCAACAGGTTAGTAAACTCGGCCTCATATTCGGCCACTGTCTTGCTCTCCTGCCTCAGACTCATCAGCTTCCTCCTCATCTCTGTATGAACTGCGGACGGAAAGTACTTGCGGTCGAACCGCACCCAGAATTCCTGAATCGTGAGGGTATCCCTCTCCTCCGCGGTGGTGATAGACTCCCACCACTGTAGTGCAGATCCCACTAGCTTGAAAGTAGCTAGCACCTGTTTCTGAACGTCAGTGCACTCATGCATCCTCAAATGCCTCTGCATGTCCTTCCTCCATTGGCTCGAGATAACCACATCTGAGCTTCCAGCAAACTCTGGCGGATGCGCTTTCTGAAAAGCGTCACGTACACGCTCCCAAGCAGACGGGAATGCATTAACCTGTACTGGCGCGGCAACCGGCGCCTGAGGCGGTGCCTGCTGGATCACGGCAATCGCTGCATTTACCGCTTGGGCTACTATAGCAGCAACCTCAGCGGCGTTCAACATGCCCTGAACTGGAGCGGGCTGTGGTTCGGGCGTAGCATTCCTGGGAACTCGTCGTGCACGTCGTGGAGGCATCTGAAATAAGAACAAAGTTTATAAGTTCGCAGTTTATAAACTTAATATAGCTGAAGAACGAAGCATACACAAAAGAGTACAACAGTCCTAAAATATAGGGCTCTATATCAAAGAAAACGTAGCGGAAACATAATAGCCGTACAGATCCTAAAGGACACTAGAACCTGATGCTCTGATACCACCTGTGACACCCCGACTAATTAAACACCGGGTAGCTACTCCTTTATAAAATTAATTCAAAATGCCAAATTGACTCAGTTAATAGCATCACTGTCGAAAACATTTTAAAGATTACTAACCACCTAGTATTTAAAAAGTAAGTGCCGAATTTTATTAAATCTGATTAACATGCAACAAAAGTAATGAAGAAATAAATAACACCATTCACCATACTGAAGTGAAATGAATAACCATCACAAAATGTAAATAAAACCTGGAGGAAAAACTCCTCAATACAAATCCCACAACTGATAAGTAAACTGAAATAAGTAACTAAAACTGAATACTGAGCAATACATGCTAGAGTCTGAAAACTGAAATGTAAAAATGTCTAATAGAATTGGGCAACATGCCCTACAACTGATAGATGCTGAGACTGGAATCCAAATGAGAGAAGCGTCTACATGCAAATCCCTGTAGCTTCCACAAACAGCTACAGCTCGTCACCTGAATGAGAATCCTATGCTTGGTGTCCTTGTGGCTGGGCACCTAAAATGGTTTTACAAAAAAAATATTTGGAAGCAAATGGGTCAGAGCCCGAAAGTGGAAGTCATTTTAAAAACCTGCAAGTGCTTTAAAAACATTTAAAACATTAAATGCAAAGTACATGTTAGGACGTGCACTCACATTAAATTCTCACCTCTCGACTAACTGTGCACTCCTAACGTAAGTACCCATCTATAACTACCCTTTCCACTAGCTGAGTGACAACGTAACTAGCTAGACTACCAAAGGTTCTACCCATTTTACTCGGTTCCAATTAACATAACAACGCTCGTAATTAAATAGAGGTTTAACGTAAACTCAGTTACTAAATATGCCATTGATATAATTATCAGTTAACTCGTTATATTCTCAAAACAATACCGTAATATTTTACAACATTAACATGAGGATTTCTATAAATTTAATGTATATTATTCACATCATAAATATACGATACAAGCACCCCGCAATCTAAGCTATGGTGCACACATACTCTACTATCCATCCCGGTACATCACGTACATAAGGATCACATATTCCGAATCTCTCAGGAATAGTTCAGATAACACAAATCACAAATAGTGGAGGCGAACACAGTCACCATCACATGGGTCACGCACATACCTACGCTCCCATGGTCAGCGGACTTATTAATATCACAATAAGTCTTTCTATGACCTATGTTCATCAAGGTACCAGTCTATATCCCCCCCGTAGGCACACAAGGATTAGAGGGTCCTAAGCGAACGAAACCTCCCGCGATAGCAAGTATGGTAGGTATGTCATACATACAATCCATATATCAATACTAAGTAAACACACATCTTAGTAATACCGTATTATATTCGTAGTACATATAGCACTCTCGTACTAATTATAATTATCACAACTTATCTCATTCCGGTTCATAATTATACGTGCCATAATTTATCCTCACATCGTAGTAGACACTCACGTCTCAACCCAAACGGTTCATTGGATATAACTCTAGTGTATGATTTACTCAACTCAATAACCCAAAAGTCCCAAATCAATTACTATATCATCAAAGGAATACTAACACTACCCTTGCACCAGTTCCCGGAACTCCAAAAGTCAAAACAGTCCAAAAAGGAACGAACTGCCAGCTCGTTAGAAGTCTCGTTCGAACGAGGCTTCGAACGAGTTTGGACTGTCAGGTCGTTAGAAGTCTCGTTCGAACGAGGCTGTTCGAACGAGATCCCAGTTCGTTCGAACGAACTGACCCTTCTAACGATATCTCGTTCGAACGAGATATCGAACGAAAACCCCCACTCGTTAATAACGACTGGTCAACTCGTTAGAAGCTCGTTCGAACGAGCTCGTTCGAACGACCTGGGGGCTGCTTCTAACGAGATGCCAGTTTCGGCCCAGAACTTCCCAAAAATCGTTTTTCACCATTTTTACTCCTCAAACCTCTTCTAAAATTCGTTCCCACAATATATTGAGTTCTCTAATCATCCTCAAACATGTTAAGGGGCTATACTAACATCATTAAAGGGTTTAATATCATCTAAACATCATTAAATCACAATTTCTACATTAATTTCCAATTTTCTTCAAGAACATAAACCCTAACTTTTTCTCATCATAAATTCCCAGATTTTAATTCGTTTATGCATCACCTAGATATGAAATCTCCGAAATTAAATCTCCCAACAATGTTTCTACATGCAAACCTATCCCAACATTCAATAATAACTTCAAATTTCATGGGTTTTCTTTTAATCTTTCAAGAACAATTAAGATTCTTCAATATCTAACATGGAAAAGACATTCTTCGAATTTAAATGAAATAAAGTCACTTGCCTTGGTTTGATTTCTGAATTTGGTGTGGATTCGGTGTAGAATTTCTGCAGAATTCCTCTCTCTCTCTCCTTCTCCAAGCTTTCTTCTCTAAAAGGCTATGGTGGCTAGGGTTTGCTTTGAGGGAACTTATGAAAACCTAATTAATAAACCTCCGTAGCTTGTTGGGTTAATAAGGGTTGGTTGGGGTCAATCCTTATCAGATTACAACTCTCAATTTTCGTCACTTTTAATTACCCAAAAATGCCAAATTACTAAAATACCCTTTATAGTGCCGGGATGGCCTAAAAATACCCGGGACCCAAACTATACCCCCGGCTAGTGTTTCCTGACTATCTCGACCCTTCCGGACGCGTTGGCGCACTCAAAACGACCATACGGATTATAGATTTTAAATTCACTTTTAATATCAAAATATTATACCGTGACGCGGCAGTCCCACGCGTCTCAACAAAATTTCTAAAATGCCGTATATAAATCCCACGACAAATTTTATAATACCAAGTACATATATAATCATATATGCACATAATCAAATACCAATTCGCATCACATTAGTATTATTATTAACCCGGATTAATTTCCAATTAATATGCAATTTAATTAATTAATCCCAAAAATAAATATAGCCAAAAGTACGGGGTATTACAACGAGGAGATTAAAAAACGAACGGGAGAGTGGGTACAATCACAACAACAAATCTACACCCATTTTCAAAACCCCAACCATAACCATAACCCTATAAATCTCTACTCACAACCCCTGCCCTACCCCACTCTCTACACCAAACCCACCACCCCTAAAACCCAAATCTTGAACCCTAATTTCCCCCAAAACCCAAATCCATTTCATAAACCCTCCATTCAAGATCCAAGACAACCCATTTCTAGGGTAGTCTCCAACCCTACAAAATTCCTCCACCACCTACCCGAATCCCCCAACCCACCACCCATTTTTCAAACCCCAAACATAAAAAAAATTACGTTTCCGCCCCGATTCACCCTCGAGGCTCAATTCAAGATTATCGACAGCTAGTTCCAGATTGGTTGCTCCACCCAATCATTCTCCCTCACTCACCCAATCAGGTCAAATCAACGATAAAAGCTCCCCTCTCAAGCCGATTGATTACAAGAAAGATCAAAACGACGAAATTGGGTTATGTATTGGGGATTTTTTTTTTACATTTTTGTCTAGGATGTTTGAGTGACTCAAAACGCATTTTCGCAAGCCAAAAACATCTGATTTGAGAGATTTCTTCCCAATCTTTGAGCATAGGGATGATGATATTGATGAGGTTGGATCGGATGTTGTCTCTCTTGGGGTTGATGTGGAGATTAGAGGTGATATGATAAGTGGTGGATATGTGGACCCATTTGTGGTAGCTTTTGATATGCGCTCGGAAGAAGTTTTCCGCGGCTTAGCATTGAGGAGGTTCATCACAAGACTCTCGGATCGAGTTTTTGGGGACCGGTCGTGGTTGGTTTGTATGACTATTCTTCGTGGACCTTTCAGAAGTCGGTACAAGGGGCGTTTCCGATGACGACTCTTCTTCCTAGTGAGGAGCTCTTTGAAGGTTGTGTTGTTTTTTTACCGTTCATCTCCTACACTCGAGGGCGAGCTTTTCGAAGTCGGAGAGAGTGATGGAAATGGGTCCTATTTTAGGGCTTTTTTATTAGTCATTTTATTTTGTATTTTATTTTATTTTGCTATTGTATTTTTCTTTCTTTTGCTTTATTATTAAGAGGTAACAAGTAGTAATGACATTTTTGTAATTAGTGCCTTCGCTTGGAACCTAAGCTTCTCCTCCCCTTTAAATACCCACTTGTAAGCCTCATTTGAGGTAGACTTGAATTTTGAAATAGAAAATAGTATTTCTCTCTCTAAAGTGGTTTTTAGATATTTGTAGGAGCCTTTTGACGTGTAGTTTACGTCAGATTGGTGTCAGAGTGGGTGTCACTCCACATTGGTGTTATTGTATCGGTGTATTTTTGTTATCAGTGGGTACAATCACAACAACAAATCTATACCCATTTTCAAAACCCGAACACAAACCCTAGAAATCCCTACCCACAACGCCTGCCCTACCCCACCCTCTACACCAAACCCACCACCATAAAACCAACCACCTCGAAAACCCAAATCTTGAACCCTAATTTCCTCCAAAATCCAAATTCATTCCATAAACCCTCCATTCAAGATTCAAGACAACCCACTTCTAGGGTTTCACCTACCATTTTACAATCCAATCCTTAATTTACAAACCCTATCCTCCAACCCTAAAAAATTCCTCCACCACCAACCCGAATCCCCCAACCCAGCACCCATTTTTCAAACCCCAAACATCAAAAAAATTACGTTTCCACACCGATTCACCCCCGAGGCTCAATTCAAGATTATCGACAGCTAGTTCCAGATTGGTTGCTCCACCCAATCATTCTCCCTCACTCACCCAATCAGGTCAAATCAACGATAAAAGCTCCCCTCTCAAGCCGATTGATTACAAGAAAGATCAAATCGACGAAATTGGGTTATGTATTGGGGATTTTTTTTTTACATTTTTGTCTAGGATGTTTGAGTGACTCAAAACGCATTTTCGCAAGCCAAAAACATCTGATTTGAGAGATTTCTTCCCAATCTTTGAGCATAGGGATGATGATATTGATGAGGTTGGATCGGATGTTGTCTCTCTTGGGGTTGATGTGGAGATTAGAGGTGATATGATAAGTGGTGGATATGTGGACCCATTTGTGGTAGCTTTTGATATGCGCTCGGAAGAAGTTTTCCGCGGCTTAGCATTGAGGAGGTTCATCACAAGACTCTCGGATCGAGTTTTTGGGGACCGGTCGTGGTTGGTTTGTATGACTATTCTTCGTGGACCTTTCAGAAGTCGGTACAAGGGGCGTTTCCGATGACGACTCTTCTTCCTAGTGAGGAGCTCTTTGAAGGTTGTGTTGTTTTTTTACCGTTCATCTCCTACACTCGAGGGCGAGCTTTTCGAAGTCGGAGAGAGTGATGGAAATGGGTCCTATTTTAGGGCTTTTTTATTAGTCATTTTATTTTGTATTTTATTTTATTTTGCTATTGTATTTTTCTTTCTTTTGCTTTATTATTAAGAGGTAACAAGTAGTAATGACATTTTTGTAATTAGTGCCTTCGCTTGGAGCCTAAGCTTCTCCTCCCCTTTAAATACCCACTTGTAAGCCTCATTTGAGGTAGACTTGAATTTTGAAATAGAAAATAGTATTTCTCTCTCTAAAGTGGTTTTTAGATATTTGTAGGAGCCTTTTGACGTGTAGTTTACGTCAGATTGGTGTCAGAGTGGGTGTCACTCCACATTGGTGTTATTGTATCGGTGTATTTTTGTTATCAGTGGGTACAATCACAACAACAAATCTATACCCATTTTCAAAACCCGAACACAAACCCTAGAAATCCCTACCCACAACGCCTGCCCTACCCCACCCTCTACACCAAACCCACCACCATAAAACCAACCACCTCGAAAACCCAAATCTTGAACCCTAATTTCCTCCAAAATCCAAATTCATTCCATAAACCCTCCATTCAAGATTCAAGACAACCCACTTCTAGGGTTTCACCTACCATTTTACAATCCAATCCTTAATTTACAAACCCTATCCTCCAACCCTAAAAAATTCCTCCACCACCAACCCGAATCCCCCAACCCAGCACCCATTTTTCAAACCCCAAACATCAAAAAAATTACGTTTCCACACCGATTCACCCCCGAGGCTCAATTCAAGATTATCGACAGCTAGTTCCAGATTGGTTGCTCCACCCAATCATTCTCCCTCACTCACCCAATCAGGTCAAATCAACGATAAAAGCTCCCCTCTCAAGCCGATTGATTACAAGAAAGATCAAATCGACGAAATTGGGTTATGTATTGGGGATTTTTTGACATTTTTGTCCAGGATGTTTGGGTGACTCGCACGCATTTTCGCGAGCCAAAACATCTGATTTGAGAGATTTCTTCCCAATCTTTGAGCATAGGGATGATGATATTGATGAGGTTGGATCGAATGTTATCTCTCTTAGGGTTGATGTGGAGATTAGAGGTGATATGATAGGTGGTGGATATGTGGACCCATTTGTGGTCGCTTTTAATATGCGCTTGGAAGAAGTTTTTCGCGGCTTAACATTGAGGAGGTTCATCACGGGACTCTCGGATCGAGTTTTTGTGGATCGGTCGTGGTTGGTTTGTATGACTATTGACTATTCTCCGTGGACCTTTCGGAAGCCGGTAACAAGGGGCGTTTCCGAGGACGGCTCTTCTTCCTAGTGCGGAGTTGCATTGTTTTTTACCGTTCATCTCCTACGCTCAAGGATGAGCTTTTTGAAGCCGGAGAGAGTGATGAAAATGGGCCCTATTTTAGGGCTTTATTAGTCATTTTTTGTTCTTTTATTTTGTTATTGTATTTTTCTTTAGTAATGGAATTTTTGTAATTAGTGCTTTAGCTTGGAGCCTAAGCTACTCCTCCCCTTTAAATACCCACTTATAAGCCTAATTTGAGGTAGACTTGAATTTTGAAATAGAAAATAGTATTTCTCTCTCTAAAGTGGTGTTTAGATATTTATAGGAGCCTTCTGACGTGTAGTTACGTCAGGTTACCATCGAATCCCGATGAAGCAGAAGATTAGTGGATGACGGTGTTCAAAATCGAGGATGGTTTGTATGAATGGTTACTCATGCATTTTGATATATTCAATACTCTGGGTACTTTCAGTGATAAGCATATTGTACACTTTAGGGATGCTTTTTATATAAGAAAATGTAGTTTTATCCTTGGGAACTAAAGTTTTAAGGGTTTGCAGTACCTTTATAGGTACTTCACTGGATAATGATGAGAAGGTATCGGCAATTCAAGGGTTGGTGTCATGGAGTGTTCATGATGTGAGGGACGTTCGAGAATTAATTTATACATGTATATCATATGTGCGAATGATGCTCTCTGTACATATATATATACACACACATATATACAAATCACAAATGATTATATTAGAATTTTCTTTGTGTATAATATTTCAAAACTCTATCAGTTTTAGTATCTACAATAACTTTGTTTTAGGAGTCAAATATCAATTACACAAAATATTTTGTGTATAATATTTTTATTCTCTCTTAATTAGCTATCGTTTATTTATGCATGGGACTTTAACGAAATTATAGTAATGTTAAAGTATGGGAATTTAAAGTATTGTTAGCAATGTATGTTTAAATAATGGTTAGATTCTTTGTAACATAATCTTCATCGTATTATTGTGTTGAAAGGGAAAAAAAGCCTAAGCCGAAACCTATGCATGGTGCGCCTAGGCGCTAGATGGCCATCATTCGCCCGCCTACTGCCTAGCGCTTTTTAGAACATTGCCACCTACGATGAAGTTATATGTGGCTATTCAAAATTGTGGCATTTAATTATGTGGCTTATCAAATATTCGGAATGCATTTCGGTCATGAAGCACTCAAGCATATTGGTACTCAACGGAATGTGAACAAGAGGCATGTGCAAATGGGTTGCTTTTGTTCATTAACTCACCTTCATTCTCAAGTACAAACAAGACGAGAATGCGTTGAGTTGATGAACGTCTTTATTGATGGGGGAACGTACGGTTATTTTGTATTGAGTCTTTACTTCTCTTTATGATGAGGATTCCTGTCTTGCGTGGAGGATATAAAAATGGGCATCAACATGGATTAATGATCATGGATGGATTTTGTTTCAAGGGGAACCAATTGTGTTCCAGATTGCTGATGATAATTATAGAGCTGCAAAGCAATGTAGCATAATTGGGGCCACTTTAAAAGAGACAAGACATACGAGTCTAGGAAGTACTTTGGCCTAGCCACGAAGTTTATGAGTGTGGAGAGTTGCCAAGTGTAATGCAGGATTGTACATGCCAATACCCATTCCTTCTAGACCTCGGGAAGCGATTAGCATGGATTTCATGTTAAGTTTACTTCCTTTCCAACGACAGAGTGATACGATGGTGGCGATTGTAAACTAATTCTCAAAGATTGCTTAGAGTGATTAGGGATGCTAGCAATGTCGTCTTGCTGAAATCTACAAATTACATGTTGTTTAACAATCCATTGTTTCAGATTGAGATCACAAGTTTATTGGGATCTTTTGGAGGATGTTGGGTACTTCCTTACATTTTAGCACTTCTTTTGATCTGCAAACCGAGGTCATAAATCAATGTTTTAGGTAATATTTGGCGGGCGTAGGAAGTCAAAAACTGTACATGATGCTACCACTTGCAAAGTTTGCCTGTAATAAATCTAAGAGACCTGCATGTGGACCCTCATCAGATGTCCACTAAATTCAATATGTGGGTTGTGTTTTTTCTCTTCATGTGCCATCTTAGTTCTCATTCAAACATTTAATATGTGGGAATATCTATTTACATCAATAACATTACGATATATGTCATATTTATTTACAAGTGCAAAATAACCATGATATATATATATATATAATTAAGCATAGGAATTCCGGTGATTTCAGTTATATTCGCGGGTTATACAGAAAATTCTTGTGACTTTTAAAGATAAAACAGCATCTTCAGTAAGGGTCCGGGATCAGGAAAGATTATAATATTAATGAGTCCGGAGGCTCCTAGGAAAAATACTACCAAATTTTAGTGAAGTTCGTTTGCAGTCGGGCGAGTACTTGATTGTATACATGTTCGCGGGTTCAGTTGACGTGTTGTAAATTAAGTATGGGTAAAGAGAGGTGTTTACACACATCTTGTCTTGATTGTATACTTGAATCTCAGAATATAGACTATGTTAAACACGCAAAGATTCACAAAAATTTAACCCACAAACTAATTTGTAAGCCATTTGATTGGTAAAATGCTAAATAAGGTTAAGTACATTTTGTTGGGACCCATTTTCTGACCTATCAAGTAATTAACAAATCAAGCACCAAAAAATACAAATCAGTTGGTAAATGAACTTTTTGTCAAGTCCCTGTATCTAACATTATTTCAGAAAATATAGAAGAAAATGAGACGGAATGACAATATGTATTATGTATTTTTGGTCTCCTTTATAGGGGTAGGGGAAGTGTTCGTGGAAACAAAGGAACTGCATTATCTAGCATTCACCTTGTGTTTACGTCAAGGTAAATACCATGCAGAAGTTAAAATTTTCTTGCAACTAAAACCACTCGTTCACCCTATGCATGTATTTAAAACATACAGAAAAAAAAAGGAGAAAAAAATCATACAAATGCTAGTCAGTAGTTGCAGACCTACAACAAACAAACAGATTTGAGGAAAATTATCTAAATTTGGCATATCCAAATGACCAAAAGTAAGGATGATTACAATGACCTCAGATATTGTTGAAATTGGTCAAGATCTCAGTGTCACCAAATATGTCTCCTTACAGCAGAAGAATGGTATTCTTAAGTTAAAAATAACAAAGACACACAGATGTATAGTGGTTCAGTACCTCTGATGAGATACATACATTCACTTTTAATGTGTTTCTCTTGAGTGTATTCAATATGAGGAATAATACAAAGGTAACCCATCTTAGACTTAAGAAAACTATATATAGAAGTCTGAGGTCTTTGTGATGAGCAGAGAGCTCTTAGGAAGCAACCAATTGGCTCCTCTAAGTACCTCTAACTCACTTAGGACTCACAAGACTAAAACAAGACTAAGCCACCTAAATGTGGTGCTTATGATACATATATGGGTGTTGGAAGTGATCCAGACTCCTTTGTGTGGAATGAATATTGACTTTAACACTTGTTATCTGGAATGATCACTTGAAATTGATCCCTTACTTCCTTTCCCCAAGCACTCCTTATATAGTCAGCTGTTGGGAGTAGCCAAGAAGTGACAGTTGAAGCAGCCATGGCTGAGCTCTACCACTACAGTAGAAGGATTGATTGTTGGTGGAAGGAGTTGCAGGTGAGTGGTTATGGTTGTTGAGTGCATTTAATGCACTAGGACAAACTGCAAGTGGATATTGACATTATATGTGCAGAGCAAATATAACTACCTTCCACCTCCTTGCCTTGATATATAGTAACAGATAATGGATTACGGTATTCCTCCCTCAAATTTGGGTTCTATAACAATGACCTCCCCTAGCTTTAGTTTTAATACACAGACCCCCATTGTGACATCCCCTAACATTTACATAAGGTAGTAACGGTAACTTGCCTTCTATTTACGCAAAATTCTTCCCAACTTTTTATATATATACGGTGTTCTAAAAAACAACCTAGCCGCTAGGTCACCAGTTTCCTCAGCCAGAATAATCAGGCGCCTAGGCGAACAAGGCAGTGCCTAAGTGGAGAAGGGCTGGGCAAAATTAGTAGGGCTGGGCTGAATTTTCTCCATATGTAATACCTACAAAAGGTCATAGATCATTTATGTGTATATGCGCGAAGTTAGGCAACGTATCTAAATCTTTAAGGGTGGTATTTTTTAATATTTTCAATGATCTGTGTATATACGCATAAATTTAGGAAAAAAATTGATCAAATTTATAATATATATTTCTGAATAGTTTTTGAAGTGTGTGCGCGCGCGTGCGCTTATCTAAAATGTGTATATATAACTATATATATCTAAGTTATATTTGAAATATACATATATATCTCTAAAACATGTATATAATATATATATATAAAACAATAGAAGTTAAAACCACCTAGGAGCCCGCCAAGCCGCTTGAAGGCCTTCAACCGATTGCCTAGAGCTTTTGGAACACTGATTATATCACATAAGACAGATTCTTTTCATTTTAAGAGTAATCCCGGTGCTGAAGAGTTGTCAAAATAACAATTAAATGATGCTGAAATTGAAAATTTCCATACATAGAGGAGAAGGCTATAATTTCCCATAGACAGGGGAGATCCGTGTAATATACCCAACACAGAAGAGGTACTGTAACTATTCCTTTAAAAAAGCAAAAAAATGAACATATTCATGGATAGGAATGAAGTCAATGCCCTTAATCATTGAACAAAAGAAAGGTTACAATGAGAGAGTGAAGCCTAGTAGAAGAATTTTAGAGTTGCTTTGTTCTACAGGGTATTACAACAGATATCAAGATTTTATATGTAGAATTTTAGACAACTGAAAATTGTTATTTAGGGCAGGTACCCGTGGAATTCGCATTCTTGACTATCCAAGGGTGCATGATGATCTTCTGAAGAGAGAGCCTTTTTGAAGAATCCTTCACTAGAAGCTGCACAAATTTCATGTCACAAAATAAGAAAGGCAACTCATTTACATAATAAAGGAGACACCCACAAACAAACTTACCCGGCTAATGATATCTTTAGCATCTGCAGAAACATGAGGTGTGGAAGGGAAGGTGAGGTCAACCTTCATAATCCTGTATACAATGATAATATCCACTTCTCATCCAACCGATAGTATAATTAATACACACTAAGTAAAGCAAAATAATACACAACCCTCACCTTCTAAACGTATCCTCTTGGCTCTCAGCTTCAAATGGAGGGCCTCCATACAAAAACTCATAGCAAAGAATGCCCAAAGTCCAATTATCAACAGCATAGTCATGAGCTTTCTTCTCCACCATTTCTGGTGCTAAATAGTCCAAAGTCCCACACATGGTGTGTCTCTTATTTCTCGATTGTACAGACCATCCAAAGTCTGCAATCTTCAGTACCCCCTACGAAATTGGAATGTACCCAATATGAAACTTTAGCATTAGGAACTTTGTAATAACGTATTCCAGATAGCCAAGAAGTTAATAAAATTAAACATCAGAAGGAACTATTGCGTATATTTGTGTTTTCACAATCTAATTCTATGCTGATTGCAGAAAAACTTTGTTAAATCAATTTCATGATTATAGAACAATACCTGATGTCAGAATGCTAAGAAATTTCACCCAAAAAAAAAAAAGAATGCCCATAAAACGATTCTTGAGTCTTTTATTGACCTTATTAGTATACAATTAATAGAGGTAATTATGATATAAAAACATCTTCAATAAAGTTAGGAGAATCCATATATGTATCTAGGTTAGGTACAAAGGCAGAGACTGAATTTGTGCAAAATGAGAATTTCTGGTTATGAAGTTTTTAAAAGAAAATTGAACCCTAACAAACCACCAGAAAAATGCAGCTAATAGTTTTAGAACTTTCAACTTGGTAAAAAAAGTTAGACAAAATCCAATAAAAAATATATGGCATGATCTCTCCATAAATTTATGGAGAACCCTTAATATACATCATGTCATCAACGGTTCCGAAATCTAAGTCCAGGAAATGTTAGCTGAAGAAAAAGATATCTGGTATATTGGCAAAGAATAATGAATACTTTTTTTGAACTGCAACGATTTGATTTCTATTAGAGGTTTTATATAGTTCCTTCAATACTCGAAACAGAACTAATTTCAGTACAAAGGAGAAGGGGAAAATCGGACTAAGGCTTTCGTAGCATACCTCATGATCGAGTAATAAATTTTCCGGCTTGATATCCCTATGAATAACCCCCTTCTCATGACAATATGCCAATGCTTGAGTTAGGCTTGCAATGTACTGAATTTCGCAACCAAAACATAAAAACTTAATTAACTGCATAGCTCAAAACCCTTATCTGTAGGAAAATTGAAAATCATTTTTCTAAGAAGCACCCAAAATTTTTATCTCTAACAATACAATATTAGCTTTTAACCATAGTGTGCACTTATTTTTATGCATTGTGTGTCGCCAAGAAGAAAAAAATTAGTCGCCATTAGCATCACCCTGTTTCAAACTAAAAATTTGTGTCAAAATGGATAAGGCAAAATAAAAATAGAAAATTACAAAACCATTATGTTCTACCATATTTTTTTCGAGAAAACAACACAACAAAGCCTTTTCCTAATTATTTGGGGTCGGTTACATGAATCCTATTTTTCCATTCCATTCTGTCCAGCGCAATATCTTCGATTAAATCCCGTGATATCATGTCCTTTTTTATAATATCCAAACAAGTCAATTTAGGCCTACCTCTACCCCTTGTGTTACTATAAATACTAACTAAATCACTCTTCCTTACGGGAGCATCCATTGGTCTACACTTGACGTGTTCAAACCATCTAAGTCGATTTTCTCTCAATTTCTCTTCTATAGGAGCTACTTTTACCGTTTCAAGAATTTGTTCTTTCTAATTTTATCCTTTCGAGTTTTACCACAAATCCATCTCAGCATTCGCATCTCCGTCACACTCATTTTTTGCACATTTTGTTTCTTAGTTGCCCAACACCTATGAAGCACGGACACGTAATACGAGTTTGAACACGTGATACGAGTTTGGACACGTGATACACGACACGTGATTGATCCAAAAACTAGGATACGACACATTATGATACGTATAATATATAATATATATTAATGAAATAAAACGGATTTTCTCCATAAAATACATTATTAGAGCATTCTTAACATGAAATTAAGAATGTGGGCCATACAAAATAAAATTCAAACACACTTTGACCTTAAGAATCATAAATAAAGTGCAATCGCCATCACTTGAATCAAAACTGACTCGTGGCTTCCGGGAGAGTGTTCTTGCTTCATAGGTATCGGGCACGTTGTCGGACACGACAAGTTGACTTCCGAGAGAGTGCCCGTGCTTCATACACTCTGTCTCATATAACATATCGGGTCTAATGGCCGTCTTATAAAATTTTCCTTTTAACTTTAAAGGTATACCCCTATCACACAATACGCCGGTACCACTTCTCCACTTGTCCCAGCCTGCTCTAATCCTATGAGTAACATCATCCCTAATATCTCCATCTTTTTGGATAATCGATCCTAAATAACGAAAATTATCATTTCTAGGTATCTCTTGACCCTCCAATTTCACCACATCTCCATTTGTCCTCATATTACTACTAAAATTGCACTCCACATATTATGTCTTAGTCCTGCCCTTTTTAAATCCTCTTGTTTCTACAGTTTCTCTCCACAATTCCAACCTAGCATTAATCCCCATCTTAGTCTCATCCACTAAAACAATATCATCTGCAAATAGCATACACCATGGCACATCATCTTGTATTTGTCCAGGCAACTCATCCATAACAAGAGCAAAGAGATAAGGACTTAATGATGAACCTTGGTGTAGACTTATAGTAACTGAAAATACACTACTTTCTTCAGCTGGTGTTCTTACTGTAATCATAGCTCCATCATACATATCCTTGATCACATCAATATATCTACGAGTCACTCCTTTTTTATGTAGAACCCACCATATTATATCTCTAAGTATCCTATCATACGCCTTCTCCAGATTTATAAAAATCATATGAAAATCCTTCTTTTTCTCCCCATACCTCTCCATTAATCTCCTCAATAAATAGATTGCTTTCATTGTTGACCTCCCAGGCATAAACCCAAATTGATTCTCAGATACCGTTGTTTTCAATCTCAATCTATAATCAATCACTCTCCCAAAGTTTCATTGTATGACTCGTTAATTTAATACCAAGATAATTTAAACAACTTTGTATGTTCCCTTTATTTTTATAAATAGGTACTAAAACACTCTTTCTCCATTCATCGAGCATCCTATTAGTCATTATAATTCTATTAAATAATTTTGTAAGCCAAGATACTCCTTCCTCCCCTAAGCACTTCCAAACCTTAATAGGGATACCATCTGGTCCTAAAGCCTTCCTCGTTTTCATCTTTTTTAGAACAATCCTAACCTCTGTTGTCCTAATTCTGCAAAAAAATATATTTTCTCGAGTCACTCTAAGTTCTTCTATATCTAATCTACTCCCATTATCTCCATTTAATAACCTCTTAAAGTAGTTTTTCCATCTTTCCATAATCTCATCATGTTTGACTAGGACTCTCAAATCATCACTTTTAATACACTTAACGTTACTAAAATCTTTTGTTTTCCTATCCCTAAGTTTAGCAAGCTTATAAATACTTTTTTCCCCTTCTTGTGTTCCTAATTTTGTATAAAAATCATCATACGCTTTTAACTTAGCATCTCTTACCACTTTCTTAACTTCCTTTTTAGCCCATTTATATTTCTCAAAATTTTCTTCATTTCTATTTGTTTGCCATATTTTAAAGCATTCCCTTTTGATTTTTACTATATTTTGTACTTCTTCATTCCACCACCAAGTTTATTTAGATTGTGGCCGCTTGCCTTCTGATTCTCCAAGAATTTCTTTTGATATTCTCCTGATGCATGTTGTGCAATGATCATTCTGACATTAGCCCAAATATAAAACCCTAACATAATAGTAAGGGAACACACGTAATTAGTTCCATTTATAAAGATTTATTTACAACCGATCCTATGTTCTTACTTTTTTCAGTTGTTGGTCCGATTGTAACTAACATGGGACATGTAGGCATGCAAATAGTTGCCATTTGCACCCCTTTTTCTAGTACAAAGATTTTGTGTCCGCATAATAAAATAGAAAATTACAAAACCATTTTGTTCTACCACATTTTTTCAAAAAATAAAAAACTTTAAAAATATTTCCCAAATCGATCCAAAAAGTTAAAAAGATTTCTCAAATCGATCCATAAAATAAAACTTCTACACGTGGTTCTCCCTATAAGCACTTGAATGAGTATGCGAAAGATGATCCAAATGGCTCATACATTGTGGATCGATTTGGTATATTCTTTTGAAGGACGATGTTTTTTTGTAAAAGCCTCATATTGACATTATCCCCAAATATAGAACCCTAATGTAATAATGAGGGAACACTGGTATTTATTTCCATTTATATAGATTCATTTGCAGTTGATTCTAAGTTCTTTTTTTCTGTTCAATAGTCTTGTTCTAACTAACATGGGACGTGTGTCATTCTCTAGTAAGTAATGAAGAGGCATTAGGGGCGGTTATTGAACTGATTACACTTTGAAAAAAAGAGCAGTGATACACTTACCTACGACTAGTACCAAAAAATTATCGAAATCACTTTACGTATGTTGTATCATGGTGCAACACGTTTGGTAATTTTCCGGTACTAGTTGTAGGTAAGTATAACATTTTCCTTGAGAAAAACATAGAACTAAACCTTAATTAACTACTAAAATAGTATTTTTTTTTTGCATATATTCAGACATATCTTAAAGTATGTACCATTTTAGTATTTTTAATAGCCTTGTTATAGTTAAAAATATTAAAATATATTTAAAAAAGGCCTAAACACCCTTTTACACCTAAGGCCCGCCTAGGCTTCTAAGGCTTAAGGCTTGGCTTCCACGCCTCGATCATGCCCCGCGTTTTCTAGAACCTCGCTATAAACCATTAATAAAAAGGGGTATTTTTACTTTACATCCCATGTAATTATCATTATTTGTTGTTTTTCTTTACACTCTACCACTCATTTTGACATTCAATTACGTTTTTTTTCTGCAACGCTTTTTCCGTCGCTAAATGTAAGAATGAGTGTTACAATCTATTTAAAAAAATGCCCTAATGAAAATTAGAATCTATGTTTTGAGAGAGAATAAAGTATTACAGTGGCGGCTTGTTTCTCAGTGAGAGAACCGGTTTTTCGGAGTTGTCGATAAAGCTCACCACCATGAGCATACTCCAAAATCAAGTAAATTTTCTCATCATCATGAAACCAACCGAATAGTTTGAGAACGTTGGGGTGTTTTAGACTGGTTTGAATCTCCATCTCTCTCTTAAGCTGGTGGTGCAATCTGTACTTCTCTATCTGCTCTTTAAACATCACCTTCAATGCCACTATGTACTTGCTCTAGTTTTCATTAACAAAAACAGAAAATAGGTTTAAATTGAAAATCAAATTGAGATCCAGTTTGAATAAAAGAAATCTATGTGTACCTTTATTTCACGGGCTAGGTAGACGCGGCCGAATTTACCTTTGCCCAGGGGCTTCCCAATCTCAAAGTCTTGTATGGACCATTGGTTTTGTTCTTCATTTTGCGAAGCCATTTTTGGTCTTTGGTTTGATGGTAGTGAGGAATGGGGAGTATATAATCAGATTGGGAGGGAATTTGGGGGTTTCAAAAATGCTTCCTCTTTTCTCCCGTTACTTGCTCAATAGCGTAGTAGACACCCGGCGATTCAAAATCTAAGACCATTTTATATTAACTAGTTGTGTCCACGTGTGTTGCACGTGTTTGTGACTCCAGATATTATTTTTTGTTTTGAATTAATATGAATTATGTAAAATTAAAAATCTAAAGCATCACAAAATATGTTTTTATAAGACTTTGAATAATAACTATGTTTAATCGAAAGAAAAAGATCTTGCATTTATCAATCTTGGATAACACCAATCTTTAATCGATAAGAAAAAGAAAACGTCTTGTTCAGATATGTTGTTTTTTATGTTTGTTTGGATGCGAAGGTTCTTCTTCCTCTTCAATTTTGTGAGCGACGAAACGTGTCAGCTATCGATCTGATTCTTTAACTAACTTTCCTTTAATATAGAATCTGTAGAATTTGCCAATGCATGTGTGTAGCTTTCGAATATATTCTGAGTGCAAAATTTCCTGTGGAGTAAAAGAATATATATGAATATTAAGTATATTTTTTTAGTATTGAGCTTATTGAATTTTCGAATGAGTTTGAATTGGTAAAAAAAATTATATTACCTTATCTTTAAAAGCAATGCATGTTAGAATATTGCACTCAATGAAAGATTATATTTCGTTGAACATTGTCACCGATGCTCTTTCGTCGTCGTCTTGGACCACAAGTTGAAGTAAGTACCTTACGTTTGTTTGTATAATGTGTAAGTAAAGGTATGTGTATGATGAGTTATTTAAATTAAAAATCATAGATTATTAATTTTTTTTTAACTAATTGTGTAATTTCCATTTGAGGAACTACAATTTAAGCATGTTCCATTTTCGTTAGCAACAGTGAGTTTCTTGTTGCAAACATTCCAAGCGTCATACCATGGGTTTTCTTTGATTCTGACCTCCATAATCATGGCAACGAAAGAACAGGAAAGATTATGTGGAATGTGAAAATATTTTTATGTTACGTTATGGTAATGAAAATGCTAAACATGTAAAGGTGATTTATAGTAAACTAAGTATTACCTCCTTTGTTGATGCAACTCCATTTATAATATCATGAATAGAAACCTTGTCTGCATTCATGATTATTTTTTGTGGCGGCGAACTAAATTTATTGAAATTTGGGGATGTTAATGAGCTCTTCAACCTGTAGGTTACATTTTGTCAATATATTTATGTAATGTAGAAACTAAAGTGTTTGTGAAAAGAAAATCAAAGCATTATTTTAATTCGAGAGCCTGTATGATATCAGGGTTAATCTAAATTGTAATCTTTGATACGCTATTTAAGTTATATTCGCCTGTTAAGAATAAATTGATGAAATTGGAATTAATAAGACCTGTATTCGTTGTTGCTTGAAGTGCAAATGAATATTTTACCTTCATAAGATGAAAGTTTAGCTTGAGAAACAACTATTAAAGGATATTCAACTGATAAGCTACTTAATTATTATCCTTCATTCTCTGCCAAGTCTCCCCATAAAGTGAAATTCATTGATTGGAATCAGTGATAAGTAATAAATTATAACATGAAATAGTATATTAAGCAATATGAAATAAATTTACATACATAAAAGTATATTTTTAATATAATGAAAAGTTAAATTTTAGGATTCATACTTTGTATCGCGGAGAGTTATATTAAGTAAAATCACTTTTGCCGAGTTGGATGCTTTTGTAATGGTCCTCATTAGTTTCACATTTATGACAAAAGCTATCACATCTGTATGCTTGAGAATTAGAAATAAGATAAAATAATGAGTTTATATAAATGTATGAGCAAAACTTTTGTACTAATAATTACCATAGGTTTTCTCTTTATCTTTCTGTGCGAGTAGATCTTCAAATGAGATGAATTTGTAGAACGTGGGCGGGAATATGAAATAATGATCTCGTTCAACGACCTCAATGTATTTATTTAAGAACAGCTCGATTTTGTCGTGAATGGTTGAGTAAGCGTCATTAACGCCCTTTACCATACCATTAGTGAGGGAATATTATTTATGACTTTCAAAAAGACCTTCTAGTCGATTTTGTCATGAACGGTTGAGTAAGCATCATTAACGCCCTTTACCATACCATTAGTGAGGGAATATTATTTCTGACTTTCAAGAAGACCTTCTAGTCTTTTAATAGGGACAAACTCCTAGTGCGCAAGGTGTAAAATGTGAATTATTTACTATAAACGGTTATGCTCTCTTCGATGGTTTGACGCGATGGGATGCGAAATTAAGGGTAACATCCATTATATAAAAGATTTATCACTTATCAAATATTAAATTCACTGATATGGGTTTTTTTGTTTTATATATAGAGTATTGAGATGATATGTCAATTTGCCGGCCTCTTAGGTGTAAGGATGTATTATCCATTGTGTGCCTATGTATAAGTTTGAAAAAGGAAAATTAAGCTCTCTTTTTTCAGTTATGTTTCAGTTGGGTAGCTTTTAACCCATGTGGTGGGTGAATAGAAGACCTTGACGCATACCTAAAACAACTGGATGGTAAAAGGCTCCTTGGTCCTTAACAATTTTAGAAGCGGTTTGACATCTCACAGCTCAATCTTTCAATAGTGGGATCGAAAATACCAGACCTACAATTGGGATAAACCATATTGCAGGTTCACCTAAGCAATTTCAAGGCCAATCAACCAGCAAAGTAGCACCTACTTTACTCCCCTGTCTGTATGCCACTAATGCATTTATTTTTCTGTAATTCATTTCCTCAATCACAGTTCTAATTTAATGTAATTTGTACATTAAATTAATATTTCTTGCACTTTTGTCTACATACTTCTTTTATTTTTTGCCTTCGATTTTATGTAGATTCATTTGCAATACTCGAAATGACACATAGTTTTACGGTGGCTAAGGACACGGAGGTTAATGCCTATTCTAGCTCATAAAACAACAATATTATAACAGACCTTTTATTCTGAAATATTAAAGTATAACAGCGTGACACCCCGACTAATTAAATACCGGGTAGCTACTCCTTTATTAAATCAATACAAAATGCCAAGTTTGTTCAGTTAATAGCATCACTGTCGAAAATATTTTAATGATTACTAACCACCTAGTATTTAAAAAGTAAGTTGTCAAATTTTAGATTAAATCTGATTAACATACAGTAAAAGGATAATGAAAGAATAACAACCATTCACCATAACGAAGCAATAGAATAACCAACAAAATAATAATAAGTCCAGAGGAAAACTCCTCACAACTGAAATGAGTAAAACAATGTATCCTGAATTAATTACATGCCAAAAGTCTGAAAATCTGAAATAAGAAGTGTTTCTAATAGAAATGGGCGACATGCCCTACAACTGATGAAAGTTGAATATAGAGTCAAGATAGATGAAGCGCCTACTAGCAAAATCCTGTAACTTCCACAAACAGCTACAGCTCGTCACCTGAATGAGGATCCTAAGCATGGTGTCCTTGTGGCTGGGCACCTAAAATGGTTTTTACAAAAATAGATTTGAAAGCAAACGGGTCAGAGCCCGAAAGTGGAGATTATTTTAAAAACAGCAAGTGTTTTAATAACATTAAAACAATGAATGCAAAATACATGTTAGGACGTGCACTCACATGAAGTACTCACCTCTCGACTAATTGTGCACTCCTAACGTACCGTACCCATCTAAGTGACATACATATCTACCGAACCCGTAATAAGTTCTACCCCTTAATACTCGATTCTCAATATGCATTCTAACGTTATCAACTAAATAGAGGGCTTTACTTAAACTCGGATTATCAATTATTAGCAATACAATTCACTACCGGTTATCTCGTTATATCTTCTCAAAACATTACCATAATTATACTCACAATACTAACATGAAAGTTCTCATTATTTAAGTGTATATTATTCACGTCATAAATATACAATATAAGCACCCCGAGACTAGCTGCGGTGCACACATACTCTGCTATCCATCCCGGTACATCACGTACATAAGGATCACGCATTCCGAATCTCTCAGGAATCGTACTCGAACAATAGCAAAATCACAAAACAATGGAGGCGAACACAGTCACATCACATGGGTCACGCACATACCTACGCTCCCACGATCAGCAGACTTATTAACATCCCAATAAGTCCTTCTCTGACCTATGTTCTCGAGGTACCAATCTATATCCCCCCGAAGGCACACAAAGATTAGATGGCCCTAAACGAACGTAAACCTCCCGTGATAGCAAGTATGGTAGTTATGTCATACACATCAAATCATATATACTAAGCATCCACGCATCTTAGCTATTACATATATTTATTTTAGTGGTATACTTCTCGTTCTTATACCCACACGCTTGTCCCCGGTTTATACGTCACCCATTATCCTCACGTCGTAATTAGTACTCATGTTCTAACCCATAAATATCATTTGGTTCAAACCGCACTTCTATATTTTACTCCCCAATATATCCCAAATGTCCCAACTATGTAAATTAGTCGTCAAGGAAATGTCAAATCTACAATTTAATAAGGTTACGGAACACTCAAAATCAAATCAGTCCAAAAAGGCCAAACTGTCAGCTCGTTAGAAGTCTCATTCGAACGAAGTGGGCATCGAACGAGGGTTCGTTCGAACGAAAGGCATCGAACGAATTTCCCCCTTGTTAGAAGGCAAACTGTCACCTCGTTAGAAGCTCGTTCGAACGACCTGGGCAGGTCTTCTAACGAGATACCAGTTTCGAGCCCAGAATTTCCTATCTCGTTTTTCACAAATTTCCTCTCCTCAAAACTCCTCTAAAATTTATTCCAACAATATTTTAAGGTTCCTCAACATTACTAAACATTCTTAGGTCATATTAAAACATTCATGGGATCAAATCTTCATGTACAACACCCAATTATTTAATCTCCCAAAGTTTCCCCCAACCTTATGTGTATGAACCCTAGAATTCAAAGTCATCAATTTTCCATAAATAAATTCCGTTTTTACATCATGAAAAGTTGTATTTCTTTTAGCCCAATCACCCAATAACATTCTACATGCAATCCCTACATCATAACTTGAATTTATATCTCCAATTTCATGGGTTTTTGTCATTATCCCAAAACAATGCAATTTTTACAAATTTCTACGCATGGAAGAAGCATTCGAAGTAAATAACATAATTAAACCACTTGCCTCTAATCTTTCTCTGAATTTGAGGTTGAATCTTGAAGGTTGAATTGTCCTCTCTCTCTCTCTGCAGAATTCTCTTATCTTTCTCTCTCTACAAATTTCTTCTCTAAGGATGACAATGGAGATGGAGGTTGGTTTTTTGGCAAGTTTAAGGTTTCTAAACTTCTCCCGTAGCCCACTACCTAGATTGGGGTTGGAAATGGCTTAGTGGGTTAATACTAAGTCAGATTTTTAACTCTAATTTTCGTGGGTTTTAATTCCCAAAATTCCAAAATTACCAAACTACCCTTCTAAGTTGTCGGTATGGCCTAAAAATGCCCCGGGATCCAAACTAAACTCCCGGCTAGTGTTTTCTGACTATTTCGACCCTTCTGGACGCGTTGGCGCACTCAAAACGACCATACGGTTAATAAAAATAAAATTCACTTTTTAATTAAAATAATTATATTCCTGACGCGACTGTCACACGCGTCCCAACAAAATTTCCAAATTGCCGTATTTCAATCTCACGACAAATTTCATAATTCAATATTCATATATAGCCATATATACTCATTAAAATTAAATACCAACTCGCATCTCGCTAGTATTTTTATCCGGATTAATTTCCAATTAATACACATTTAATTCGATTAATCCCATAAATAAATATCATAAAAATACGGGGTATTACAAACAGTTTCATGACATATCAAATTAATGGCATTACATACATGAATACGTAAGTTTAGGCTAAAAAACATAATGAAATGAGTTTAATGAAATAACTTGAGGCGTTCAAGAGAAATTGTTTTAGAGGTCTAAAAGTGTAAATAGCGGTGACATAACAGAGCGAAACTTTAACAACAATACTCGAATACTAAAAAAATTCTCCAAACTAAAAATTGTATAACGTATTATTTCACATTAATAGAACAAAAAAATGAACATTATTACTAAAAAAAATCTCAAAACTAAAAATTGTAGAACGTATGATTTCACATACCTCCTAAACAAATGGGGAATTCCTTCAGTCGTCTTTGATTCAGAAGCCAAGCTTGTACAACAAATAACGATAATAACCTATAATATTACAATTAACATTTCATTAGGAAAGTTAAGAGATTTTAAAATTTTGTAATATGTAGTAAGAATTAGTTTTATATGAGTATGCATATTGGAACCAAAAAATTAACTTGATTTTAGAATAAGAAACAATAAGAAGAAAGGATGCAATTTGAAAATAATCTCTTGTTGTGTTTTTTAATTTATATAACTTTAGAAAAAATTATTGAACAACTAACTATATCAATTTAACGGTACCAAAAAATGAACATTATTAGTAAAAAAAATCTCGAAATAAAAAATTGTAGAACGTATGATTTCACATACCTGGTAAAAAAATGGGGAATTCCTTCAGAATCGGAGCTTGTACAACCAATAATGATAATAACCTATAAGATTTTAATTAACAAATCATTAGGAAAGTTAAGAGATTATTAAACTTGGTAATCTGTACTAAGAATTAATTTTATATGAGTAGACGTACTATAAAAAAAATCATAACAGAAGTGAGGAAAAATTATATACAGAAGTAGGATTATTTACCTTGATTTTTGAAAAAGTAACAATAACAATAAAGGATGCGGGAAGGAACAATAACAACAAAGGATGCAATTTCAAATAAATAAACATATACAAAAACCCAGCATACCTCATATTGACCTTTGGTTTTTTCAAGTGCCATCTGACAAGATGAATGAACAAATGTTTAAGATTTCGTGTTCTCTTGAGAGATGAGAAGATTAATGAATTTTCTTGGTGTAACTTAAAAGATGAGAAGATGAATGAATGTTGTGAATACATGTTGGGATGGAGATACGACTCATCATTTGTAGGGCATGGATGTTTGATCGGGTGTGATAGGGGTATTAGGGGATGAATGTATTAGTAAGGTTATTTTAGGAATAAAACATTTAATGAGGATATTTTGATCATCTGACAAATGAAGAAGAAGTTCCCTTTTTTTTAGTAGCAATGATAATACTAGACAACCCGGGTGCAATACCGAGCTAGTACCGGGTTGTCTAGTTGGCAATCTCAATGGTCCTCATTCATCCCCATTTATCTAGTTGTCACCTCATTTATTTAATTGACTGTAATACCCCGTATTTTTGTGATATTTATTTATGGGATTAATTAAATTAAATGCGTATTAATTGGAAATTAATCCGGATTAAAATACTAGCGAGATGCGAGTTGGTATTTGAATATAATGTGCATATATGATTATACATGAATATTGAAGTATGAAATTTGTCGTGAGATTTAAATACGGTAATTTGGAAATTTTGTTGAGACGCGTGTGACAGTCGCGTCAGGTTTATATTATGATAATTAAAAAGTGAATTTTAGTTCTATTAATCGTATGGTCGTTTTGAGTGCGCCAACGCGTCCAGAAGGGTCGAAATAGTCAGAAAACACTAGCCGGGGGTTTAGTTTGGGTCCCGGGGCATTTTTAGACCATACCGGCAACGTATAAGGGTAGTTTGGTAATTTTGGATTTTTGGGAATTAAAACCTACGAAAATTGGGAATTAAAAAGCTGACTTGGTAATTCCCTACTAAACCCACTAACCACATCTTAAGACTTATTAGACTACGGGGGTTATTAGAAACTGTTCCAAAAGTTCCTTAGGCAAAAACCCTAGCCACCATTGTTACTTGAAGAAGAAAGCTTGTAGAGAGAGAAGAGAGGAGGATTCTGCAGAGAGAGAGAGAGAGAGAGAGAGAGAGAGAGAAATTCATCAGATTCGTCATCAAATCTAGAGATACACTTAAGTCAAGTGGTTTAATTCCAATTAATTTCAGAGAATGCTTCTTCCATGTGTAGGAATTAATAAAATCTTATTGTTCTTGGGAGTTAATGAAAAACCCATTTTAATTGGAAGTAAAAATTACATTTTTGATGAGGAATCGCATGTAGACTTGTATTTAGAAGATTATGCTGATGATATTATAATTTGGATGAACTAAAAACGGATTTAATTAGGCTCTTGGTTGATTTATAAATTCTAGGGTTCATATTCTTGAAATTGGGGATAAATGTATGGATTTGATATTTGGATGATGTTTATAATGAATTAACCCCATAAAAACGTTAGTAGGTGACCTATGTATGTTTAGGGACGATTAGGAACCTTGAACAATTGTTGGACTAATGTTTAGATGAGATTAGAAGTGAAGAAAATATGGAAAAACGAAAAAAGGGAAATCTGGGCTCGAATCTGGCCACTCGTTAGAAGACCTGCCCAGGTCGTTCGAACGAGCTCGTTCGAATGAGCTTCTAACGAGTTGACCTTTGACTTATAACGAGGGCGAAGTTCGTTTGATGTTTTCGTTTGAATGAGACCTCGTTAGAAAGCCCACTTCGTTCGAATGAACTCTCATTCGAACAGCCTTGTTCGAACGAGACTTCGAACGAGTTGACAGTTTAGGCTTTTTAGCCTGTTTTGATCCCGAGTGTCCCGTAACCTTGTGTATATGTAGAGATAACCTTCCCTTGATGATTAATTATTACATTTGGGATGTTTGGGATATAATGAGGAGTCAAACCTAGAAGTGTAGTTTGAACCTAAGGGAAAATATGAAGTAGGACGTGAGTGTCTATTACGTTGCGAGAACTATTGATGGCTTAGTTTATTATATTAACCGGTAACATATAAATTGTGTAGTATTATATGTCGGTACGAGAATGAGAAGTGTACCTCCAATATATTATGGTAATCACTAAGAGGTGTGCATACTTAGTATATGTATTGATTTTATGTGTATGACATACCTACCATACTTGCTATCACGGGAGGCTTACGTTCTCTTAGGGCCTTATAATCCTTGTGTTGCCCGGATTTAGATTGGTTACCTCGATGAACATAGGTCAGAGAAGGGCTTATTGGGATATTAATAAGTCTGCTGATCGTGGGAGCGCAGGTATGTGCGTGACCCATGTGATGTGACTGTGTTCGCCTCCATTATTTGTGATGTTGTTATCTGAGAACGATTCCTGAGAGATTCGGAATACGTGATCCTTATGTACGCGATGTACCGGGATGGATAGCAGAGTATGTGTGCACCGCAGCTTAGTCTCGGGGTGCTTGTATTGTATATTTATGATGTGAATAATATACACTTAATTAATGGGAACTTTCATGATTGGTATTGTGAATAATATTATGGTAATGATTTGAGAAAACAAAACGGGTTAACTGATAATGAATGGTATTTCTAATTGAAAATATGAGAGTAAGTAAAGCCCTCTATTTATTTGATAACGCTAGCACGTAATATGGGAATCGAGTAGTAAGGGGTAGAACTTATTACGGTTTGGTTAGATATGGATGTCTTATAGATGGGTACGGTACGTTAGGAGTGCACATGTAGTGGAGAGGTGAGAATTTCATGTGAGTGCACGTCCTAACATGTATTTTGCATTTAATGTTATTAAAACACTTGTTGTTTTTAAAATGATTTCCACTTTCGGGCTCTGACCCATTTGCTTTCAAATCTATTTTTGTAAAAGCCATTTTAGGTGCCCAGCCACAAGGACACCATGCTTAGGATTCTCATTCAGGTGACGAGCTGTAGCTGTTTGTGGAAGTTACAGGACTTTGCTTGTAGACGCTTCATCTATCTTGACTCGATATTCTTCAGTTATCAGTTGTAGGGCATGTCGCCCATTTCTTTTAGAGACCTTTCATTTATTTCAGTTATTCAGACTTCTGGCATGTAATTATTCAGGATTCAGACTTGTCGTATTATTTTTCAGTTGTGGGATTTTTGTGAGGAGTTTTCCTCCGGATTTATATTTATGTTGTTGGTTATTCATTACTTCATTATAGTGAATGGTTGTTATTCTTTCATTATTCTTTTACTGCATGTTAATCAGACTTAACTTAAAATTTGGCACTTACATTTTAAATACTAGGTGGTTAGTAATTATTAAAATGTTTTCGACAGTGATGGTATTAACTGAACCAACTTGGCATTTTGTATTGATTTAATAAAGGAGTATCTACCCGGTATTTAATTAGTCGGGGTGTCACAGGTGATATCAGAGCATCAGGTTCTAGTGTCCATTAGGATCTGCACGGCTTATTATGTTTCCGCTGAGCTTTCTTTGATGTAGAGCCCTATATTTTAGGACTGTTGTATTCTCTTGTTTATGCTACGTTCTTCAACTATATTAAGTTTGTAACTGCGAACTTATAAACTTCATTCTTATTTCAGATGCCTCCACGACGTGCACAACGGGTTCCCAGGGATGCAACGCCAGAACCACAGCCCGCACCAGTTCAGGGCACGATGAATGCCGTCGAGGTTGCAGCCATTGTGGCCCAGGCGGTAAATGTCGCACTAGCAGTAGTTCAGCAGGCACCACCTCAGGCGCCGATAGCCGCGCCAGTTCAGGCACATGCATTCCTGTCTGCTTGGGAACGTGTTTGTGATGCTTTCCAGAAAGCACACCCACCAGAGTTCACAGGTAGCTCCGATGTCGTAGTTTTGAGTCAGTGGAGGAAGGATATTCAGCGGCACTTGAGGATGTATGAGTGCACTGAGGTTCAGAAGCAGATACTAGCTACCTTTAAGATAGTGGGATCTGCACTGCAGTGGTGGGAGTCTATTACCACCGTGGAGGAGAGGGACACTCTCACTATTCAGGAGTTCTGGGTGCGGTTCGCCCGCAAGTACTTTTCGTCGGCTGTTCATACGGAAATGAGGAGGAAGTTGATGAACCTTCGATAGGAGGGTAAGACTGTGGCCGAGTATGAGGCCGAATTCATAAATCTGTTAAACATTGTTCCGGATGAGATACCGACGGAGGAGAAGAAGATACAGAAATTTACGGACGGGTTGACATGGAGGATTTGTCAGCACTTGTTAGGGAACCTCTCGTTAGCCACTTATTCTGATGTGGTTAACGCTGCATTGCTCCATTGTCAGGATCATCGCTTTCACATGGCTGAGGGCAAGAGATCTGGAGAGTCCATCCATCAGGGCAGGACTGGAGGGAATGGTGCCAGTGGGGCACAATCTGTTCAGGGGCAGAGATAGGGCGACCAGGGTTCCCAGCAGGGGGATAACAAGAGGTTAAGGTCGGTAAATTTTAGGCACAGACGGGGAGGTTTTCGGCAGGGCCATCAGGGTCCGAACGTCCATCAGAACCAGCAGGGTCAGAATGGTCAACAGCAGGGCCAGTGGAGGAACGGTAACGGCCACCAGGGCCGGGGGCAGCAGGGGCAGAGAGGGGGGAACTTCCCGGGGAAGTGTTTCATTTGTGGCAAGACTGGCCATAAACGCCAGGACTGTCCTAATAGGGGCAGGGCCCCGTAGCAGCAGCAGGGTGCTCGACATGAGCCACAAATGCCACTTTTTCCACCTGCTCTCCCAGCTCCAGGCCAGGTGCCAGCACTTCCAGCCATTCCAGTCGTTCCTGTGCAGCAGGGGCAGTTACAGTATGGACGTGTCTATAACGTCCACCAGGCAGCAGCTCCACAGGCACCACCCGCGATTGAGGGTATGTTTCCTATCCATGGTACTATGGGTTGGGTTTTGTTTGATACGGGGGCAACACATTGCTTTATAGCTACACATTTTGCGAAAGCCTTAGGGTTGTTAGCCACAGCAGAGAGCACAGTGACGTGTGTAGACTCACCATTGGGGAGTGGGCCACTTATTTTCTTTATATTCCGGGGAGTAAAGGTAGAGATTGGTAGTCTGGTATTACCTGCAGACATGTTGGTATTAGATATGCATGTTCACGATGTGATCATCGATATGGATTGGCTCGCGGATTATAGAGCCATGATTGATTGCTTCGGTGGGAGCATTATTTTTGCCATTCCGGGGCAAGAGATGTTTGTAGTGGAGATGCCTCGCCCAGAGGGAGGTTCGACCGCTCATTTGTATTACATAGAGGAGGATACCTCTAAGGAGGTTGTGATTCCTTTAGATTCGATCCCAGTTGTCAGGGAGTATTCAGATGTGTTTCAGGAGATACCAGGCCTACCCCCCAGTCGAGAGATAGACTTTGTCATAGACTTATAACCAGATATGAGACCTATAGCACGCGCACCGTACCGTATGGCTCCAGCTGAGATGAGGGAGTTACGGGATCAGATTGAGCAGTTGTTGGGTCAGGGGTTTATACGGAGGAGTGCTTCGCCGTGGGGTGCCCCTGTGTTGTTCGTGAAGAAGAGAGATGGTTCACTGAGATTGTGTGTGGACTACCGAGAGTTGAATAAGGTCACGATACGGAATAAGTATCCATTGCCTCTAATCGATGACTTATTCGACCAGTTGAGAGGAGCTTCTTTCTTCTCAAAGATTGATTAGAGATCGGGATACCATCAGTTGCGTATCAGGGAAGAGGATGTCTCGAAGACTGCGTTCTTATCGAGATATGGATCTTATGAGTTTCGGGTTATGCCTTTTGGTTTGACCAATGCTCCAGCCGTGTTTATGGACTTGATGAATAGAGTGTTCAGAGATTTCCTAGATCAGTTTATCATTGTCTTCATCGATGATATTCTGGTTTACTCTCAGACAGAGGAGGAGAACGCCAAGCATTTGAGGCAAGTTTTACAGACACTATGTCAGAACGAGCTGTATGCAAAATATGAGAAATGCGGGTTTTGGTTGAAGGAGGTCCAGTTTTTGGGACACATTATTTCTGACCGGGGGATATCTGTTGATCCGGGGAAGGTATCCGCGGTGAGGGAGTGGGGAAAACCCACGACACCGACAGAGATTCGTAGTTTCTTGGGCCTAACAGGATACTACAGGAGGTTCATTCGGGGATTCTCGAAGATAGCAGGTAATTTGACACATCTGACTCGTAAGGGTGTGCCATTCATCTGGAGTGATGCCTGTCAGTTGACATTCGATGAATTGAAGGATAAGTTGACCTCAGCACCTGTGTTAGCATTGCCGAGACCGGGAGTTGAGTATTTAGTTTACACCGATGCATCCTTGCAAGGACTTGGAGGTGTATTGCAGTAGGAGAGCCAGGCCATTGCTTATGCATCCCGTAAGCTAAAGCCTCACGAGAAGAATTACCCCACTCATGACTTGGAGTTGGCGGCAGTTGTATTTGCCCTTCGTATTTAGAGACATTACCTTTTGGGGGAGAAGTTTCGATTGTTCACGTACCACAAGTCCCTACAGTACCTATTCACGCAGAAGGAGTTGAATATGCGACAACGGAGGTGGCTTGAGTTCGTGAAGGATTATCAGTTCGATATCCAATACCACTCGGGGAAGGCTAACGTGGTAGCAAACCCGTTGAGCCGCAGACCTGTTGATGAGGTGGCAGGGGTGTGGAAGGCGAAGTGGAAATAATTGGGACACCAGGATGCAGTGTCCCGATCATTCATGTCGGTAATGACTGTTACACCGCAGATTGTCACGAGAGTGGTAAAGGCACAAGCAGATGACTCGTTCTGTCAGGAGCTGATAGTTCGATTACTAGCAGAGGGAGCTGAATCCTATACCGTTAGTTCAGACGAGGGATTACGCTTCAATAGGAGATTGGTAGTTCCGGAAGGGGAGGAATTGTGACACGAGGTGATGGCCAAGTCGCACGGCTCACGATTCGCGGTACATCCCGGTGGGGACAAAATGTACCAAGACATGAGACGTCAGTATTGGTGGAGCGGGATGAAGAAAGACATTGCCGTATTTGTTTCTAAATGCGCCACTTGTCAGCTTGTAAAAGTGGATCATCAGAGATCGGCAGGACTTCTTCAGCCATTGGAGGTCCCGATGTGGATGTGGGAGAGCATATCCATTGACTTTATCACGGGGTTGCCTACGTCGCAGAGAGGTCACGACTCCATTTGGGTAATTATGGACAGGCTTACCAAAGTCGCTCATTTCCTACCCGTAAGGACAGACTACACTACGGGGCAGTATGCCCAGCTCTTTATTTTAGAGATAGTGAAACTTCACGGTGTGCCCTTAAATATCGTGTCTGACCAAGATAAGATATTTGTTTCACGGTTTTGGGAGAGTTTTCAGGAGGCCATGGGCACGAAATTGCGGTTGAGTACGGCGTATCACCCGCAGACCGATGGGAAGACCGAGCGTACAAACTAGATGTTGGAGGACATGCTACGTATGTGTATCATTGATTTCGGGGGTGGATGGGAGCAGTATCTTCCACTGGTAGAGTTTTCTTACAACAACTCCTACCAGTTCACCATTGGCATGACTCCATTTGAGGCGTTGTACGGTAGACCCTGTCGTTCCCCAGCATGTTGGTTGGAGGTGGGGGACAACAAACTACTTGGGCCGGAGGTGATTCAGGATACTTCGGCAAGGATAAAATTGATTCGAAGTCGCATTCGGGAAGCTCAGGATCGGCAGAAGAGCTATGCTGATGCGAAGAGATTCTTCAGGGAGTTCCAAGTGGAGGACCAGGTTTTGCTCAGAGTATCTCCTATGAAGGGGATTATGCGTTTCGGGAAGAAAGGGAAGTTGGCACCGAGATACGTGGGACCATTTCCTATTATTGAGCGGATTGGAGCGGTTGCGTATAGGCTTGGGTTACCGGAGCATTTGCATCGGATTCACGATGTATTTCATATTTCCTCGCTAAGGAAATATCTTAGAGATGATTTAGCTCATTCTCATATTGCTTTGGAGGACATAGATCTCCAGCCTGATAGCTCCTACGAGGAGGGGCCGATTGCTATTTTGGACCGAAGTGAGCGGAAACTACGATCAAAGATAGTTCCGTTAGTGCGTGTTCAGTGGCAACATCATAATGTCGAGGAGTCCACATGGGAGCTCGAGGATGAGATGCGCGAACGTTATCCAGATTTGTTCTTACCAGGTACTTTCTAGTTTCGAATTTCAGGACGAAATTCAGTTATTAGGGGGGAAGTATGTAATACCCCGTATTTTTGTGATATTTATTTATGGGATTAATTAAATTAAATACGTATTAATTGGAAATTAATCCGGATTAAAATACTAGCGAGATGCGAGTTGTTATTTGAATATAATGTGCATATATGATTATACATGAATATTGAAGTATGAAATTTGTCGTGAGATTTAAATACGGTAATTTGGAAATTTTGTTGAGACGCGTGTGACAGTCGCGTCAGGTTTATATTATGATAATTAAAAAGTGAATTTTAGTTCTATTAATCGTATGGTCGTTTTGAGTGCGCCAACGCGTCCGGAAGGGTCGAAATAGTTAGAAAACACTAACCGGGGGTTTAGTTTGGGTCCCGGGGCATTTTTAGACCATACCGACAACGTATAAGGGTAGTTTGGTAATTTTGGATTTTTGGGAATTAAAACCTACGAAAATTGGGAATTAAAAAGCTGACTTGGTAATTCCCCACTAAACCCACTAACCATATCTTAAGACTTATTAGACTACGGGGGTTATTAGAAACTGTTCCAAAAGTTCCTTAGGCAAAAACCCTAGCCACCGTTGTTACTTGGAGAAGAAAGCTTGTAGAGAGAGAAGAGAGGAGGATTCTACAGAGAGAAAGAGAGAAATTCATCAGATTCGTCATCAAATCTAGATATACACTTAAGGCAAGTGGTTTAATTCCAATTAATTTCAGAGAATGCTTCTTCCATGTGTAGGAATTGATAAAATCTTATTGTTCTTGGGAGTTAATGAAAAACCCATTTTAATTGGAAGTAAAAATTACATTTTTGGTGAGGAATCGCATGTAGACTTGTATTTAGAAGATTATGCTGATGATATTATAATTTGGATGAACTGAAAACGGATTTAATTAGGCTCTTGGTTGATTTATAAATTTTAGGGTTCATATTCTTGAAATTGGGGATAAATGTATGGATTTGATATTTGGATGATGTTTATAATGAATTAACCCCATAAAAACGTTAGTAGGTGACCTATGAATGTTTAGGGACGATTAGGAACCTTGAACAATTGTTGGACTAATGTTTAGATGAGATTGGAAGTGAAGAAAAGATGGAAAAACGAAAAAAGGGAAATCTGGGCTCGAATCTGGCCACTCGTTAGAAGACCTGCCCAGGTCGTTCGAACGAGCTTCTAACGAGTTGGCCTTTGACTTCTAACGAGGGTGAAGTTCGTTCGATGTTTTCGTTCGAACGAGACCTCGTTAGAAAGCCCACTTCGTTCGAACGAACTCTCGTTCGAACAGCCTCGTTCGAACGAGACTTCGAACGAGTTGACAGTTTAGGCTTTTTAGCCTGTTTTGATCCCGAGTGTCCCGTAACCTTGTGTATATGTAGAGATAACCTTCCCTTGATGATTAATTGTTACATTTGGGATGTTTGGGATATAATGAGGAGTCAAACCTAGAAGTGTAGTTTGAACCTAAGGGAAAATATGAAGTAGGACGTGAGTGTCTATTACTTTGCGAGAACTATTGACGGCCTAATTTATTATATTGACCGGGAACATATAAATTGTGTAGTATTATATGTCGGTACGAGAATGAGAAGTGTACCTCCAATATATTATGGTAATTACTAAGAGGTGTGCATACTTAGTATATGTATTGATTTATGTGTATGACATACCTACCATACTTGCTATCACGGGAGGTTTACGTTCGCTTAGGGCCTTCTAATCCTTGTGTTGCCCGGATTTAGATTGGTTACCTCGATGAACATAGGTCAGAGAAGGGCTTATTGGGATATTAATAAGTCTGCTGATCGTGGGAGCGCAGGTATGTGCGTGACCCATGTAATGTGACTGTGTTCGCCTCCATTATTTGTGATGTTCTTATCTGAGAACGATTCCTGAGAGATTCGAAATACGTGATCCTTATGTACGCGATATACCGGGATGGATAGCAGAGTATGTGTGCACCGCATAATTTTTTTTAAAATTATTTTTAACTCATTTAGTCCCTTCAACGCCATTTATTCAACATTTCTTATTTTTACAGGTCCGCGCCAGCGACACCCATTATTTTTAAATTTTTTTTTTTTAATTAGCCCAACACTATCTCTCGGGTTGTCTAGTATTATTTTTTTTTTGCTTTTTTTTAAAATTATTTTAACTCATTTAGTCTCTCAAATATCCATTTACTCAATATTTACTTTTTTTTAACGGTCCGCGCCAGCGGCACCCCCTTTGTATTTCTAAAAACTGTTTAAAAATGTAAAAAAGAGTTTCTTATTTATATTAAACTAACTTTTATTTTTTGAAACAGGTTTTTTCAAAAAAAAAAATCTTTATTTTCAATTAAAATATGTTTTTTAAAAATAAATATACGAAATTTCTTTTTTTTTTAAATTATTTTTATCTCATTTATTCCCTAAAACACCACTTTACCTAATATTCTCTTATTTTTAAAGGTCCGCGCCAGCGGCACCTATTATTTTTAAACTATTTTTTTTTATTTTATTTTACAACATTTAAAACAATTTTTGTATTTCTTAAAACTGTTTAAAAATGTAAAATAAATATTTATATTAAACAAATTTTCTTTTTTGAAACAGTTTAAAAAAAACTAATTTTATATTAAAATAGTGTTTTTTAACAATAAAATTTTTTAGTTTGTAAAAAATATTATTTTCTAATAAAATAGTTTTTTTTAAATAAAAAAAGTCAAATAATGCTAATAAATCACATAAAAAACCAAGGAAAAAAAAAGATTCCCTCCACTCCATGTACTAACCCGGGGTTAACTCCCGGGTAGTATTGCATTACTCTTTTATATTAGGTTTTATTTTAGAGGGGTTTTCGGGGAAAGGGCGAATATAACTCAAATTGTATAAAAATAGAATACTTCACATAATTTTTATAAATTTAGTCCCTCTACTAAAAACACTTTGAAAAATGCTGTCGTTGGCGCGGACCAAAAAAATGAAAGAATGTATACTCCTAGCGCTAAAGAGACCACACAAATAAATGTTATCATACTACAGGGAGTAGATATATAAACTTGAAAAGCACTATTCTAAAAATAGTTAATTAAGGTAAAGGTCATGTTTCTTCTTATATTTGGATTTTTAGGACAATGTTTTTCAAGTTTATAAAATTATGTGGGGTGTCCTATTTTTATACACTTTGAAAATTATGAGGACCTTTTCACCAAAAATTATGAGGACCTTTATCTTAATTCTCTATTTATTTTAATGCAATCATTTTCTTTTACTATACCAATATATTCAAATTCACATTTAATTTACGACACTATTAGACAACTTCATTCCCAAATGATAGTCTTGTTTACCTTTTTTATCTTTCCCTAATTAATAAATTGTATTTTTAAAAGTAGCATATAAAACTAGATGATATTACAAAGTTGTTTATCTCAACAATACATATAGGAGAATAATTATTCGAGTGTGTATCATGTATTCAAAGTATTCATTATTTTGGGGTTGATAAATTTAAAGAGTATAAAATTTTCTTAAAATGTTTCACTTTCAAATAATTATTATTAATTAGGGACAAATGATTCAATGTTTTTTGCAATGATTAAATTGTCGTGAAAAAAAGAGTGTTTGTGGAGCAATATGCACACTTAGTGTGTGGTAAAGCTGAAAGAGAAAGTTTGCCGCACTTTTTTAACAAATGTTGTTTTTCTTAATGTTTTAGGCTATTGATTTAACTAAAATCATTTTGCAAAATACCATCCAATTAAAGCTTTGTTTAAGGAATGAAGTAAATCGAAGAAGAAAAAATATTATTTTCTTTATGCATTTATTTAACAAGAAAAGTTTGGGGAAAAATTATCTAAAAACTATTCGCATTTATATAGTTACAATTTGTAATAAAAGGGTGTATAGTGTATTTTTGGTATTTGTATTACTAAAAAAGGTATAAATAACTTAACAAGGTGCCAAAATTACTTGATATTACATAATATAAAATAAAATTAAGGAGCAACATTTTAATCCGTCAAATATATATAAATGGTGTATAGTTTATTATGAATGCTGCAAGTATATATTGTAATAGTAATAATAATAAATAATAAATAATAACATTACATCATAAATATTAGGGGCATATACACAATAGTACCTCTAACATTTTTCAATACACGTTTAGTCCAAGCCTTTTTATTTATTCAAAAAAATCCATCAACATGTCGCTAGCGCGGATTTTAAAAATAAGAGAATATTACTTAAATGAGTGTTTGAGATATTACTTAAATGGCTGTTTGAGGGACTTTTTGGAACAAAATAAAAAGGTTTGGACTAAATGTGTATTAAAAAAATTTTGAAGGTATTTTTGGTATTTGATCCTAAATATTAAAGTTTCTTTTATAATTGTAGGAAGTGTTTTGTGTTAAAATTTTCTTATAAGAATTTTTGAAGACGTAGGCCCAACAACATTCCTGTCAATCAAATGGGTAAAAATATTTGAAAATCACTTTACTTTATATTCATTACATTCAAACGGGGACAAAAGGCTTTAGTAGCGATTTTTTGTGTATAAAAACAATTCAACCCAAAAAAGTTGAATTAGAAGCAAATAAAATAATAATAATATTATAAAAACTCTCAAAGTATGTGTTGTATGTAAAAATTACTCTCCTATACGGACCAATGATAAATGTACACTTGTCTTCCTACGTGGCCTATTAGCCGCCGTGACAGGCATCAGAGATACTTAGTCAACTGGAAGGCCGACCAACTCTAGAATGCCAACCATCAGGAATATCAAAAGCTGCTCGGTTGGAATGCTAACCAGAACTGAATTCCAAGAAATTTCATTTATCGTACACAGATGCAAATGTTTGACAATATAAAGACGTTCCATCTTTACACCATTATAAATATAAAAGAATCAATCACCTCATGGGACAACTCGAGTAACTCATATGCACACCGTACTGAGTTACTATAACCCTATAAAATAATACCAATAATGGATGTAGGTTATTTTACAACCGAAACACTTTTAAAACCCCTTCTTTTGTGCATGTGTGATTTGATTAACTTACTATATTTTTATCTGTGATTATAAATCTGGATCAAGTCCATTTTTAGACATCAACAGATTGGCATCGTATGTGGGAACGACTGTTAGTCATCGTTCTCTACCTCGCATATTTCATTCTTTGGTTTAAAGAATTATTGCCCCTGAAAGTAGCCTGGAGGTTACAGGCAATAATCAAGAAATATGCACTCCCCCCGGTGAGACGGACCTCCAAAGGATCCTGTTCAATTTGATTAAAGGACACGAGGCTATACAGGAATCAGTCAGACAGTTGGCTCGCATAATGCAAGATAAGTCCTATAATTTCGGAAGAGATATGCTACCTCCACCAGCCATAAATTAAAGGAGTTACCATTCTCGTTCTTTTCATGATTGATCATACCATCCCGGCATAACTTCTTCATTTCGATCGACAGATTACTACGATGGTAGGTCTTTTTCCAAAGAGAGACCAAGTGTATTGGAGAGGTTAAGTAGGGAGTCTACTTTTGATCGTCTAGGTCTCTGAGTAACTAGAGGACATCACAGGGAGCAGGAGCATGATCGTGAACACATAGATGGGTCCACAAGATCTAGGGCCAGTATGATGGGTGATGGTCATGCTGAACAAACCTTTTAGGAAGAGATTTCAGCACATATGTACAACAAAGACAAAAAAGCTACTTCGGCCAAATCTAAGCCAGACGAACATTCCTGGAAGGGATCCATGCAGCAGTTGAAAGATCGGCTGGGTGAAATGGTCAAAACCAAAAGGCTCACCTTTCATTCAGGCTATTGTAGACTATCCCACACCTTCTAAGTTCAAGCCACCAGTGGTCACTCCTAAATATAATGGAAAAACTGATCCAGTCTTGCACATAGAGCAATATCAAGTTGCTGTCGATATTTACTTAGTGCTCAACAAATGAGGTGTAGATCTTTCTTTAGTTCTATCACAGGACCAACCTAATGTAATACCCCGTATTTATAAGTATTTAGAATTTAATTAATTCGGTTATTATTTCGATTTAGTTTTAAATTACACGTGTGCCGTAATTTGATGGAATTAAATATTTTTTAGAAATAAGGATTATTGTTGGTGGAATAATTTGTGCAATAATTATTATACGTCGTAATGAGTGATATCGACGGGACTGTGTTGAATCCCAATCGGGAGTCGCGTGTAGACTATATGAGGTCGAGATAGGAAATTATTGTGGAGTAATTTAGAAGGTGATTTAGAGGCCACGGTTGATTCCTAAAGGGTTAAAATAGTCGGAATAGCATACTCGGGTGTATAGTTCGGGTCCCGGGGCGATTTTAGACCAACCCGACACCGTTTAAGGGCGTTTCGATCATTTAGGAGTTTAGGGTAGAAGGAAATCCGAAAATTAAAATGTTGTATATGCTATTTTGGGTTAGAGGCTAGGGTTAACACAAATTAGAGAGAGGGGAGGCCATAGGATGAGAAGAAGAGAAGAAAACCTAGGCTTTTCACACAAATTCTCACCACCGACGTGCCGAAATCATAATAGGAGCAAGGAGAGATCAACTCTGTCATCAACCAATGAATTTCAGACCTGCAAATCAAAAGCAAGTGTTTATCTTGCATGTTTCTAAAAGGTTATAATACCCATTTAACGTAGGGTTTTATATTTGATGATAATTTGATGTTCTCGGGGTTTTGAGAATTAAACACATGATCTTGGGTAAAATTTGCATGTAGATTTAATCCCTATGTGAATAGAAAACGAAATCAGAAAATATGTGATGATAATAATGGAAGAAATTTGGGGTTTTGATGAATTTAAGTAAAGAACGCAAAATCTAGGGTCTTAATGATTAATGGGAATTTAATCTAATCTTGAATGAAATTTGTATGAATTTCATACATGATTTTCGTTAGAAATCATCCCCCCCCCCCCCCCCATATATATATATATATATGTTGTTTAGATGTAAGTTTGGTGAAGTTTCATGAAGAATGGATGAAGTTTCAATGGTGAAAAATCGCAAAAACGTAAGGAAGAAGAAGACATGCTTGTAGCGAATCGATTCAGAACAAGGCCAAATAAATTCGACTGCCCAGATTTGCATAGTTTTTCCTTTTTATTGCAATTTCCTCACGAAGTGAATTAGGGGAAACTTGGGGGATAATTAATTAAAGACTTTGAGGAGGTCAGTAAGTATAGAGTCAAGGATTGGTTGAAATTTTATGTGGGTAAATTTGGGATGTGAACCGACGATGATAAAATGATTGAGATGCGTATCGGGAATCTAGAATCTGGGTTACGGGAAGGGAAAGCCATGACTTGTGACTTAGATCAGTAGAGTATGAGTGTAGTAACTACTGAAATAACTTAAGGAGTAACTAGGGCCCTTCGAGTAGAGATTAATACTCAGGAAAATACGATAAATAGTTATAATCGTATATCGATAGTACGTTGAGTATTTGAGAGTTACATTACGTACGAGTTATATTCATAGTTTAAGTGTATACTTATACGAATTATATTTATAGGTTGAGTGTATACCTATATGAACTATATTATAGGTTGAGTGTATATTTATACGGATTAAATATATAGGTTGTGGAATTCTTATATGCGATATATGGATAGGTTGTGTCTATGCCTATTATGTGTTTTCTTATGTGTGAACATATCTATGCTTCCCGCTATCACGGAGGTTCCGCGCAAAGGGCGATCCCACCTTGGTAATTCTATTCAGCTCTGGATTAGTGCGCCAAAAAATAAAAATTAGGTACGTACCATTTGTGCCTATGATAGTTTTCATGGTCAATGGATAGGCTTGGAACTATGTTTGCCTCTAATATGCGTTGATTTGATTTATGGTTCAAGGGTGATATCTGAACCGGTATTCCCTGATTTGGTACGAGAGGTACATGGACTTGATAACAGAGTATACAAGTGTACAATGTGATGGCCAGTCTGGGAGATGCTATATTTATATATATAGTGTGTGACATATATATACTTGGGTGATTTATCCCACTTGTGTGTAATGTAGGAAGGATAGATAATGTATATTTAAAAGTGATTTAGTTACGAGATAATCTACTTAGTGTGTGATAATAGCAAGTTAGATAGCGTATATCTAAAGATGATTTAAGTAGAGTAACTTAATGAAATGGTTTATGATAGCATACGTGAAATGTTAATAATGGTTTAATGATAACATATGTGAAATGTTAATTTTAGTTTAATAATAACATATGAGGAATGTTAATTATTAGTGTTACTAACGTACTAGATGGGTTGTACGGGGGATAGTTAACGAGATATTTAACAAAGGACTTAATGATTAAAGATTGGGATACTGTGGCATACTGTATGGGCGGTACGGGGGAGCTAAACCGATTAGTGGTTAGTTAGTTATTGATGATACCTAGTTGGGATGGTTAGCATAGATAGGTAGATGACATTAGGCGTGCACATTAGTTGAGAGGTGAGAAACTCAAGGGAGTGTACGTTGAACTAACATGTGTAATTAATAACTGCTTTTGAACTGTGATTTAAATGCTTGCTAAATATTTTCAAAAGGTTTTTCTGGGCTCTGACCCGTATGCATTATAACACCCCGCCTAATTAAACACCGGGTGACCAGTCCCATACCAAATTAAAACAGAATATACAGTTGGCTCATTCTTAGCATCACTGTCGAAAACATTTACAACTCACCCAATACCCAATTAAGCTGGTGTTAAAAACATTCCAAATTTTAATTTCAACAAAAACCATTTTTAGTTTACGAATAACACTACGCATATTATTCTACAACACTAATAACCGAACATATAACTTAAAAGAATTTAAATGCAATTGGAATGAACATTCCCACATAATAATCCAATACAATAATCCCAAAAATATTAAATGTATTAAAATGACACGAATAAAAGAGTATTTGACTCAGATAGAAAAGAGATAATTGAATTCCTTTTGGGCGACATGCCCTAACTAACAGAATATTGTGAATCAAATGAAGATATGCGTCTAATCAATACTCCATAGCTCCATAGCTCGTCATAATCAACTAAGGTTGGAGTCCCTGTTGCTGGACACCTGATATACAAGGTACAATAGAAAAGGATATATGAAAGGAAACGGGTCAGAGCCCGATGTGAAAATGATTTTGAAAACAACAAGTATTTAACAAGTGCAATAAAGCATTTATTATGTACATGTTAGTATCCAACTCTCACTTGATATTCTCACCTCTCATCTAGAGTGCACACTTAACGTTTTCTATTAACCTCCTAGTTAATGGTTATTCTTCACAAATTTCCATATTATGATTCCATCCCATATCATAACCCCGTATGTCCCATACCATACGTCACATAATCATTCATGTACGTTTCCCATTAACATTAACCATTTCTCATTAATATGAATTAAGCTTTTCAAATCTATAAGAATAAACATTCATTAACTTAGTTTAATTCTTTTTCTCAAATCACCGTTATCTACAATTATCACACAGTAGATTAATCAAACCACACATTTAATTCATCATATATATATATACATATATAATACGGCACCACGAGTCACAGCTGCGGTGCAATGCATTACTCTGCTATCATGTCCCATTATCGCTGGTCGTCGAATAGGGGACTAAAGGTTCGGTAAGGATTCTACGAACAATAAAAACAACACAAACAGTTCGAAGCGAACATAGTTCTCATATCCACGGGCCACGCACATACCTACGTTCCCATAGTCAGCGGACTTATCAACTCCCCGATAAGTCTTTCATAGACCTATGTTCTCGAGCGATAAATCAAAGATCCCATGGATTCATCAGGATATGACTGCCCTCACGCGCAAACCTCCCATCGATAACAAGTAAGCTAGGTATGTCATACACATAAATCATCAATCAATCAAATAGGCATTATCATACCTATAATATAATATCAACAAGGTACTCGCACTACCCTTCTATAATTCTCATACTTAACATTATATTTCTTTAAATCCCACGTATTAAAATATTATAACTTTACTTCTCTAATTTAATTATTCCAGAGTCTCACTCATTACTCAAGGTTCAAATAGGTATTTCTCAACATTTATTCAGTAAGAAATCACTAATATCCTACTAGTCCATCTCATCTTATCTCCTGAATTACCACGAATTAAACTCTCCTTTAATTAGGCTTATAACCAATTGTTTCTAATCTCTTATAAATACATCTTCTATTAACTAGGATTGAATACCATCATCACATGGCCCATAGTCTATAGTGTTTCATTCACACTATATGACTTATTAACAAAACCAACATCCTCGCATCCTATAACATCTCTCCACTCCCGACATCGTTGAGGTTCATGTGCGGAGCGTCTCGCAAAGCGAAATCCAAATAAGGAACCCCTCCAATACACTACTACTTAACTTTATCGGTCGTGGAGGTCCGTCAACTTCAAATACGCAATCGAAATAACCTCTTCCCCTCTCTCAACCAAATGTGGTTTTAACTCCCATATTTATCCAGGAGCCATATCACTAAGCGCTTGTACTACACTCAGTCCTTACGCAATCAATAATGAGCTTAAACTCAGTCCTTGATGCTCAAATTGTAATCCTAAGGCTACCCAGGTGTTATATTAAATCTTCCCTACTGGACCTATCCTTAATCATCATACATACCAATTAGAATCTAACACATGAATCTAGCAACCGAAATTTCTTAAATTTAATTATCACAATTCTAATCAATTAAATCCCAATCAAATCAATTCAATTCTTAACTAGGACTTAATGAACCTTCCTAAGTCCCATTATATCCAATTAATAATCACCAAAGATTTACAAATGGTTCGGGATACGAACAATCATTAAATAGAAAAAACTTCACAAATTCCGGGGAGGTCGATCGATCGAAGGCAGGGGGTCGATCGATCGATCGCCCAGATAACAACCCAGTTTTCTGCATTTCTTCTTCTACGGGTTTCATCACTTTTGATCATTAAAACCTTCATATTAACTAACCAAATTCCTTGTAAACCTCAATACATGATATAGCAACATATGTGAATGATTTATAATGCTCTAAACATCCTAGAATCATCAAGAGTTTGAATTAAAAGCATATGTTTATCCTCTTTTTTCAAAAAAATTATATACATGATATCTTCAAGAACACACCATAGATTCTCAGAATTTCTTCAACAGATTTATGATTATTTAACGGATTACTATGTACCTACACCATGAGTTTGATTCCTATTAACTTCCATTTTTCAGAAATCCATTAACAACTCTTCATTATCTTCCAAACATGAAAAATCTCATCTTTTTATAACTATCCTAACAGGGACAATATACAAACTTCGATTGCAATTATCAAACACTTGCCTCTAATGAAGATCTGATCCTTCGGTGCTGTATAACACAGGTGGTTCTCCCTTTTTTGGCCAACTTCCAGTGGTGATTGGTGGTGATGACCTTTGGTTCTCCTCCTTTCTAAGCAAGCTTCTCTTCCCAAGTAACCTTTCACTCTCTCTAAGAAGATGACTTCTCCATGTTATGTAGAAGAGATGAATGAACCCACGTTCAACTAATCTCCAAATACTTATAATAGGACAAAATCCGAAATTACTATTCACCCCCTTGTAAAAATAACCAAAATACCCTTTTGGGTTGTCTTTTCATTTCCAAATGACCCGAAACCTAAAATTAACATCCAAATAGACTTTTCTGACTATTTTAACCCTTCCAGATGAAACGACGCAGTCGAAACGACTATAAGGTTGATGTAAAAATAAGTTTCCTTTTTAATTTAACAAATTAGTCCCGACACGTCCCATACCGCGTTCGGCTAAAAATTCAAATTACTGAATTAATAACTCACAGCCATATCAATAACATCCCATTCATATATTACCTAAATATCTTTAAGTAATATACAAAATCATTCATTTTAATATCCACAATTTGGATAAACCCAAATGAATTAATTTATAATAAAAGCCAATTAATCTATTAATTTAAAATATAGCCCATTTTAAAAGTCATTAAAATCACGGGGTGTTACATACTTCCCCCCTTATAATAGAATTTTGTCCCGAAATTCGGAAAGACAAATCATACTGGTAAGGTCAACTCTGAGTATAAATCTCACATCGCAAGTAATCTAAGTCGTACCGCCCATACAGTACATTAACGAAAATCTCCATTGATGTTATACGTCAAGCCTCACCATATAGTTTCAACTGAATCGAATTTAAACTTTACCCAATCTTCCCTATGACAAACTTTAAGAAAAATGATCCTCACGTATTAAACAAATAGATCTAGAAGTCACAACTACTCACTGTTTCACAATTATGAAAACTACTACCATTCAACCATCCAGGGCGCCCATACACCCTATCGTACCACTTTCATTATAAGATTTATCGGAAAGGTTATAAACTCATATCCCAAAGACCTAACTTATTTCGATGCCCAACAATTATTAGTTTCATGCGTGGGGTGTCTCGCAAGAAAAATCCAAACAAGGAACCCCCCCGATACACTACTACCTAAAGTAGTCGGTCATCGAAACTCCTTAGGTACTTAGTCAATAATTTATAACCTCTCTACAAGTTTTATCGCTTTCAAACAAAGTCTACTCATCTACTCTATTATAAAAGACAAGATGCTAGGTATCGTAGTAGTACATACGCTCTCATATACCATAAGTCAATGCTCGCCGATAGTCACATCATGATCGGACATGCCTAAAGTATGTAATTCCGTGATAAAAATCAGACCCACGTGATGACATGAAAAATATAGGTGTCCCACAACCCCTCGGTGAGTCTACGTAAATAATAGTGCTATAGGCTAATTTTAGCAACCCATTAACCCATACAATATTAATTGCTACAAAATGAGTATGCGCTTTATAACTCCTTAGATAGAAAACATACCCTCATTCGTGGGCGGTGGTTGTTAACTCCCACTATTATAACTTTGCTCCGATGAGTCAAGAAAAAATTTACCCCAAATTTTCAGTTCTAGTTCACCACACTCCACTATATTCCCAAATCTTTGAATATATTACCTTCATTAGGTAACACGCGCAATTCCTGCATTTCAAGAACTTCTACAGATGACTCTCCTCAATTTTCCATAATAGGGGTGACCTCGACTACGGTCATCATACTCGAACATACTTCATAACCTCCTAAGTAAGATCTCCGCTATCCGTCTAATGCCCCTCATCTGCCATACTTCTTGGACGAACCCGTCCGAACGCAAATAAGATTCGAAATCTTACCAAAGAAATCAACAATCCTAAACATAGGGCTCTACATCAAATAACGCTAAGCTGAAAACACAGTAAGCCGTACAGACCCTAAAGGACACTAGAACCTGATGCTCTAATACGACCTGTAACACCCCGCCTAATTAAATACCGGGTGGCCAGTCCCATACCAAATTAAAACAGAATATACAGTTGGCTCATTCTTAGCATCACTGTCGAAAACATTTACAACTCACCCAATACCCAATTAAGCTGGTGTTAAAAACTTTCCAAATTTTAATTTCAACAAAAACCATTTTTAGTTTACGAATAACACTACACATATTATTCTACAACACTAATAACCGAACAAATAACTCAAAAGAATTTAAATGCAATTGGAATAAACATTCCCACATAATAATCCAATACAGTAATCCCAAAAATATTAAATGTAATAAAATGACACGAATAAAAGAGTATTTGACTCAGATAGAAAAGAGACAATTGAATTCCTTTTGGGCGACATGCCCTAACTAACAGAATATTGTGAATCAAATGAAGATAGACGTCTAATCAATACTCCATAGCTCCATAGCTCGTCATAATCAACTAAGGTTGGAGTCCTTGTTGCTGGACACCTGATATACAAGGTACAATAGAAAAGGATATATGAAAGGAAACGGGCCAGAGCCAGATGTGAAAATGATTTTGAAAACAACAAGTATTTAACAAGTGCAATAAAGCATTTATTATGTGCATGTTAGTATCCAACTCTCGCTTGATATTCTCACCTCTCATCTAGAGTGCACACTTAACGTTTCCTATTAACCTCCTAGTTAATGGTTCCTCTTCACAAATTTCCATATTATGATTCCATCCCATATCATAACCCCGTATGTCCCATACCATACGTCATATAGTCATTCATGTACGTTTCCCATTAACATTAACCATTTCTCATTAAGATGAATTAAGCTTTTCAAATCTATAAGAATAAACATTCATTAACTTAGTTTAATTCTTTTTCTCAAATCACCGTTATCTACAATTATCACACAGTAGATTAATCAAACCACACATTTAATTCATCATATATATATATATATATATATATATATATATATATATATATATATATATATATATATATATATATATACATATATAATACGGCACCACGAGTCACAGCTGCGGTGCAATGCATTACTCTGCTATCATGTCCCATTATCGCTGGTCGTCGAATAGGGGACTAAAGGTTCGGTAAGGATTCCACGAACTATAAACAACAACACAAACATTTGGAAGCGAAAATAGTTCTCATATCCACGGGCCACGCACATACCTACGTTCCCATAGTCAGCGGACTTATTAAATCCCCGATAAGTCTTTCATAGACCTATGTCCTCGAGCGACAAATCAAAGATCCCATGGATTTATCAGGATATGACTGCCCTCACGCGCAAACCTCCCATCGATAGCAAGTAAGCTAGGTATGTCATACACATAAATCATCAATCAATCAAATAGGCATTATCATACCTATAATATAATATCAACAAGGTACTAACACTACCCTTCGATAATTACCATACGTAGCATTATATCTCTTTAAATCCCACGTATTAAAATATTATAACTTTACTTCTCTAATTTAATTATTCCAGAGTCTCACTCATTACTCAAGGTTCAAATAGGTATTTCCTCAACATTTATTCAGTAAAAAATCACTAATATCCTATTGGTCCATCTCATCTTATCTCCTGAATTACCACGAATTAAACTCTCCTTTAATTAGGGTCATAACCGATCGTTTCTAATCTCTTATAAACACATCTTTTATCAACTAGGATTGAATACCATCATCACATGGACCATAGTCTGTAGTGTTTCATTCACACTATATGACTTATTAACAAAACCAACATCCTCGCATCCTATAACATCTCTCCACTCCCGACGTCGTTAAGGTTTATGCGCGGAGCGTCTCGCAAAGCGAAATCCAAATAAGGAACCCCTCCAATACACTACTACTTAACTTTATCGGTCGTGGAGGTCCGTCAACTTCAAATACGCAATCGAAATAACCTCTTCCACTCTCTCAACCAAATGTGGTTTTAACTCCCATATTTATCCAGGAGCCATATCACTAAGCGCTTGTACTACACTCAGTCCTTACGCAATCAATAATGAGCTTAAACTCAGTCCTTGATGCTCAAATTGTAACCCTAAGGCTACCCAGGTATTATATTAAATCTCCCCTACTGGACCTATCCTTAATCCTCATGCATACCAATTAGAATGCAACACATGAATCTAGCAACTGAAATTTCTTCAATTTAATTATCACAATTCTAATCAATTAAATCCCAATCAAATCAATTCAATTCTTAACTAGGGCTTACTGAACCTTCCTAAGTCCCATTATATCCAATTAATAATCACCAAAGATTTACAAAAGGTTCGGGATAGAACCATCATTAAATATAAATAACTTCACAAATTCTGGGGAGGTCGATCGATAGAAGGCAGGGGTCGTTCAATCGATCGCCCAGATAATAACCCAGTTTTCTGCATTTCTTCTACTACGGGTTTCGTCACTTTTGATCATTCAAACCTTCATATTAACTACTCAAATTCCTTATAAACCTTAATACATGATATAACAACATATGTGAATGATTTATAATGCTCTAAACATCCTAGAATCATCAAGAGTTTGAATTAAAAGCATATGTTTATCCTCTTTTTTCAAAAAAAATTATACACATGATATCTTCAAGAACACACCATAGATTCTCAGAATTTCTTCAATAGATTTATGATTATTTCATGGAATACTATCTACCTAAATTATTAGTTGATTCCTATTAACTTCCATTTTTCAGAAATTCATTAACAACTCTTCATTATCTTCCAAACATTAAAAATCTCATCTTTTTATAACTATCCTAACATGGACAATATACAAACTTAGATTGCAATTATCAAACACTTGCCTCTAATGAAGATCTGATCCTTTGGTGCTGTATAACAGAGGTGGTTCTCCCTTTTTCGGCCAACTTCCAATGGTGATTGGTGGTGATGACCTTTGGTTCTCCTCCTTTCCAAGCAAGCTTCTCTTCCCAAGCAACCTTTCACTCTCTCTAAGAAGATGACTTCTCCATGTTATGTAGAAGAGATGAATGAACCCACGTTCAACTAATCTCTAAATACTTATAATAGGACAAAATCAAAAAATCACTATTCATCCCCTTGTAAAAATAACCAAAATACCCTTTTGGGTTGTCTTTTCATTTCCAAATGACCCGAAACCCAAAATTAACATCCAATTAGACTTTTCTCTGACTATTTCAACCCTTTCGGATGCAACGACGCAGTCGAAACGATTATAAGGTTGATGTAAAAATAAGTTTACTTTTTAATTTAACAAATTAGTCCCGACACGTCCCATACCGCGTTCGGCTAAAAATTCAAATTAATGAATTAATAACTCACAACCATATCAATTACATCACATTCATATATTACCTAAATACCTTTAAGTAATATACAAAATCATTCATTTTAATATCCACAATTCGGATAAACCCAAATGAATTAATTTATAATAAAAGCCAATTAATCCATTAATTTGAAATATAACCCATTTTAAAAGTCATTAAAATCACGTGGTATTACATACTTCCCCCCTTATAACAGAATTTCGTCTCGAAATTCAGAAAGACAAATCATACTGGTAAGGTCAACTCTGAGTATACATCTCACATCGCAAGTAATCTAATTCGTACCGCCCATACAATACATTAACGAAAATCCCCATTGATGTTATACACCAAGCCTCACCATATAGTTTCAACTGAATCGAATTTAAACTTTACCCAATCTTCCCTATACCATCCTCGTGAAAAACTTTGGGAAAAATGATCCTCACGTATTAAACAAATAAATCCTGAAGTCACAACTACTCACTGTTTCACAATTATGAAAACTACTACCATTCAACCATCCAGGGCGCCCATACACCCTATCGTACCACTTTCATTATAAGATTTATCGGAAAGGTTATAAACTCATATCCCAAAGACCTAACTTATTTCGATGCCCAACAGTTATTAGTTTCATGCGTGGGGTGTCTCGCAAGCAAAATCCAAACAAGGAACCCCCCGATACACTACTACCTAAAATAGTCGGTCATCGAAACTCCTTAGGTCCTTAGTCAATAGGTTATAACCTCTCTATAGGGTTTATCTCTTTCAAATAAAGTCTACTCATCTACTCTCTTATAAAAGACAAGATGTTAGCTATCGTAGTAGTACATATGCTCTCATATACCACAAGTCAATGCTCGTCGATAGTCACATCATGATCGGACATGCCAAAAGTAAGTAATTTCGTGATAAAAATCAGACCCACGCGATGACATGAAAAATATAGGTGTCCCACAACCCCTCGGTGAGTCTACGTAAATAATAGTGCTATAGGCTAAGTTTATCAACCCATTAGCCCATACAATATTAATCGCAACAAAATCAGTATGCGCCTCATAACTCCTTAGATAGAAAACATACCCTCATTCGTGGGCGGTGTTTGTTAACTCCCACTATTATAACTTTGCTCCGATGAGTCAAGAAAAAATTTACCCCAAATTTTCAGTTCTAGTTCACCACACTCCACTATATTCCCAAATCTTTGAATATATTACCTTCGTTAGGTAACACACGCAATTCCCTCATTTCAAGAACTTCTACTGATGACTCTCCTCAATTTTCTATAATAGGGGTGACCTCGACAATGGTCATCATACTCGAACATACTTCATAAACTCCTAAGTACGATCTCCGCTATCCGTCCAATGGCCCTCATCTGCCATACTTCTTGGATGAACCCGTCCGAACGCAAATAAGATTCGAAATCTTACCAAAGAAATCAACAATCCTAAACATAGGGCTCTACATCAAAGAACGCTAAGCTGAAAACACAGTAAGCCGTACAGACCCTAAAGGACACTAGAACCTCATGCTCTGATACCACCTGTAACACCCCGCCTAATTAAATACCGGGTGGCCAGTCCTATAGCAAATTAAAACAGAATATACAGTTGGCTCATTCTTAGCATCACTGTCTAAAACATTTACAACTCACCCAATACCCAATTAAGCTGGTGTTAAAAACTTTCCAAATTTTAATTTCAACAAAAACCATGTTTAGTTTACGAATAACACTACACATATTATTTTACAACACTAATAACCGAACAGATAACTCAAAAGAATTTAAATGCAATTGGAATAAACATTCCCACATAATAATCCAATACAGTAATCCCAAAAATATTAAATGTATTAAAATGACACGAATATAAGAGTATTTGACTCAGATAGAAAAGAGATAATTGAATTCCTTTTGGGCGACATGCTCTAACTAAAAGAATACTGTGAATCAAATGAAGATAGACGTCTAAGCAATACTCCATAGCTCCATAGCTCGTCATAATCAACTAAGGTTGGAGCCCCTGTGGCTTGACACCTGATATAGAAGGTACAATAGAAAAGGATATATGCAAGGAAACGGATCAGAGCCCGATGTGAAAATGATTTTGAAAACAACAAGTATTTAACAAGTGCAATAAAGCATTTATTATGTACATTTTAGTATTCAACTCTCACTTGATATTCTCACCTCTCATCTAGAGTGCACACTTAACGTTTCCTATTAACCTCCTAGTTAATGGTTCCTCTTCACAAATTTCCATAATATGATTCCATCCCATATCATAACCCCGTATGTCCCATACCATACGTCATATAATCATTCATGTACGTTTCCCATTAACATTAACCATTTCTCATTAATATGAATTAAACTTTTTAAATCTATAAGAATAATTATTCATTAACTTAGTTTAATTCTTTTTCTCAAATCACCGTTATCTATAATTATCACACAGTAGATTAATCAAACCACACATTTAATTCATTATATATATATATATATATACACACACATATATAATACGGCACCCCGAGTCACAGTTGCGGTGCAATGCATTGGGTACTTCACAGTTGCGGTGCAATGCACCCCGAGTCACAGTTGCGGTAAGGATTCCACGAATTATAAACAACAACACAAACATTTGGAAGCGAACATAGTTATCATATCCACGGGCCACGCACATACCTACATTCCCATAGCCAACGGACTTATTAACTCCCCGATAAGTCTTTCATAGACATATGTTCTCGAGCGACAAATCAAAGATCCCATGGATTCATCAGAATATGACTGCCCTCACGCGCAAACCTCCCATCGATAGCAAGTAAGCTAGGTATGTCATACACATAAATCATCAATCAATCAAATAGGCATTATCATACATATAATATAATATCAACAAGGTAATCACACTACCCTTCGATAATTCCCATACGTAGCATTATATCTCTTTAAATCCCATGTATTAAAATATTATAACTTTACTTCTCTAATTTAATTATTCCAGAGTCTCACTCATTACTCAAGGTTCAAATAGGTATTTCCTCAACATTTATTCAGTAAGAAATCACTAATATCCTATTGGTCCATCTCATCTTATCTCCTGAATTACCACGAATTAAACTCTCCTTTAATTAGGGTTATAACCGATCGTTTCTAATCTCTTATAAACATATCTTCTATCAACTAGGATTGAATACCATCATCACATGGCCCATAGTCTGTAGTGTTTCATTCACACTATATGACTTATTAAAAAAACCAACATCCTCGCATCCTATAACATCTCTCCACTCCCGACGTCGTTAAGGTTTATGCTCGAAGCGTATCGCAAAGCGAAATCCAAACAAAGAACCCATCCAATACACTACTACTTAACTTTGTCGATCGTGGAGGTCCGTCAAATTCAAATACGCAACCGTAATAACCTCATTCCCTCTCTCAACCAAATGTGGTCTGAACTCCCATCTCTATTCAGGAGCCATATCACTAAGCGCTTGTACTACACTCAGTCCTTGCGCAATCAATAATGAGCTTAAACTCAGTTCTTGATGCTCAAATTGTAACCCTAAGGCTACCTAGGTGTTATATTAAATCGACCCTACTGGACCTATCCTTAATCCTCATGCATACCAATTAGAATCCAACACATGAATCTAGCAACCGAAATTTCTCCAATTTAATTATCACAATTCTAATAAATTAAATCCCAATCAAATCAATTCAATTCTTAACTAGGGCTTACTGAACCTTCCTAAGTCCCATTATATCCAATTAATAATCACCAAAGATTTATAAAAGGTTCGGGATACGAACAGTCATTAAGTAGAAACAAATTCATAAATTCTGGGGAGGTCGATCGATCGAAGGCAGGGGTCGATCGATCGATCGCCCAGATAACAACCCAGTTTTCTACATTTCTTCTACTACGGGTTTCATCACTTTTGATCATTCAAACCTTCATATTAACTACCCAAATTCCTTATAAACCTTAATACATGATATAGCAACATATGTGAATGATTTATAATGCTCTAAACATCCTAGAATCATCAAGAGTTTGAATTAAAAGCATATGTTTATCCTCTTTTTTCCAAAAAAATATACACATGATATCTTCTAGAACACACCATTGATTATCAGAATTTCTTCAACAGATTTATGATTATTTCATGGATTATTATATACCTACACCATGAGTTTTATTCCTATTAACTTCCATTTTTCATAAATCCATTAACAACTCTTCATTTTCTTCCAAACATGAAAAATCTCATCTTTTTATAACTATCCTAACATGGACAATATGCAAACTTAGATTGCAATTATCAAACACTTGCCTCTAATGAAGATCTGATCCTTTGGTGCTGTATAACACAGGTGGTTCTCCCTTTTTCGGCCAACTTCCAGTGGTGATTGGTGGTGATGACCTTTGGTTCTCCTCCTTTCCAAGCAAGCTTCTCTTCCCAAGCAACCTTTCACTCTCTCTAAGAAGATGACTTCTCCATGTTATGTAGAAGAGATGAATGAACCCACGTTCAACTAATCTCCAAATACTTATAATAGGACAATATCCGAAATCACTATTCATCCCCCTTGTAAAAATAATCAAAATACCCTTTTGGGTTGTCTTTTCATTTCCAAATGACCCGAAACCCAAAATTGACATCCAAATAGACTTTTTTGACTATTTCAACCCTTCCGGATGCAACGACACAGTCGAAACAACTATAAGGTTGATGTAAAAATAAGTTTCCTTTTTAATTTAACAAATTAGTCCCGACACGTCCCATACCGCGTCCGGCTAAAAATTCAAATTACTGAATTAATAACTCTCATCCATATCAATAACATCACATTCATATATTACCTAAATATCTTTAAGTAATATACATAATCATTCATTTTAATATCCACAATTCGGATATACCCAAATGAATTAATTTATAATAAAAGCCAATTAATCCATTAATTTAAAATATAACCCATTTTAAAAGTCATTAAAATCACGGGGTATTACGTGCATTATATTTTCAAAAAATTTTAAGTGTCTAGTCACAAGGACGTCAAGCTTGATGATCTGTTCTAGGTATGTGTAGCTACAACACTTGTGGATGCTTACAGAATTTGGATTAGACACTTTATCAGTTACTTCATTCCTATAGTAGGATGCACTTTCAATTATTTCATTTAAGACTGTCGCCCCTTTAGTTATTTTACTTATCTAGTTTATCAGACTTTGCAGTTGTGGATTTAGTTTGATTTCATTAGATGTTTAGTTGGATCTTTGCATTTGGAACCGATGGTTTATTCAGTATTATTTTATTTCAGTTATTTATATGGTGATTAGTTCAGATTATTATTAATGCGTGGTTGATTTGGTTATTGTATTTATTTTTTTGTGAATTTCTTAAAAATAGCTACAAAATGTATTTTGACCTAATTTTTTGAACATGTGTTAATTGGAATGTTAATTTCAAGAGAAAAATAAAGAATTTGAAAAAAAAAGTTTTAAAAACCTACAACTAGGTATGATGTATGCATGATATAAGTGAGTCTTCTCCTATATATATATATATATATATATATATATATATAGAGAGAGAGAGAGAGAGAGAGAGAGAGAGAGAGAGATTATGCACTTTTAGGACTTAAAATAATATTGATTATGGATATAGAACAACAAACATTTCATTTCCATTTTTAGTCCCAATTTTCAAATTATCGGCTGATGTGGAACGCTTTGATTGGTTGACGCTTTATGGATATGGGTGCGCCAACTGCTTTATTAAAAAATATGGACTAAAATTATAAATAAAATGTTTATTGTCCTCTTTTTATAAAACATATTACAATGGGTCCTAAATTTACAAAGCCCCATATATATATTAGGTATGTGTGAGGTAAAGAGGTGGAAGTGAGGTCTAAACTATATCACTTTAAGAATGGATTAATTCAAATAGACAATTTGAAGAATCGAACTAAATAAAACCATGTGCTTCCTTAATACCAACACATCTTGTAAATTACGGATTATAAGAAGCTTTAAATTACTTTTGTACAAAAATTTGCACTTTATCCTTCTCATTTTCCTTGATTTTTAGTCGTCGCCTGATATTAAATTTTAGTCGTACAACTGGCCAATGATAATTTGCCTTAAAATGGCTCCATTCCATTTTCTTTAGGAGAGCTTGCCCACCGTAGAAAGAATGTTCAATAGTTAATTGAAAAATGAAATTGTATTGTCAGAAGCAAATGTGGTAAGTGAAATATGATTTGTATTGTCAAAAGTAAATGTTATTTTGATAATAGTGCTTCGTGCTTGATAAATAAAACAAGGCTTCAGCAAGAGACATATTTATTTAAACAATCAAATTATGTTTGATTAAATTCATCTATCTGCCTGTTACAGTAGTGGGCGTAATAATGAAATAAATTATGTCTAATACAGTGGAGTCTTGACATAACACTTATTATTAAACATAACTTATGTCTAATAATGAAAGTCATTTGCTTAATTTTTTAGTTTATGATAAAATTACTATTTGTCATTCATCCTTCCTAATTACTAAATTACAATAGAATTGAATAAATAAATAAACAAGTGAAGACCTCTTAATCTTGACTATGGCCAACCCTCACAATATCTTTATGAGCCAATTATGATTGTATAGTAATAATTTTACAAGATATGTGAAATGAAATTATTTTCTTTTTCTATTCTTTAAGGTTGTAGGCTGTAATACATCAGGTTTAAATTACAGCATTGTCATGGAAGTTGAGGCAGGAAAATGCAGATGACTAAGTGTAACGGTAAAATATCTTATATGGCACAGTAATTTACTTTACAAGTGTTGGATCGGAAAAGTAACTGATATACCCATATATACCCTCGGCCAGGCCGAGGGCACCCTCAACCAAGGCGCGCCCGAGATGGTCTCGTGACCCATCAAGGGGACGATCCCTCATCATGGTCCAGACGACCCTTCAAGGGGCCGACCCTTCATTAGTCCCAGATGACCCTTCAAGGGGCCGACCCCTAATCATGGTCCAGACGACCTTTTAAGGGGCCGACCCTTCATCAGGCCCAGACGACCCTTCAAGGGGCCGACCCCTCATCATGGTCCAGACGACCCTTCAAGGGGCCGACCCTTCATCATGGTCCAGACGACCCTTCAAGGGCCCGACCCTTCATCATGGTCCAGACGACCCTTCAAGGGACCGACCCTTCATCAGGCCCAGACGACCCTTCAAGGGGCCGACCCCTCATCATGGTCCAGACGAACCTTCAAGGGGCCGACCCTTCATCAGGCCCAGACAACCCTTTAAGGGGACGACCCCTCATTATGGTTTGGTCGACCCTTCAAGGGGCCGATCGTTCATCAGGCTCAGACGACCCTCCAAGGATATGACAGTACGAGGCCTAAATTAGGCTAGACTCACTACCAGAAGGAACTTTGCTCTCGGTCTCATATCATAGGCCGAGGGTGACATCATCACAGAGCGTGGTTTGGGAGATGCGTGGAACAGTGCGCGTGAGGCTCACATGGCACGTGGAAGACCGTTACAATAATATCACCCCCTCACGTGAGGGAATATTATGTCATCATTTAGCATCTACAGGTGTCAATAGGAGATTGGATAGATCCTCATTCACATGCACCATGCATACTTGGGGGGTACACTACACCCCCAAGACCTATATATACTTATCACATACAACCCTATAAAGGGATGGATCGTTAATTGTAACCCTAGAATTTTTTTTTCTTGTACATACAGTAGAGAGAGAAAGTGAGCTTATGCGCATTGTATCCAAGGCCATTAGTGCCCATACTTAGTGGATCACACACTCACAGTGGATGTAGGTCTAATTGGATGAACCACTATACATCATTGTCTCATTCCTCTTATACTCACCTCCTTATATATACTCACACCTATACATCTCCATGGCTGCCATTGTTTTTACTATTTGAGCTCATCATCACTTACCTGGTGGCTCTAGATTTTAACATCATCAGTTTGGCGCCGTCTGTGGGAAAGAGAAGACATCTCTTCCTTTATACAGCTTGACCTCATTGGGCACTCTGGTGGTGAACCAGTTCTCCCCCTGAGAGGAGATGTTTCACCATTGAAAGAGACCCGCTAAGGTTCTCAAGCTCACCAGTCTTTTCTTCAGTTAAGCTCTTCATAGCTCAAACACATGGCACAGGAGATGCCACTACCACCACTTCCTCCACCGGATAGTGGAGTAGGACCTAGTTCGAGTCAGCCACCACCTCAGTCTGAGATGTCTGATGTGGCGGCAGCCTTGAAGTTTCTGGCAGTAAGCCAGTGGATCATGCAAGAGCAATTCACAGCTCTAAGCCAGAATATACTAAGACCACCAGGGGTCTCACCTGAGATGACTACTCCACCAGCGGCTCCAGGGCAGCATGAGGCCAGGGGATCACCCCAGGCACCACGCAAAGACTTGCCACCCCCTCAGAGGCGGAGGGATGTTGCTGACCCCCGGCGTCTACGCCTAGTGAGGCAATGAAACCCTTGCCCTGAGGACAGGCATGACGATCTGGAGGGAGAGGAGGCCCCCATAGAATGTTGGGAGCCATATGAGGTCTCCAACAATACTGTACGACCTCTTCAGGAGAGTAGAGGGAAGTGCGGGAGGCAAAATCCTGACGATCGCCCAAGAGGCTATGCTTTTGATCGCTTGAGCAGGGGGTCGACCTTTTGGAGGCTGGGCCCAGTAAATGACCTGCGAGAAAAATTGTCCAGATCAAGGAGTGCTGCGAGGTCCAGAAGGGAGGCAGCAGATGGCCGACCCCTAGGATGAGACGATGGTCAGAGGGAAGTAAATAGCCGATACAGGCCTGCCGCCGCAGAACCCTCCGTCCACCTCAAAGAGGCGGCAGGGGATAACATCGGCCAGACCGACCCTACGAGGCCCTGGAATGACTCAATCCAGCGACTAGAGGATAAGATCGGAGATATTCTAAAGAGTCGGGGCCGATCTTCCCAAGAGACCGAGATAACATTACAGTAAAAAAAAGCTCATGCTATACTAAGAGCCCTTAAAGTCAAGCAGAGGATAATAAGAAAAGAAACCATGAAGTTGATCCAGAAGACGACCCCGATCTTCCCAAGAGACCATGGCAGCCAGAATGAGAGGTATTTTCTATACGCTTTGGGTCATTTGACTGTAATGTTATAACAGGTGGAGATGCAGGAGGAGGAGACCTTACTGCAGAGAGAAAAGCTTACCTCGACGAGGCTCAAGCTTTCTCGTACATTCAGAGAATAAATCTAGCTAAGGAGGATCACCCGAGAAAGGTTAACAAAGAGAAGTTGGTCATTGGGTTCTCAAAAAATGACCTCGCAGGTGTTCTATATCCTCACGATGATCCACTGGTGATCAAAATGAGGATGAAGGAAGTTATGATTTCAAGAGTACTGGTCGACAATGGTAGCTTGGCAGACATCATGTTCTACTCATGCTTCGATAGTCTAAATCTAAAGCTATCTCAACTGGAGCCTTACCACAGACCCCTCATCGGTTTTGCTGGTGAGAAAGTATTTCCACTTGGGACGATTAAGTTGGATATATTCATTGGTACGTGGCCTGCATGTCGGACAGAAAGAATACGTTTCTTCGTGATGGATAAAAATGTCCAATCATCGTACAATATCAACATGGGAAGAGTAGGATTGAAGAAGTTCGAGTCTGTACCATCTACAATGCATCAATGCCTAAAATTTCCAACAAACTTTGGAGTAGGAGTTGTGAAAGGTGATCAGAAAGTAGCTCGGGAATGCTATTATTCATCCGCCGAGCAAGAAGAATTGGAGGAATCAAAGAAAAAGACTACTACCTATCAAGTCGATGAAGGTGAAGAGATTGAAACATTGGATCCTCGAGATGAGTCGCAACTCGTGAAGGGTCAAGTGGTGGAAGCTACTGAAAACATCATTCTGGACGACGAGCACCCTGAGCGAACTACTCAAATAGGTTCGTCGTTGGAAGCCTCATTAAAACAAGAATTAATAACTTTCCTTAAAAGAAGAAAATAAACTTTTGCATGGAGTCATGAAGATATGCCAGGGATGGACCCAAACTTCTTATGTCACAAACTCAATGTGAATAAGGAGATCAAGCCTGTGAAGCAGAGAAGAAGAGTATTTAGTCCTGAAAAGAATCAAGCTATACAGGAGGAAGTCGAGAAGCTCCAGAAGGCTTGTTTCATTGAAGATGTTAAATATCCAGACTGGTTAGCCAATGTAGTGATGGTAAAGAAGAAAAATAACAAGTGGAGGATGTGTGTAGACTTCACCGACCTCAACAAAGCATGCCCAAAGGATCACTTTCCACTGCCCCGAATTGATCAACTGGTGGATGATACCTCGGGACACGAGTTGCTGAGCTTCATGGATGCTTATTCTGGCTACAATCAGATCAAAATGAAACCTAAAGACAGGGAGAGTACTTCTTTCATTACCCCTCGGGGAACTTATTGTTATAATGTTATGCCTTTTGGTTTGAAAAATGCAGGTGCGATATATCAGCGGATGATGAACAAAGTCTTTGCTGAACAAATCAGTTGCAATATGGAAGTCTATGTTGACGATATGCTGACGAAAAGTAAGAAAGCTGCCGATCATCTAGTTGACTTAAGTCAGACGTTTGATCAACGAGATAAATATCAAATGAAGCTGAACCCGATGAAGTGCATATTTGGAGTACGAGAAGGCATCAATCAGCGAGGCATTGAGGCAAATCCTGAAAAGATCAAAGCTCTATTAGGGCTGCGATCTCCAACGACGAAGAAGGAAGTACAGAGCCTCACAGGACGAGTAGCAGCACTCAACAAATTTGTGTCACGAGCAACTGATAGATGTCTCCCATTCTTCAAGACACTCAAAAAGACTTTTGAGTGGAATTATGAATGCGAGAAGGCTTTTCAAGACTTGAAGAGATACTTGGGAGCACCTCCACTGTTTCCAGGCCAGTGAGGGGAGAAAAATTATACCTGTATCTTGCAGTGTCCGAGAATGTAGTTAGCTCGGCGTTGATCAGAGTGGAGAATGGAGTGCAAAAACCAATTTACTACACAAGTAAGGCCTTCCGAGGAGCAGAGATCAGATATCCAAGGTTGGAAAAATTAGCACTGACGCTTATTGATGCAAGTAGGAGAATGAGGCCATACTTGCAGGCTCATACCATAGTAGTATATACCGATATGCCATTGAGGAAAGCCCATCACAAGCCAGAAAAATCAGGGAGATTGATGTACTGGGCAATAGATCTCGATGAATATGATATAGTCTACGAACCTAGATCATCGCTAAAAGGGCAAGCTGTGGCAGATTTTATAGCAGACTTCACCTATCCTGATATCCCCGAGGAGCAAAAGATGCTCGCTGATTAACCTGTGGATGTTACAGAATCAATAAACATAAGCTCAGACCAATTCCGATTGGTAAAAGGGCATGTGGATGTTACAGGATGTGGCGCAGGGATAGTTGTGAGCACTCCGAACGAGGAGCAAAAGTTGCTCGCTGATCAACCTGTGGATGTTACAGGATCAATAAACACTAGCTCGGACCAACTCTGGTTGGTAAAAGGGCAAATGGATGTTACAGAATAATTAAATTCAAGCTCAGACCAACTCCGATTGGTAAAAGGGCAAGAAAAAATGATCGACGGAGAGCGAGAAATATCCGGGGAGGATGAAAGGAAGCAACAAATATTTCACCGAGGAACTCTAACTGATCAGAAATTTAAAGACGAGTTACCTATATGGAGGATATATGTAGATGGCTCATCTTGCACTACAGGATGTGGCGCGGGGATAGTTTTGAGCACTCCAGACGAGGTCGATATGGAATACGCCCTGTGTTTCCAATTCAGAGCTTCCAACAATGACGCTGAGTATGAGGCCATGATTGCAGGACTTGGTTTAGCAAAAATTATGGAGGCGCAACAGATTATTGTCTTCAGTGATTCTCAATTAATTGTAAATCAAATGTTGGGAGTATATGTAGTTAGAGAAGAATTAATGATCAGATATCATGCAAAGGCAAAGGAACTGGTGTCAGAATTTGCTGCTATTCAGCTGGTCAGAATACCAAGAATGGAGAATACGAGAGCAGATGCCCTAGCTCGACTAGCATCAGCTACTCGCACCGAGCTACGACGAACAATCCCAATTAAAGTGCTAGCTGGTCGGTGTATAGATGAAGATCTGACGATGAATTTTATCACCCTTGATTCATGACCATCTTGGATGGATCCCATCAGGGCATATATTGAGGAGGGAGAATTGCCAATTGACAAGCTCGCAGCCAAGAAGTTGAAGTTTAAAGCTGCTCGGTATGTATTAACTAATGGTATTTTATATAGACGAGGAATTATGGCAGGTTTGCAGAGATGCGTACATCCCTCCGGGGTGAAAAAATTAATTGAAGAGATCCATGAAGGGTCCTGTGGAGCACATGTAGCAGGTCGGACTCTTTTGCAGAGGATGATGATGCAGGGATACTATTGGCCAACGATGAGAGCCGATTGTGTAGCCTATGCCAATAAGTGTGACAAATGCCAACGCTTTTCCTCCATTCGAAGAACTCCACAAGCATTGTTGACACCCATAACTTCCCCTTGGCCATTTGCCATGTGGGGAATTGATTTGGTTGGGCCACTGCCAACGACCCGAGGAAGATTCAAATACCTCGTCGTCGTAGTAGATTATTTTACTAAGTGGGTAGAAGCTGAACCACTCATTGATATGACGTACGAGAAGGTATACCAATTTGTTTGGAAGAGCATCATTTATCGATATGGTCTTCCTCATGCTTTCATCACAGACTATGGAACACAATTTGATAACGAGGAGTTTGCTGCCTATTGCCATCAGTCAAACATTTTGAAGGTCCACTCAGCACCAGGCCATCCTCAAAGCAATGGACAAACTGAAGTAACAAACAGAACGCTGCTGAATGGTTTGAAGAAAAGACTGGATGATACGAAAGCAAATTGGATCAATGAGCTACAATCAATACTTTGGGCTTACCGAACTACTCCCCGAGTATCAACAGGAGAATCACCATATATGCGGGCGTTTGGAAGTGAAGCTGTTATACCTGCCGAGTTGGGCCTCCCAACACACAGGGTACTGTATTTCAATTCCCCTGTTAGCGAATTAATGAGAAGACTGGATTTAGACATGCTCGAGGAAGTTAGAGAAGAAGCAACCATAAGAAATGCTGCATACCAGCAGCGAACAACTTTATTTTACAACAAGAGGGTGAAGAAATGCGACCTGAAAGAAGAAGATTATGTGCTGAAGAAAGTAATTTAAAAGCACAATAAACTGGAGGTAAATTGGCATGGACCATACCGAGTTACAGAAGTTGTTCGACCAGGAACTTATCGAATAGAAACTCTAGAGGGAGAGGCGTTTATGAATGCATGGAACGCAGAGCACCTACGCAAGTATTATCAGTGATGTATATTCCCATGTAATGCAGTTCCATCATTATGAATAAAATGAAGATATTCTGCCAAAGTTCTTCCCTTTATTGAGAATTTTTCGTGGAATACTAGTGTTACACACTACTCGGCAAAGATTAGACTACTCAGCAAAAATATTCCTAAAAATGCCAACCTCGGTTGGTTAGGAAACAAAATATTCCTAAAAATGCCAACCTCGGTTGGTTAGGAAATAAAATATTCCTAAAAATGCCAACCTCGGTTGGTTAGGAAACAATATATTCCTAAAAATGCCAACCTGTTTGGCTAGGAAACAAAATATTCCGAAAAATGCCAACCTGTTTGGCTAGGAATCAAAATATTCCTAAAAATGCCAACCTCGGTTGGTTTGGAAACAAAATATTCCTAAAAATGCCAACTTGTTTAGCTAGGAAACAATATATTCCTAAAAATGCCAACCTGTTTGGCAAAATGCCAACCTGTTTGGCTAGGAAACAAAAATAGTCTCGAAAATGCCAACTTATGTTGGTCGGGAGGTAAGTATATTCTCGAAAATGCCAACTTATGTTGGTCGGGAGGTAAATATATTCTCAAAAATGCCAACTTATATTGGTCGGAAGGTAAAATTATTCCATAAAGCGCCAAAATCTACTAACTATGGCTGGTTGGGGATAAAAACCCACCAACTGTAGTTGGTCGACAAGGAAAATTTACCGACCTTGGTTGGTCGGAAACATTTTATGGGCAAAATTATATAAAAATCCACTAACTATAGTTGGTCGACATAAAGAATTTAACAACCTTGGTTAGTTGGAAACATTTTAAACATTTTTATACTTATTGCTTTATTACTAAGTTGGTCGAGAAACAAAATGTTGTTTTTGCCAAATGACTATCACAAGTTCAAACTACACAATATTGTTATCTTTTTATCAAATTTGCATGCACAAATATAAAATGATATAAGACAATAGCGAATAAAAATGAAAGTCTTTCATTGAATTCAAAATAAATTACATTGATAATAAAATAAAAGTTACATTGGTATTGAAATATATACTAACTGTTACATCAAAAATTCCTATTCTACTGGTTTTTTCCCCTTTGCTTTTAACACAGGTTCCTCGCCAGTAGGTGGATCATTTAAAGCCAGAGGAGAATTTATGAAGTTGAGATCCCTTAACATCCTGACATTCATCACGGATGGTCGATCTAGAAGATGCTCGGGATGAGATACTTCAACAATTGAATGAAGATTGTAGTCGCCGAGAAAATTAAAAATCAGGCTCCGAGGAATGGCCCGAGCAGGGATCGAACTCATATCCAGTTTGAATGGTGGCACGGGTAAGTCGAAAAGCCCGGGATCATGTTAGTCCCACAGGTAATGGCCCTGTTCGAGCTGCAGCACACCTAAGGCATTCAACCAGCCTAGCGTGTAGCCCTCATTATTGGCATTCTGGATACGATCATCCAAGTGAAAGAGAGCTTCATTGTATCCAGCCATCCAGAACTCCCTGGATTGTTTGTGGAACTGATATGTTAGCCTGTCCAGCTGCTCGTGGAGATTTTTGAGGAAGAGCTCTTTGTTCTCCAAGGTAGATTTCTGCGTGGAGAGCTGTTCTTCCAAGTCTCTAATTTTCTTTGACATTTCAGCCAAAGCCTGGTTCTTCGCCATTAGCTGGAAGGCCTGGTTCTCTAAGGTAGACTGAGTCTTCTGTTCCTCTATAGGAATCCGAGCTGCTCTTGCTCATCCCCGATGAGCTCTTGCTCGTCCACGAGTTGATGTAGATGTGCCATCTCTCTTTAAGGTTTCCAACTCGTCCCTCAAGTTGGCGTTCTCAACCTCTAGGAACGAAAATCCCTCATCGGTCACTGGGATTAAGGCTGCAGACTTCAAATCTGATAGATCTTTCTGCAAATTGTTGTTCTCTCACTCCAGAAACTCGGCAATCTGTCTGTATTCCTCAAACTCACCTTTCAGGGTTCTCTCCCTCACATCGTACCCATCAAAAAGCTTCTCGTAGCCCTTGTCGACAATGATCAGCTTGTACTTCTTCTCATACCCCTCATGCAACAGGGCAGTGGATTCGTTGTATTGAAGCCGAAGGTCTTCGAGGGTGCCTTGGAGATCCTCGATCATGTCATAATAGGCCACATTATTGCCCACCGCTCGATCAAGTAGACACTTCAGATATTGATATGCTTCCACTGCCTGTTCTGAAGCATCTTGGCCGAGGATGTCTACAACTTGTACTGCACTCAGGTATGTGTGACCAGCTTTAAAATAATCATTACATTGTCGCAGAAACTTAGTATTATGGGCAGATAGTAATTCCATCCTAGCCAGAAACTAGCAGAGAAAGAAAGAGCAATCATCAATAAGAAATATAAGCAGAGTATGAATAGAAGATAAACAACAGTATGCATAAAAGTCCAAGTTTTATTAGATCATAAAGTTCAGAGTTACATATGTGGGTTACATTTGAAAAAGAAAAAAATAAAGAGAAACCCGAACAACTCTACACATTTTCCTTATCTCCCAAAACCTTCTCGGGAGGCTGGAACGAGGAAGTAGGTTGCTCGAAGGGAATGGATAGTTGCTCGGGGAGCACGGGCAGTTGCTCGGAGGAAGTAACAATCTCGGCAGCAGGCTGAATGGCTGGAGGATTATCTCCCATCACCATAGAAGACTCTTCTGAGGCAGCTTCGTCCTCTTCAAGATCTTCTGGGGTTGGAGGGGGACCAGGAATGTGTTGCTTGAAAAGCTCAGAAGATTCATCAATTTTCATTTCCTGGAGAGCAGCAACCCATCCATCCCTAAAGTATTTGAGACTGCTATAGTCCACTTACGACACCATAACAGCCAACCCCTTGTTCCACCCCTTGTCCCAGCCAGCACTGAAGGACTTCTTCACAACCATCTTCCTCTTCAATTTCTCCGAGGAGATCTTGTCGAACAACAGGTTATCAGCAGCTTTCAATTAGTTTTTAATCTCTTCCTTCTGCCGACCTACTTCCCTGAGTTAAGCCAGCTCCTCCTCAGCAGCCTTGAGCTTATCTTCAAGCTCCCCAGCAGTTTTGAGCTTCTCTTCGAGCTCCTTATTTGCCTTCTCCAGGCCATTTATTCTCTTCTCCAACTCCTTATAGGCATCAAGAACTCGAGCTTTCTCTTTCTCGATGGAGGCAAGCTTTTTCTTCCAGACAGCCTTGTCAGTAACGTATGTCTGGCGAGAATCATCCAAAGACTTGACATCTTCTGCCAGAGCTCCCTCCACACTGGACGAGGAGCATGAAGCTTTATTCGCTTCATCCTTCTTCAGGATTATATTAAAGCAGCTCGTCAACTGTGAAAGTAAAAAGAAAGAAAGTCAGAAATAGAAATAACAAAGGAAATATGAACAGTTCAAAGTAAGAAGACTTACAGAAGCAAGGTGACGAGCAGCTAATAAGGTGACCATATCCCGAGTAAGGTTTTCTTCAGTACCTTGGACCTCGGGAATGATCCAGGACTTTATCGAGCTCATGGCAGAGCTCGGAGGAACAAAAGTGGGAACCCCTGTCCCAGCAGTTGTGGGCTGAGTGATGGTGTCAGCCAAATTGACCGAGGGGCTCTTCTTCAGCCTCCTCGGGGTAACAGGAACAGATTCAACCAAGGAAGAACCCTTGGTCGGTGATATTACAATCACCTCTCTAGGAGCAGCAGACCTGCTCGGAGCCACTGCGGGCTTCTCTACAACCTTCACGGCAGCAGCCGAGGAAGGCGCATCATTCTTCTTTGTCCCCTCCCCTGGGACATCAACTTTACTTCTTTTTACCTCACCAGAACCAGTGGCAGGTTTCTCGAACAGAGTGGGAGGTCTTCTTCTCTTCATCCTTTCGCTTAAAGGGACGTGAGATTCAGGCGAGGAGCTGGTGGAAGCTGGAACTGGCTCTGATTCACTTACTACTGGACGAGCAGTAAAAGAGGTGGTGTAGCTCTTGTATTGCAGCAGATATGATGCCGACCTAATATGCTCGTCAGCAACAGATTGATGCAGGCTCTAGATAAGTTTCAAATGCCTTATATTGACATCTGCTTCTTTTGGGCACTTTCTTTTGTTATCAACTGTAAAAAAATAAACATTGCGATCAGTGACACATTTGATCAAACATAAAGGAAGCATAATTTCAAAATAAATAAAACAAAATAAAAATAACCTATCCCATTGCCATAAGGAGGGCATCTGGGACCTTGGTGAACCTCATCTCCAGTTAATGGAGGGTGTTGCTAATTTTTTATGACAACCCCGTGTTCAAAATAATCCCTATTGGCATCAGGGAGATTGACTACTAAGGCTCTATTCAAAATTTTAGTTTTTAAATAAAAAATATTATCATTAACTGCCCATCTATAACAAAAAATAATCTCAGTAATTCCTATGCGAGTTCCATGCATTTTGATTTAATCTATGCACCCCATTAACTATTCTCCATGTGTTGGGGGCTATTCTTGCAGGAACAACGTCAAAGTAATGACAGAATTCCAGACACAAGAGATTTGGTGGAAAAGAAAATCCACACACAGTAATAAAGAGACTGGGGAACCAATGTCCCTCAGCCAAAAGAAAGTAATCAGAAGGCTCAGAAAGCTCTTCCAAAATAACCCAGGAGGGGATGGAAAAATCAGAATGAAATTTATCAAGAGATTCAACAGGGTAAACCATGATGAATAAAAGAAATGAAGAAGAAGGAAGAAAATCTTACAGAAAAAGAGTGGATCTGATGACAACGAACGATGGAAGAGATGAATACACAGGAGAGAAAGAGACGATGGAAAACTCGAGAATACAAATTTGAAAAGGTAGAAGACGATGGGAGCGTCTGTGAAGTTTAAATACCTTGCCTTGGGAAATGGTGAAGTAATGATTACAAAAAAGTATGATTACGTTACCGGCGGCTAACAAGATGAAAAGGGGCGCGGGAATCAAAGCGGGCAACATCGGATAAAAAGATGAAAAGTGGCGTGGGAATCGAAGCGAGCAGAAAAGTTCAAAAAAGCATGATTCTACGAATTTGGAAGGAGAAATAAATACGAAGGAAACACTCCTAAAAATTAGGAAGACCATTTAAAGCTACCATATTCCGAGAAAGAATGTTCCCTACTCCTCAAAATTCGAACTATGAAACATTGGGGGCTTCTTTTGATACCAAATTTAGTCTGCTGACATGGCCTAATTAAATGAAGGCACGTGGTGATCTACATGGCAACAACAACACCTCCGAGGAACGAGGAAGACTATTTCCCTGAGGAACACTGCTTCCCCGAGGAACTCATACACTCCGAGGAACGAGAAATCTCCGAGGAACTATTGTGCACCGAGAAGCCTAGGCGGTCCGAGCAACTCGAATAAAGCATTAATAACGGGATAACCAACAGTTTGACTGTTCATTAAATGCTTATCATTCAAACGCATACGCTTAAAGGGCATTGAATGTATTACCCTTTCATATGTATATCATTTAATGTAGTACCCTTTCACTTTACAGCCTCAGGGCTATAAATACATTGTACAAACCTCATTGGAGGAGGACCCCAGACCGAAATTTCTTGAGATAACTTGTAATCGAGAATTTCCATACAAACAACAATACCAAAACAGTGGATGTAGGCCATTCTTATAAGGCTGAACCACTTTAAAAATTCTGTGTCTTATTTATTTATCTGTGATTGAATAATTAGAGTGATTTAATTTTTTACATCAATAGAATCCTTAAAAAAGGAGCTTCTTGAGTTCGAAGAGAGAAATGTTTTATTAGAGTCTAACATCCTAGAATTAGAAAATAAATTAAAAGACTCTAGTAATGTCATATTTTATTTGGAGTGTCGTTCGGAAAAATTAAATAAAATATTAGGAACGGTCCAAATTAAAAATGACACTTGTGGTTTAGGCTTCGATACTTGTAATGAATCAACTCACAAAGCCAAAACCAACTTTTTAAGAGAATCGCCTAGGAAAGCCTTTAGAGATCACTCCTGAGGTAAATCTTTTCGACATGTTTTTAATTGTGCACATTGTGGTCAAAAAGGTCATCTTAAGAAATATTGTTTTGATCTTAAAAGATTTTCTAGAAAATCCCAATGTAAGGCAACCAAGGTAGCTAAGATTCCTACACCTCGAGATAGTCACTCATCATTAGTTTGGGTTAGGAGATCCGAATTGGTAGGTTTACAAGATAGGGTTTTTGATTCTTATTTACTTTCCCATGCTTCCTCCCTTGCAAAATCTAAAGGTTGAATGTGTTAGTTTTATTTGCATACTTTAGCGTTTGTACTTCATATTATATTCACATGCTAAATGTATACTTGTTTAATCATTTTCTAGTCTATGCTCCATGTTTAATCACATGCTAGAATTATGATTCTTGTTTATCTTTGGTATTATATTTCTTTCATTTTTGTTTGCATTAAATGAAAAATACAAAAATATTTTTGTTTATCATTTGGTTTTTATCTCTTGATAATTTAAGCTTAATGAAAAATTCAAATGATTTTTGTTTGTCTTTTGAGTATATATATTTTTATTTTTGGTTAAAAATTTCAAAAACTCAAAAAGATTTTTATTTTGTGTGTATTTTAGCTTGACACACTTTATGTGTCATATACTTGTGTTTGAATTCCTTCTTTTACGCTCCCATGTGGCTAGAACTTTTGGTTTAAATTGTCAATCCTTATTATGTTCTTTACCATGCTTACATGGAGTAGTTGGATTTTGTGTTGCTTAAATAGATTCTATTTTTATATGCCTCTATTCATACATGCACGAAATCATTTGAAATTTTAACTTCATATGTATATTTGAACTTTGTGAGGCGTTCTCCTACCAATCTTGTCATCTACATATTTGTGACCTAGGAGGACTAGTGCATGTCAAAATTCGTTGCACGTGAAATTTGTGTGAAAAATAAAAACATGATAAATATAAATGTGCACGGGGAAGGGCTCCGAAAGGACTTAGTTTCCTTTGCAAATAGTAAGCCACCGTATGTTTGGATCTAAAAGAAATACGTGGTCCAAGGCCTAAAAGAAAATATGGCATTAAAAGAAAAAAATATGTGCCAAGGCCTTTGTTTGATTGATATATCCATTCAAAATTAATATAAATGCTTATTGAGGGATATTGGATGGTATATCAATGGTTTGCACAATGTCCATTTATCCTAGTTGTGTTTTCAATGTCATGACTCTATTGGTTTATAGAATCATCAACATGCTAGGCTTGTATGCATTGTGTATGTTTGTTCATTGAGTTCAATCTATATTATCACATGAGGATATATTCAAATGTGATGAAGTTTGCAATCAATTGAGAACTCCGTGAACATGTTTTAAGTGATTGGGTCTAACTTTAATTGTTACTAGTTCACACCCAAACACTTCTGTTTCCATATGACACATTTTTGCCATACGAGTGTGAAAAGCTTATCTTACTTTGTGTCATTTGTGTGTTTATATCTATATATATGTACTTGAGTCTATTAGGTATATATTTTGTATACATATATTTGATATTGTTGTTTAGTCTTTGCCTTGCTCTCTAGTCCATATATGCTTTAATTCATAATTAGTATCCATCTTGTTGCATTCTTTGTTGATATCACATGCTTAATACTTATGTATCATATTGGTATCTGTTTCTTGCATCTTATTTGGTATCCATTAGTATTTGTTGGATTAGTTATGATTTTGTTGCCCATGTGCTTTAATGATTTTCATCACTTTTTGCACTATTGCATGTTTTTAGCTTGTTATCCCATTCTGTTTATCCATTGCTTAGTTTAGAGGGTGTATATGCTTTGGGAAGATAAGTTAATGTTTGATTCTTTCTATTCCTGAACAAAAAGGGGGAGAATGATAGGGGGAGAAATGGTATCTAATCCTATTGTTATCTAATCATATTGTAATCGTATCATAGTTTGGGGGAGATTTATCTTAAGGGGAGACGTCTATATAAGTTAATCATAGTTGATAAAGGGAGAGAATTAATTTAGGGGGAGTACTTACCTCACTTACTTGCATTAAATATTTGATATTCTCTATGCGTGTAATGTGTTTGCTTAAGTGTGCAGGAATTATATTATAAGTGGCAACCTTCACGGGCAAAGATTGTGATCCTTTGGGTTGTTTGAGTCAAGCCTTGTTTTATTATTTTGGGTGGGACATTTTTTGTCAGTCTAGTAGAGCTTGATGACACTTTAGGATTTTTGTTTGGTTTTTGTCCCGGAATAGCCAAAGGGGGAGATTTTTAAGGACACAAATTTCCAATTGAGTCCTTTGAAGTTTTGGCACAATTCCGGACAAAAACGTTTGAGTCATAGGATAGAGTTAATTGATCTTATTTCAAGCCTATAATGAGTTTGTTGAAGATGTAGAGGCCAAGTGTATAAAGCTTTATCAAAATGTCGAGATTAAGTGCCTCATTTCTACGTCATCAACAACGGTTCCATGCTCCCAAGGTATGAATGCATTGCATATATATATAGGAGCTTGGAACGTTTTTATAATGGGTGTACATTTATTTAAAACTGTTGTTTATTATCAGAAAGATTTTAATAAAACTTTAAAATAAGTTTATAAAGTTTCTGGGCTAAAAAATATAATATTTTAAACTTTCTGGAAGTTTGTTCGAAGTGTCGTTCGAACGATTTTTTCGTTCGAACCACATTGTCGTTCGAACGAGTTTGCCAACGAGTTCCCATATTGGCCACTGGAACTTCGTTCGAAATATCGTTCGAACGAGATGGCTGTTCGAACGAGATTTCCAACGATATTTCTAACGAGTTCACACTGGAACTTCGTTAGAAGCCTCGTTCGAATGAGATTTCATTCGAACGAAAATATCGTTCGAACGAGTTTTGGCGAGAATAGTTAAATGGCAGTTTTAAGTAGTTTTGACCCACCTTCCCACTAGTTTTTCCCACTAAATTTTTGGCAGATTTCTTAAGTGCGAAAATGATCTTTTCTAATTGAACTTTTCATTCCATTCTAACTTCTAGAGAGATTTTGTGAGAGCAAATTCTTCTAAAAAAAGTTCATGGTTTTGAGTGTTCATCTTTCAAAGAAAAATTCATTTGACACTCTAGTTTACACCCAATTGTTTGTTTAATCCAAGTTCCATCTATATATACATTGCTTGGTGTTTTGGCACCGATTTTTCATCTCTACTGTTTTTGAAGAGACGTTTGGGTTTGCTTCTAAATCCCACAAAGAAGAAGACGTTTGATTTGATTTACCCACTTGGAGAAAGGCTCCTAGTTCGGGTGACGGTGACCATATAAAGTCCGATCGGTGGATTCCGAGACTACGGTGGAGCTCCGTGGTTATTCGCTAAGAAGAGGTTGATAGAAGAAGACTCGTCGGGGCTTGAGAGGGATCGAGTCGAGTGATGTAAGTCATCTTACTTGTATTTGTAAATTTCGTACTTAGTGGATTTGTGGCTAGGGCCGTCCGAGTTTTTTTCTCGTTGTGGGTTTTTCCTCGTACATCGCGGCGTAGTGGATTAGTTGTTTATTTTATCTTTTGCAAAATTATCTAGAACGCATGCTTAGGTAAAAAGATAAAATTGGTTTAATTTAATCACTACTTATGTAATTTGGTACAAATTAATATTGGGTAATGTTTAGTTAATTTAATTCAAGTCATTTAATTTAATTGATAAAATTGGTTTGGCCTAATTTGATTAAATTGAGAAATATGACTTAAGTAAATTTTCTAGGACTTGGGTTAATTAATTTGGTTTAAGCGAAATCAACATAAGTGTGTTTTATCTTATTTCACTTTGGTTTAATTTTAATTTTGGAAGAAAAATTAAATTTTGTTAAGTTGCTTTAATTTGAACCATCATTTATCGCTCCGCATAATTAAAAGGCAAATTATCTACTTTTAAAGTAAAAGAATTTTTTATTTAAAATTGGGGGCTTACTAGGTTTCAGACTGCTTGGTTACTAGTTAGAACAACTAACATTTAGGGCATTTTGTTGAAAACTTTACGACATCCTTTTGCATGAATGGCCACCAGTATGTGATCGAGCGTGAACTGTGCGTTGTGTAATACGCAAATCGTTGTTATCGGCTCGGCGACTCAATGCAAAAAAATCTAAACTACAACTACACTTGACAAGCAAGCAGAACGGTAAGTCGGGTATCATAAGAAATCAATATGGAGTGATTGAATTTTAGATTTTAATTGCTTTAAAACTTCAAGAATAAAAGTGTAAAAGATGATGGGTTGAAATGGTGAAAAAGAAAAAATAAGAAGTTAAATGCTAAATTACAACTAATTAAAACGAGAGTCGGGATCGTGTACCACCATGGGCTAAACAACTAATAATTAGAATTTCGATTCTAAAATATTTAACTAAGCATTTTTAGTTAAGCATAAACATCACACATGAAGGGATTTTTACCCAAAAATGCGAGATAAAACATTTAATAAAAAATGGTCACACGCGTCTTAAATCCGGATTATTGCTATAAACACTAACGTTGCATGACAAAGAAAGTTAAACGCATGATAATCTGACTTTAATACGCGAGGTTTCAATTAAATGCAATGTTACATAAAACCTAGTTTTCGAAGCTCAAACCCATTAATGGTGGAACACAACCCCGACCCTATATAACTACTCACACAACATGAATAAACTAATTAAAACAACTACTAAATGAAGAAAACAACAAATTAACTAAGCATGAAAATTAACTACAAAGCAAGAAAATGAAGAACAAAGCAAGAAACAAAGGAAAGTGATAATGAATAGTAACTTACATAAATGAGATTTATCCCAAAGAGAGAGGAGAGGGAAGCTCCACAAAAATCCCCAAAAGCTGACCTAAAATGAAGATTCTCTAGTCTAAAATTGATTTCCACACTTAATACAATGTTTACATACATATACCCGACCAAAAATTCACTTAAAAATAGAGATTTGCGGACTTTCAGCCGAATCGATTCGGACTGTCCGAATCGATTCGCAACTGACAGTGCTGAATTCTCAGCTTTGTCCAACTTTGTAACTTCTTCGTTATAACTCGGAATTCGGCACGATCGGGGGCTACACAAAGATAAATCAGAGGGATACAACATCCAAGAAGACATTAGGCCTAAGAACTAAAATAATAAATGACTAAAATGCCATTGAATGTGACCTTGAGTGTGATTTTGAAGTAAAAACCATCCTAAAAATATCATAACCTCTTCATTACAACTCGGATTCATGCACCGTTGGCGGACACGCTAAGAGAAATCAAAGGGATTCAAATTTTGTGAAGAGATCGGGATTCAAACCCGAATGCTGAAATTACTAAAATGCCCCCGAAACTGCAATATTCAACGGAACTTTTTTCGAAAAGCGGCCAAACTTCACACTAAGCATCGAAGTACCTAAAAAAGCTCAATTATACCTCATATAACATGTTAACATATGGAACGGAAGTTTTCTGGTTAACGAGCGTAAATATAGGAATTAAGGTACCCAAGGGGGCTAAAATGCATAAGTATAAGGGGTGAAAAATACAATATTCGTGCCAGATCACACCCCCTAACTTACACATTGCTAGTCCCTAGCAATGAAGTACAAAGAAATATGAGCTACAAGTAAACCACAAAAAGGAGATATACACAAAATCGATAAAATGCCACTTTCGTGGGCGAACGATTGCATTTATCATATGCAATAAGCCGTTAAACCCCTAGGTTACCCTAGTGGACGAGTGTCGTCTCGTGATGGTTTTCAGGGATGAAACCCACAAACATCACAGTTTCCTCAAAATGTTCCCAATCACATGCGATAAGCCCAATAATACGAAAAAGAATTCAAACATGTTATTAGAAATATAAATGAATTCACATAAATGTCCGTTGTTATTAATATTATAGAACAAACTTCATAGAATTGAAACTTTAAAAGTGGGAGAGGGAGAGCACATGCAAAGCATGATTTGGCAAAAACTTAAATAAATCGGATAAGCGTTAAATCAAGCATATATTCAATCCTCACGAGCATTATACTCAACAAATGAATTCACTATGAAAACGGAGGTAACACACGGGACATGCAGGCATAAAGAGTAAATGTAAATGGAAACTAGTCTGCGCACATGTACCAAATGAAGAACGCTATATAGGAAATAAAAACATATAATCTCAATGAAAGATACCACTCATTAAAGGAGGCGAAATGCATTTTCACAGATTATTAAAACTATTATGACTTTTAAATTAAATTCACCCTAAGATCACATAGGACTTTATAGGGTTGTAATGTAGGCTAGGCTAGGGTACGAAATGAAAGGAATGTATGTACGGATTCAAACTGTTTGGAATGAAAACTTGGAATAATGGGAAAAATGTGGGCAATTACAAAATTGGAAAACAAGTTCCAAAACAAGCATTAAATGTGCAATGGGGGAGTAACAAGGATTATTGAACTATACATAACACATATATACAAACTTTCTCTTTTCTTTTCTTTTCTTCTTTTTCTCACCTTTTCTTTTCTTTTCTTTTGCTTTTTCTTTTCTTTTTCACTACACTTTATTCTTTTCTCACTCTTTTAATATGCTTACATTGCAACCACACTACACAACATCATTCAGTCCCAAGAGACATTCCAAACAAAGGTAAGGAAGGTAATATGTATGGTTTATAACTCCAATTTGGAGTTGGTTATGTGATTTTGGGTTATGAAAAGAAAGGCTATATTTAGGCTCAAAGGAGTTGACTAGGGAAACATATAAGGTGAGGTTAAGGCTAATATGGGTGATATAACAAAGATTGCCGATGATCATTTCATAAATTTTACGCAATTCTCGAGTCAAAACAATATATGAAAATCATGCCCAAGTAACACATTTCAAGATATACACTCAATTAATGAATGATCAACGAAAGAATAGAGAGATTACCGACGAATTCAACGTTTTCAATGATGAAATATTATTGTATACACTCACAAACGAAGAAAGGTACAAAGCTTACTTGGTGTAAGTATATACAATGCAACAAAATATTCCCGAGTTATAAAAATCTTAAACCAAATCAATATAACAAGAAAAGCGCATGTGCTCAAGAGATAAAGTTGAATTCATGAAGTTATTCACAACATCAGTGAATTGAGGACTAAAGTCTAATAACTTCAAAAATCGAGAACATGCATCGTTGAGTTGTCTATTGGATCGGACAATTATTGAAATTTATCACTGGAAACAAAGGCAAAAGCCCAACAAAGGAGAAAAAATAAAGAAAATATTTTTAAAAATTTTCAATTTTTTAACAAAAAGGCATGCGTAGTAACAACATGTGATCAAATCCAGGGACTAAACATGAAATGGATAGAATATCCTACACCCCCTAACTTAAATGTTACATTGTCCTCAATGCACATTAAGAACACAACACAAGGATAGTAAAAGAATGATATTACCCAAAATTGGAGCGATTCCCGCAGGCATGAGTCCAAACGAATCTACAAAATAAGTTAGTACCGAGCATAGCAAAAACAAATAACAAAAAGTTAAATGATTACTCTAGACTAAATTAAATGGAAAGAAAAATAAAAAGAAAGCAAGAAAATTAAAAAGCTAACTATTTACAACCTACTATTTAGGCTTCACACTAACTATACACTAGAAGTCTAAATAATTGAGGGTCCACCCAAAATACATTTTAACTTTGAAAGATCAATGGTGGACCCTCCAAATAAATCATGCCTCCCAAAAAATATGAATTCCGTTTGAACAACGGAAGGCATGTGGGTGGTGGAAAAAGTGAACCATCGTCAATTTGAAATTTTGGGCGGACGATGGGGGATTTGGATAACAAGGGGGAAAGGTACACTAGAGTCCTAAGAAAAATCGACTCATCTCCCAAAGGTTTTTCAAGTGGAATGGGGGATGGTGCACACACAGGGATAACATCCATCGAAAATAAGTCCGGTAAAGAGTCCTCATTGGCAAAAAGTGTAGAAGTTTTAAAAGTTTCTACCGACACATAGGAATCAACCGGTAATTCTAATGGTTCGATCACGGAAAACGAATATGGTGATGAAATAAATTCAATCTCAAGCGACTCATCGTCTGAAGCAGATTGAATTTTGGGGGAGAAAGATGCACACTCGATGAGAGATTCTTCAAAAAATTTAGGTGAAACACAAGTTTCCACCTCCTCGTTGTTTTGTACATAAGAATTCATCTCATCGCAAAGTGATCCAAGTCTCATTCCAGCACCATTTAAGCTTTCCAAACCTTGGGAGTAAAGAAGAAACGTTTCTTTCAAAGTAAGCTTCATCGGCTCTAGATCCTCGGATTCCTCATTTGGTTAAAATTCTTCTTCACATTCATTGGAATAATAATCTTTATTGTATTCGAATAATGAATCCAACTCAAGCTCCCAATAACAATTTACATGCTGATAATTGTTTTCAAGTCTTTCAATCTCAAGAAGATCTTCAAAATGGAAAACTTGAAAACTATCCCAAAGTAAGAATCATTAGAATGACCGTAATAACTATAATAAAAAGACATGATTACCAAATTATATGTAGATGGAGAATCCAATGAAAAGGTGCCCGATCGAGAATCAACTTTTCTAAGCGCTCAAGAATGCAAATCCTGCAAGAAAGGTTAAAATAAAGAATACAAATACAAAAAAATACTACCAAATAATAAAGCAACTACAATCTCAAACACACTCCCCGACAAAGGCGCCATTTTGATGCGATGGAAACCGAGTGTTCGTGTAGGGACACTATCGTTGATTTCATCTCCCGCTCTACATGAAAAAACCTTAACTACAACTACACTTGACAAGCAAGCACAACGGTAAGTTGGGTATCGTAAGAAATCCACAAGGAGTGATTGAATTTTAGATTTTAATTGCTTTAAAACTTCAAGAATAAAAGTGTAAAAGGTGATGGGTTGAAATGGTGAAAATGGAAAAATAAGAAGTTAATACTAAATTACAACTAATTAAGACAAGAGTCGGGATCGCGTACCCGCCATGGACTAAACGACTAATGATTAAAATTTCGGTTCGAAAATATTTAACTGAGCATTTTTAGTTAAGCATAAACATCACACATGAAGGGATTTTAACCCAAAAATGCGAGATAAAACATTTAATAAAAAATGGTCACACGCGTGTTAAATCCGAATTATTGCTATAAACACTAACGTTGCATGACAAAGAAAGTTAAACGCATGATAATCTGACTTTAATACACCAGGTTTTAATTAAATGCAATTTTACATAAAACTTACTTTACGGAACTCGAATCCATTAATGACGAAATACAACCCCGACCCTATATAACTACTTACACAACATGAATAAACTAATTAAAACAACTACTAAGTGAAGAAAATAACAAATAAACAACCAACAACAAATTAACTAAGCATGAAAATTAACTGCAAAGCAAGAAAATGAAGAACAAAGCAAGAAACAAAGGAAAGTGATAATGAATAGTAACTTACATAAATGGGTTTTACCCCAAAGAGAGAGGAGATGGAAGCTACACAAAAATCCCCAAAAGCTAACCTAAAATGAAGCTTCTCTAGTCTAAAATTGATTTCCACACTTAATACAATGTTTACATACATATACCCGACCAAAAATCCACTTAAAAATAGAGATTTGCGGACTTTCAGCCGAATCGATTCGCAACTGACAGTGCTGAATTCTCAACTTTGTCCAACTTTACAGAAAATGCCGTAACTTATTCGTTATAATAGGAATTATGTACGGTCGGAGGCTACGCGAAGATAACTCAGAGGGCTATAAATTTGATAAGACATTAGGCCAAAAAAACAAATTATTAAATGACTAAAATGCCTTTGAATGTGACCTTGAGTGTGATTTTGAAGTAAAAACCATCCTAAAAATGTCATAACCTCTTCATTACAACTCAGATTCATGCACTGTCGACGGCTACGCGAAGAGAAATCAAAGGGATTCAGCTTCTATGAAGAGCTAGGTATTCAAACCCGAATGCTGAAATTACTAAAATTCCCCTAGAACTGCAATATTCAACGGAACTTTTCTCGAAAAGAGGCCAAACTTCACTCTAAGCACCTAAATACCTACAAAAGCTCAATTATACCTCATATAGCATGTTAACATATAAAACGGCGATTGTCTGGTTAACGAGCATAAATATAGGAATTAAGGTACCCGAGGAGGCTAAAATGCATAAGTATAAGGGGTGAAAAATACAATATTCGTGCCAATTCAGTATGCTTAAGAGATCATCCTGTAGGAGAGCGACCTTCCGCTTCTGTGTGCTCCTCAGCTTTCTTCATGCATCTCACTTAGAATTCTTTCCACTTGGTCTGGGTGAACGCACTTTAGTAGAGGGAGAATGAACGCTGGTACATCTTTCCACTAGCGTTAAGGTAGAACCTGGCCGATCTGATTCTCAACTTGTGTTCCTCCTTGTCATTTGGAGGTAACTTTCCACTTTTCAAGTATGAGATGATGGGTTCCATACATGATGGAGCCAAATTCCACTTAGAGGATGCCCAAATCCTTTTATGTAACTTCAATGCTTGGTCGATCTATGTACTCCACTTCGATCATTGTTTTTAGGTCAATATCTATGGCTAACGCCAGAGTGATAAGAACATCCATATGGATGTTATCCTTCCTTGGGAGCTGCTCAACTGAGGAAGTTTTGAACCTTTGAAGAAGGCTTATGGCCTTATTTATGTAAGCTATCATCCTAGGATCCCTTGCTTTATATTATCCATTAAACTAATTTGTGATCAAATTAGAATCACAATACACAGTAATATGACGAGACCCCAAACTGATCAATCTGTGTAGACTGTGCACTATGGCTTTGTATTCTCCTAGTTATTTGAGCCTTTGAATCCTATTCTGATGGTTTTCTCAATAAGTCCACCTTGTGATGTCACAAACACTATCCTAACTCCCGTGCCCTCCTTATTTGATGATTTATCCACAAAGAGCTTCCAGGGTTACTTGTACTTACTAAACACTAATGAATCCAAGATGGGATGCGAATATTGGTCTATTTCTCTTGACGATGTTGAAAATTCAACCATGAAGTCTGCCAGGAATTGACCTTTTATCACAGTTCTGTATTCATACTTAAACGTCAAATTGGGCCAGTACAAGAGACCACTTAGTCATTCTGTTAGAGAGCTCGACCTTCTTGAAAGCATCCTTTAATGGATAAGTTATTAGAACGACTATCGTATGAGCGTCAAAGTAGTGCCTTAACTTCCTTACAACGGTTACTAGTGCCAAAACCATATTTTCTATGGGCATGTACTTAGATTCTACTTCAAGAAGGGTGTGGTTGATGTAATAGATCAGTATTCGCTATCCATCATGTAGATAGATCGATGATTCACTAGTCATATGCCTTGAGATAGATAAACCGAGGTAAATGGCTTCTCCTTCTTTGGGATTCAACAATAAGGGAGGTGATCCAAGTACTGTTGAAATCCCTTCCAAAGCTTGATCACATTCTTCTGTCCAGATTGTGCGGCTTGCTTTCTTCAAAGCTTGGAAGAATGACCAACATCTGTTAGAAGATCTTCAAATGAGGTAATTAAGGGCAACTAACATTCTAATAATAACCTGGATATCTCTGATAGTGGTCCATTTTTAAAAGTTCTATTGAGCTTTGATCTGATCTGGGTTCGCCTCAATGCCCCTCTGGCTCACTAAGTAACTTAAAAACTTGACAAAGCTCACACTGAATACACATTTGGAAGTGTTGAGCTTCATTATATAATTTTAAAAAATGTTAAAGTTTTTTGCAAGGTTTGTGAGGTGATTAGCCGAATATTTTCTCTTAATGAGCATATCGTCAATATATACCTCCATGGTGGAGCCAATAGATCTCTTGAACATCTTGGTGACCAACCTCTGATATATGATCTTCGCATTCTTCAAACCAAAGGGCGTCACTTTGTAATTATATAGTCCCATGATTATGATGAACGAGGTCTTATCTTGATCTGAACCAAACATGGGTGTCTGATTGTAGCCGTAATATGCGTCCATAAAACTCATTCGTTGAAGTTATACTGTGGAATCCACAAGTTGATCTATTTGGGGTAGTAGGAAACTGTCCTTGGAGCAGTGCTTGTTGAGATCGATGAAGTTCATACAAACCTCCACATGATGTTCTTCATTTTTATGACAACAGTGTTGGAGATTCAATACGGGAATTGGACCTTTTTGATGCAGCCGACCTGTAGTAGGTTGACAACTTTAGCTTTCATAACCCTTAAATTCTTTGGGACCGACTTCCTGGATTTCTATTTGATTGGCTTGATACTTAGTTCTACGTGCAATCGGTGGTAAGTAATCTCCGAGTTAATTCTTGAGAAATTATAGGGTTGCCAAGTAAAGATGTTTACATTTGTTCTGAGGAAGTAAGAAAGTTTTTTTTCTTCATCTTTGGGCAACTCCGATTAGATAAGGAATGTCATTTTTAGATATGATGCATCTAGAGGAGTAGAAATAATTTTCTCTAATACGTGTTCAGTGGGAGCCAACTGAATTTCTTTAACTCCCTATCGAATGATCTTTGATTGATAGTTAGGCTGATCATCCACTGAATTGTCCTCCTCTTGACTCTTCTTAGTCTAGGTCTATTTTTCCTTTATGGCTAAAATTAAATATGTTTATGCCACTACTTGATCTCCTATGATTTCTATCACTCCATGATTGATTAAAAACTTGTGCTTCTGATGAAGTGAAGAGGGGATCGCCATCATATCACATAGCCATCCTCTGCCCAATACGACATTATAGGGAGACTCTGATTGGATCATGTGAAGTTCTACTTCCTTGTTAGTCGGATCGATCTTAACCAGTAACATGATTTTTCTCAAGGTGTCTCTACGTCTCCATTGAATTCTATCAATGGACCAACATTGATGCCTGGATCCTTAATGTGAAAACCTATCTTATAGAGCACTATCAGGTACATGATTTTTAAAAAGCTTCCTAGGTCTACCAATAGTCTTCTTATGTCAAAGTTTTCCATTTTTAACATAAGCACCAAGGCATCCTTGTGAGCTAGATTAACACTGGCCAGGTCATCGTCGATGAATATAATTGCATTATTCATATACAAGTCTTTCCTTTCTGTCTTAGCTAGGACTGGATTGGATAAGTTTCTTTGTACACCTGTTGAATGTTGGTTGGTATCTCACCTTCTCCCTGAGCTTCTTTCTGATATACCGATCCAGGTCGGTATAACCATGCATGGAGGTGATCTATCCTACTAGTGGAAGATCCTTCTCTGCGCTTTGAATCATGGCGACCTTTATCATTGCTTTTGACTCTATAGTACTGATGTATTCTTTAAGGTTCCCTATTTCGACGAGTTCTTCAAGGTGTTTTTTAAACATTTTGCAATTCTCCATGAGCTGTCTATGATCCCGATGATAATTGCACTTGCAATAGGTTTCCCTATCCTATGGATCATTGGTCTTCTTAGGAGGCCTTTTGAATAAAGGATTATATTTGATCTGGTGAATAAACTTGGATATTGGTTCCATGAAGATTGTCTCTAGTGCCTTGTAACTTATCTCACTGGCTTAAGATCTGAGGCGACCTTTTGAAGCTTCATTCTTTGATCCTTTCTTAATCGAAAAAGGTTGATTTCTCCCATTAGGACCCTTCTTAGGCTCATTATTCTTCTGATTGAATGGGTACTCTCCATTGATGATCTCATCCTCCACCTTGACATATTTTTCAATATGGGACATGAGGTCATCCATTGAAGGGGATGGTTTCTTCGTTAGTGACTGGTAGAGATTATCTGATCGCTCTAAACCAAACTTGAAATAAGAGATCACAATCTTATCGTTGCAATTATTAATTCGTTATATAGCTCCTAGTACCTCCGAGCATACCCCTTGAGAGATTCTCCTTTTTTATTCTTAAGAGAGATCAATGAATCAACCTCCTTGATTACTTTACTGCTTATGATAAATTGGGCCACTAACTTCTCGGCCAACTCCTTAGAAGAGTAGATTGATCTGGGGGCAGTCTCTCAAACCACTTCACATCGATCTTTCCTAGAGTCGATGGGAATGCCCAACACATTAGGGCATCGTGATAGCTCCAAAGAGACATGGTATGTAGGTAGAGCTTTATATAATGAGCAGTGTCTACCTTTTTATCATACATCATAAATTTTGGCATCAAGAACTTATTTAGGGTCTTAGAAGACTCTATCAGTTTGATAAAGGGTGAAGTTGAGCCATGCTTTAGATATTTTTTAGCCAGGTCTTTCGGGATCCTGACAAGATTTGAATTCATCCTTCCTTCTAACTTCATCTGGATGAGTCCCTCTGTTCATTGCTCTTCACTTATTTTTTTGGATGAGTAAGCCTAAAACTTTGAGTTGACTCCACGATCTAGGCTTGGTGGAGCCTACGGTTGATAACATTCCTCCCAAGAGAGGGCTCATGTCGTTGGAAATGATGTGGTGCACGAGGGATTCTTGAACGAGAAGTCCTATTAATTTTATTCCATAGGGAGTGAGGTCCCTTTATGTGATGATATTGAGGATGAGAATATGATGTACGATCCTTCGATTGTCGGGTCAATTGCCTCTTTAAACGAGAGATCTCCTAATTATGGTCGTCCAAACTTTCCTCATAAATATTGGCTTGATAGGAAATAGCTCTTCCCCCTGGTCGGTCGATCATCGATGTGCAATATCATCTATTAGGTCTGTATGTCCCAAGAGAGTGTCCTCTAGATCTTAAATGTCGCTGAAGAGATGACAACTGAATAGGAGTGTGATCCCTCCTTATGATGCATATTTCAGACTGAATGTGACTTCTTGTATGAGAATAGTGAGACTGGTTTGCACTTATTATGAACTTTGAGTTTTACTGGCTTTAATGATGGTGAGAGCTTCGCTTTCCATAAGCAATGCCAAATTATAGGTATTATTGACCAATAATAAATGTTAGAATTACAGAATGGTCCCATAAAATTATTAATGTAGAAATAATTACAAATTCATGTACATTGTTCGGCCTACATCCACGGGGAAAAGAGGATGAGAGTTTTTATTAACGTCCAAGGATGGTAACAACTGGAGTGCAAAGAATTCTACCGGAGAGTTCTAGTTGTTACATGCAATTTATAATACGTTCAATGTGAGCTATATTTCCCTTATTTATAGACCTAGGTATCCAACATTCTTAGGCCTATTTGTATTTATCTTAACTAGTTTCAAGAGTTCTATTAGCAATGGTCTTTCGGTTCGGTTATATTAGTTGATATGATCTTCGATATTTGATCTTATCTTTTAAACTTCGTGCTATTTGGATCGATCGTCCATCATGCATTTTTTATGTGATGCACCACGCGTTCAGTCACGTGGCAATAATTCAGTCTCATTCCTTTAATCAACAAAGCCTAAACGACCTCTAAGGTAACTAAGCCTAGAGAAGTCTAGAGGCTTTGTGAAGATGTTGGTCAATTTCTTTTCGGTAGGGGAATAATTGATAGTAATTACATTTTGTTCAATCAAATCCATAATGAAGTGATGTCTCAGTTCAATATATTTTGTTCTTTAGTGTTTCACCGGGTTTTAGATATATCAACCATGATCATGTTATCGCAATAAAAATCCATCTTTCCATGATCTAACCCGTAGTTGTTCATCATTTGTTTCATCGAAAGAAATTACGTGCAACTACCCATGGAGATTTACTTGGCCATAATCGTAGATAGTGATATTGGATATTTATTTTCCAAAATTTACGACACCGTAGAGGTAAAAACACTGCACTCCTTGATTTACTTTTTTAATCAACTGCATATCCCGCTTAATAAAAATAATTTAATGAATCATTGGTATAAAAATGATACCACAACACTATCTTTTGTGTGCTACTGACATACTGGATGGCTCTTTTGACGGTTTGTATATGTGAGTTATTAGGTTTCTCTTGATACCTAGAAAACACTCCTATAATATATGAGATGTTGGGTCAACTAGCGGTTAGATTGATCAAACTACCCATCATACTCTAATATAGATTTCCTCCCACATCCTTCCCTATCTTATCTTTGCACAAGTTAGAGTTAACACCCATGGGTGTATTAGAATGTTTCGTTGACTCTATACAAAACTTCTTAACTAATTCCATTGCGTAATTATCATTGGATATGAAAACCCTATTTTTCATTTGTTTAAATTAAAAATAATGGAAGAAGTCAATTCACTAACCATGCTCATTTCAAACTCATTCTTCATTTCCTCTAAAAAAATTATGAGCATACTTATTTTTGGTGGAACTAAACACAATATCCTCAACATAGATTTGAGCCATGCGGATGCGATCCTAAGCTTTCCTAACAAATTTTTCCATTAAATCCTCCTCTCTTAGAGCCAATATTTAGGACGCATGCGTGAAGGGGTTTGAAAATGCATTTTTTTTGCATTATAAAATATTCATTTGATCAGGTTTACTGGTAGAATAAAAATTTACAAGCTTCTCAAGGGGGTTCACAGTCCAAGATCTTTTTTGGATATGGATTCCTCCGAATTATGATCTTAGACCTACTTACATAATGATTTCCCAAATTGTATATATTTAGATCCACTAAGATTATATCTCACCCATAACAATAATTGTGCAAGATTTCCAATCCTCATGACCCTAAAAATTTAAATACCTATGCACCCTTTGCAAACCTGTGAGATCATGAAAATCTAATATAGTTACCATGTAGACTTGAATCTAACCCCTGGTCTTATTCAACACATTCTTAAATGTATCAACCACAATACTCTTTGAATAATCAAACAAGTTCTCGAACCATAAAAAAAATTCTTTAAGATAAACAACTAGGATTTCTCTCGCAGCTTTACCGATATGATGTCTACTCCCTATCCAGGCTCTGAACTATTCAATTGTACTAGAACCGAAATTTCGATTCGCATGATATGAACCCAACTCACCAAAACTCCTACAAAGTCTAGTTGACCTACATTGCATATAATATATTTAAAGCATAAGTACAAGACACTCTCACAAATTGCTACTTTCCAACTAGATAAAATGGGATAGGGAATATGTACTAAACTAAATAAAAGCAACTACGATAAATGAGAGTAACGCAAGAGATTTGTAAATAATTAGGATTCGGGGTCCATTTATCACGTAACTAATATTGCACACTAATTTAATGTTGTCATTCCCTTTTTATAACTTAAATTAAATCGACTCTCGCCGCGTTTAATTTGAAAAATATGACGATTATGTTCAAAATATTTTTAACGTCTCTACTAGACGGCTAAAATCCCTATTCCCTTAGAAAATACAAGTTTTAAAATTTGCAAATGTATTTAAGCATGGACTATCAAAACAATCAAAGTGCAAGCATAATCCATAAAAAAATACGATTTTTAAATCTCAAAACTTGATTTGACAAAATAATTTTGAAGGTACTAAAACACACTCTCGTGTCATTTTAAAATGAATACCGAATCTTTAATAACAATTAAAACTAATAGGGAATAGACAACAATAAAATTAACATGACAATATTAGCTAACTATGATAAACTTCACCCTAATCCTAATACAATAATCAACATATCATAATGAAAGAGAAATTGCAAGAAGAAGAAGACATTTTCATTGATAAACCAAACTTACAATAAGTTCTCTCACAATAATCTTCAGTCCCCTAAAAAATGATAAAGACTTGGACCTTAAATTGAATACAATCTCTAAAAAATTGCTCTCTAAGATTCTCCCTACAAAATTCTCTCCTTGTTTTACACACGAAATAATGAGCCAAAGGGTTCTATTTATAGGCTTAGGGCGAGGCATTACGTTTTTGGTGGAACTATTCAATTTCCACCTCTTCAATTTCCCCCCACTCGAGAAGTGAGCCAAAGGGTTCTCGACTTTTTTACGATTTCACAAGTGTAAAAACAATATTTTTTCAAACGACCGTAAAATTCAGCCTTTTCACGCCTTTTTCAAGTTGATCATCAATTTGCACCAAATTCCATAATTACTTGCAAAACTTTCACTAGGCAACTTTTTTCACAAATTAGCACAAGAATATTATAAAATTAATGAAGCACCCATTTTTGACTTGGAATTGCCATTTTAACTGTGAATTCAAGCATTCTTGCATTTTTTTCCCTTTTTAATAAAATGATTCTAAGAACTTATTAAATAAAATAAAACGGGACTAACAAGGTATAAATTTGGGTATAAAATATACAAAATAATGCACTCCTCACACTCTCACAAACATGATTCTCATTTTAAATAAATCGGACATGCCTTTCTTAAAAAAATAAACGTCATATTGATTTTGAAATAAAATTCCAATAATCCAGTTAATCTCTCATACTAAGATCTAAGATCTTGTTTGGAAACTCCATATAAAACCTCAAAACATGGTTTAGAAACTTAGGGTCTTCAGAACCCTTTAGTTTATCAAAATAAACTTCTCCAGTCAAAATACCATTTCATAAAGCTCTTTTAACATCCAGTTGATACAATTTAAATTCATTGTATCAAGTAATTTATAACAAGAAGTGGACACTTTCTAACCTAGAAACTGGAGAAAAAGTCTCATCAAAATCCACTCCCTAAATTTGTGAGTATCCTTGTGCAACAAGTCTTGTTTTGTTTCTCACTATGACAACATTTTCATCTAATATGTTCTTGAACACCTACTTAGCACCAATGATGTTTTGATCAGAGGGACTAGGTACTATTTGTAAGTCTTTCAAATTGACTCAATTCTTCTTGCATGGCACTTATCCAATTTTCATTGTTTAAATATTTTTTAATATTATTTGGTTTAATTTTTCACGTGAAATATTATAAGTATCGTTATATTAAAAGTTGATTTCTAGTTCTAACTCCACTCTAAGTATTTCCATTGAATTTAAATGGTTTGTGTTATTTTTTAACCCAAGATGGAATTCCTCCATCTCTCTAACTTTTGAGACTCATTTTGGGAAGAAGTTCCTTTAAATTTCTTCTAGACATAATATAGTCTCAAAATTCATTACTCTTATCCTCAACAAGCTTTGGATCTATTTCTTCTCCTTTAACCTCATAATTAAGAGTGATAGTACATGAGACACTATTACCAACAACGATATCGTATGTTACCATCACCTTTTTACTTTCCAAAATGTACACATGATATGGTCATCTATCTTGTAAGTAACTAAAAAATATCCCTAGCTTACAATCTAATTTCTCCTTCAACCTCATCATCAAGAGTGATTCCACAATAGACACCATCATCAACCATAACATTTCCTCTTTCCATCACCTTTTTACTTTACAAATTATACATACAATGTGGTCAGATTTCTTGTCAGTAACTAAGAAATATCCCTTATTCTCTTCTAGATTCAAACTTAGTCAAGTGATTAACATCCTTAAGAATTTATCACTTACTCCTCAACACTCTGAAATATTTGATTGTTAGTTTCTTTCCCTTCTATAATTCATATATAGTGTTTTGGTGAAGGGTCTAAGAAAAACCCTTTTGGATGTATGACAAGCGAGTTTCATTGCTTCATCCAAAATCTCTTAGGTAAAATTTTACCCTGAAGCATACACCTCACCATTTATTGCAAAATGCTCTTCTGTCTCTCAATAACTCCATATTATTATAGAGTCACAACAACCGAAAATTCATGTTTCATTCTCATATCATCACATATTCTCTAAACTTTTGTATGAATGAATTCAGATCAATGATCACTTCTTAATCTCATAATTGAAAGTGTTTGCTTATTTTGAATTTTGTTGCACACCGACACAATGATGTTAAAAGAATAACTCTTTTCTCTTATTAACCAACAAATGAGAATCTCGAATAATCATCCACTATCACAAAGCAATACATTTATCCACCATTTTCTTTTGTCTTTGAGGGGCCTATAAAATCAACATGAAGTAACTATAAGGGTCTACATGTGATAATCTATTTCAACTTTTTATGGGACCTTTTGATTTGTTTCCCTTTTTCACAAGTACCACACACCTTTCTCACCGGTTTCCAAGTTTTGGAAAACCCTTTACTATCTCTTTCTTAGCAAGAGTATCCAAATATCTATAGTTGATGTGCCATAATATTTGGTTCCATAAATCAATCGATTCAACTTTTGCATTTAACACACCATGTTAAGCTCTCTCAATAAGATATATTAATTCTCACTTGATCTAATAACTCTCATCATTTATCCATCTTCCTCTTTCTTCGAAAGACATTCACCATTGGAGCAACTTAAAAGTGACCATCATCATAGAGTTGACTAATGCTAAGTGTAAAAACCTGCATTTTGAGAAATAAAAATTTAATTAAATAGTTTAAATTTAAATTATACGTGTGATGTAATTTAATGGAAATGAAATATTATGGGCTGATTAAATTATTAATGGGAGAGAAATGATTAATGTTTATCGAATAAAATTAGTAAGTGAATAGTAAATACATATTTAACGTTATAACGTGTGTCAGTGATGTGACATCAAGTTATCTCAACCGGACGTCGTGTGTCAACTAAATAAGGTCAAGATAGGAAATTTATTATGAGTAACTCGGATGATGATTTTGAGGTTACGGTTGAGTCCGAAAGGGATGAAATAGTCAAACTAGTATACTCAGGTGTATAGTTTAAGTCCCGAGGACAGTTTTAGACCAAATTGACACCTCCAGAGGGCATTTAATCATTTTACAACCTAGGGCTAGGGAAGCTATGAAATTTCAAGGGTTATATATACTTGTTGTTGTGTTAAGCTAGGGTAAAAAGAATAAAAACCTATTGGAGGCCATTAGAGAGGAGAGGAAGAGCTTTCTTGGAGCTTAGGAGAGGATTTATGGAGAGATTATCCTCATTCTTGCTACACAACCATAGTTGGAGGGTGGAATAGAAGAGAAGCATCACCAAAAAGGATCAAATCAGACTCCTTTCATAAGAGGCAAGTATTTAACTTGCAACTTTTTGTGAGTTATATTACCCATGTAGAGTAGGGTCTTTAAATTAAGGAATATTGATATAATGCATATGATTTGATGAATATAACTCACAATTGGGAATAGGTTTGCATGTAGAATAAATCCAATTGCATGATTAAAAATAAATCAGAAGTTTTAGGGATTTAGGTCACGGATTAAATCTGGGTTTGTCTTGATTTTATACGAGGAACATAAAAATATATGGTTAATAATTAGTGGAGTTTTAATCAAATATTTAGGATGAAATTGTATGATTTTTCCACACAATCTACGTTGGAAATCATCACTACATGCATCCTTGATGTTTACTTATGTTAATTTAGAAATTAGGATGATTGTATGGAAGTTTTAGGGATTGGATAATGTAGAAATTCGTAACAACAAATTGAAGAAGAAGAAACCTGATACTTTCGAATTGATTCGACCCAGGGGTGAATCGATTTAGCCATTGGGCGAATTGATTCGATTTTTTATAGAATTAATAATTGTTCTTTTTTAGGGCCGAAAATTTTGGATCATTCATGTGGGAACTTTTGGGATATTTTTAAATTATAGAGGAGAATATGAAAATGTTAGTAGGCCTATGATGGGACTTAGACTTATATAAAATGAGATGAGTTAAGTATTTGAATAATTGAGAAAATATCCAAATTGATAAATGAATGAAATTAGAGACGGGTCACAGAGTGAAGTGTGAACATATGTTTACGACCAGTAGTACACGATGTGAATGACGACATATTACATAAGGGATAAATAGGACCCTTAAAGTAGTGAGAGACACTAAAAAAAATGGTGATTGAAATTAACGGTACGTTAAATATACAAGTGACATATACTATGTACGAGTGAATATAATTAGGTTGTGTGCATACCTACTGAATACTATATGTATATATGTTGTGTGAATACCTATAGATATGATTTAATTATGTGTGTGAACATACCTACGCTACCTGCTATCCGGAGATTTAGCGCAGAGGGCGAACCTACCTTGACGATTCCAGCGAGGTCTGGATTTGTGCCCCAGAGTATGGAACTTATGGAAACTCACTACGTGACATGTATTAGTGGGACCAAAATGTCTTTTGGGTACGTTCGGTATGTGCATATCCCAAGGGTTTAGAACCATATTTTCCTCAAATATTAGGTTGATTTAATTTGGGTTCGAGGAGACATACCAAACCAATAGTCCTCGATTGAGTACGAGAGGTACATGGATACGATATCAGAGTATGCTAGCATCAAGAGGGGTCATTCCGGAGATGCTATAATTATGTATATATTATATATGTGATGAATATATACCGGTATGATATATCTACTTATGTGATACAATATAATTGATAGATGATGTCCATCTAAAATACTTTAAGTAGAGAAACTTAAATAATAACTCAATAATAAAATGGGAATAAATAATTTATTATTGAGACTGTAGTAACGTATTGTATGAGAGAACTAGACTTATCGAGAGTAGTTAGATACCTTATCTAGTTGGGCAGGGAATTCTAGTTGTGTAAAATACGGTAGGCATGCACATTAGTTGAGAAGTGAGAATCACAAGTGAGTGTATAAGGATATTACACGTGTAATAAATAACAGAGTTAAATTAAGATTTAAATAGTTGCTAAATATTTTTAAAATATTTTAATTTGGCTCTGAGCCATGTCAAAAATATTTTGAAAACGTTTTAGGTATCCAGCCACAAGGACGTCAAGTGTAAACATCCTATCTAGAGGCGCGTAGTTGCAGCAATGTGGAGGCTCGTAGGAGATTTTCTTTAAACGCTTAAGCTCTTTCATTCTAGATAAGAGGTTCCTTAGTAGTTCAGTTGGGCATTTTGCCTTCAAACTATTTCTTTATTTCAGTTATTCATGAGACTGTATTTTGTTTCAGTTTGACTTATTATGGTTGGAATGTGTACTTAGAGCACCGATGATTTATTCAGTCACCTTTATTTTATATATCTGTCGTGTGATGATTCAGACTATATTTACGTGTGAATGGTTTAGTTCATTTAATTTATTTATGCATGTGTTCATGATAAAAGATAAAAATTTGACTCCAACTGAATTTAACATAGGTGATTAGAAATTAAAATGTTTTTGACAGTGATGCTAAGTATGACACCATTATTGATTCTGATCTAATTTAATAATGGACTGATCCCCCAAAATTTGAATAGGCGGGGTGTCTCAGATGGTATTAGAGCATCAGGTTCTAGTGTCCATAGGGTTTGTACAACTTACTACAATTTCAACGTAACGTTCTTTAACCTAGAGCCCTATTATTAGGATTGTTGAATTCATGATTACGCATTGAGTTTCATTCTTCTGTTGTTCTCATTGTATTGATTGTGAACTCATATAATTCGAATCTATTTTCAGATGCCACACAGGAGAAGACAGCCGACAAGGGTACCTCAGCCACAGCCACAACAGGGGCCAGTGTCAGTAACAAAGATGGCGGCAATTACGGCACATGCACTTAATGAAACAATAATTTCCATGGCTCAACATTTACCTCAGGTCCAGTAGCCATAACAACCAGTGGCACCAGTTGTTCAAGCACACCCATGACCTTTAGAGTGGTAAAAAGTTAGGGAGGCATTCCAGAAGGGACACCCACCAGAGTTTTAGGGGGGTTCAGATGTGATTGCGACATGTTAGTGAAAGAAAGACACCCGGTGACACTTGTGTATGGTTGACTATAGTGAGGTACAAAAGCTGATGCTTGCTACATTTAGGTTGGTTGGAGCAGTATTTTAGTGGTGGAAGTCGGTGACCACCGTTGTAGAAAGGGTTACTATCCCTATTGCTAATTTTTGGGTACGATTTGACCATAAATACTTTCCACCGGTCGTAGAGATTGAGATGCGAAATAAGTTCAGTGAAGTGACTCCAGGTGAGCGTTCTTTTGCCGAATATGAGGAGGAGTCCAGTCGTTTGGCTAATTTTATAACAGACGAGGTGACTAATGAAGAAAGGAAGACGACGAAGTTCATAGATGGTTTAGCTAGGAAGATCAGACAACATTTAATCAATAATCCAAAATTGGTGACTTACACTGATGTCGTTAATGCCGCACTGTTACACTGCCAGGATCATCGCTTCCATGTTAAAGTAAGAAAGATAGGAGGTGAGCCCAGCCAGCAGGGCAAGAGAGGAGGTAGCAACACTAATGGAGAACCACAAAAGAAATAATCAGGTAGGTAATAGGGGCAGGATTCTCGATTGGTGGATCAACACAAGTGGTTCAAAACTGGGGACAATTGACACGAGGGCGATTTCAGGTAGGGCTGACAGGGTCCTCAGCAACAGTATTTTCCTCAGGGCTGCCCGTGCCAAGGAAACAATGGGGGAGGTCAGCAAGGTCGAGGTCAGTAGGGCTAACAGCAGGGTCAGCTCAGTCAGGGCAATCAGGGCCAGTGACAGAAAGAGTTTCTAGACCAGTGCTTTATTTGTGGATAGACGGGCCATAAGAGGACATTTCCCATAGGAGGGGAGATCATCGCAATAGTCGAGTGCCCCCTTAGGAGATACAGGAATGAAAGCCACCTTCGGTACTAGCCCTACCTGTACCACCATAACAGGGATAATTATAGTACAGGCGTGTCGATAACATCCGCAATGCCGTCATATAGCAGAACCCAAAGGCATCACCAGCAGTAGTAGGTACATTTCTTATTCATGGGCTTGCGGGTAGTACTCTATTTGATACCGCGACATCACATTCTTTCATAGAGACTATATTTACATCAGGTTCCGGCCTATTAGAGACAGTTGGTAGTCTCCTTATATGTGTGGAGTCACCGATGGGTAGTGGGTCGCTTATACTGTAATGACCCCACTTTTTTGTGCTCATATGTATATAGTTTGTTTGTACACTCATGTGTTACTTACTATCTTATAAATGTTGTATTATTAGATATGTGGTGTTATTGGCTATCAATATAACAAACCCCATTTCAAAATATGAAAAATCAATCGTAAATAGGATCAAATCGAAGTCTTATGACATATCTTAAGGTATATAATAAGTTTTGGGGTAGAAAATATAATTTCATGAAACTTTAGGGACTAAAATACAAATATAAAAAGGTCCATTTTGTAAATAAAATATTTTTAAGGACCTCTAAGAAATATTGAAAATATATAGTGTGAGATTACCAAAATACCCTTCATGTGTGAAATGACCCTTATACCCTTATCACCTTTCCACCAGGTGCTGGTCACCTCCACCTTACACATGTCGTCTTCAGAGAGAAAGCTAAAACACTTGTCATCATTTGGTGATGTTAAGACTGCAAGACCACCCCAGAATGCGACACCCAAATGATGACTTGCCACCATAAATGCTTGATCACCAAGACACATGTCAACACCGTAATACTTTTGGAAACCTATAAATAGGGCCTTAGGGTTCATTTGAAAATCACACTAATTCCTTGAGAATTATAGTAATAAAGAGTGATAGAAAGCTTGGGAAATATCTTAAGAAGGAGTTTTATAATTTCGAAGAAAGAATTCATTTCGTAGGTATGATTTTATTTAAATGTTATAATACATTTTATAGTTTTAATTTCGTATTTTATAGCGTTACTTAGTAGTTATGCTGATAAAATACACTAAAGACTTTACTAATCAAAACTTAAAATTTGAAAACAATCTAAATTGATTTTATTTTCAAAATATGCCAACTTGTTTGAAATATATATATATATATATATATATATATATATATATATATATATATATATATATATATATATATACGCTTTTTAAAATGATTTTTGTAAGCAATTGCTCGTTATTATGGAATCTCATTTAAGTAATTCCAAAGTCAGTCCCAGTGAAATTCTGTCTAGTTGAGATGGTATTTAAGTGGTGCCCCTGTGACCCTCCATATATACTGGGAATAAATTCGAAAATGTTCTGTTTAGATGAGAAGGTATTTAAATGGTGCCCCTGTGACCCTCCATCTCTACTGGGAACCGACTGATTAGGAAGAACTATGAATTGAATTCTTTAAATACGGTGAATGAATATTAAAAATTGAGAAAATGGTTTTAGTAACCTTTTTCAGTAAGATATTTTAGGATTAAAACACAATATTTAGAATTAGGCTTTATTTAGAATACGTAATTAAACCTTTATTGTATTTATTAGATTAACGTGTGATCCAAGACTCAATATCTATATTTTCGAGCCTCTATTTTTGGTGAGTACTCTATGTCATTTCTTGAACATTTCAATTATATGATATTATGCAAACTATGTATTTTATGAACTGCTTTTATTTTCAAAATGCATCTGATACCGATGATTGATTCATTGTGATATGTTTATATTTGTCCGTATAGACATATTGATTGAAATGAGTAGTGAAAATGAAATTGAATATTGGAAATAAGATTTGGCCTAAGGGACCTCTTTACTGACTCACCTTCCCAGCTGGGTTATCGTAGGTTTGCCCTAAATAAGGCATTATGACGAACTGGTTCAATTGACCCTCAACTACCGGGGTATAATACGGTAGAAGAACACGGTATTAGAGTGTACTTGGCCATTAAAATGATATGATTGAAAGAAAAAGATATCACATTTGATTTGTTGCATTCTTCTTATTCAGAGCTATCTAATTGTGATATATATACCATCATTTCAAAATATATATCTATTTACTGCAAGTTCTTATCCATATATCTATATGCTTTCTCTTTTGACTTGAATAGGTATCTATTTTCTAAAAACCTTGGAATGTCAGGTGTAAGGACATAAATTTATAAATGTCCGGGGTAGAATATAGGAATTTTCTATTTTCTCCTAGGTCACAGTTTATATGTCTGATACCGCTACATTCGACACATCAGCACGATGATCCTCGATGGCCGTTATCCGAATTCAATGCATCCAGTATCTTCACGTGCATCATGCTACATGCGACGTGCTGCTCAACTCATTCCCACTACTCCACTACGCATTATCGGTAAAATGTTTTATTGGAGCTTTAATATTTGCATAAATATTTGGGAAATTTTTTGAAAATTATTTATGAAGTCTGGATTAATTTTTTTATCAAAAACAAAATTTTTTTCTAAGTGTAGAAGCGAAGTGCCTTGAACGACGAGCTCGCTCAAACGACTTTGAATGTCATTCGCGCGAGATAGACATGTCACGCGATCTCGTTCGAACGACATCTGTCCTTCGTTCGAGCGACATGGCTATTTCGTTCAAACGAGCCACCGCCTCAATTTTCGTATAAATAACTGGTCATCTTCTACACGAGTTTTAAGTCTTTCTGCAATCTCAAAATTCTGCGAAAATAGTCCAGAATAAGACTTCATCTTTTTAATGTTTTTTAAACCTTTTTGATTCACAAAACCATTCCCATATATGTGTGTGAGTCTTTAAACCTTCAAGAGGATCTTTTACTCATCTAGAGTAATTTATGAGGAAGCCATTCTCTTCTTCATTGCTTCCCTACTGGAAAGGGATAGTTCCAGCCGACGACATCAGAACCGACACCCGAGGGTATTTCTGTGTCACATATTTTCATTGTAATCCGTGTAAGCCGTTTTCTTACAAAATTATAGTGAAAATAAAAGGTTTTGCCCCGTTGGGGAATTTTTCCTCATTTGCGTGTGTTTGAATGTTCTTACTTGATTTTATCATCATCAATCACACATAGAAACATGTTTAGGACTTAATTAATAAAAACTGAGTTTAATTAAATAACTTCCTTATTTGAACAAAAACACACTCTTCTCATCGGGAGATTAAATCTTATTCAGCTTTTAGCTGACGTTGTATAAATAACGATTTTTCAGGAAATAATTAGACTGGAGGGTGGAATGTAGAAGGACTATGTTGAAGATCTAGCTTAAGGAGCTCTTTTGTTATACTTTTAAATATAACGTTTGTTTTTAGGAGATAGAGCATGTTTGGATCTTTAGTAATAAGTTTTTAATTTTGGCATAAGTTGTAATCCGTTCATACTTTAATATATACGAAGTTCCCTTTTACAAAGCTCTGATGACGTAATTCTATTTTTTTTAATAGTTTACGATTAATGACCATGTGAATGCATTTCCGTTGCATTTATTTTAAGAAATATTTTAAGTCCATAACATTGAATGCCTTGGTGGCATGTCAAGACACTCATTCCCTACTACTATTGGGTTATGGTCGTGACAGAGGTGGTATCAGAGCATAGGTTATGAACCCGTAGACTACTGAACATAGGTTTCGAACGTTATATATTTCATGTTTCCATCCTTAGGAGATAGTATTAAATATCTGATTTATGTGATAACCCTCCCTATGTGTTATATTATTTATAACTGGTCTTTTAGTTTTCAATCTTGATATAGTATAGTAGATCTTACGTTTTGCCATGACTATAGAAAATGACCAAGAGAATATCATCTATGGGAACTAGTGATTCGAGTATTGAAGAATTGGAAGGTGTATACAAGGCGATTGAAAGTCTAGCAAAGATTGTGGAGCATCAGGTGAATAATGGAATACCAAGGAATCCTGAACTAAGTAAATGTACTATCGAATAGTTCAAGAAGTTGATTCATCCATCTTTTAAAAGTACTCCTAACCCCACTGAAGTAGAAAGTTGGGTGATGCAAATAGAAAAGATACTTGATGTTCTTAAGTGTACTGATGAAAAAAGTGTATGATTTGGAACGTTTATGGTAGAAGGTGAAGCCGAACATTGATGGAGAATGACTAAGAGAATATACGAGGAAAGGAATAATCCCATAGGTTGGAATGATTTCCTAGTGATATTCTAGGAGAAATACTTTCCTGAAACGGTACAAGACCAAAAAGCAGCCGACTTCATGAGTTTAGTTCAAGGAAATATGATGGTTACTCAATACGAGGTGAAGTTTACCGAGTTATCCCATTTTGCACCTCATGTTGTGATAACCGATACTTTAAAGGCCAAGAAGTTTGAACGCGGGTTAAGGTTGAATATTCGTAGTCGAATTTCCATCCTGAAGTTGACATCATATACTGACGTGGTGACTAGAGCAACGATAGTAGAGAAGGACAGTGAAGAATATAATCAGATTAGAGAAGGGAGGAGGAAGTTTGGGGAACAAAGAGGAAGGAACCCCAATAATAAACCCTTTAGGACTATACCCAATACAGGGCGACCTTTTATGAACAAACCCTTTAATGTTGATAGATGCCAACGATATGGTAATATTCGTAGACGGCAACCATGTTATCAGTAAATTTCTTTGGGTGTGGCCAAAAGGGACATAAAATGAGAGATTGACCTAACAAAGGGAAGGCGCCAGCAAAGACTTTTAATGACAATAAAGATCATGGCAGACAAGGTATAATTTTTAATCTTTCTGATACAAAGGCTTCTAATGTAATAGTGTCAGGTATACTTTCTATATGTGCACAACCTTTTCAAGTTTTAATAGATCCTGGTTCTACCCATTCATTTGTGTCTTTACATTTTGTTAATCGCTTTCCTAATATTCCCGAACCCTTGAATCATAACATACACATTTTTACTCCTTCTGGTGATTTATTGGCGGGTACATTAGTACATAAATCTTGCCCTATAGATGTCAGTAGTAATAAACTATTTGTCGATTTGATAGTTTTAGACATAAGAGAATTTGAAGTCATTTTGGGGATGGATTGGTTAGCATCATATCATGCTAATATAGATTGTTTTGAGAATAGAGTTACTTTCCAAATTCCTAACCAATCAAAATTTAGTTTTGAATGAACTGGCGTCCTATCTCCCATGTGTATTGTCTCTACAATGCAAGCCTATATTTTCTTAAGAAAGGATGTCAAGGATTTCTTATAAGTGTTATTGATTTTCAAATGAAAGATCCTAGTTTAGAAGAGATCCCTATAGCTAAACATTTTCCAGATGTTTTTTCGGATGATTTACCCAGTCTACCTCCTAGTAGTGAAATAGAGTTTATGATTGACCTTCTTCCTGGAGCTATACCAATATCAAAATCACCTTATCGCATGGCACCTTTAGAATTAAAGGAATTAAAAGTTCAATTACAAGATATGTTAGACAAGGGTTTTATTAGACCAAGTATATCCCCTTGGGGTGCTCCAGTGTTGTTTGTTAAAAAGAAGGACGGGACAATAAGGTTATGTACAGATTATCGTGAACTGAACAAGGTAACCATTAGGAATAAATACCCCTACCTCGTATAGATGATTTGTTTGACCAACTACAAGGTGCACAAGTATTTCTAAGATTGACCTTAGGTCAGGATATCACCAATTGAAGATTAAGGAAGATGATATTTTAAAATCAGCTTTTCGTACTAGATATGGTCACTATGAATTTCTTGTGATGCCATTTGGACTTACTAATGCAACAACCGTTTTTATGGATATGATGAATAGAGTGTTTAAGAAATTTTTGGATTAATGTGTGGTTGTTTTCATTAATGACATCCTTATTTATTCCAAGAGTATTGAAGAACACGAGAAGCATTTAGAGATAGTATTACAAATCCTTAGGAAGGAGAAATAATATGCAAACTTAAAGAAGTGTGAGTTTTGGTTACCTAGTGTTTCTTTTCTAGGACATGTCATTTCCAAAGAGGGGCTGTCGATTGACCCTCAAAAGATCGAGGCTATACTAGATTAGCCTAGACCAACTAATGTAACAGAGATTCGTAGTTTCCTTGGATTAGCAGGTTATTATCGAAGATTTTTTGAAGGATTTTCTAGCATTACCAAACCTCTATCTAGGTTAACACAAAAGAAGGTAAAATATGAATGGTATGAGGAAGTTGAGAATAGTTTTCAGGAAGTTAAGAATCGATTAGTAACTGCCCCAATTTTGACTATTCCTTCAGGGAAGGAGGATTGGTGATTTACAGTGATGCTTCAAAAAATGGTTTGGGATGTGTGCTAATGCAAAATGGGAAAGTAGTAGCTTATGCCTAGAGACAATTAAAACCACATGAATAGAATTATCCAACCCATGACTTAGAATTAGCTGCTGTAATTTTTGCTCTTAAGATTTGGAGACACTATTTATATGGTGAGACTTGTGAGATTTATACTGATCATAAGAGTTTGAAATATATATTTACTCAGAAAGAATTGAACATGAGACAAAGGAGGTGGTTAGAATTGATTAAGGATTATGATTTAAATACTCATTATCACCCAGGGAAAGCAAATGTAGTAGCTGATGCTTTAAGTAGGAAGTCTATAACAAATTTAGCATGTCTTATTACAAATTAGGAACCTTTGTTAACGGATTTGAGAAGTATGGAAATATATGTATGTATTTATAGCAAAGGGGGAATAATCGCAACCTTACAAGTACAACCCACGTTGATGGAAATGATCAAAACTGCACAAGTAAATGACCCACAACTGAAGAAGATCAGAGAAGAGGTTATTGAAGGGAATAGATTTGAATTTGCGATACGAGATGATATATTGAGGTTTGGAAATAGAGTGTGTGTTCCACTTGATGCCCAACTAAAGTGGCAAATTTTAGAGGAAACTCATTGCTCGAGATTTACGTTTCAATTTGGAAATAACAAGATGTATAGAGATCTTAGAGAAGTGTTTTAGTGGAACAATATGAAAAGGGAGATAGCAGAATTTGTATCTCACTGTTTGGTTTGTCAACAAGTAAAAGCTGAACATCATAAACCATCAGGATTATTACAACCTCTACCTATCCCTGAATGAAAATGGGAACGTATTACCATGGATTTTGTGATAGGTTTACCAAGGAGTTCAAATGGTAATGATTCTATTTGGGTAATTATTGATAGGTTAACTAAATCTGCTCATTTTCTTGCCATTAAGATTACCCATTCATTAGAAAAGTTAGACAAGTTGTATGTACGGGAAATTATCAGGCTTCATGGAACCTCAATTTTAATTATTTCTGATCGTGATCCTATATTTATTTCTCGCTTTTGGAAAAGCCTACAAGTAGCCACGGGAACAAAATTGAATTTTAGCACCGCTTTTCATCCTCAAATAGATGGACAATCTGAGAGAACCATTCAAACCTCAGAGGATATGCTTAGGGACCGTGTACTTGATTTGAAGGGGAATTGGGATGATCATTTACCATTAGTGGAGTTTGCCTATAATAATAGTCATCAAGAAAGTATTCAAATGGATCCATATGAAGCACTATATGGTAGAAGGTGTCGTTCTCCCGCATGTTGGGTAGAAGTTGGAGAAAGATAATTATTGGGACCAGAATTGATTCAGATCATAACAAAGAAAGTGAAATTAATACAAGACCGAATTCGAATAGCTTAAAGTCGTCAAAAGAGTTATTTTGACAATCGACACCGACAGTTATAATTTTAAAAAGGAGATTATGTGTTCTTGCCAGTATCGCCTTCAAAGGGAGTAATACGATTTGGGAAGAAAGGGAAGTTGAGCCCAAGATACATAGGACCTTTTGAAATCCTTGAAAAGATAGGAGCTGTTGCGTATAAAATATCCTTACCACCTGAAATCTCTAGTGTACATAATGTATTTCACATATCAATGATAAAGAAATATGTCCCAGATCCAACACATATCTTAAGTCACGAACCTCTTCAAGTTAGAGAAGATTTGTCATACATTAAGCATCCAGTAGAAATTTTGGACCATAAAGATCAAATATTACGGCCCAAGATAATTCCACTAGTCAAAGTAATATGGAGAAATCATTCAGTTGAAGAAGCAACGTGGGAGCGGGAAGATGAAATAAAGGAGAGATATCCATACTTGTTTGTAAATTAATATGAGTTAAATTTGGGGACCAAACTTTTTATAAGGAGGGTAGGATATAATGACCCCACTTTTTTGTGCTCATATGTATATAGTTTGTTTTTACACTCATGTGTTACTTACTATCTTATAAATGTTGTATTATTAGATATGTGGTGTTATTGGTTATTAATATAACAAACCCCATTTTTGAATATGAAGAATCAATCATAAATTTGATCAAATCGAAGTCTTATGACACATCTTAAGGTATATAATAAGTTTTAGGGTAGAAAATATAATTTTATGAAACTTTAGGGACTAAAATAAAAATATAAAAAGGGCCATTTTGTAAATAAAATATTTTCAAGTACCTCTAAGAAATATTGAAAATATATAGTGTGAAATTACCAAAATACCCTTCATGTGTGAAATGACCCTTATACCCTTATCACCTTTCCACCACATGCTGGTCACCTCCATCTTACACATGTCGTCTTCAGAGAGAAAGCTAAAACACTTTTCATCATTTGGTGATTTAAGACTGCAAGACCACCCCGGAATGCGACACCCAAATGATGACTTGCCATCGTAAATGCTTGATCACCTAGACACATGTCAACACCGTAATACTTTTGAAAACCTATAAATAGGGCCTTAGGGTTCATTTGAAACTCACACCAATTCCTTGAGAATTATAGTAAGAAAGAGTGATAGAAATCTTGGGAAATATCTTAAGAAGGAGTTCTATAATTTCGAAGAAAGAATTCATTTCGTAGGTATGATTTTATTTAAATGTTATAATGCATTTTATAGTTTTAATTTCGTATTTTATAGCTTTACTTCGTAGTTATGCTAGTAAAATACAATAAAGGCTTTACTAATCAAAACTTAAAATTTGAAAACAATCTAAATTGATTTTATTTTCAAAATATGTCAACTTGTTTGAAAAATATATATATATACGCTTTTTAAAATGATTTTTGTAAGCAATTGCTCGTTATTATGGAATCTCATTTAAGTAATTCCAAAGTGAGTCCTGGTGAAATTCTGTCTAGTTGAGATGGTATTTAAGTGGTGCCCCTGTGACCCTCCATCTCTACTGGGAATAAATTCGGAAATGTTCTGTCTAGATGAGATGGTATTTAAGTGGTGCCCCTGTGGCCCTCCATCTCTAATGGGAACCGACTGATTAACAAGAACTATGAATTGAATTCTTTCAATACGATGAATGAATATTAAAAATTGAGAAAATGGTTTTAGTATCCTTTTTCAGCAAGATATTTTAGGATTAAAACACAATATTTAGAATTGGGATTTATTTAGAATACGTAATTAAACCTTTATTGTATTTATTAGATTAACGTGTGATCTAAGACTCGGTATCTTTATTTTTGAGCCTCTATTTTAGGTGAGTAATCTATGTCATTTCTTGCACATTTCCATTATATGATATTATGAAAACTATGTATTTTGTGAACTGCTTTTATTCTCAAAATGCATCTGATACCGATGATTGATTCATTGTGATATGTTTATATTTGTCCATATAGACATACTGATTGAAATGAGTATTGAAAATGAAATTGAATATTGGAAATAAGATTTGGCCTAAGGGACCTCTTTACTGACTGACCTTCCCAGCTGGGTTATTGCTGGTGTGCCCTAAATAAGGCATTGTGACGAACAAGTTCGATTGACCCTCAACTACCGGGGTATAACACGGTAGAAGAACACGGTATTAGAGTGTACTTGGCCATTAAAATGATATGATTGAAAGAAAAAGATATCACATTTGATTTGTTTCATTCTTCTTATTCTGAGCTATCTAATTGTGATATATATACTATCATTTCAAAATATATATCTATTTACTGCAAGTTCCTATCCATATATCTATTTGCCTTCTCTTTTACTTGAATAGGTATCTATTTTCTAAAAACCTTGGAATGTCGAGAGATTAAATCTTATTATGCTTTTAGCTGACGTTGTATAAATAACGATTTTTCAGGAAATAATTAAACTGGAGGATGGAGTGTTTAAGGACTATGTTAAAGATCTAGCTTAAGGAGCTCTTTTGTTATACTTTTAAATATAACATTTTTTTTAGGAGATAGAGCATGTTTGGCTCTTTAGTAATAAGTTTTTAATTTTGGCATAAGTTGTAATCCGTTCATACTTTAATATATACGAAGTTCCCTTTTACAAAGCTCTGATGACGTAATTCCATTTTTTTCAATAGTTTACGATTCATGACCACGTGAATGTATTTCCGTTGCATTTATTTTGTGAAATATTGTAAGTCCATAACATTGAATTCCTTGGTGGCATGTCAAGACACTCATTCCCTACTACTATTGGGTTGGGGTCGTGACATATACACTCGATCTTTCGGGGTGTGGACATCGATTTGGGTAGATTATGTTTAGTCGAGGATCTTATTATATTAGATATGGAGGGGTATGACATTATTTTGGGGATGGATTGGTTAGCTGGATATCGGGTAATGATAAATTATTTTGGGAGGACTATCTTATTCTCTATTCCAGGACAGGAGATGTTATTAGTGGCCATGCCTCAACCCGAGGGAGGGTCGAGCACACATTTGTACTACATTAAGGCGAAGATCTCACATGAGGTGGTTGTTATTTTAGACTCGATTCCATTTATGAGGGAATTCAAGGATGTATTTTAGGGCATACCCGAGTTTCCACCTAGCCGAGATATTGATTTTGTTACTGACTTAGCACCAGGTACGAGACCTATAGCTCGGGCGCCTTATTGCATGGCTCCATCTAAGATGCAGGAATTGAGGGACTAGATTTAGCAGATCCTGGGGTACAGTTTTATTAGACAGAGTATTTCACCATGGGGGTATCGATGTTGTTTGTAAAAAAGAAAGATGGGTCATTTTGATTGTGTATTGAATATAGAGAGTTCAATAAGGTCATGATCCGAAATAAGTATCCACTGCCTCGTATCGATGATCTATTCGATGAGCTGAGGGGAGCTGCTTACTTCTCTCAGATAGATTTGCGTTCTAGCTATCATCGGTTTCCTGTCAGGGAGGAGGAAGTTCCTAAGACTGATTTTTTGACACGATATGGGTCCTGTGAGTTTAGAGTGATGCCATTTGGACTCACCAATGCGTCAACAGTGTTCATGGATCTGATGAACTAGATTTTTTTAGAGTTTCCCGACTAGTTTGTGATCGTGTTCATCGATGATATTCTAATTTACTCTCGCTCTTAGGGTGAGCATGCCGAGCACTTACAAAAGGTTTTACACACACTTGAAGAACATCATTTGTATGCGAAGTTTAGTAAATGTGCGTTTTGGCTTTGGGAGGTATAGTTTCTAGTCCATATTGTGTCTGAGAAGGATATCGTTGTTGATCCGAGTAAGGTATCGACGGTGAGGGAGTGGGGCCAGTCCATGATACTCATCGTGGTTCGTACTTTTTTGGGATTGACAGGATATTATCATAGGTTCCTTATAGTTTTCTTAAAGATCACAGGTCTGTTGACAAATTTGACTCGCAAAGGAGTACCGTTTGTTTGGGACGATCATTGTCATCTACCTTTTGATGAGCTAAAGGACAAACTAACATCAGCACATATACTTGCACTGCCTAAGGGAGGAGTAGTGTACTGCATGATGTATCCTTACAGGGTCTTGAGGGTGTACTGCAGTAGGAGGAAAGGGCTATAGCGTATTCATCTTGCAAGCCTAAACCACTTGAGAAGAATTACCCCACACATGCTTGAAGTTAGTCGCAGCGGTATGTGCCTTGAGGAGCTGGAGGCATTATTTATTGGGAAAGCAGTTTACTTTATTCACGGACCATAAATTGCTTTAGTATTTGTTCACACAAAATATCTGAATATGAGACAAAGGAGTGTAATACCCTGTAATTTTTAAGATTTTTAAATCAAGGGATTAATTAAAATTTAAATATGGAAATTTAATTAATAATTAATTTCGATTAAAATAAATATTAACTAGTGAGATAAGGGTTAGTAATTATTGATGAGAATATTAGTGAATATTACTGAACGAATAAAGTAATATATAATTGTGAATTTATGAGAATTGCCACGAGTGAGAAATTCAACAATTATGGTAATTAATTCGGGACGCGCGTGTCAGTCGTGTCGAGACTAAATTAATGGAGTAAAAAGTAAATTATTTATAAGTCACTCAAATGGTCATTTCAAATGCGCCAATGTGTCTGGAAGGGTCAAAATAGTCAGAAAAGTCTACACGGTGGTTTAGTTTGTGTCCCGGGACAGTTTTAGGCCAAACCGACATCGCGAGAGGGCATTTTGGTAATTTGTATTTTTGGAGTATAATTAATGACGAAAATTAAAGGAATAAAAGATTAAGTACATGGGTTAGATTAGGGCTATTCGTGTTAGACACAGGGAGGCCAAATGGGGAAGGAGGAGAGGTTTCTAGGGTCAGAACCACCACCAGTGCACCTTTTTCACCACCGAGACCACCACAGCGTAGATCGGAGAGCGAGGATCGCTACCATACCAATGAAATCAACGGATCAGAACTTCTTTCATGAGGCAAGTGTTTAATTCTTGCAAATCTGTAGCAATAATTATGTTCATGTTAGTATAGGTGTGTAATACCCATATATTGTTCATAATTTTGAGGAAATTGGAGAGTTAAGATAATCAATTGAAATATGAAATTGAAGTTAAATCCTCATGTATGTAGGTTAAAAATCACTCATTAATGATGGACTATGATGAACAAATTTGGAAATTTTATGTTCTTGAAGAGAAATTGGAAGAACTATGGTTTATTTTATTAATTTGGTGATTTTCAGAATTTTCAAGTTTTATGCATGATCAAATGATTCTAAGTTATTAGAAATCGTCCCTATATGTTGGAGTAATGATTGGAATTAATTGTTCGGAGTTTGGGAGCAATCAGTAGAGGTTTTTAGGGTCATTAATGGAGGAAAAACGTAATGGGCAATGGTAGGGGATGAAGCAGTTCCATCTCGTTCAAACGAGATTGGGCCTCGTTCGAGCGAGATGGCATCTTGCGCGGAGAGGTCATTCAAATGACCTGCGATCTCATTCAGACGAGATCAGCCCTAGTTTGAATGACGTGTCTGATTTTTAGGAATTTCTTCAGACTTCAATTTGTGAGACGTAACTAATGCGAGTGACATTAAACAATGTGGAATTAACTTCGGTATAGGGCATAATTATTAAAGTTATTTGGAGATGAAACTATAAGGTGTTTGGAGTGATTAATTGTCCTTAAGAATTATCAGAGAGAGTATTCGTGATTAAATAAATATATCGTAGGTGGTAATGAGGGTAGTACTGCGTATGAGCTAAAATATTTGGATTATATGTATACCTAATGATTTTGATGGGTTGTGTGATTACCTATAGTACTATCTATTCTGTGTATGACATACCTACCATACTTGCTATCATGGGAGGTCCTAAAGAGAGGAAAATCTTATCTCAATGTGCCTTCGGGGGGATATTAGATTGGTACATCAGAGCATAGAACCTAGGAACAACTTATCTGTGAGTTGATAAGTGGGTAGTCATATGCGTGCGTAGGTATGTGTGTAAGGAACTATGTTCGCCTCCAATATATGTGACTTTTAGTTATATAGTTTGAGAGTGATTCCAAACCGGTTGTCCTTATTCAGTAGAAGAGGTACCGGGACTTGATAGCAGAGTATGCCCGCACCGCAGCTGAGTCTAGGGGCGATATATTAGTATTTATTTATAGTAGTGTGATGGAAAATAAATACTTGTGAATTAATTTACCGCGTGAATATGTAGATGAGTATGTTAATAGAATTGAATCAATTATGTGAATTCTTAACCTTATAGTGGGATTTTACTTGGGATAGTAAATGCATAAGTATTTAATAATAGCTATATGTGGGGAATACGAGTTATTATTATGGGTGAGTGTTAGAGGGTTTGTGGCTACGACCTAGTTAGGCGTGATAAAAATAATTAGGACGGTTAGAGGTACGTTAGGCATGCAGAATAGTTGAGAGGTTAGAATCTCAAGTGAGTGCTCGAAAAGCTAACATGCACATAATATTTGCTTATTGAATTTTTTAAATACTTACTAAATTGTTTTAAAATATTTTACGCTCGGGCACTAACATGTCTCTTGAAAAATCTCTTTTCTTGTGAAATTATTTTAGGTGTTCATCCACAGGGACGCCAGGCTTAGACTGTTGGATCTTTTGACGTGTTGCAAGTATTGTGGAAGTTGTATTTAGATGCCTCCACATCTATGACTTCAGTTATTTGATTTAGGCTTTTCGATTAGGTTATGTGTCACCCAATTCTCATTTTATTTATGTTAGAGAGACATTTTACTCTTTTCATTTCAGTATTCAGTATCTGTTGGATTTGGTATTATTACATTTGATGGTTTGGATTTTATTAATTGTAATGATTATGTCAGCTTCATCATATGCAGTTATATGGTGTTTTATTTGTAAATTGTTCATTCATAAAAATAATGAATGTGTGAATGGTTAAATTAATTGACTTTAATTATTGGACAATATGTTTTGACACTAGCTTAATTAATTATTTGGTGATTAATAAAATAAATGTTTTTGATAGTGATTGAACTGACTGGATACTTTGATTTAATTTAATAAAGGCTTGATCACCTGGTATTTAATTATGCGGGGTGTCACAAGGTTGTGGATGAATTTTGTGAAAGGTTACCAGTTTGATATTCAATATCATCCTGGGAAGGCTAATGTGGTGGAAGATGCATTAAGCCGGTGGGATGCAAGAGAGCTAGTAGAAGTTTTAAAAGCGAAGTGGAGGGAGCTTCGAAATGATGATGATATTTCTATGGATTATCCATCCGTATTAGTTGTCACACCCGAGATTGTGATGAGGGTGGTGAAAGCACATGCAAAGGACCAATATTGCCAGGACAGAGTTCATCAGTTATTAGCTGATGGGGCAAAGAAGTACTCGATCAGTTCTCAGGGTGGTTTTCATGTTAACGTGATACTCGTGGTCCCATAGGGTGATGATTTGAGGTATGCAGTGATGTCAGAGGCTCATGGGTCTAGATTTATGGTACATCCCAGTGGGGACAAGATGTACCAGGATATATACAGACAATATTGGTGGTTGAGAATGAAATAGGACATAGAAGAGTTTTTCTCAAAGTGTGCTACCTGCCAGCTAGTAAAGGTAGACCACCAGAGACCGATAGGGATGTTACAACCTCTAGAGATTCCCATGTGGAAATGGGAAAGTATCTCCATGAATTTTATTATCGGGTTATCGTTATTACACAGAGGTCATGACTCCATATGGATGATAGTGGATCGGTTGACCAAGGTGGCTATGCACAATTGTTTCTAGTTGAGATGGTATGATTACATGGGGTGCCGATTAATATTGTGTCCGATTGGGACAAGATCTTCATGTCCCATTTCTGGAAGAATTTTTAGGAGGCGATCGACATGGATTTGCGGTTGAGTACATCATATCACACACAGATAAATGGGATGACTAAGAGGGTTAATCAGATTCTTGAGGATATGCTGAGGATGTGCATACTTGACTTTCGGGGCAAATAGGAGCATTACCTTGCATTGGTGTGAAATTTGCGTATAATAGATCCTACTAATTCACCATCAAGATGGTACCATTTAAATCACTATACGGTCAGTCTTATCGTTCACCTTCTTGCTAGTTAGAGGTGTGTAATACCCCGTATTTTTAATGACTTTTAAAATGGGATTAATTAGAAATAATTGTGATATAAATGGAAATTAATCCGGATTTAAATATTACTCGAGAACAAAGTAACATGTGATTTATGTTGAATACTACTTAGTGATTAACGTAATATATATGAGTATGAATTTACAATTTATTATGACTTTATAAACTTGTCGCGAATTATGTGTACAACAATTATGGTAATTTAGTCGGGACGCGCATTTGAGTCGTGTCGGGATTATAATTTAATGAAATAAAAGTGAATTATTATTATGTCATCTAGATGGTTGTTTTGACTACGCCAAAGTGTCCGAAAGGGTTCAAATAGTCGAAAAAGTCTACTCGGATGTTTGTATAGGGTCTCGGGGCACTTTAGAGCCGAATAGTCACCCCAGAGGGGTAATATAGTCATTTGACTTTTAAGGTGAATAGTATGCACGAATTTGGGAGATTATTTATAAGTCTAAAGGGTTTAGATTATTGATTCATTATACAAAACTTAGATAGAGTGAGCAGTTTCTCTGGGGAAAGGGAAGAGTCTTTGTGGGAGAACCAAGAGCCAAAAGTCACCACCACCAACACCACCGGAAGTTGACCGGAGAAGGGAAGAACCACCAGCGAACAATCATCCCCAACGGACCAGACCTACGAATTAGAGGCAAGTGATTAGTTATTGCACATTTAGCATGTATAGTGTCCATGTTAGGTTGTTTAGAAAATTCTGAAAAAAATGCATATTCAAAGATGAATTATAGTGATGTTAATTGAATCTTTGAAGGGAGAATGATGTAGGATTAATTTTCTTTTGAGTATAGAATTTAATCCATGAATGTGGGAATTATTGGTGAAGAAAATCTTAGTTTATATGATATTCTTAGAGAAATAATAAAATATGAGTTTTCTGGAAATTATGAGAAATAATATGTTTGAATCTAAACTTCTTGATGATTTTAGGTTGTTTGATTATTAGAGATCAATTATATATCTTGGTATATCATATGGGATAAATTGTGGGGAGTTTGGGATTATTTGATATAAATCTTGATGATTAAAAAGTATGAAACCCGTCGGAAAAGCAATGCAGAAACCTGGGCAAATAACTGGTCAATCGATCGATCGACTCAAGACTTTCGATCGAACGACTGATCGATCGATCGACCAAAAGCATCGATCGGTCGACTCCCCCTAGAAATGTGAAATATTTTTCATTTTAATTGTTGATTAAATCCAAAACTTTGAGGAATCTTTTATGATTATTAAATGAACTTAACGGGACTTAGGGAAGGGAAGTAGGATATACCTGACCTGGAAAATATTATTTTGGGATTGTGAATGAGGGGAAATTAATGAGTGTTTAATTAAATGAGTTATTTTGGAGAATTATATTACTTGGAGTTTAAATCGGGTATATGATAATTTAAGGTTAGGACCAGTAGTAAGAGAGTCCTAAATCACCGGTATAACCTTAGGTATAATTGGGATTAATCTTAAGAGGTGGGATAAAGGGTTAAGAGTGAATTAGGGATTATTGGGGAATAAACCTAATTAATGTGAATTTAATTCGTAAAAATTTGGGAGTCGTGATGGCATGGATTTGTAGGACGTGATGTTTACCTACTGAATTTATTTGAGGATTAAATGATAACCATCGTGTGGTTAGATAAGTTCAAAAATATATACTTTGAGGATTAAAGTCATAATCGAAAAATACGTAGGATATTCGGGATATAATACGTATGAGATTTATTATATGGGTTGTGCATATGCCCTATGGTTATATATAGGTATGATGAATACCTATTGTTATTATATATGTAAGTGAGATGATTGCCTGTTATTATCATATGGTTGTGTAAATACCTTATGATGTTATATTTATATAGGTGTGATGAATACCTATATTATTATTTGTATGTATGGAATACCTACGCTGCTTGCTATCGGGGTGGAGGTTTCGCGTTGTGGACGGTCTTATTCTTGTGCACCCAATTGGGAGGGATTTTAAATTCGTACCCTGAGCATAGGACCTTGGACACGTGATGTTGGTGTATATGATAGTTTTGACGGCTGAATGGGAGCGTAGGTATGTGCGTGACCCATTTGGCTGGGGAGTATGCTCGCCTACAATATGTTTGTGTTATGTTATATGATTCACGAGAGACGCCGAATCATTAGTCCTCTATACAGTGACATTATGTATCAGGACATGATAGCAGAGTATGCATGCACCGTAGCTGTGACTGGGGAGGTGCCGTATTAGTATATATATAATTAGTGTGATATTATGTATATAAACTGTGATGTAATCTACTGTGTGACATTGTAGATATAGAGATGTAACCTTCTGTGTGATATTGTAGATTAAAAATATAAGCTGTGATTTAATCCACTATGTAATGTTGTAGATAGAAGCATATAATGAAATCTAAATTTAATTAAGTAAGTGAACACTTAATTCCAAGGCTGTAACAAGACTAGTTCATAATAAAGAGAAATGAATATGAATAATTATATTACGTATGGTATGGGACATACGGGTTTATGATATGGGTTAGAATTATGTTGTGGAAACTAGTTAGGAGGGAACCTTAACTAGGAAGATAATAAGATACGATAGGTGTGCACTCTAGATGAGAGGTGAGAATTATTAAGAGAGTCCAAGAAACTAACATGTACATAATAAATGCTTATTTGTAATTAATAAGCACTTGCTATTTTTAAAATCATTTACAATCGGGCTTTGACCCGTTCCTTGCATATTATCTTCTCTACTATATCTTGAACATTAGGTATCTCGCAGCAGGGATGCCCAACATAGATTATGGATGTTTTGATGGATTATAGCTACTAGTAGAGATGCAGATTTTGCTTAGACGCTTCCTTTCTGTTGATTCACTCATATGTAGTGTCTACTTCATTTAGGGCACGTCGCCCAGTATTTTAGAGGTTATAATTATTTATGTAAGCATTGTGGATATCGGTTTTATTTAGTGTAAATGTTATAATTTCACTAGAGAGTTATTCCAGTCACATTTATTCTTGTTGTAGTTAATTCAGTTGTGATGTGTTGTTGCATATTATTATTCCGTTTCGTGGAATGATTTTAATTAAATTAAAAATGGAAAAAAAGTTTTTGACACTTAGCTTAATTAACTATTAGGTGATTAATAAAAAAATTATTTTTCGATAGTGATGCTGAGAATGAATCAACTAGATATTCTGATTTAATTAAATGAAGGACCAATCACCCGATATTTAATTAGGCGGGTTGTTACAAGGTGGAGGACAATAAGTTATTGGGGCCAGAGATGATTTAGAACACCACCCCTAAGATTGAGCTGATTCGAGGTTGTATCCGGATAGCTCAAGATAGGAAGAAGAGTTATGCCGATGCAGACAAAAGGCACGTTGAACTTGAGGTTGGTGACTAGGAATTGGTATGAGTATCTTCTTTTAAAGGAGTTAAGAGGTTTAGTAAGAAAGGAAAATTGGTGTCGAGATATATGGGACCAATTTCGATCATTAAAAGAGTAGGATGAGTATCTTATAGACCGGGACTACTGGAGCATTTACAACGAATTCATGACGTATTTCATGGGTCATCGCTGAAGAGATATCGGATGAGAGATAGATCATTTTGGCATATCCCATTAGAGGATATTGAGTTGTAACCCAATATCTCATACGAGGAGAGACTGGTTGCAATACTAGATCATAGTGAGCGTGAACTGCTGTCGAAGGTGGCACCCTTGTTTAGAGTTCAGTAGAGGCACCATAATGTGGACGAGTTAACATAGGAGCGGGAGGATGACATGCATGAGTAGTATCTAGAGTTATTTACTGTAGGTGCGTTCCAATTTCGAGGATGAAAATCCTTTTTAAGGAGGAAGTATATAACAACCCGTATTTTGATAAATCAAAATTTAATTAGATATTTTAAATTTAAATTACACGTGTGACGTATTTCATGAAAATGAAATATAATGGGTTGATTAAATTATTAATCGGAGAGAAATGATTAGTGTTTATCGGAGAAAATTACTAATTGAATAGTAATTACATATTTGACGTTATAATGCGTGTTAGTGACGTGATAGTATGCTATCTCAATCGGGTCGTGCATGGACTAAATAAGGTTGAGATAGGAAATTTATTATGAGTAACTCGGATGATGATTTTGAGGTTACGGTTGAGTCCATAAGGGTCGAAATAGTCAAAATAGTATACTCAGGTGTATAGTTTAGGTCCCAGGATAATTTTATACCAAATCGACACCCCGAGAGGGGATTTTAGTCATTTCAAAGCCTAGGGATAAGGGAGCTACGAAATTTCATGGGTTATATGTACTTGTTGTTGTGTGAAGCTCGAGTACAAAGAATAGAAAACCTTTGAACGGAAGTAGAGAGGAGGGGACGAGCTTTCTTGGAGCTTAGGAGAGGATATGTGGAGAGATTATCCTCATTCTTGCAATATAACCATAGTTGGAGGGTGAACTAGAAGAGAAGAATTATCAAAAGGTATCAAATCAGACTCATTTCATAAGAGGCAAGTATTTAACTTGCAAATTTTTATGAGTTATAATACCCATGTAGAGCCGGGTTTGTAAATTAAGGAATAATGATATAATACATGTGATTTGATAAATATAACTCACAATTGGGAATAGGTTTGCATGTAGAATAAATTCAATTGTATGATTAAAAAGAAATCATAGGTTTTGGGGATTTAGGTATTGGAATAAATCTGGGTTTATGGTGATTTTATTTGAGGAAAATAAAATATATGGTTAATGATTAGTGGAGTTTTAATAAGATTTTTGGGATAAAATTATATGAATTTTTGACATAATCTACGTTGGAAATCATCACTATATGTATCCTTAATGTTTAGTTATGTTAATTTGGAAATTGAGATGATTGCATAAAAGTTTGAGGGATTGGATAATGTAGAAATTCGTAACCGAAAATTGAAGAAGAAGAGACCTGATATATTTCAAATCGATTCGGCAAGGAGAATTGATTCGGCCATTGGGCGAATCGATTCAATTTTTTCCAGAATTGAAATTCGTTCGTTTTTAAGCCCAAAAATGACGGATTATTTGTGAGGGGACTTTTTGGGATAATTTTAAATTATGGTGGAGAATATGAAAATGTTTGTAGGTCTATGATGGGACTTAGATTTATATAAAATGAGAAGAGTTAAGTATTGGGATAATTGAGAAAATATCCAATTTGATAAATGAATGAAATTCGAGATGGGTCACAGAGTGAGGTTTGAACCTATGTTTACGTCCAGTAGTAGACGATGGGAATAACTATGTATTGTAAAAGGGATAAATAGGACCCTTAGAGTAGTGAGCGATACTCGGAAGTATAAGAATTGAAATGGTGATTGTAATTAACGGTACGTTAAATATACGAGTGACATATACTACGTACGAGTGAATATAGTTGGGTTGTGTGCATACCTACTAAATAATATATGTATATATGTTGTGTGAATACCAATATATATGATTTAATTATGTGCATGAACATACCTACGCTACCTTCTATTCAGAGGTTTCACGTAGAGGGCGATCTCAGCTTGGTGATTCCAGTGAGGTCTAGATTTATGCCCTAGAGTATGGAACTTCAGGCGGCTCACTATGTGACGTGTATTACTGGTACATGCGTGTCGTTTAGGTACGTTAGGTATGTGCGTATCCCAAAGGTTTAGAACCATATTTGTCTCCATCATTAGGTTGATCTATTTTGGGTTCGAGGACTTGATAACAGAGTATGCCAGTATTATGAGGGGCAATTCTGGAGATGCTATAGTTATGTATATATTATATATATGATGAATATATACCAGTATGATAAATCTACTAATGTGAGATAGTAGAATCGATAGATGATGTATATGTAAAATACTTTAAGTAGTGAAACTTAAATAGTTGACTCAATAATAAAATGGGAATAAATAATTTATTATTGAGACCGTATTAATGTATTGTACGAGAGAACTATAATAATCGAGAGTAGTCAGATACCTTATCTAGTTGGGCAGTTATGTAGAATATCTTAGGCGTGCACATTAGTTGAGAGGTGTGAATATCAAGTGAGTGTACGTGGATATTACATGTGTAATAAATAACTGATTTAAATACTTTCTAATTATTTTCAAAATATTTTAATTGGGCTCTGACCCATGTCAAAAATATTTTCAAATTTAGATGCCCAACCACAGGGATGTCAATCTTAGAAATCCTATCGATAGGCGTATAGCTGCAGTAGTGTGGAGGCTTGCAGGAGATTTTCTTTAGGCGCTTCAGCTCTTTCATTTTAGATAGGAGGTTCCTTAGATGTTCAGTTGGGCATGTTTCCTTCAAACTATTTCTTCATTTTAGTTACGCATGAGACTGTATTTTGTTTTAGTTTTATTTATTATGGTTGGAATGTGTACTTAGAGAACTTATAGTTTATTCGATCTCCTTTATTTTTTATATCTGTCGTGTGATGATTCAGACTATATTTACATGTGAATGGTTTAGTTCATTTTATTTATTTTCGCATTTGTTTATGATAAAATATAAAAATTTGACACCAACTTAATTTAACAGAGGTGATTAGAAATTAAAACATTTTCGACAGTGATGCTAAGCATGAGACCATTAATGAAGTCGGTTAAATTTAATAATGGACTGATCACCCAGGATTAGATTGGCGAGGTGTCACACTAAGGATATCAGTGGAAAGTCCTTCTAGATGAAGCACATTATGAAGAATAGTACTCTTTGAAGCAGTCACGGTAACTTTACCACTAACACTAGCCTTTTTTCCATTACTAAAAATGACAATACCATACTTATAGTCTTCTAAATGATTTTTCTCCCATATATGATTATCCACTATTAAAATACCAGTTGGTTGATTTGGAGGTTTTAGGAGATGCGATGACAACAAAATACTTGTGACTCCTTCCTAATCCACAAATGTTAAACTTTAATGCTCTTCATCATTTTACTTACTTTTTACACAACACTTATAAATGTTCTTCTTCATTTTTTACACTTCTTTCTTAAGATAATTAAATTAATTATCTCTTTGATGTTTGTAGTAAAAACATCTCAAATGTACTCTAATGAAAAAAAGGGAACACTTCGTTTGAAAAAAGTTCTTATTTCTTTTGATTTTTTTGGTCCTTTTTTGTTTTGAAAATATCTCTCTCTTACAAGGTGATTTGCATGATGTATCAATTTGTTGAAAATACACATGTGATTTCCTTTCATTTGAGGGATATTTGTGACAATCCATGATCCGAAATAAGGGGTGGCCAGCCCGATAATCCAACATAATGGAATCATGGATGGAATCATTCTCAGCATCAACATCAAAATAAAGAGTATACGGGAAAACCACCCAATAATTCAGAAAACGGGTTGCCAAAAATTTTGTTTATGATAAGTTAAGAAAATAATTTAAACAACCCAATATGAAGAAAAAGTGGAATTCCAAAAGATATTATATTACAACCACTATAACTATACAATAAGAGGACCAAATATGCTGTCGGTCGACAGTTACATACAACATATTACAACAGTTCAATAAATTACATAATCTATTCATTAAACAGTTACAAAAGTTTGGGCCACACGCCCGAGTGAAAGACCTGATCATAGCTAGAATACAAAAATGAAGGCGTCTAACAAAACATCCTGTAATATTCGGAAGATCTTACAACTACACAAAATTATAGGAGTAGGGATATCAACACGGGCGCCCTTGCGGCGGAGCACCTTAGAGGATACAAATTCATGCACAACAAGGAAAATGAAGGGGTCAGGGCCCGATTTATATATGATTCCCAGATGAATAAGAAGCATGATAGATATGAACAGTTAATCATGAATGATGAAGATGAGAATCTAACAACCGAATCACAAATCATAAACGAAAAGGCAATTTAGATGATCGTAACTTTTTATTAAATGATGCAAGGAATTATAACTAACCTCATTAATTAAAAATCTCCATCATTATTCATCATTTCATTTCAATTCTCATTCCTTAACAGGAATATAATTACCATCATACATTTTTATGGCAATTTACATATATCAAGTCCCACTTGATTTAGAATGGTTATATTCATATACATATAACGATTCTAAGACTGCCCCTCCGAGTTTCCCCACTGGGCGCGCCCCTAAATGACTATCATCTTCCATGTCCTATCGAACAAGACAACCTGGGCACCTAACGCACGTCGGGAAGTGGCCATATGCCTGCGAGTGAGTCATAATCACACCTGAAATTACCTCACTAGTGCAGAATAAAACATATAACAAACCTGCATATGGCCGAGGACTATAGTCTCCCTGCATTCACTAGTCAGGGGACATCACCTCATGCGCGAGCTTACCTTATGATAGCATTTAGAGAGGTGTGTTTAAGTAAATTAACATTTACCATTTAAATCACATTTTCATTTCCATTAATCATATGTCTGTTTCATTATATCTGAAACCATAATCCTTGAATATTTTCATTAATATTCATCACATTTTAAGTCCCGAATTAAACTCCAAGTTACCACAATAATTCCACAAGTCCCAAGGTTTTATATACCTCAAATGAGCCCCTAAAGTCTCCAAGTATGGGCTTATAACTCCCAAACTCCTAATCATGTACTAAGGGAAAGAAATGCCCATATCTCAAATTGGTACACCTCAAGAACAATCCCCGTTTAACCCATTCCTAACGTAGGGTAATGACTCAACTCAACTAAAACTCTAGGACTCTAAGTTTACTTCATCCAAGAAGGTTCCTAAGTCCCTATCATAAGAAGAGAACTAGAAAACAAATAAGGTTTGAGGGTGAAAAAAATAGGGGACCGGTCGACCGGTCCTGAGACCGCTGTCGATCGCGTCTCAAAATTTTACCTACGAAGAAAAGCAGAAAGCTCAGTTCGGAAGGGCCGGTCGACCGGTTATATGACCGCGATCAATCGCACACAAAAACTATGCCTTTGTGGGAAAGCAGTGTGCCCTCCCCCGAAGGCCTGGTGGACCGGTCAGGGGACCGCGGTCGACCAGTCATAGCAGACCTAGACCATTTTCATCTTCCACCAAGCTAAATCCAAGGTCAAATTTCAACCTTCACCTTTCTCCCCATAACCCCCAAGTACAATATACCAACAACATTTCCAAATCTCAAAAAACACACTAAAGTTCCTAGAAATCCTACCAAACTAAGATCTAATAATTTAAATTCCAAAATAGGTATCCAAACCTAATATTTACCCGAATTTCCCAAATACACAACTATCATACAAATTATCCACCATAAATCATATATTAGCAAGTAGAAAACTTGCCTTGGGATTGTATACTCGTGTCTTCCTTCCGGTAGTGACGAATCCAAAACAAACTCTTCAATTTCTCTTCTTTCTTTACCTTCTCCACACTTCTCTCTCTCTCTCTCTCTCTCTCTCTCTCTCTCTCTCTCTCTAGGGCTTGTGATGTGTAATGGAGGGAATGGAGAAAGGTTGGGAGACTTAAATCGTGTCTTAAGTCTAATTCCCCAACTTAAATGGTTGGTACCACAATAAAATGACTCACAAATACGCATTTAAGTTAAAATCAGTCAAAAGTGCCCGAAACATAAAAATACAATATGGCACTTATTTCGATTATCTCGCACATTTCGGGACTAACCACGCCCTCCAAATGATCATTTAGAAATTTTATAATTAATTTTAGTTTCGGTCTCATTTTAAATCATAATGTCATTTTTAAATCTTATGACACAATAAAACACCACATGGTGGTATTTACCTACACATAAGGTAAATATGCAACATTTTAGTAAATATTAACTTTTCTTCATTAAATTAATACTTACTCCACATTCCAATCATTTTATATAAAATTACTTCACATAGTAAATAAATATAAAATAGGTTCTCAAAAGTGAGGGTTGTTACATACTCCCCCCCTTATGAGGGAATTTTGCCTCCAAAATTCAAGCGTACCTTGTATAAAGAGATGCGGATACCTTTCCCGCATATCATCCTCGCGTTCCCATGTCGATTCCTCGGCGTTATGATGACTCCATTGGACTCGTACCAAGGGCACTACTCGAGACCTCAACCTACGCTCCCCATGGTCTAGAATAGCAACCGGTTGTTCTTCATATGAAACGTCGGGTTACAAGTCAATATCCTTAAAAGAGATATGCCAAAGGGCACCTTCGCACCTTTTATACTTATTCAAAGAGGAAACATGGAACACATCATGAATTTGTTGCAAAGGTTCCGGTAAGGAAAATTGATACGCCACTGGACCCACCTTAGCAATAACTGGAAAAGGTCCAACAAAACGCGGCGCCATCTTTCCTTTCTTCCTGAAACGCTTTATACCTTTCATGGGTGACACTCGCACCAAGACTTGGTCCCCAATCTCCAATTCCATGTGCCTTCTACCCGCATCGACATAGCTCTTTTGACGGTCTTGAGCAAATGCAATTCTGATTGAGTTTAATTTTTTGAAGAAGTACCTTAGATCATTTCAGGTCCAAGGAATTTATTATACCCCACTTCCATCCAACATGTGGGTGATCTACAAGGCCGGCCATAAAGTGCTTCATAGGGCGACATTCCAATAGTAAATTGGTATGAATTATTATAAGCAAATTCTACCAGAGGGAGATATTATTCCCAACCGCCTTTGAAATCAAGCATACACATACGAAGCATATCCTCCAACATTTAGTTGACTCTTTTCGTCTGACCATCTGTTTGAGGATGATAAAAAGTGCTTAACTTCAATTCGATCCCCATAGCCTCTTGGAAACTTTGCCAAAAGTGGGAAACGAAAATCTTATCTCGGTCGAAAATGATATTTAAGGGCAGCCCATGGAGTCTAACAATCTCCGCGATGAATAATCGGGCATAGCGAGCAGTGTCATAGTCGGTACGCACGGGTAGGAAGTGTGCCGACTTAGTCAAGAGGTCGACAATCACCCAAATTGAATCACAACCGCTCTGTGACCTTGGTAAGCCTGTAATAAAGTTTATCGGTATGCTCTCCCATTTCCACATCAGAATCTCTAACGGTTGCAACAAACCTGTCGGTCGCTGATGATCGATTTTGACCAATTGACAAGTAGTGCATTGGGACACAAACTCATAAATATCCCGCTTCATGCCTGGCCACCAATACAGACGATGCATGTCTTGATACATCTTGTCCCCACCAGGATGTACCCTAAATTTAGACCCGTGAGATTCTTCCATCACCGACCGTCTCAAATCCCCCTCCTCTGGGACAATGAGTCTTCCATGGAAGCGTAATCCACCCTCTGAACTTATCGAGTAAGATTACACTCCCTCGGATAGTAATCGACGTATATGGTCCTGATAACCCTTATCCCTTCCTTGGGATTCTACGACTCTTGCCACAATTGTAGGAGTAACGGTCATCACCGACATGAACGCTCTCGCCACAACATCTTCTTGACTGAGCTCTTCTATTTAGCTTTCCATACATCAGCTAACTCTCCTTCGGGCTTTCTACTCAAAGCATCTGCTACTACGTTCACCTTGCCCAAATGATAATGGATATCCAATTGATAATCTTTCACGAACTCCAACCATCGGCGCTGTCGCATATTCAAATCTTTCTGTGAAAATAAATATTGCAGCGATTTATGGTCTGTGAAAAGACTAAATTTCTCCCCTAGGAGATAATGTCTCCAAATCTTCAAGGCAACGACAACCGCGACAAGCTCTAAGTCATGCACCAGATAATTTCTTTCATGGGGATTTAGCTTACGAAAAGAATAAGCAATAGCCCGTCGCTCTTGCTGAAGCACACCTCCTAATCCTTGTAGAGATGCATTGGTGAAGACTAGATATTCGAACCCCGAATTTGTCAATGCAAGGACTGGAGCCAAAGTCAATATATCTTTGAGCTCATCAAAAGAAGCCTAACAAGAGTTATCCCAAACAGATCTCACCCCTTTCCGGGTCAAATTTATCAAAGGGCTAGCGATTTTAGAGAAACCCTTGATAAACCGACGATAATAACCCGTCAAACCCAGAAAACTACGAATCTCGGTCGGTGTCGTGGGTTGACCCCACTCCCTCATCGCAACCACCTTGCTTGGATCCACCGATATACCCTGGGATGTCACAATATGACCCAGAAACTGTACCTCCTGCAACCAAAGCCACACTTCTCGAACTTAGCATACAATTGGTGATCCCTCAACCTTTGTAGGACCAACCTCAAATGAATAGCATGATCAGATTTCGTTCGAGAATAGACAAGGATGTCATCGATGAATACAATAACAAATTGCTCCAGGAAGTCCCAAAATACCCTATTCATGAGATCCATAAATACAGCGGGGGCATTGGTTAGCCCAAAGGGCATAACCAAAAATTCATAAGATCCATACCTCGTCACAAAAGCGGTCTCGGATACATCCTGCTCCCGTATCCTCAACTGGTGATACCCCATCCTCAAATCAATTTTAGAGAAGTACAACGCTCCCCTAAGTTGATCAAACAAGTCATCGATACTAGGCAAAGGGTATTTGTTTTGGATCGTGACTTTATTCAACTCTCTGTAGTCAATACATAACCGGAGAGAACCGTCCCTTTTCTTTACAAACAACACCGGATCACCCCAAGGCGATGTACTACGCCTAATGAATCCATGCTCCAATAACTGCTGGATTTGATCTCTCAAATCCCTCATTTCAACAGGAGCCATACGATAAGGAGCTCTTATAATCGGTCGAGTTCCCGGAGCTAAATCAATCACAAACTCAATCTCCCGACTCGGAGGCAAACCCGGTATTTCCAGGAAACATCCTTAAAATGTCTAACAACCGAAATAGAATCCAAGGGAACAACCATATCCCGAGAAGTCTCCTCTGCGATACAATACAAATAAGTACTAGTACCTCCTTCTAAACGAGGCATAACCACCAAGAACATTTCTTGTCCCAAAACGGCAAAGACTATACTCTTCCCATAACAATTAACTATCGCATGATACTTCACTATACAATCCATACCCAATATCACATCATACCCGACCATGTCCAGGATTAGTAAATCGGCCTCAAAGCAAAAATTACCAAGAGAAATTCCAATTCGTTTACACACAAGGAAAATGAGTGAACCATCACCCATAAAGGACTCGACACTAGTGAAGGTACTCTCAGCAGATTTTATTAACTCAGTGGTCTGAGCAAAACTTCTAGAAAAGAATGAATGTGTCGCACCCGTATCAAACAAAACGCAACCCATATGTCCTTGAATAAGGAACTTACCCTCTATAGTTGGCGGTGCCACCGGAGCCGGAGGAAGCATAGCATCCTGGATATGATAAACTCTCCCATACTACAGCTGACCCTGTTGTGGAGGGACAATCGGATTTGTTTCCTGTGGCGGAAACTGAACGTATGGCTGTTGTGGAGCCCTAGGAGGCTATCCCCCAATCAACTGAGGACACTACTTCTTGTAATGACCCGCCTCTCCGCATTGGAAGCACCGTCCCACCATATTCTCCGCATTTCAGCCCCGGTTATTTCTAAACTGGTTAACATCTTGTCCCTAATGGCCTCTAGCTCCTTGATCACCCCGACCTATTTATTGTGGGGCACCCTGACCATGCCAATTATTATTACCACCCACATTAAACCCACCAGAACGTTGCCTTTTTGACACGTCCCCCTGCTGGGGATCCCTTTCTTTTTGCTTATTACCCGAAGATTGGGATGAAGAAGATTCTCCTTATCTGCTCCCATTTCCTCCAGGTTTTCTACTGGCCCCACTACAGTAGCTTTCTTGCTACTCTGCATGTACAACCGATGCTCTTGACAGTGAAGCAATGCTGCATTCATTACCTCACCAAAAGTTTACAAAGTAGGATTACCCAGCAAATGTTACCGGATCCTCCAGTTCAAACCTCCCATAAACTTCGAAACCTTCCTCTCTTCCGGTGTCACCTCATCCGGTACAAAATTGCTAACCGGGTGAACTCCTCTTCATATTCTGCCACTGACCGTTCTCTTTGTACCACATCCTGAAGTCTCCTTCTCATCTCCTTCTGAACTGCGGGAGGAAAGTACTTTTGGTCAAACAAGACCTAAAATTCAGTGACAGTCATGGCATCTCTCTGTTCTGGTGTAGTCATTGACTCCCACCAATGTAATGCAGATCCTACAAGCTTGAAAGTATCCAAGACCTATTTCTTCTCCTCACTACATTCCACCATTCGTAGATGGCGTTGCATATCTTTCTTCCATTGATTTTCTCTAATAACATCGGAACCTCCATCAAATTTCGGGGGATGGCCCTTTAAAAAGGAATCTCTAACTCTCTCCCATGGAGAAGGTCCCGTAGGAGCTTGTGCATCCTGCGCTCGTTGTTGGGCTTGTGGTAATTGCTGTACCACTGCAGTCATCGCTACATTGACCGCTTGGGCCACTATATTTGCTACATCAGCAGCATTAATATTTCCCTGTGGCAGCGGCGGAAGACCATCATCCCCTTATACTTCTCTATTACGTCTCGCTGGGAGACCTATCTTAGGAGGCATCTGAGATAAAGAAATAATAGAGTTAGAATACTATTAAAAAACAATCTATCTTGTAGAAGATCGCAAACACAAGTATTAAAGCAGTCCTAACAATAGGCTCTATATCAAATAACGCTACGGTAGAATGTGACAAGTACGCATAGATCCTAAAGACTCTAGAACTTGATGCACTGATACCATCTGTGACAACCTGTGATCCGAAACAAGGGGTGGCCAGCCCGATACTCCAACATAATGGAATCATGGATGGAATCATTCTCCACATCAACATCAAAATAAAGAGTATACGGGAAAACCACCCAATAATTCAGAAAACGGGTTGCCAAAATTTTTGTTTATGATAAGTTAAGAAAATAATTTAAACAACCCAATCTGAAGAAAAAGTGGAATTCCAAAAGAGCTTATATTACAACCACTATAACTATACAATAAGAGGACCGAATATGCTGTCGATCGACAGTTACATACAACATATTACAACAGTTCAAAAAAGTTCATAATACATTCATTAAACAGTTACAAAAGTTTGGGCCACACGCCCGAGTGAAAGACCCGATCATATCTAGAATATAAAAATGAAGGAGTCTAACAAAACATCCTGTAATATCCACAAGATCTTACAGCTCCACAAAAGTATAGGAGTAGGGATATCAACACGGGGGCCCTTGCGGCGGAGCACCTGAGGGACACAAATTCATGCACAACAATGAAAATGAACGGGTCAGGGCCCGGTTTATATATGATTCCCAGATGAATAAGAAGCATGATACATATGAACAATTAATCATGAATGATGAAGATGAGAATCTAACAACCTAATCACAAAGCATAAATGAAAAGGCAATTTCAATGATCATAACTTTTATTAAATGTTGCAAGGAATTATAACTAACCTCATTAATTAAAAATCTCCATCATTATTCATCATTTCCTTTCAATTCTCAGTCCTTAACAGGAATATAATTACCATCATACATTTTTATGGAAATTTACATATATCAAGTCCCACTTGATTTAGAATGGTTATATTCATATACATATAACGATTCTAAGACCGCCCCTCCGAGTTTACCCACTGGGCGTGCCCCTAAATGACTATCATCTTCCAGGGCCTATCGAACAAGACAACCTGGGTACCTAATGCACGTTTGGAAGTGTCCATATACCTGCGAGTGAGTCATAACCACACCCGGAATTACTCACTAGCGAAGAATAAAACATATAACAAACCCGCATATAGCCGAGGACTATAGTCTCCCTGCATTCACTAGTCAGGGGACATCACCTCATGCGCGATCTTCCCTTATGATAACATTTATAGAGGTGTGTTTAACTAAATTAACATTTACCATTTAAATCACATTTTCATTTCCATTAATCATATGTGTGTTTCATTATATCTGAAACCATAATCCTTGAATATTTTCATTAATATTCATCATATTTTATGTCCCGAATTAACCTCCAAGTTACCACAATAATTCCACAAGTCCCAAGGTTTTATATACCTCAAATGAGCCCCTAAAGTCTCCAAGTATGGGCTTATAACTCCTAAACTCCTAATCATGTACTAAGGGAAAGAAATGCTTTATCTCAAATTGGTACACCTCAAGAACAAGCCCCGTTTAACCCATTCCTAACGTAGGGTAATGACTCAAATAAACTAAAACTCTAGGACTCTAAGTTTACTTCATTCAAGAAGGTTCCTAAGTCCCTATCAGAAGAAGAGAACTAGAAAACAAATAAGGTTTGAGGGTGAAAAAATAGGGGACCGGTCGACCGGTCCTGAGACTGCTGTCGACCGCGTCTCAAAATTTTACCTACGAAGAAAATTAGAAAGCTCAGTTTTGGAAGGGCCAGTTGACCGGTTAAAGGACCACGATCGACCGAACACAAAAACTATGCCTTTGTTGGAAAGCAGTGTGCCCTCCCCGAAGGCCCGCTGGACCGGTCAGGGGACCGCGGTCGACCGATCCTAGCAGACATCTTCGACCAAGCTAAATCCAAGGTCAAATTTCAACCTTCGCCTTTCTCCCCGTAACCCCCAAGTACAACATACCAACAATATTTCCAAATCTCAACAAACACACTAAAGTTCCTAGAAATCCTACCAAACTAAGATCTAATAATTTAAATACCAAAATAGGTATCCAAATCTAATATTTACCCAAATCTCCCAAATACACAACTATCATACAAATTATCCACCATAAATCATATATTAGCAAGTAGAAAACTTGCCTTGGGATTGTAGACTCATGTCTTCCTTCCGGTAGTGACGAATCCAAAACAAACTCTTCAATTTCTCTTCTTTCTTTACCTTCTCCACACTTCTCTCTCTCTCTCTCTCTCTCTCTCTCTAGGGCTTGTGGTGTGTAATAGAAGGAATGGAGAAAAGTTGGGTGACTTAAATCGTGTCTTAAGTCTAATTCCCCAACTTAAATGGTTGGTACCACATTAAAGTGACTCACAAATATGCATTTAAGTTAAAATCAGTCAAAAGTGCCCGAAACATAAAAATACAATATGGCACTTATTTTGACTATCTCGTACATTTCGGGACTAACTAAGTCCTCCAAATTATCATTTGGAAATTTTATAATTCATTTTAAGTTACGGTCTCATTTTAAACCATAATGTCATTTTTAAATCTTATGACACAATAAAACACAAAATGGTGGTATTTACCTACACATAAGGTAAATATGCAACATTTTAGTAAATATTAACTTTTCTTTATTAAATTAATACTTACTCCACATTCCAATCATTTTATATAAAATTACTTCACATAGTAAATAAATATAAAATAGGTTCTCAAAAGTGACGGTTGTTACAATATTAGGTTTATTTTATTGAGAATCCTTCTCCAACTTTCCTTCATATACATTTGTATTTTTGTTTGACAAGTTGTTCTTCTCAATTCATTTTCCTTTATTATTGTTTGAAGATAGCATCTTCTCATTGACTTGAGTGGACTTAGCTTGATCATTCTCAATTGAGGTTTCATAAAAAAAGGTAGTCGAAGTGTTCGGAGAAGCATTAAAAGAATCAAAAGATAATCTTGTCTTACCATTTTGAATCATGCACTTTTTGAAAAGCATTTTGTTCATTTTATTGTATCTGTCATCTAATGCAAGCTTCACTTTCACAACATGTAACACCTCAACCCAAATTTTGGGGCTTCCCATGAGTATATAATGTCCAGTCTGATCGCGTTTAAGTGTGAAGTGACATGAAACAACCTAAATGAGGTTTTCACTCCATTTTTTTAAATTAAAATTACCAAGTAAGTATGAAATTATATTTTCAAGATATTTAAGCCCAATAATAACAAGTTTGTAACCTGTTAGGTAATATCTCGGGGTTTAAGTAATTAGAGCTACTAGCATAAGAATATGCAAATACTTTCCTATAAAACACTCTCTAAGATGAAATATTAGCTAACCTACCATAACAAGGGGAATGAGGTTAGCCAATGCCCAATAGTGGTTCCCAACACAATATAATATATAAACGAACGATAGAAGGAACATATGCAATACTACAAATAGTATAATTCTATCCTAATTCTCCATGAAACTACTATGTAGTAGGGGTGGCCGTGGGCCGGGCTTGGGCAGGCCCGGTCGGGCTCGGACCGGGCTTGAAAAATTAAGTGTTATCCCAAGCCCGCTCGGGCCTAGATCGGGCCTTATTATGTAATCCCAAGCCCGCCCAGATTTGAAAGCTCTTTACCCAGGCCCGCCCAATCGGGCCCTATTATGTTAATTAAAATATTTTTTTTAAAATTAAAATACCTATTTTTTTATTTAAAGACCAATTTTTTTAATTAAAAATATGTTTTAAACTCCATATATTACAAAGTCCATATATAAAGTTTCTCATTTTACATGAAAAGACTTGGTATACGTTTTTATATTTATAGAAGTCCCCCCCCCCACCCCCCCACCCCCCACATATATATATTTCGAGCCTCGGGCCGGCCGGGCCTCATCGGGCTTAAGAACTCATGCCCAAGCCCGCCCGAAAAAAAATCGGGCCTATAAATTTTTGCCAAGCCCGCTTTGCGGGCCTATTTACCTTACCCAAGCCCTATTTTTTTATTGGGCGGGTTGGGCGGGCATGGCGGGCCTCGGGCCTATGGCCACCCCTACTATATAGTATATGCATTAACCGTACTTTACATTAAGCACCATCTTAAATTAGGTTAATTTTTATTAACCTTTCTCTTTTCAACGTTTCCATTTTGTTCAAAAGATAGTCCTTTAGTCCATTAACTCGCATGCTAATTTAGGAAAAATCACATTCTTGGATACTCTTTAAACCAACCATTTTCTTCTACAGGAAAAATATCAACTTAAGATTAAAATTAACATATGTCTCGTTTTTATTAAAACAAAATTTTAACACATGAACCTGATTTTTAAAAATAATTATTCATATATAAAGGTGCCAAGTTTGGTATCGTGACCCACCATATGGTTACTTACACATATAATTATTATATTTTATGTCAAATTATCCACATACACCTATATCAAACCTAGTATTTTACCCCGTTTTAAAGTTAGTCAAACAACTAGTTATCATCCTTTTCATTCCTTTAAAACCATATTAAATTATCCACAAAATACTTGTGTTAAACTTGGGTTGTTCCCCACCATAGATTTTCCCACAGACCCAGTCATCATCTTTTTATTTGTTTTAATCTACAAACACTAAATTCCTCATTTTATCTCTTATTCTAGTGTTCATCAATTTCATTTTCTTTTCTGGAGTTTACTAAATCCTATATGTGTTCACAGGATTACACCATACACCATAAATGTTGCGGCCGTTATTTTATTGGCCAGGTTTTTGGGCCTAAGATGAAGCCGCGTCACTAGAATTTCGATTTTCTCTCGAAAATCATTTACCCTCTCTCGAGGCGTAAATCTAAGGGTGAGGGATCAAATTCAACATTCAAAGGGAAATTTCAAGTAAGCAAACTAATTAAACTAAAATAATATCAAATAAGGGTTTCACCCCACACCTTGAAAGGGGTTTTAGCCTAACATGGTATAAAATATGACAAATTAATATTCAAAGGCATAAAATAATAAAAGAAGGGAAGAGAACAATCAAACCAAATCTCTTTGATTATGTTGAACTCCAATCCTTGAAATTGAAGCATACACCTCTTAATTGATCTTCCAAATGATATGAAATTAACTATCCACTCAATTAATTCTCTAACAATATTTAATCTCACAAATATCTAAAAATAAAAAATGAAAAACTATTTACAAGGGAAAATTTTCTCTACAATTCTCTCTCTAAAATTCCTATCTATTTGATCCTTCTTCAAATGGCCTTGAGGTCTTCTTTTATATGCAATTGGAGCTAAGGGGTTAAATTGGTAAAATAAGGATGTGCACATGAGGGGTGTGAGGTCATGTGGGTGAGGGTGGTGAGGATAAAATCTGATTTGTTTTGAAGGGTATTTTTGGGTGTTGGGTAAAAGAGTAGGTTGGAGGGTAATAAGGGAAAAATGGTTTAAGTGGGTATAAGGCACATGTGGCATTTGGGTTATGTTAGGGTCAGGGAATTTGGTATTTAGCTCCGTAAAATGCACAATTGCCATGAAATACGCGTTTGAACACCGCAACGTACATTAAACCTGCATATTAAACATTTAAGCACATAAGACCCATATTACCGAGAAATAGCAACTAAAATACATCTATTTGGGGTATAAATCGTACAGTTTTGGGTGCTTATCACACCACCCCCAAACAGAGCGTTTCTAGTCCTCGAGCAATAAGATAGAGAGAAAGAGAAAGATAAGTAACCAAAAGTGTACCACTTTCGCGGGCACTTGCGATTGCACTTAGCATGTGCAACAAGCCTTTAAACCTATAGGTTTCCCTACAGGACGAGTTGTGTCTCGTGAGGGTTTGCAGGGAATATACCCACAAAATTCTTTATTTGCAAAAATTTATTGAAAGGCAGTCAATCTCTTATTAGACGTAGAATAATCGCACAATCCATCACATGAGAAAATGATTTGAGAAATACAAGCTAGAATTGTAAAAGTTTAAGCTAAGTAAATACTCAAGGCACATCCTTCCTAGAACTCAACGTGTGTAGTGTGAATCAGTCAAAACGGGTCGAGTATCACAAGAGTAATTCCTAGATTGCCTTGTCGGAATCAACGCTTCAACTTCAAATCTCACTAGATATAATTCTCTCAAACGAACTCTCAAGATATGGGTAAGTGTATCGCTCTTGTGTGTGAGGAGGTGAGTAAATGTAATCAAGTTCAAACGTCTCACACACACATAAGAAAGAATGAACAATTAGAAAGAAATTTGATCTCATGAAAGAATGTTAATCACTATAGTGAGAACGTCGAGTTATTCACCGCGTTGACTTTCATTTGCCCGAACACCTAGGGGAATATGAATGATAATGGGTGAGGGGAAATGAGATGTGATATGTGGGATTAGGTAGGATGGATGGATGACATGATGGATGTGTAATGTGATGGGACATGATGGATATGTGAGAAGAGTGTATACTTTTAGGCACAAATGTTTTTATTACTAACTACAAACTCTCTTTTTCTTTTCTTTTCTCTCTTTTTTTTTTCTTTTTTTTTCTTTTCTTTTCTCTCTCTTTTTTTTTTCTATTTTTCTATTTTTGCTATTTTTCTATTTCTCCATTTTTTTTCTTTTTTTTTCTTTTTTTTTTGTGTTTTTCTCTCACTTTTCAAACTAACACTGAAGACATTTACATTTGAAATCACACTCTTTTATTTGAAAATGATGATGTATGATATAAATGTGGTGGGGAATGTATGATGTGGGAAAATATGTAGGAAGGGTAGGATATGGTAATGTAATTGGTGAAGTGAATGGGAATATAATGGGTGAACTGAATGGAAATGTGATATGGGGGAAAAGTGGTAGGTGTATGGATGGAAACCTAGTGATCGGGACAAATTTCAAGACACGCGTTTCTTACAACTCGAAAGTGATGTCATTCTCAGTGATCAAGCCAAAAAAGGAAGAATAATGAGATCATACAACAATTTAAAGTGCGGACCCAAACGAAGTTGAATCAACTTATGACTCGGAGATTGCGTAAGACACTCAAAAAGGGTGAAAGGCACAAATCTCACGGGCTAAAGTCTCTACTAGTGATCCTTAAGGTTCTCTTTAGAATTGTAGTACTCTTCAACTCTAAACCATAGTGACATGATAAGTGCGCAAATTTTGTTGAGTCTAGAAATTCATGGTGCAAAATGCCTTGTTATGTATTACATAAGCTATTTAGAAAAAATATTCTCTAGCTTGATTCCTAGACTTTTGAAAGATGGATGATTGAAAATTCACATCAATGAGTAAGATGAAAGAAACTGCATGAAAAATTTAAAAATCAGGTTCAAAAATCAAAATTTTTCAAAAGAGGTACGATTTTGATAAAATTCCCCACCCCCAAACAAAAAGAACATCGTCCTCGATGTTAGGTAAAATGATTTTTTAAAATTGAGAGCATAAGGTAGGAAAGAGATTATCAGAATGAACCGCTAATGAAGTGGACATGGAATGCAAGAGTAAACCTGAGTAAGTGATAAGAAAAAAAAATGGTGTATAAGTCTATAACAGGAAAAGCATAGGGTGATGTGAAACACCACCCCCAAACAGAATGAGACTAGTATAAGAAATGCGGGATGCCTCCCGGTAGCGCTAAGTTTAATGTCTTCAGCCAGACCGAACCATTCTCACCCTAAAGATAAGCTCTATGAAAGTGCGGGGCGGTAGAAAAATTGGGTGATAAAGATCACCCCCAAACAAGACTGAAGCGTCAGTCTTGCTGGAAACATGCTAAAATGGTCAATGCACCTGTATGGCGAAGTGCATTACGCGATGCAAAGCATCGGTGGACCATGGGTGGGTGGGTATTAAGGTAAGGGTGAAGAGGCATCGATCACGGGCCTTGTTGAGCGTAAATGTGAGGGCAACGAGGGCCCTATAAGCATGGTGCTCAAGTTGGTGAGGGAGGAAATATGGTTTGGACATAGGAATGGGGTGAGGCTCATAAAAATCACACGACCATTCTATGAATGGGCGATGGTAATCATCGCGCCGTGACACGCCAGGGAGTTGTTGAGAAAAATCAACACCACAAGGAAGTGGTGTGCATGGAGGAACAAATTCGGTGTCACGGAAGTGGAGAGTATCACCATAACTCTCGTGGAAGGTGGATGGTTTTAGGTTAGGATCTAAAACTGTAGATGGAAACTGGAAATGTGCAAAATCAAGATCCAAACCAGGTGGTGGGGTAGAAGATATAATGGGTGGGTCGGGTGGGATAAACGGTGTATCGGGTGGGATAAATGGTGGAGGAAGATGATCCAACTCAAGCGTGGGAGACACACACTCATTGGGAGGAGTAAAGGAATACTCATAAGGGAGTGTGGTTTCTAAAGATGGAGTGATCAACTTCTCCATAATAGTAGCATCGGTAAATGGCGTGGGTGGGTAAGACGAGGCACCAAGATTGGAGATAGAGGAATCACTAAAAATATCCAGCTCAACGGGAGCCATGCATGGTGGGACATCATCCAGATCCGGATAGTTAGGAACTATCACGGATACCATCTCGAGAAAATGATGAAGACTCGTAGCCGGAGCTAACCTAGGATAAATTGGTTCCTCGGGAACACACACGATGGGCTCAATAGGTATAGAATCGGGCATTTTTTTGGAGATTACGGGAGTGGAAAGGTGAATGGGAACCTCAAAGTGGGGTTCATATGGACAGGATGGGGTTGAATCAGGTTCACTAATGAAAGGTATGTCAACACAATTGTCGACTTGGGACCCGGACCATGGGATGGTCTCAACTTAGAGATTCTCGGGGTGATTGGGTTGGTCATACTCAAAATCTGTGTCACGAGAGGACACATCATCATCACACTCGGTGGAAACGATGGGTGGGGCCATGGGAATATCCGACTCTCGCTCACACACCAATTCATTTAAACGTTGTTCAAGCCTGTGGAGAGCTTGAGTTTGAATTGCTTGCTCTTGCTCAAGTATGAATTTTTGCAAGAGGGTTTCGAGAGTGGAGGTGGATGATGGTGTTGGTGGAATGATGGGTGGTGGTGGTGGGTGAGGTGGACACAACATGCTATAATCGGGAGTGTATGGAGAATACTCAAAGGAAGTGTGTGGGGTGGGGCCAAGTGCATCATACACGAAAGGATTGCTCTCGTGATGGACAGATGGTTGATACTCATGGGGTGCGTAGTGAGGGAACTGATCGTGACTAGGTGCACAAGTTTGCCATGACGACTGTTGGAACGTGTGAGGATCCACAACATCGGGTTGGGATACGTATTGCATGGAAGGGTGATCAGGCCTCCACGAATAACTGGGGTACTCACACAACTCGGGATTAGGTATAGCAGGGTAGTAGGCCGAGGTGGGTTCCGAAACAGTGTCATTTGGATACACATGTTCCATGGTGTGTGCGTAGGGATATGAAGAGTATGGGCACTCATGGGACATGTGATCGGCATTAGAACAGTGGGTGCACAACAAAGGAGGAGGCACAGTGACACTTGACACCGAGGGTGATGGAATAGGAGGTGAGTGCATAGATGGGTCAAGAGTACCAACGATACTGGTGAGAGAGGTGAAATCATGAAGAATATCATAAAGAGATCGCTCGGGACCACTCTCACACGTGTCACGTGTCAATGGAAAATGACCAAAGTAGTCCCTTAAAGGACGTTCTTCGGCCATGAGGGGGAAAATATTTTTTTTTGATTTTTTCTAAAAAGGAAAGAAATAAATATTTTTGGATTTTTGGATTTTTTTTTTTTTGGAAGAAAAGGTAGGGAAAATATGGACTCTTGAATTGGACGGACTAACTAAAACCGACTACCAAAAAAATGAATTGGACACACACACAAGTCAAGAAAATTTCCTAACTAGCACATAGCCAATTTTTATCTTTAAATTTAGTGAGAGGGTAGTCTAATTTTAATTAAGTCCGTGGGCGATAAAAAAAATCACGAAATTTATATGAGTGATTTTAATTTTAGGATTATTTTAGCATTTTTTAGGTTTTATTTCCTATTTTTATATTTTATTTCTATTTTTATTAATATAATTTTATTTTATTAAGTTTTTAGTTTTAGTTTTTATCTTATTTTATTTTACTAGGATTAGTTTTTAGGAATTTAGTTTTATTAGATTTTTTTTATTTATTTATTAGGACTTTAGTTTTAAGTTTAATAGATTTACATTGTTATTTCTTTTTAGTTTTATTTTTATTGAGTCTTGATTTTAATTTTTAGTATAGGAATTTAATTTTTAGATTTTTAGTTTTTATAAGTTTTATTTTATTACTTAGATTTTATTCTTATTTTTAGTTTTATTTTATTAGGGTCCAAACTAATACACACACACACTTAATATCCTACACCCTAAGCCTCACCCTCACCTACACTACCATACACTCCCCACACACCATATCACTAGAATTTCGATTTTCTCTCGAAAATCATTTACCCTCTCTCGAGGCGTAAATCTAAGGGTGAGGGATCAAATTCAACATTCAAAGGGAAATTTCAAGTAAGCAAACTAATTAAACTAAAATAATATCAAATAAGGGTTTCACCCCACCCCTTGAAAGGGGTTTTAGCCTAACATGGTATAAAATATGACAAATTAATATTCAAAGGCATAAAATAATAAAATAAGGGAAGAGAACAATCAAACCAAATCTCTTTGATTATGTTGAACTCCAATCCTTGAAATTGAAGCATACACCTCTTAATTGATCTTCCAAATGATATGAAATTAACTATCCACTCAATTAATTCTCTAACAATATTTAATCTCACAAATATCTAAAAATAAAAAATGAAAAACTATTTACAAGGGAAAATTTTCTCTACAATTCTCTCTCTAAAATTCCTATCTATTTGATCCTTCTTCAAATGGCCTTGAGGTATTCTTTTATATGCAATTGGAGCTAAGGGGTTAAATTGGTAAAATAAGGATGTGCACATGAGGGGTGTGAGGTCATGTGGGTGAGGGTGGTGAGGATAAAATCTGATTTGTTTTGAAGAGTATTTTTGGGTGTTGGGTAAAAGAGTAGGTTGGAGGGTAATAAGGGAAAAATGGTTTAAGTGGGTATAAGGCACATGTGGCATTTGGGTTATGCTAGGGTCAGGGAATTTGGTATTTAGCTCCGTAAAATGCACAATTGCCATGAAATACGCGTTTGAACACCGCAACGTACATTAAACCTGCATATTAAACATTTAAGCACATAAGACCCATATTACCGAGAAATAGCAACTAAAATACATCTATTTGGGGTATAAATCGTACAGTTTTGGGTGCTTATCACCGCGCCCTAGGGATCCATGACCTTCTTAAATTTATTCCCAAGAAATCCTTTCTAAAAATCTATTCATTTTCTTTAAGTTAATTATTTATAGTCCAACCACTGTTTTGGATAAAATCCCAACTTACCATTACATTTATCACTTGTATAAACACCCCTCCTGTTGTTTTTATACTTTAAGATTATATGGCCGGCTCATGGGGCCAAATCACACAAACACTTTACTTGTAACTTACACTTTTACCCTCTATGTATACTTGAGCATGCGCCTTTATCCTCTATCACCTCTTTAGAGTTGAATTTAATTTACACAACACTTAAGGTCCTTTTTTTAATTTTCAAAGTGCCAGAGCTGCATTGTAATTTCTTTACAATGTCAAAGTTTAATAATATTAAATATTATGGGGTAATTTCATAAAATAATAATTTTGGGGGAACTTTTATAATTTTTTAGATTTTGGGACTATGTCATAATATTTTAAACTCCAGACCTTGGTTTGCAATTTATCAAAGTTTGTGGTTTGTTTGGAAATATATTTTTTAAATATTCCCTATAAAATTGTACTTTTGACAAATCTAGGTTCCAATCTACAATTACATAAAAATCTGTGGTTAAAACCCTTATTAAAAAGTTTATGGGGTAAAAACATAGTTTATAGAACTCTTTGACCCCAAATAATAATTACTCAAAAAGTTTAGCATTAAATTAATATTTTTAGAATTTTATTAAACACAACCTTTACGTTTATTCATTTAATTTTTGTGAAAAAAATACTCCATTATTTGATTTCATCAAAATACGCAACTCTCATGTATTTATGCAAATAATCCATACAAATGCATTTTTTATTTATTTTTAAATATGAAATAAACCAACACACAATGTATACATATATATCAACATGTGAATTATTTATTAAATGCATTCTAACCATGAAAAACAACTAAATAATGCATACCTATTTAAAAATTAAAATATGAAGAAAGATTTGTGAAGAGAGGAAACCCTAACTCCAAAGTTAGCAAGAATCCCTTGATTGAAATGTACTCCAAATATGACTTTAAGATTGCAAAATAATTGTAGAGGGTGATTTCAACAAAAAATGCAATTCCAATTTTAAATGCGAAAGCCAATGTCAATTTAATTTTATCTTTGTATCCTACACATGCATCTATGGTGATAAAACAGATAAATCAAACCATGCATATACGACAAGGCCAAGTTTTAGGGAAAAAAAACCTTTCGGATAAAACCTTTATTTCACTATATAACATAAATCGCAACTTACAAATTACATAATGAAATTTGCAATGAATCTCTCACGGAAAACTCACATAAATCGCAGCCTAAAACCAATAATGGTTCCCTTGAGGACCATAATGAATCACAGCCATTCATCAGCCTTAGCCTTTGTCTCCAGCAATGAATCCCCACATGTATCAGAAGTCAGCAATGGAGTGCCTCTCCATCAAAATCTGTGCAAGAGATACAAAACTTTCTATGGTACTAAACTAATTCATAAGAAAAATATTTAAGGATGCTTTTTGTGAATTAAAACAGTGTTTTGAAAACACAAAACTTGAAGAAATTTTGTTGCAAATATGCAGTAACATTTTTGCAAAATTCTTAAACAAACTGATTCACGAAACAGGTTTATTTAAAAAACTTAAGTCGGCGGGGTCGTTCGAACAAGTTCTGCAAGTCTTTTGAACAACAAGAACATGTTGCTTGAATGACTTTCAATGTCATTTGAAGGATAATGGAATGTTGTTGGAATGACTGGTAATGTCGTTTGAACAACAAAAACGAAACTTTGAGATTTTAAAAACTCTGCCTGCAGGTCTTCCAAAACATATGTTCGCAAAGTAAAATCCTTGTTCCTCTTTTTGATAAAAAATAAACATCCCTAATATGATTCTGTAAAGACCGTGTGCGATACCGATTTAAATAGATGTGCAATTTCCAATCACAAACTTATTTAATTAGTGTCAATTTATGAATGAAATCAATTCAGACCTTACACACAAATAACTACATGCGTGCAAGTGTAAAACTAACATAAGTAAAGTATGCAACACAAAGTTCAGGAAAAATCCTCTCAGGGCAAAACCTTTTTATTTCACTATAATTGAAAATCGCAACTTACACGGTTACAATGAAATACAGTTTGACACTCGAATACCCGCAGGCGTCGATCGATGTCGTCAGCAATAAGTCCACACTCTATGAACCTACATGAACCGCAGTCCAGTCTTCAACCTAGGAACACCGTAACACTACCTAATGACACGCAGTCATAAAAATCTGTAGAAACTCACTCCACAATAGCACGCAACCTTCGGTTGTAGAGATTTACCCACAAAGTATGAACAATAGCAAACTATGCTTTGGGTTCCACAAAACAACTCACATAAAAGAAATTGAGATTGTGAATTGTAAAACAAAAGTTATGAACCTCAAATGGTTGGCGAATAATAGAAAAATGTATTCTGTAAAAACCAGTTGTGCTCCACACGAAAATCGAGAAGCCTCACACTCAATTTATATTAAAAATCAAGGCGGTGACATGTCGGCTTAAACAACATCTTGTTCGAACGACACGATATCGTTTGAGCGAGATACGATCTCGTTTGAACCAGGTATGATGTCGTTCGAACAACATCATACATGTAACTCAAAAAGCTTTAGTCTTTTAAATATCTTGGATACCTCAAAACTTAAAACTGTTCATGAGATCAAAAAAGGTTTATCCAAAACTGTCATGATAAAATAGTTCTTTGAAAAATAAAAACCATTTAAAAAACATTTCAAAAATTATTTTCATAAATAGAAAAATATTTTATCTTTCACAAAAATATCCCAACACTTTTAATGTAAAATATAAATGGAACTTAAACACAATTTTCCAAATTCATCGTTGTTAGGCTTGAATGTTGAAGTCTTCTTGAAATTCAGATTCGTCTTTTTAGATGTAAGCTTTCTCAATCCTTCGACGACTTGTAGCGGTATATGACATAATTAATTGTGACGGACAATGTCCTTACAAATTCTATGAATTAATTCAAACTCTAAATCATTTTATACCTTTTACGAAGATGAGAAGTCTTCAAACTTGGAGATGCTTGAGTTCAGTTCGTCTTGACGGTGAGTGACGATTTGTAATGGGATACGTCAAACTAGCCTAAGGCTATGCTATGAACAATGACAGAAAAATTGTTCTTACAGACCTCCTTTGCATTTTCACTCCAAAACACCACCAAAATACCCCTGATAAAACCCTATAACTTACTCATTTTGGTTTAGATTTGCACCAACTGAAGGAGAGAACATTAAGAGAAAATTATAACTTTGATACCCCATTTATCTTAATAATTAGGTGGATCAAGTCTACTTATTAAATCTATATATGTTTTTAAAACAAAGGCCTTTTTTGACTTAACACCCTTCAATAATAACATATTTTTACTTAACCCCTAGAATATGAAAAATTATATATAACCCCCTAGATTTTAACACAGATAAGTTTTCGCTAAAAAACTCTTAATCTGTAATTTGAATATACACCCTCATCTTATTTGGAAAAAATACCCTTTTCTTCCCCACTTCATTTTCTTCCTTAAATCAAACAATTCATAGACCTAATTACAAAATTCCATTTTCTTTATTTCTTCTCCATTCAGTTAATCCAGGCCACTATAAACCACCATCGTCATTTGGTTCTTTGTTATCAATAGCTACTAGTTCTTTTTTGATTTGTTATTGACCTTATTCATCACGTTTTAGGTCCTTTGAAAATAACTGCAACCTTTTTAACCATTAAAGCCTGCAACAACATATTTCCACAAGGACTCTGCACCAACTTTAGGATAAACTAATAAGAACCTCACAACAACACACAGTCTCAAGCTCACGTGAGAAAAAAATCCCATGGCATAATTGTAAATTTATTGATTTGAAGTTTTTTTTTTTCAATTTCTTATTGAATGTAGTTATCTTCAATTTCAAAAAGCCGTAATGAAATCTAACACATATGAGGAAAAACTCGAAATGCACATATATCATCCCATTTATGCTTCAACCCAGATGCTACCTTATTATCATAACAACTTCGTAACGCCTACTTGAAAATCAATCCTTTGATATATGCGAGATTCTTGATCTGTTAAGATGATATCCTTTTCTAATCCAAAACCTAAGAAATGGTATATTTGAAAAATAATATATCCTGATATGAAAATACGCAATTTAAGCATGTTCCCTGCAAACTTGGGGGTGAGGGTGGTTTGTGGTGGGTGGGGATAACTGCATTCAGAGGAAGTAAATAAAATAGATTTTTAAAATTAGTCTTAGAAGTCGTTGAATTTGGGTAAGAAGATGAGATAAGGATGAAGAAAGACATTTTTGTCCAAATAAAATGAGGAGGTAAAATCAAATTATAGATTAAGAGTTTTTTTAGCGGAAAAGTAACGGTGCTAGAATCTAGGGGGTTATGTCTAATTTTTCATCTTCTAAGGGGTTAAGTTAAATAATGCTATTATTGCAGGGGTTAAGTAGAAAAATCTCTAAATACAATTATATATCATCCTTAGCATGAAAAATGAAAGAAAGAATAATGATAATCCAAATAGAGTATGACATTAATAACCTCAAATATTAATAAATAAGCGAAAGTAGTCAATCATCACCAATAACTAAATTAAAGCGTATTATTGATTGGCATTGATATCCCAAAATAAATACATGCCAAAACTATCTCCACTATCTCCATCATAACATAACCCAAAACTGAATACAAAGTCTAAGTGGTAAAATGATCCTCGCATCACACATACAAAATTAATAAGGATAGTAGTAGGACTGGAGAACCTGGAACAATGAGACAGGTTAGGTCCACCGCAACAAGATAAAAGATGCATTACTCAAATAATAAAACTGATAATCACACGTATAAATAATAATTTTGCAGTTATTAAATTAACTTTTATATCCCTGTTTTACCAGTGTTAATCTTTCATCATGTATATTTTACGTATTTATATAAAATCTTACTAGTTCCCATTAATGAAGTGATGACTTGTCTCCACAATACCCATATTCCTATAATCACGATTTTCCCCCAAATAGTTTCATATCATAAATATACCAACACATAAAAATCGGGACTAGTTCCCACTAAATACGGGTTTACTTATACACAAAATAACCCATGACTAGTCCCCATTTATTACACAACCACTATCATGTAAGTTAGATGTTTTATGGCTACATTGAACATAATAAACCGACGTACCTCTTTGCCACCTCCATAAAAATTGACACACCCTATGACCGCCTCAATAATAACCAACACACCCGTCTCCTACCTCAATAACAAAAAAAACAATTATATCATAACCATGACTCTAACAAGTATCCATACACTAGACCAAAACTATCGGATTATTACGTTCATTGATAGTGACAAGTCAAATTTGTCAAGGTCAATGACCGTGACATGTCTGGGGTGACAACTTCTTTGTCATGGACTTGTCATGGTAATTGACCGTGACAAGTTCATTAGACTTATCACGGTTCTGTCAAGGTATTTGACCGTGACAAGTTTTTGTCATGGTTAAAGATCGTGATAAAATGAAAAAATTATCACGATCAAAGACCGTGACAAGGACTTATCATGGTCTTTGACCGTAACAATTCTGGACAAAATTTAAAACTGTCGACCAATATATTTGTACCCGTTATAAAAAAATTGCACCTGTTCAAACAACATATATCCAAATAAAATACAAATCATATACCAAATCAAGGCATTTATAATCGACATCCAAATAAAATAGAAATGCAAATATCCATCATATCCAAACCAAATTGTACCCAAATCAAAAGAATATAAATACAATCCAATTTTCAAAATAAAAAGAGAGAAATAATTTCAATCTACAGCTGGTCGGAGGAGGAAGAAAGGCCACACAACATATGAATTGACACACCCCGCAATATGTTGAACGTTGTACTGTTCGTACAACCACACATGTGAGTTATCCTTCTCCTTCCCCTTTCCCTTCCCCTTTACCAACTGACACTTAATGAAGGAATACATATCTAGAACTGTTGCCTCCAACCTTGATAGCTTATCATCATGGGAGTCCACTTCATGGGCCGACCCGCTGTTGCTCGTCTCCACAACATTGATCCTGGACCTCCCCACCCATGAGCTCACCACATAGTCCTCTCCTTACGATCTGGCCCGAGCACTTGGCCGAGTGCATCCGTAGACAAAGATGATTTGTTGGCATCAGACGAAGACTCATGCACTTCCTTAAGCTTTGCGTCAAAAAACCAAAAGTACATGATTAGTCAATTAAGTAAATAGAAAAATTATAACATAATTAAAAAATTAAACATTTATAACTTACAATGGTGGATGCGACGCTTGGGGACACCTCCTTGTCCTTTACCTTTTTCGTTCGAATTGCTACATAGGCATCGAGCCTATGTGGCCTACCCCCAGGGCCACTCCTCGTATCCTAAAATAAAATAATACAGAATTAGTAAGTAATACAAATTAATGTTAAATTATACTAACTAAAATTGAAGAAAATTAACAAACTTACCATTATGTGCTCCACCTCGCAGTACGACGTCCGCCTCGAGTAGTGGACATCCAACTTTTTCACCCAGTTGTCCCTCTCCGATTAGTGAGATGATAATTGTCTCTCATTGGTCTCATTGTCGATAAATTTCTATCACTGTACTAATGACATTGGATCCTTGGGAGGGATGGTTTCACGGAGTCTCAAAATAGACTCTAGGGTTTCCCCAAAGTACCGTGCCCATAAATTCTTCTTCCACATTTTATATTGATCCCTCAATTGCTCCGACGTGGGGTCGCGGAGATATGCAGGCAAGCCAAATTATTACTGTTAAACAAATACAAACCATCCTGTAAGTAATTATTACAGTTATAAATATAAATATAAATATAAATATAAATATAAATATAAATATAAATATAAATATAAATATAAATATAAATATAAATATAAACATAAACATAAATGTAAATATAAATATTAAATACCCAACCTGTAGCGCCCCCCCAGATGTTCATCTTGAGGTCAATAGGCATGGCCCTCCAATTAGTGTACCCCAAACCTACAATCGCCTTTAACAACTCTAGCGCTCTAGCTAATAATGTCGTCTTATTTTTAACAGCGGCCCCTAATTTTCCCCATGTGACACCCCGCCTAATTAAATATCGGGTGATCAGTCCTTTATTAATTAAATCAGAATATCTAGTTGGTTCAGATTATGCATCACTGTCGAAAAACTTTATTATAAAAACTAACCACCTAATATTTAAAATGGTTGATGTCAAAATTTTATCTTTTCAATTAATACGAAACCATATAAGGAAATAACTAAACATTCACCATTAAATCCAATGTCATAAGAAATGAAATATCTGACATAATAAAAGGGACCGGAGTAAACAGTTCTAGTCAAAAGTCAAATACAATAGTCCAACTGAATAAGTCTAAAGTAACTAAATCCACAATCTCTAAACATCTGAATAGAAAAGGGAAACATGCCCAACTGAAGAAAATAGCCCAAAATTAAGGAATGATAGACATAGAAGCGTCTACTACCAAGGTCCTATAACCTCCACAGTATCTACATCTCGTCGAGTGAATGGAACTCCTAAGCCTTGTGTCCCTATGGCTGGGCACCTAAAATAGTTTTACAAGAAAAGAGATTTGCAGAAAACGGGTTAGAGCCCAAGTTGAAAACAGTTTAAAATTAGCAAGTTCTTAAAATGATTTATTAGCACATACATTATTCATGTTAGATTATCGTACTCACTTGAGATGCTCACCTCTCATCTAATGTGTACACCTTGCGTACTTCCAAAATCCTACTAGTTCCTATTCCCACACTAACTAGCCCTTCCTGACTAATATCTACTCCTAGCCCAATATCGTTCCCATGTATTTCCCTCGCAATATAATATATATAATCAATCTCTCTTTATCATAAAAGGGCACTTTCAGTTTACTATAATTAGGTATTCCTTACTTAATTCATTTCAGATTTTATTATTAATCCTACCTACTTAATTCACATAGTAGATATCATCACAAGTATATATATATATATATATATATATATATATATATATATATATATATATATATATATACACACACAATACTGCACCCCGAAACACAGCTGCGGTGCCTTCATACTCTGCTATAACGTCACATTGCATCGCTCATTTGCATAAAGGACTAAAGGTTAAAGCTCTCGCGAACCATCAAAACAAAACACATATATTGGAGGCGAACATCGTCCCAATACTATGGACTACACACATACCTACGCACCCATATGACCGTCATCACTATTGTTCTTACAGATAGTCCGTACCTAGGTTCTATGCTCTAGTGGTACAAATCAAAATCCCACCCGAAGGCTCCTCAAGGCATAATTATCCACAACGCACAAACCTCCGCTCGATAGCAAGCAATATAGGTATGTTGTACACATAATAGTTAAATCAATAAGTATACACAAAACTTATATCATATACAATAGGAATTCACGTGACCCAAATCCCCGAGTTTATATATAGCATAATGATCATTATTACTTACAATATTTCAACTATATGACTTATCTCTCTAAAAAGTACATTCTATTTAAGGCACTATTATCCCGCTATATCCTTAGAGTAGTCACGCAATCATCTCACTACTAACTGGGGGTTTAAGTCACTCGATGTTATCGTAGGTCAATTTCCCTCACTTAGACTAACCTAGAAGGATTCTAACTTGACCGGGCCATAATTAAGCATTCTGAAATCTCGTTTGAAGTTCAGGATTTTCGTTCGAATGTAAATCTCACTTCGAGCGAACTCAAAAATCTCGTTAGAATTTTCATTGCAATTCTCGTTCAAACGACCTGGGCGGGTTTTCGAACGAAAATTTTGAGAGTTCCCCTGTTCTTCAAAAATTCATTTTTCCCAACTTTTCATCATCCAAATTTCCTAGAACTCATCCCAAATTCAAATCAATAATTCTAAACCCTTCCTAATCATACTAGGGTACTTTCTAACATGATTTCAGTGACAAATCCTTACGTAATCATAGGGAATCTAAACTAATTCCTCACATCCTTAAAAGTACCACAATAATGAACCCACCATTAACAATCATTCAAGACCCCCAATTATATTTCATGATTTTAACCTAAGATTTCTAGATTTATCATTTCTATAATAGAGTTATTCATCTACATGAAAACCTATTTTCCAATTTCAAAATCAAATGACAATTCAGTCTCAAATTCATAATATTATGGTTATCTCATTAACTAAGGTTAACATGAATTACATATGCTCAAAATTTTCAGCAAGATAAACACTTGAATTTTTATGAACTTCTGAATAGCTAAATGAATTTGGTATGGAGATTATCCTCTCTTCATGATCTACACGTTGGTGTGGTTTCTGGTGGAAGAATATGAATCCTTAGCCCAAAGCACCTATGGAGTTCTTCTTCTCCCTCTTTTCTCTCTCTCTCTCACGTAAGTTTGGAAACTGTCAGATAACCTAATGCCCATGTTCATTCTCTTTTTATCCTATTTTCGTCTATATTAGTTTTGAAAAATCTCAAAAGACCAAAATACCCCTCCGGGGTGCCAGTTTGGCCCAACTTGCCCCGAAATCTAAATAAAACACCCGAGTAGTGTTTTCTGACTATTTTGACCCTTTCAGACACACTCGTGCACTCAAAACGTCCATCCGAGTTACTAAAAAATAAATTAATTTTTTAACCCAATAAAGTAATACCGACACGCCTCACACGCGCGTCCCAACTAAGTGTATTGCAACTGTAGTATTTTTCACTCCCGACAATAATAATATTTTCGTAATCGTATATTACTTTACTAGCTAAGTAATATTCAACATAATTATCGCCAATAAATACTAACTTTCGTCACGCTAGTAATTATTATAATAAAATCTGGATTAATTATAAAATAAATTTCTCCATTTAAGTTAATTAATCCTAATTCCATAATTAAAATAAAATCCTACAAAAATATGGGGTAGTACACCCCATTTTAGTGGTCTACTGTTCGAGGAGCCCTGATCGCCTCTGCTACCGCGTCATGATGACGTCATTTTCTACAAAATTGTTATTATTAGTTTAAAGATGTATATGAACTTTGAATTAATGCTCAAATCTGATAATAACAATACATACCAATACCAATATGAATTTTATACCAATTTCAATTTATACCAATACCAATATCAATATATACCAATATCAATATCAATTTATACCAATGCCAATACCACTACCAATATAATACCAATTGATACCAATTTCAATTTATACCAATATCAATTTATACCAATACTAATTTCAATTTATACACACACTCTTGGGTCATGGACTTTGAATTAATGCTTAAATTGATGAAAATTATAATTAACATATTCAGTTGGTTATTACAAGCATTAAAATGATCAAGTACAAATTAATAAAAAAAATAATAAATTGTCATCCGATAATAATACAACCACTGGTCATTACAAATAATTTGAATACTTATTACAAATAAAAAAATTATTTCAAATTCTGGTTATCATAAAAAAGGATTGATATTCGGTAGGTGCAGCCAAGTCATCCACACTACTGTTTAGATGTTTTGGCACACTACTGATATACTTTTTGTAAATAACTTGCTTGACCTTTTGAAAAGAACAAACAAAAGGCTCATCACTCACATGTTCGTTACTCTTCAACCGGAACAAGTCAACCATGATAAAATTGGTCCTAGGATAAACTTTAAAAGCATTTTATCCTCAACTCTTACCCAATCACAGTAAAATACAACCTCTTTGAAGTTTACACAGTCCAATTCAAATATTTTTTGAGTTACACCATAGTAAGTCATTTCAGCTTCAACGAGGTTTTTATATTTTGCTCTCGCTAAAAAAAAAGTAAGAGCCTTGTATGAAATACTCGAGTTCTATACATTTGTATTTTCCTCCTATACCCCTGCACCGAACATATACCCGTTCGATCGATACTTTTTGTACTCTGGTTCCTTGGACAAGGGTCCAGTGGCTAGATGAGAAAGCCTTGATGTCGCATCACCCGTTTTTAAGAGCTGAGAATATAGTACAATTAATTAGGTTAGTTTTAAAGCTTTCTTTTAATGTGACATTTGATAACAGTCCATATTAATTATAATTACCTTGTGACTCGTTGTCTTATTGTGCCATTGTTTTTCATCTTTTATTTTTCTCACAAGCTTCATATTTTTTGCATAGATTGTGATGAATGTATTACAAAATTAATCATGTAAAAATTAAAATAATTTAAAAGTTAAAATAATTTAAACATATTTTTTCCATGCTTCGACATCTTCATGTGTGTCAAGAACATAATGAGCTACTTGTTAATGTTGTAAACTCGTTAATTTCACTCGTTTGCCCATCACATGGCCACCCTCATCGATGAACTCATTATTTTCCACCACGCTTGTCAAGTCAGGCATACATTCCCGAGTGTAGATTGATGATTCCACAATGATGTATTCCTCTGCAATTGATCCTTCAATGTATCATGTATTCTTGACGTAGTCTTTGAAAACTTTCATTATTATTTCAAATGGATAGATCCACCGATATATTACTGGGCCGTAAAGAAGTGCCTCATCGCATAGGTGTACCAACAAGTGAACACTTATGTCAAAGAAAGATGGGGGAAAGTACTTCTTCAAGACACAAACTGCTTCGTTCACCACTAATTTTGCGGCCACTATGTGATCTCGATTGACCACCATCTCACATAAAAGTGAGAAGCAGATACTAATTTGCATAATAGCCCTTCGAAAATCCTTGTTCTTGGAGAAACATGTGACACCCCGCCTAATTAAATACCGGGCGATCACTCCTTTATTAAATTAAAATCAAGGTGAACAGTTGGATCATTCTTAGCATCACTGTCGTAAAAATAAATTTCCAATTTAAACACCCTAATTAATTAAGCTAAGTGTCAAAACCATTTTTAACATTCCTTTCAAATCTTATTTATATTTTATTAAACAATCAATCCAATAATTTAACATTTAACAACTGGCTACTAACAATAAAACTTAAAGTAAACCATCCAAAATATAATAAATTCCAAAGTGACAATACTAGAAATAGATGAAGTACAATATCCAAATAACAACTGAATAATGGAAAGGGCGAAACATGCCCCAATAATGAACATGCTATGAGTAGAATCAAATGGATGAATTCGTCTAAACAACAGGCCTGCAACTCCCACCTAAGCTGCAGCGCGTTCCTGCAAAAGGACCCTATGCAAGACGCCCCTGTGGCAAGGCACCTGTAGTATATACATATATATATATATATACAAGAGAGAAAGAGAAATGGAAACGGGTCAGAGCCCGATAGTGTATATGATTTAAAAATTCGTTTAGCAAGTATTTAAATTGACACAGGCCAATGCAACAACATATTAGTGCGACACTCACTTGAGAAATTCTCACCTGTCTTCTAATGTGCAATCCTATCGCACTAACCTTCCCAATGGTCTATCTCATCATATATCACACTATCTTTCCCCAAGGATTTAACTTATCTTAGGTGACTCTCAAGATTTAAGATTTAACAACATCATGGTTTAAAAAAAAATTCATTTAGTACAAAACGCTCATTTTAACTTTATTGATTCATAAAGTTTTTCAATATCATAATATACTTTTCAAAACAAGTATTTCCAATTTGAGTCATTATACATGTCTCACTTACAATAACACAGTAGGCAGTTTCCCAAATTTCAGAAGTTCATATATATATATATATATTAAATACTCGTATAATATATATATTCTAACAGCACCCCACATAAAAAATTATGGTGCGGGCATACTCTGCTATCGAATCCCCGTATCAATCGTACTAAAGGGAATACAAGTTCGGAATCACTTTCGAACTGTATAAATACATACACAAACAATATTGAGGCGAAGCATAGTTTCCAAGTCCAAGAGGTCAGTACATACCCTCACGTATCTTAGGACCGTGACTACCGATTCGATAGCCTGTACCTAGGATTTCTATCTTCGAGGGTACGAGTCAATATCCCCCATAAGGCACACGAGATAAGATAGTCCCAGCGCGGTAACCTCAGGGATAGCAAGTAGCGCGGGCATGATTTTCACAAGTATATAATATATGCATACACAATCATATAAATATACCACTTTTATTATATCAATTTAGGTTTATCCAATAACCCACATTCACAACATTTATCCTTATTTTCCCATTACTATTTATCAAGTATAATGGTTCGTTTCTAACTTTAATTCGAAGGGTTTTTCCAACTTACTACGTAACCCTCATGGACTCTATTCTTCCAAATGTACAATTCAGTAGATATCCATTTATGTTCCAACGTAACTCTCTCTTACGTGTCTCTCCCCTTTAATATACACTTACATTATCCCTTATGCAAAATATCCCAAAAATATAGATTTTGCCTTACATTAAAGGATTTTGAATTTTATTTTCAAAGATGAGAATTTCAAACGGTTTCGAAATCGGAATTAAAATGGAGTTTTAATTGAATTTTTATTATCTCTAAGAGTCCTCAAAACATAAAACTGTCTAGCAAAAAAAAATATTAAAAAATATTGAACGGTGCGATCGAGTCGAATTTTTTTCTGTAGCTTCCTCTCATCTTCAGCTAATTCTCTGTAAAATTTCATCCAATTCCAATGGTCTGATCGTCCGGAATAATTTTTTTTAGTGTTTGTATCTGATTATAACTCTTTTCTTAATCAAACTCTTAATCCTTTACATGACAAAGGGTTTCCAGAATATCATATAAATCATCACTACATGAAAATTTTCCATCTCAAATTGGTTTTTTCTTCCATAAATCTCATCCTAATAACTCCTAAACTAATATGGATGATGCATCAACGAAATAAGCAAGATAAACACTTTCCTGGGATTTTCAGAAATCTAGTTTGGTGTTGAATTTGGTGTGGTTGCATTCCCCGTCTCGCGATCTACGCGTTGGCGGTGGCAGCGGTGCAAACGGGTGAGTTTTGAGCCTTGGAATGCCTTGAGAGCTCTCTCCTCTCCTCTCCAATGGACGTTCTAGTGTTTTGAGTTATCTAACCCTAGGAGATAACCTAAACATTTGATATAACCCCTTTAATTTTCGTGGGTTTAATTACCCAAAAATACAAAATGACTAAAATGCCCTCCCGGGGTACTAATTAGGCCTAAAAATGCTCAGAGACCCAAATACAACTCCCGGGTATACTTTTCTGACTATCTCGACCCTTCCGGACGCGCTGGCGCACTCAAAACGACCATACGAACAACTTATAAAATATTTACTTTTATTTATCAATATTTAGTCCCGACGCGACACGGGCGCGTCCCGACTCAAATTTCTAAAATTGTCATTTTATTCACTCGTGACATTTAATATGGCCACTATTATATATTACTTTTCTCATTAGTAATATTCAACAATTTTTCCCATAATTACTAACTCTCATCATGTTAATAATTATAACATAATTAATTTCTGAATTTTTATTAAATAATTAATTCACAATAAATTTAATAACTCCCCAAATTAATATAGCATAAAAATACGGGGTATTACATACTTCCCCCCCTAATAACGGAATTTCATCCCGAAATTCGAAAAATAAGGCATACCTGGTAAGAACAAATCTGGATATCTCTCGCGCATATCGGCCTCGCGCTCCCAAGTGAATTCCTCCGCGTTATGATGCTCCCACTGGACCCGTACAAGTGGAAATATCTTCAACCTCAATCTCCTCTCACTATAGTCTAGGATAACCACCGGTCTCTCCTCGTAAGATTTGTCAGGATGTAAGTCTATCTCATCTATCGCGATGTGAGTATGGGCCATATCATCCCGAAGATACCGTCTCAACGACGAGATGTGGAATACATCGTGAATGCGATGTAAATGCTCTGGTAGTTCCAATCTGTATGCTATCGGCCCAATCCTCTCGATAATGGGAAATAGTCCTACGTACCTCGGTTCCAATTTCCCTTTCTTCCCAAACCTCATCACTCCTTTCATAGGATATACACGCAGTAACACTTGGTCCCCCACATTAAACTCCCAGAAGAACAGTTTCGCATCGGCGTAGCTCTTCTACCTGTCCTGGGCTACTCGAATGCGACTCCTAATCATCTCAATTCTCGCGGAGGTTTCCTGAATTACCTCTGGTCCTAGCAACTTGTTATCCCCCACCTCGAGCCAACAAGTTGGAGAACGACAAGGCCGGCCATACAAAGCCTCAAATGGAGCCATACCGATCGTAAACTGATAAGAGTTATTATAAGAAAACTCTACCAGTGGAAGATGTGGCTCCCAACCTCCTCCAAAATCAAGAACACACATGCGTAGCATATCCTTTAACATCTGATTAGTACGCTCTGTCTGTCCATCTGTCTGTGGGTGATAAGCTGAACTCAGCCTCAACTCAGTACCCATAGCCTCCTGAAAGCTTTCCCAGAAATGTGACACGAAAATCTTGTCTTTATCTGACACAATATTCAGGGGCACCGCATGTAATCTGACAATCTCAGAAATGAACAACTGAGCATACTGACCCGTGGTATAATCTGTCCGCACCGGCAGAAAATGAGCCGCCTTGGTCAAACGGTCTACAATCACCCAGATAGAGTCGTGGCCCCGCTGTGATGTAAGCAACCCTGTAATAAAATCCATAGAAATACTCTCCCACTTCCACGCGGGTACTTCCAATGGCTGAAGCAATCCTGATGGTTTCTGATGGTCCACCTTCACCAGCTGACAGGTAGAACACTTGGACACGAACTCAGCAATGTCCTTCTTCATCCCACTCCACCAGTATTGGCTCCTCATAGCCTGGTACATCTTATCTCCTCCAGGATGTACCGCAAATCGGGACTCGTGAGATTGGGTCATCACTGCATGATGCAATTCTGCCCTTTTTGGAACCACTAACCTCCCATTAAACCTCAAACCCCCATCAGAACTAACATAATATGACTCAGCACCTTAGACTAAAAGTCATACAATCTGCTCCTGGCAAAACGGGTCTGTGGTTTGGGCCTGTATTACCCTCGTAACAATCTCGGGTGTGACTGTCATAACAGATATGAAGGAACGGGCTACTGCATCCTGGTGACCCAACTCCTTCCACTTCGCTTTCCAGACGTCCGCTACCTCATTTACCGATCTTCGGCTCAACGCATCAGCAACTACACTGGCTTTCCCCGGATGATACTGTATGTCGAACTGATAGTCCTTTACAAACTCTAACCATCTGCGCTGATGCATATTCAACTCTCGCTGAGTGAACAGGTACTGCAGTGATTTGTGATCTGTGAACAAATGGAACTTCTCCCCCAATAAATAGTGTCTCTATATCCTCAATGCAAAGACGACCGATGCTAACTCCAGGTCATGGGTGGGGTAATTCTTCTCATGCGGCTTAAGCTTGCGGGAGGCAAAAGATATAGCCTTCTCTTCCTACTGAAGTACTCCCCCAAGTCCCCGTAAGGAGGCATCGGTGTAAACCAGGTACTCCACACCCGGCTTCGATAAAGCAAGGACTGGTGCTAAAGTAAGTTTGTCCTTCAGCTTATCGAAAGCCAATTGACAAGCTTCATCCCAAACATATGGTACCCCTTTGCGAGTCAGGTTCGTCAATGGACCCGCTATTTTGGAGAATCCCCGAATGAATCTCCTGTAGTATTCGGCTAACCCCAAGAAACTACGCACTTCCGTCGGTGTCGTGGGCTGTCCTCACTCCCTCACCGCTGACACTTTACTCGGGTCAACTACTATCCCCTGTTCAGAAATAACATGCCCCAAGAAATGTACCTCTCTCAACCAGAATCCACACTTCTCGTACTTAGCATACAACTGATGCTCTCGTAAAGTCTGAAGGACCCGCCTCAAGTGCTCAGGATGCTCCTCCTCGGAGTGTGAATATATCAAAATGTCATCTATGAAGACGATGACAAACTGATCTAATAACTCTCTGAATACTCGGTTCATTAAGTCCATGAACAAGGCTGGAGCATTTGTGAGACCAAATGGTATCACTCTGAACTCGTAAGAACCATATCTCGTCAAGAAGGCAGTCTTTGAAACATCCTTCTCTCTAATACGTAGCTGATGGTACCCCGACCTCAGATCTATCTTCGAAAAGAAAGTTGCTCCCCTCAGCTGGTCGAACAGATCATCAATTCGAGGCAACGGATACTTATTTCGTATCGTGACCTTGTTCAACTCCCGGTAGTCCACACATAACCTCAGTGAACCATCTCTCTTCTTCACAAACAAGACTGGAGTGCCCCAAGGTGAGGTACTCCTGCGAATGAAGCCCTGACCTAATAGTTGCTCTATCTGATCTCGTAACTCTCGCATCTCCGCCGGAGCCAATAGGTATGGAGCGCGTGCTATAGGTCTCGTATCTGGCAATAAATCTATGACAAAGTCTATCTCTCGACTGGGGGGTAGGCCTGGTATCTACTAGAATACATCGGAATACTCACGAACGACTGGGATCGAGTCTAAAATAATCACAACCTCCTTAGAGGTATCCTCCTCTATATAATACAAATGAGCGGTCGAACCTCCCTCTGGGTGAGGCATCGCCACAACAAATATCTCTTTCCCCGGAATGGCAAAAACAATGCTCCCACCAAAGCAATCAATCATGGCTCTATAAGCTGCGAGCCAATCCATACCGATAATAACATCATGCTCATGCATATCTAAGACTAACATGTCTGCAGCTAATACCAAACTACCAATCTCTACCCCCACTCCCCGGCATATAAAGAAGATAAGCTACCCACTCCCCAGTGGTGAGTCTACACACGTCACTGTGCTCTCTGCAATGGCTAACAACCCTAAGGCCTTCGTAAAATGCGTAGCTATAAAACAATGCTTCACCCCAGTATCAAACAAAACCTGACCCATAGTACCATGGATAGGAAACATACCCTCAATCGTGGGTGGTGCCTGTGGAGCTGCTGCCTGGTGGACGTTATAGACACGTCCGTACTATAACTGCCCCTGCTGCACTGGAGCTGCTGGAATGGCTGGTAGGGCTGGAACCTGAGCTTGAGCTGGGAGGGCAGCTGGAAAAAGTGGTCTCTGTGGTTCATTACGGGCACCCTACTGCTGTGGGTCCCTACTACCCTCTAGGCAATCCTGGCGCTTATGACCATGCTTGCCGCATACAAAACACCGGCCTCTGAAGTTACCTCCCCTCTGACCATGATGACCACGACCCTGCTGGCCGTTACCTCCCGCCACTGGCCCTGTTGGCCCTTATTAGCACGCTGTTGGCCCTGTTGATTAGGCTGGCCCTGCCTATAACCCCAAAATCCCTGCCTGATACCACCTGAATGGAATCGCTTAGCGGGGTCCCCCTGATGGGAACTCTGCTCATGCTGACGAGTCTGTCCATGAGATGGTGCCCCACTAGCACTACTACCCCCGGTCCTGCCCTGTTGGCTGGACTCTCCTGCTCTCCTGCTTCCCTGTAGATGGAAGCGATGATCCTGGTAATGTAGTAACGCAACATTGAGTACATCAGTGAAAGTACTCAGAGATAGATTCCCTATAAGATACTGACGGATCCTCCAAGCTAGCCCGTCCACAAATAATAAAATTTTCTTACTCTCAGTAGGTGCCTCATCTGGCACTATGGTGAGAAGTCTCGTGAACTCCTCCTCATACTCAACAACAGTAGTGTTCTCCTGTTTCAAATTCAGTAATTTCCGCCTCATCTCAGCCTGCACGACGGGTGGAAAGTACTTGCGGTCAAATCGCTCCCAAAACGACTGAATAGGGATCATGTCCCTCTCCTCCAAGGTGGTAGTTGACTCCCACCACTGCAAAGCGGCCCCCACCAGTTTAAAGGAAGCCAATAACTGCCTTTGCACGTCGGTGTACACATACGAAGATGCCGCTGGATGTCTTTCTTCCATTGGCTGACAGTGACGATATCTGAGCTACCAGAGAACTCAGGGGGATGCGCCTTCTGAAAAGCGTCCCTAACCCTCTCCCATGCATATGGAAGCTCTGCTGGTACTGGCGCCACTGCCTGAATCTGGGGTGGATCCTACTGAACCACCGCTAGCGCGACATTCACCGCCTGAGCAATAATGGCGGCTACTTCATTAGCATTCATAGTGCCTTGTGCCGGAGCTGTTGGCTGCTCGGCCTGGGCACGCCTATCCTTCGGTGCACGTCTTGGAGGCATCTAAAACGTGAAGAAGTTTATTAGTCTCCAGTCATTATCAAATCCCAAATGGCTGGAGACGTAAACGTAAAAGCAGGAATACAACAATCCTAAAAATAGGGCTCTATAGCAAAAACGTTAAGATGAAAGTGAAAATAAGTCGTACAGATCCTATGGACACTAGAACCTGATGCTCTGATACCACCTGTGACACCCCGCCTAATTAAATACCGGGCGATCACTCCTTTATTAAATTAAAATCAAAGGGGAACAGTTGGATCATTCTTAGCATCACTGTCGTAATAATAAATTTCCAATTTAAACACCCTAATTAATTAAGCTAAGTATCAAAACCATTTTTAACATTCCTTTCAAATCTTATTTATATTTTATTAAACAATCAATCCAATAATTTAACATTTAACAACTGGCTACTAACAATAAAATTTAAAGTAAACCATCCAGAATATAATAAATCCCAAAGTGACAATACTAGAAATAGATGAAGTACAATATCCAAATAACAACTGAATAATGGAAAGGGCGACACATGCCCCAATAATGAACATGCTAGGAGTAGAATCAAATGGATGAAGTCGTCTAAACAACAGGCTTGCAACTCCCACCTAAGCAGCAGCGCGTTCCTGCCAAAGGACCCTATGCAAGACGCCCCTGTGGCTGGGCACCTGTAATATATACATATATATATATATATATATATATATATAAGAGAGAAAGAGAAATGGAAACGGGTCAGAGCCCGAGAGTGTATATGATTTAAAAATTCGTTTAGCAAGTATTTAAATTGATACAGGCCAATGCAACAACATATTAGTGCGACACTCTCTTGAGAAATTCTCACCTGTCTTCTAATGTGCACTCTTATCGCACTAACCTTCCCAATGGTCTATCTCATCATATATCACACTATCTTTCCCCAAGGATTTAACTTATCTTAGGTGACTCTCAAGATTTAAGATTTAACAACATCATGGTTTAAAAGGAAAATTTCATTTAGTACAAAACGCTCATTTTAACTTTATTGATTTATAAAGTTTTTCAATATCATACTATACTTTTCAAAACAAGTATTTCCAATTTGAGTCATTATACATGTCTCACTTACCATAACACAGTAGGCAGTTTCCCAAATTTCAGAAGTTCATATATATATATATATATATATTAAATACTCGTATAATATATATATTCTAACAGCACCCCACATAAAAAATTATGGTGCGGGCATACTCTGCTATCCAATCTCCGTATCAATCGTACTAAAGGGAATACAAGTTAGGAATCACTTTCGAACTGTATAAATACATACACAAACAATATTGAGGCGAAGCATAGTTTCCAAGTCCAAGAGGTCAGTACATACCCTCACGTATCTTAGGACCGTGACTACCAATTCGATAGCCTGTACCTAGGATTTCTATCTTCGAGGGTACGAGTCAATATCCCCCATAAGGCACACGAGATAAGATCGTCCCAGCGCGGTAACCTCAGGGATAGCAAGTAGCGCGGGCATGATTTTCACAAGTATATAATATATGCATACACAATCATATAAATATACCACTTTTATTATATCAATTTAGGTTTATCCAATAACCCACATTCACAACATTTATCCTTATTTTCCCATTACTATTTATCAAGTATAATGGTTCGTTTCTAACTTTAATTCGAAGGGTTTTTCCAACTTACTACATAACCCTCATGGACTCTATTCTTCCAAATGTACAATTCAGTAGATATCCATTTATGTTCCAACGTAACTCTCTCTTACGTGTCTCTCCCCTTTAATATACACTTACATTATCCCTTATGCAAAATATCCCAAAAATATAGATTTTGCCTTACATTAAAGGATTTTGAATTTTATTTTCAAAGATGAGAATTTCAAACGGTTTCGAAATCGGAATTAAAATGGAGTTTTAATTGAATTTTTATTATCTCTAAGAGTCCTTAAAACATAAAACTGTCTAGCAAAAAAAAATATTAAAAAATATTGAACGGTCCGATCGAGCTGAATTTTTTTCTGTAGCTTCCTCTCATCTTCAACTAATTATCTGTAAAATTTCATCCAATTCCAATGGTCCGATCATCCGAAATATTTTTTTTAGTGTTTGTATCTGATTATAACTCTTTTCTTAATCAAACTCTTAATCCTTTACATGACAAAGGGTTTCCAGAATATCATATAAATCATCACTATATGAAAATTTCCCATCTCAAATTGGGTTTTTCTTCCATAAATCTCATCCTAATAACTCCTAAACTAATATGGAAGATGCATCAACGAAATAAGCAAGATAAACACTTGCTTGGGATTTTCAGAAATCTGGTTTGGTGTTGAATTTGGTGTGGTTGCGTTCCCCGTATCGCGATCTACGCGTTGGCGGTGGTGGCGGTGCAAACGGGTGAGTTTTGAGCCTTGGAATGCCATGAGAGCTCTCTCCTCTCCTCTCCAATGGCCGTTCTAGTGTTTTGAGTTATCTAACCCTAGGAGATAACCTAAACATCTGATATAACCCCTTCAATTTTCGTGGGTTTAATTACCCAAAAATACAAAATGACTAAAATGCCCTCCCGGGGTACTAATTAGGCTTAAAAATGCCCCGAGACCCAAATCAAACTCCCGGGTATACTTTTCTGACTATCTCGACCCTTCCGGACGCGTTGGCGCACTCAAAATGACCATACGAACAACTTATAAAATATTTTCTTTTATTTATCAATATTTAGTCCCGACGCGACACGGGCGCGTCCCGACTCAAATTTCTAAAATTGTCATTTTATTCACTCGTGACATTTAATATGGCCACTATTATATATTACTTTGCTCATTAGTAATATTCAACAAATTTTCCCATAATTACTAACTCTCATCACGTTAATAATTATAACATAATTAATTTCTGGATTTTTATTAAATAATTAATTCACATTAAATTTAATAAATCCCCAAATTAATATAGCATAAAAATAAGGGGTATTACAAAACAATGCTTAAACAATAGAGGAAGTAATTGCATGATCGCATGACAATCGTGGGACTTACACTTGTGTAAATCATGGGTATCATAATTCATAATCCTTTGCAAGTTGGATGAAAAATTAGATGGAACTTTCAAATTATATATTGTGTCTAAAAGAACCTTCCTTTCCTCACTCGTCAAAGTAAACGCACCAGGGGGAATTATTGTCCTTCCCCTACTATCTTCTTTCAACCATAGTTGTGGCTTAAGTTTCAACACTTTAAGGTCTTTTCGTGCATTTTCTCCATCCTTTGAATGACTACCCCAAGGCATGTGCCCACAATATGTTTTGCGATGTTCTTCTCTGCGTACATCACATCCAATACACGACGCACCGGGTTTTTCTTCCAATAAGGAAAGTCAAATAAAATTAACCTCCTAGACCATGCCTTTCTTGTCTTAGTTTCATTCCAAGTTGGGGTCTTCTTATGCTTGAGATTCTTAACTTTAGGATTCTTACCTCGCATATTAGGGCCACAATCATACGATTTACTTTCAATTTCTAAGCCTGAAAGTATTCTTGGCCGTATCCTATGTTTAGCCCCGCTCGGTAAAAAAAAGGAACCTTTCTTAAATCTAAAATAATGAGAGGTGGTAAAAACCTCCTATGGCAATGCTATACATTTTTTGAGCTAGCGGGGAGACAAAGAGATTCATTCCCCTTTCTGCAAATAGGACACCATAAATAACCATCTACTACACAACCGAATAATGTCCCATAAGTTAGAAAATCATGAATTGTCCACATCAACATAGCTTTCAACGTAAACTCTTCTTTTCTAAAAGAGTCAAATGCTTGCACACCCTCTTCCCACAACTCATGTAATTCTTCTATCAAAGGATCCAGGTAGACATCGATGTCCTCACTTGGTGCCTTTGGCTCAGGGATCAACAAAGACAACATCAAAAATTAAGTTCTCATACACTATGAAGGAGGGAGGTTTAGTGGGGCTAGGACCACTGGCTATACACTCTGATTGGCGCTTAAATTCCAAATGGATTGAAACCGTCTGTTTATATTGCCAAACGAATGTTACGCTGTTCTCAAGTAAAATCGGGATACTCAAAATTCAATATCTTCTAAACTGTAGAATCAATTGGATGGCTCATAAGATTTTCTCCTGGTTTGCCCTGGCATGCGAAGTCATTGCCTGCTCTATCTATGGTAGTATGAAAAACCGCTTTAATCTAGGCCCAACGGGAAAATATTTCAACACTTTTTGAGGCACTTTTGAGTTTGCGCCTTCTTTTCTAGTAGATTGGACATATCTAGGTTCATCGCATACCAGACACTGATCGAGATTTTCATAATCCTTTTGGTATTAGTATGCAGTCATACACGCAAGCATGAATTGATTCAAACTTTATTCCCAAACCTTTCAAACTATTTTTCATAGTAGGATAGATTTTTGGAAACGTATTTAGCTTGGGTAGCAAGCCTTTCACCCAATTCAAAATTCCTGCCACGCTTGTGCCTGGCAAACCATATTGAGTCTTCAAGTTATGCAAACCAACCATGGCATGTGAAGTTGTTTGATCTTTCTCACAACCAGAGTATAATGGCTGGCTCGCCTCAAATTTTAAACTTTGGTAGTCATCGTCAAGGTTTATCCCGATATCTTTATGAGAGCCTGCACCTTGTACATTTTCAGTGACCTCATTCTCTTCCACTTCATGAAATCCATACCCGTCATCAACTAAATCCTCTAGCATATTATGATATACATTGCCATCCTTCCTTTGAACATCTATCCTACTTGTTGAAGGTTATTGTAAAGGTTGCTCGTGGACAAAAGGAGCTTCCAGTTCCCCGTGAAAAACTTAACTTTGATCACTATCTTGCATACCCCATCTTAACAAATATAGTTAAACTGTTTTCCACTCAAACATCTTACCATTCTTACACCTAGCACATGAACACGGAACTCTTCATTATCATGGCATCTCTTTGCGTATTTGATAAATTCATTAGCACCTCTGCAAAACAGATCCCCTAATCTATTTGTCTCACCCATCCACTCTTTGTATTTAGGATATCCCATCACAGCTACTACAAATAATCACATATTATGGGTAAAATAGCATAAATAAAAGTGTGAGTATTTAGTTCCCATTAGTATAAACAATCACGTATTTAATGCGTACGCATAACAAGTAGAAGGCTAGGTTCGATGGGTAAATTTATTCGTGCATTCAAATTCAATTTCAATTTGAAATTGAAAATAAAATTCAATTTATAATATTAATTCCTATTTCCTCCATTTCCCCTAAAAGATGAGTGGTCCTATCCCATTCAAGACCACATATTTCTGTAATATACTTAATAACTCATGCATATTGTTCCAATTGGAGGAAAATTTGGCAAAATATCCCCATAGTTCTCCAAGTAAACAACTGTGACACCCCGACTAATTAAATACCGTGTAGCTACTCCATTTTTCAAATTAATACAAAATGTCAAGTTGGTTCACTTCATAGCATCACTGTAGAAAACACTTTTAACAATTACTAGCCACCTAATATTTAAAAAGTGAGTTGTCAATTTTAATTAAATTAGATTAACTTACAACCAAATTAAATTATGAAATACTAATACCACGACCACATCAGTCACAATTGAATAAAAATGTAATAAACTGAATCTGGAGGAATACTCCTCTGAATAATCCGAATACCGAATACAACCAAATACAAAATCTGAATTACTAATTAATTAAATCCAAAACTGAAATAGAACGGAGTAATTAAGATGTCTCTAAAAGAAAAGGGGCAACATGCCCTAAAGATAACAATTCTGAAATAGAGTAAGGCAGAAAGTGGAAGCGTCTACTATCGAGATCCTGTAACTTCCACAGCAGCTACATCACGTCACTGGAATGGGACTTCTAAGCTTGGTGTCCTTGTGGCTGGGCACCTAAAAGGTTTTTACAAGAAAATAGATTTGAAAGCAAATGGGTTAGAGCCCGATTCTGAATAAAGTTTAAAAAAATTATAACAAGTGTTTAATATCATTAAACAGTGAATATAAAATACATGATAGTGCGTGCACTCACATGAGTTCCTCACCTCTCAACTAATTGTGCACGCCTATCGTACCCGTTCCCGCTCTAGTTATTCTACTATCTAACTAGTCCAATCCGTAACCTGACTTTACTTTATAATTCAAAGTTCAATTCCTGACATCTTAATATAAACTGAGAGTCTTACTTTTATTACTCAAAATTTGTTATAAGCATTACTAAGAATTTTCCATTTTTAACTCTACTAAAAAAATGTCACCATTATTCACAACCATACTTTAATAAAAGTCCATTTCGATTATTAGTATATTAATCTCAACATAAATATACAATAAGGGAACCCCTAGGCTAAGCTGTGGTGCACACATACTCTGCTATCGAATCCCGGTACATCAAGTACATGAGGACCACGTATTCCGAATCTCTCAGGAACCGTTTTAATAAGTATCAAAAACACATAATGGAGTCGAACATAGTTCACATACCCATGGGTCACGCACATACCTATGCTCCCATGGTCATATGATTTATGAACTCACCAATAAGTCATTCTCTGACCTATGTCCTTGAGGTACCAATCTAAATCCCCCCATAGGCACACAAAGATTAGATGGACCTGATCGAAAGCCGACCTCCCGTGATAGCAAGTATGGTAGGTATGTTATACACATATAAGTCTATATACTAAGCATTCACATATCTTAGATATCTTATATTATTAATAGAGGTATATTTTTCATTCCTATACTGTCCATAGATGTTATACATTTACAAGTCTCCGAATAATATACAATATAGATCGTCAACACTTCTCACGTCGCAAATTTCGGTACTTACAATATAACCCATAGATGTCACAAAGCCTTTATAGAATTTCAAGTTTTAATACTCAATGTTCTCCAATACTCACAAATATTCCCACTAATCAACAAGAGAAGAATAACACTCAATTAAATAAGCCCACGTAAAGTTCGAAACTAAAATCGATCGAAAAAGACTATTCTGTAAACTCGTTAGAAGTCACTAAAATCTCGTTCGAACGAGTGTCGTTCGAACAAATGGCTTCGAACGAGCTATGGACTCGTTAGAAGGGGTACTGGAGTCTCGTTAGAAGCTCGTTCGAACGAGAACGTTCGAACGACCTGGGTTGGTCTTCTAACGAGATGGCTGAGAATGCCTATAATTTCCCCAACTTCGTTTTTCCTTATTTTTCTTGCTCTAAATCGATACTAAGTTCATACCAATTAAGTTTTAACGTTTTTAAACTACTCTAAGTCACCCTAGGTCACTTCTTAACATATTTTTGGGGTCTAATCTTACTAATCAACATGTAGTAATCATAAACTCCCAAATTTTGCCCCAAACCCTATGAACATGAACCCAAAATTTAATTGAATACAAAGGATCCTTATAAATCCGTATTCAAATCATCAAAAGTTATATTTTTGGGTATACAATTCGTCCCAAACCATTCTACATGCAATCCCTATCCAAAATCATGAGTTTCACAACAATCCCATTGGGTTTTCATAAAAACTTTCAAGGCAAAAAGTTTCTACACTAAATATGGAGGAAATATTCATTGACATTAATAACATCAAAACACTTGCCTTAGGTTTGTTCTTCAGATTTGTTGTCGGTGATTATAGGTTGATTCTCTCCTCTTTCTTGTCACAAATCCTTCTAGAATGGTGGCGATGGTTGATGGTTTTGGTTTGGACCTCTTGTAACCTCTCTCAAACTTTTCTCAAAACCCCCGTAGCCCACTCTCTTGTCCTTTGCTGATAATGCCCTTAGTGGCCTCTATAATAATATATAATTAAACTCTAAAATTCGTGGGTGTTAATTCCTCAATTTTTAAAAGTACCAAAATACCCTTCTGGGTTGCCGGTTTGACCTAAAAATACCCCGGGACCCAAACTAAACTCCCGGCTAGTGTTTTCTGACTATTTCGACCCTTTCGGACACGTTGGCGCACTCAGAATGACCATTTGGTTGATAAAAATATAATTGAATTTTTAATCTAATTAATTTCATTCCTGATGCGATTGACACGCGCGCCCAACATAATTTCCCAAATTATCGTATTTCTGCCTCGCGATAATTTTAATATTTTCAATACTCATATACTACCATATATTCTCAGTAATATTTTATTCTAACATCATAATCAAATACCAATTCACATCTCGCTAGTATTTACCTCCGGATTAATTTCCAAATTAATTCTCATTTAATTCAATTAATCCATTAAATAAAATCAATAAAATTACGGGGTATTGCATACTTCCCCCCTAATAACAGAATTTCGTCCCGAAATTCGAAACTAAATAATACCTGGTAAAAATAGCTCTGGATAACGCTCGCGCATCTCATCCTCGCGTTCCCATGCGGAATCCTCGACATTACGATGCCGCCACTGAACACGTACTAATGGTACTATCTTCGACCTCAGTTTCCTCTCGCTGCGGTCCAGAATGACAATCGGCCCCTCCTTGTAGGAACTATCGGGCTGTAGATCGATGTCCTCTAAAGAAATGTGAGTATGGGCGAAATTGTCCCTAAGATATCTCTTTAGCGAGGAAATATGGAACACGTCATGAATCCTATGCAAGTGCTCCGGTAACCCAAGTCTATACGCTACTGGTCCAATCCGCTCGATAATAGGAAATGGCTCCATATATCTTGGTGCCAATTTTCCCTTCTTCCCAAAATGCATAATACCCTTCATCGGACATACTCCGAGTAGCACCTGGTCCCCCATCTTGAATTCTCTGAAGAACCCCTTGGCATCAACATAGCTCTTCTATCGGTACTAAGCTACTCGAATACGGCTTCGTATCATCTCTATCCTTGCCGAAGTATCCTGAATCACTTCCGACCTAAGGAGTTTGTTATCCCCCACCTCTAACCAACATGCTGGGGAACGACAAGGTCTACCATACAATGCCTCGAATGGAGCCATGCCAATGGTGAACTGATAGGAGTTATTATAAGCAAACTCCACTAGTGGAAGATATTGTTCCCAACCACTTCCAAAGTCTAGGATGCACATACGCAACATGTCCTCCAATATCTGATTAGTCCGTTCGGTTTGCCCATCTGTCTGTGGGTGATATGCCGTACTCAGTCGTAACTCCGTACCCATGGCTTCCTGTAAACTCTCCCAAAATCTTGAAGGCACCCCGTGAAGTCTCACTATCTCCGCTATGAAAATCTGGGAATACTGTCCCGTAGTGTAGTCTGTTCGGGTTGCCAAAAAATGAGCAACTTTGGTCAACCTATCCACGATTACCTATATGGAGTCGTGACCCCTCTGCGAAGTAGGTAATCCCGTGATAAAGTCCATAGAAATGCTCTCCTATTTCCACATCGGAACCTCTAACGGCTATAGAAGTCCTGCCGATTTCTGATGGTCCACCTTTACCAGCTGACAAGTGGCACATTTAGAAATGAACGCTGTAATATCTCTCTTCATCCCGCTCCACCGGTATTGTCGTCTCATGTCCTGGTACATCTTATCCCCGCCAGGATGTACTGCGAATCACGAACCGTGCGACTCTGACATTACCTCGTGCCTCAAGTCTTCCCCTTCTGGAACAACCAGTCTCCCATTGAAGCGTAAGCCCCCATCTAAACTAATGGTATAGGACTCGACTCACTTTGCTAGTAATCGAACTATCTGCTCTTGACAGAACTAGTCTTTTGCCTGGGCCTGAATCACTCTCATAATAATCTGAGGCGTAACGGTCATCACCAACATGAATGATCGGGCCACTACATGCTGGTGTCCCAACTCCTTCCACTTTTCTTTCCACACTTCGGCCACCTCACATACTGGCCTACGGCTCAACGCGTCTGCCACCACGTTAGCCTTCCCTGGGTGATATTGGATATCGAACTGATAATCCTTCACGAACTCAAGCCACCGACGTTGATGCATATTAAGTTCCTTCTGTGTGAAGAGGTACTGTAGAGACTTTTGGTCTGTGAACAAACGAAATTTCTCCTCCAGGAGATAGTGTCTCCAAATCCAAAGAGAAAATACGACTGCCGCTAACTCTGCCGCTAACTCCAAGTCATGGGTGGGGTAATTCTTCTCGTGAGGCTTAAGCTTACAGGAAGCATAAGCTATAGCCTGACTCTCCTATTGCAGTACACCTCCAAGTCCTTGTAAGGACGCATCGGTGTAGACTAGATACTCAACTCCCGATCTGGGCAATGCTAACACAGGCGCTGAGGTTAACTTGTCCTTCAACTCATCGAATGCCAACTGACAAGCATCGCTCTAGATGAAGGGCACACCTTTGCGAGTTAGATGTGTCAAAGGACCCGCTATCTTAGAAAAACCACGAATAAACCTCCTGTAGTATCCTGCTAGGACCAAGAAACTACGTATTTCAGTTGGTGTCGTGGGCTGTCCCCACTCTCTCACCGCCGATACTTTCCCCGGATCAATTGATATTCCCCTATCTGAAATGATATGCCCCAAAAACTGTACCTCCTTTAGCCAAAACCCACACTTTTTATATTTTGCGTACAACTCGTTCTGATGCAACGTCTGCAAAACCTGTCTCAAGTGCTCGGTATGTTCCTCCTTTGTCTGGGAGTAAACCAGAATGTCATCAATAAAGACGATGACAAACTGGTATAGGAACTCTCTGAACACCCTATTCATTAAGTCCATAAACACGGCTAGAGCGTTGGTTAGACCAAAAGGCATAACCCGAAACTCGTAGGAACCATATCTCGTCAGGAAGGCAGTCTTCGCAACATCTTGCTCCCTGATACTTAACTGATGGTATCCTGATCGTAAGTCGATCTTTGAGAAGAAGGCTTCTCCTCTCAATTGATCAAATAAGTCATCGATTCGAGGTAATGGATATTTGTTTCGTATCATGACTTTATTCAACTCCCGGTAATCCACACATAACCACAAAGATCCATCTATCTTCTTCACGAACAGAATAGGGGCACCCCATGGCGAAGTTCTCCTGTGGATAAACCCCTGACCCAACAACTGCTCTATCTGATCTCGTAACTTCCTCTCTCTTTTGGAGCCATACGGTAAGGCGCGCGTGCTATTGGCCGAGTGCCCGGTGTCAAATCGATAACAAATTCTATCTCCCTACTAGGCAGTAACCCCGGAATATCCTAAAATACATCAGCCAACTCACTAACAATGGGAATCAAATCGAGTGATATTACCACTTCCTTAGAGGTCTCCTCCTCTATATAATACAAGTGAGTGGATGATCCTCTCTTAAGAAGAGGCATCACCACTAAGAACATCTCCTGCCCGGGTATGGCAAAAATAATACTCCTACTAAAACAATCAATCATGGATCGATACACAACTAGCCAATCCATACCAACGATCGCATCGTACTTAGTCATATCTAATACTAACATATTAGCAGGTAAAGTAAACCTCCCAATCTCTATATCCACACCTCTACAAATAATAGAAATCATAAAACTCCTACTCAACGGTGAATCTACGCAAGCAATCGTGCTCTCTGCAGTGTCTAATAACCCTATAATGCGTGCAAATCTCATAGCAATGAAACAGTGTGTGGCTTTCGTATCAAATAAAATACGCCCCATAATTCCCTAAATAGAGAACATACCCTCAATAGCGGGTGGATCCTGTGGGACTGCGGCCTGCTGGAGCTGATAGACTCGCTCGTACTAAAGCTGCCCGTACTGAACTGGGACTACTGGGATGGGTGGCAAAGCTGACATCTGCGATGGTGCTGGGAGAGCGATGGGAAACATAGGTCTCTGGGGCTTATGTCGAGAAACCTGCTGCTGCTGTGGGGTCCTGCCCTTATCAGGGCACTCCTGGTGCTTATGGCCAATCTTGCCACAAATAAAACATTTCCCAGAAAAGTTTCCCCCTCTCTGACCCTGATGCCCACGACCCTGATGACAGTTGCCATTCCTCCACTGGCCATGCTGGCTCTACTGAAACTGCTGTTGTTGGCCATGCTGGCTCTGTTGACCCTAATGGTCGTGTTGGCCCTGCTGGCCATGACGAAAACCTCCCTGACTATTTTTGAAACCTTCAAATCGAAATCTCTTAGAATCCCCCTGCTGGGAACTCTGATCACCCTGCCTGTGCTGATCCTGAACTGATTGTGCCCCGTTGGCGCCATTTCCCCCTACCTTGCCCTGATGGCTAGACTCTCCTGATCATTTACCCTCTGACAAGTGAAAGCAGTGGTCCTGGAAGTGAAGCAGTGCTGCGTTAACCACATCAGAATAAGTGGCCAACGAGAGATTTCCCAGTAAATGCTGACGGATCCTCCAAGTTAACCCATCCATGAACTTCTGTATCTTTTTCTCCTCTGTTGGAATCTCATCGGGGACGATGTTCAAGATATTTGTGAACTCGGCCTCATATTCAGCAACTGTCCTCCCCTCCTGCTTGAGGTTCATTAATTTTCTCCTCATCTCGGTGTGAACGGCTGAGGGAAAATACTTGCGATCGAACCACACCCATAACTCCTAAATAGTAAGAACATCCCTCTCCTCCGTGGTGGTAACGGACTCCCACCACTGCAACACTGACCCTACCAGCTTAAAAGTAGCCAGTATCTGCCTCTGTACATTCGTACACTCGTACATCCTCAAGTGTCTTTGAATGTCATTCTTCCACTGACTAGACACAACGACGTCGGAGCTACCTGCAAACTCTGGAGGGTGTGCCTTCTGAAAAGCATCATGAACACGTTCCCAAGAAGACGGGAATGCATGAGCCTGTACTGGTGCTACTACTGGCGCCTGAGGCGGTGCCTATTGCACATCTGCTAGAGCGGCATTTATCGCTTGAGCCATAATAGCGACAACCTCTGCGGCATTCATGGTGCCTTGAACTGGTGCAGGTTGTGGCTCGGGCTGAGCATCCCTAGGAACTCTCTATGCACGTCGTGGAGGCATCTGAACTCAGAGAGAAGTCTTATAAGTTCACAGTTATTATCTCAAAATAGCTGAAGAGCGAAAGATACACAAAAGAGTACAACAATCCTAAAATATATGGCTCTATATCAAGGAACGCTACGCCGAAACATAACAAGCCGTACAGATCCTAAGGACACTAGAAACTGATGCTCTGATACCACATGTGACACCCCAACTAATTAAATACCGGGTAGCTACTCCTTTATTCAAATTAATATAAAATGTCAAGTTGGTTCAGTTCATAGCATCACTATCGAAAACACTTTTAACAATTACTAGCCACCTAATATTTAAAAAGTGAATTGTAAATTTTAATTAAATTAGATTAACATACAACCAAATTAAATTATGAAATACTAATACCACAACCACATCATTCACAATTTAATAACAATGTAATAAATTGAATCTGCAGGAATACTCCTCTGAATAATCCGAATACTGAATACAACCAAATACAAAATCTGAATTACTAATTAATTAAATCCAAAACTGAAATATAACTGAGTAATTAAGATGTCTCGAAAAGAAAAGGGGCGACATTCCCTAAAGATGAACAATTCTGAAATAGAGTCAAGCAGAAAGTGGAGGCGTCTACTATCGAGATCCTGTAACTTTCACAAGAGCTACATCACGTCACTGGAATGGAACTTCTAAGCTTGGTGTCCTTGTGTCTGGGCACCTAAAAGGTTTTTACAAGAAAATAGATTTGAAAGAAAACGGGTCAGAGCCCAATTGTGAAAACAGTTTAAAAAAATTATAGCAAGTGTTTAATATTATTAAACAGTGAATATAAAATACATGATAGTGCGTGCACTCACATGAGTTCCTCACCTCTCAACTAATTGTGCACGCCTATCGTATGCGTTCCCGCTCTAGTTATTCTACTATCTAACTAGTCCGATCCATAGCCTGACTTTACTTTATAATTCAAAGTTCAATTCCTGACATCTTAATTTAAACTGAGAGTCTTACTTTTATTACTCAAAATTAGTTATAAGAATTACTAAGAATTTTCCATTTTTAACTCTACTAAAAAAAATGTCACAATTATGCACAACCATACTTTAATAAAAGTCCATTTCGATTATTAGTATATTAATCTCAACATAAATATACAATAAGGGCACCCCTAGGCTAAGCTGCGGTGCACACATACTCTGCTATCGAATCCCGGTACATCACGTACATGAGGACCACGTATTCCGAATCACTCAGGAACCATTGAAATAAGTATCAAACACACATAATGAAGGCGAACATAGTTCACATACCCATGGGTCACGCACATACCTACGCTCCCAAGGTCAGCTGACATATTAACTCACCAATAAGTCATTCTCTGACCTATGTCCTTGAGGTACCAATCTAAATCCTCCCATAGGCACACAAAGATTAGATGGCCCTGATCGAAAGCCGACCTCCCGTGATAGCAAGTATGGTAGGTATGTTATACACATATAAGTCCATATACTAAGCATTCACACATCTTAGATATCTTATATTATTAATAGAGGTATATTTTTCATTCCTATACCGTCAATAGATGTTATACATTTACAAGTCCCCGGATAATATACATTATAGATCGCCAACACTTCTCACTTCGCAAATTTTGGTACTTACAATCTAACACATAGATGTCACCAAGCCTTTATAAAATTTCAAGTTTTGATCCTCAACATGATCCAATACTCACAAATATTCCCACTAATCAACAAGAGAAGAATAACACTCAATTAAATAAGCCCACGTAAAGTTCGAAACTAAAATCGACCGAAAAAGACCATTCTATAAACTCGTTAGAAGTCACTGAAATCTCATTCGAACGAGGTCGTTCGAACGAGTGTCGTCCGAACGAATGGCTTAGAACGAGCTATGGACTCGTTAAAAGAGGTACTGGAGTCTCGTTAGAAGCTCGTTCGAACGACCTGGGTTGGTCTTCTAACGAGATGGCAGGGAATGCCCATAATTTCCCCAACTTCATTTTTCTTATTTTTCTTGCTCTAAATCCATCCTAAGTTCATACCAATTAAGTTTTAACGTTTTTAAACTACTCTAAGTCACCCTAGGTCCCTTCTTAACATATTTTTGGGGTCTAATCTTACTAATCAACATGTAATAATCATAAATTCCCAAATCTTGCCCCAAACCCTATGAACATGAACCCATAATTTAATTGAATACAAAGGCTCCTTATAAATTCGTTTTCAAATCATCAAAAGTTATTTTTGGGTATACAATTCGTCCTTAACCATTCTACATGCAATCCCTATCCAAAATTATGAGTTTCACAACAATCCCATTGGGTTTTCATAAAAAATTTCAAGGCAAAAAGTTTCTACACTAAACATGGAGGAAATATTCATTGAAATTAATAACATCAAAACACTTGCCTTAGGTTTGTTCTTCATATTTGTTGTCGGTGATTATAGGTTGATTCTCTCCTCTTTCTTGTCACAAATCCTTCCAGAATGGTGGTGATGGTTGATGGTTTTGGTTTGGACCTCTTGTAACCTCTCTCCAACTTCTCTCAAAACCACCGTAGCCCACTCTCTTATCTTTTGCTGATAATGGCCTTAGTGGCATCTCTAATAATATATAATTAAACTCTAAAATTCGTGGGTTTTAATTCCTTAATTTTTAAAATTACCAAAATACTCTTCTGGGTTGTCGGTTTGGCCTAAAAATACCCCGGGACCCAAACAAAACTCCCGCCTAGTGTTTTCCAACTATTTTGACCACGTTGGCACACTCAGAATGACCATTCGATTGATAAAAATATAATTTACTTTTTATTCTAATTAATTGCATTCCTGACGCGACTGACACGCACTTCCCAACTTAATTTCCCAAATTGTCGTATTTCTGCCTCGCGACAATTTTAATATTTTCAATACTCATATATTACCATATATTCTCAGTAATATATTATTCTAACATCATAGTCAAATACCAATTTACATCTCGCTAGTATTTACCTCCGGATTAATTTTCAAATTAATTCTCATTTAATTCAATTAATCCATTAAATAAAATCAATAAAATTACGGGGTATTACAACAACATAGATTCGTAATTGTGAGATAACACTCAACATCGCATCATCTAGTATTTACCAAGATAAAATTAAGATACGACGGATGAACTTCCCCTAAAAGTAATAAGTTTAAGCCACAAAGAATATTATTATATAGAAACTATGCAGTCCCAAACTGTCCAAACGGGACAATTCGAGAGATCTCATTATAGGGGTAATGACTCTTGACCGGGTCTAAGGGCTATTGAATGCTTACGCATAACAACTAGAAGGCTAGTATCTATGCGCACTATAAGTAATTTAAAGTTTGTTTCATTTAATTATGTCTTATCACAATTGTAGAGATTTCATTTAATTATGTAATTTAAAGTATGTTACATTTAATTTAAAGTACACATAAGAACTAAAACTTATACCTAAACCACGAATTATTATTATGAATTTGGGAGATATATGATTAAACCATACAATTGTGCATAATTCATAATGAATATTTATTACTCTAATGCATGAATTCTAATCATAAAGAATGTCGGTATGAGACTCAAGCAAGAAAAATAATGTCGGTATAGTAATTGAGCCTGAGGTTAGCTAAACTAGGCTCATGTTAATGTTTGATAAAAAAATTAGATACCATACCATTAAATTTAGTTTTAATCATATATCTCTCTCTAAATATCACAACCAACTAATACCAACACTAATGAACCCTACCCCCTAATAACAACTAGTGGCCCACAAATCCATATTGACCCTTTCCATTTTTATAAAAGGATCATAACACATTATATACACAATCAACAAAGCCTTATGACTGCAAATATATTGGAAAATTTATGTTTTCAGACCATTTAGATTGAACATTAAGAAAATTTGGTAAATCAAACACGAAAACGCAAAATCACACACATGCACACACCCATTGCCCCACCACTTCCCTCTCCCCACCCCTCGCCCCACCCCCTGCCCCCTCCCAAACACACGCACACACGCACACACACACACACACACCAGTAGACACAAATGCATACACGCACACACATTCCCCCTTACCCACCTCCCCCCCACACCCACCTGCACACACACACACTAGCGCACACACACGAGACAAAAATAAGGGTTCTACACACACATATACACATATGCACACAAACATATACACACATATAATGGAAAGAGAGAGGGAGAGAAAAATGTACCTTAGAGAGAGAGAGAGCAGCCGTGCGAGAGGAAAAAAAATGAGGGAATTGGAAACGGTGGGAAAAAAGAGGGGGTAGGGTTTTTTACTGACAAAGTTGTCACGGACCTTTCAAGGTCTTTGACCGTGATAATTTTTTAAAGTTGCCACGATCAATGACCATGAAAAATCGTTGCCACGGACTCGTCACAGTCAATAACCGTGATAAAAACACGTGTTTTTTTGTCACAGTCAAAGACTATGACAAGGCTAACTGGCTCAAAGGTGACAATTTGGCCTTTTTGGTGTAGTGATACCCGATTCACTTTATTGTATTGGACTAACGAATACATAATCAATTCCTTTCTTTAACTAGATGCTAGATTTAATCTTTTTAACACTCTATTTTACATTTAAGGGCAATAGCAAGTGTAATTGTAACTGGAGCCTAAGCACAAAGTCTAGCTTTGTTATTTAATATTTTTATGTCACGTTTCATAGGGAGGATGTCCATTATGTGAAAATTACCAATAATACCAAAATTCCAAATGATATCCTACCACCCATCAACTTAATACCACTTATCTTCTTAAATGATTTATTATTAGAATTACACTAGTTACATAAGAGGGTTTAATCCTTTAAAATTCCATGTTATGAAGAAGATATGAATTTGGGTTTCTAATCACAATTCCAACTAACAGAGGAATTTACGTGCACGTACATCATTCTTATAACTTAGTAATAATTATCTAAGTTGGAATCCAAAGTTTAAGCATAAGATGAATTACTATGTAAATACTTTAGTTATCACAGTTTAGTAATAAAGGTGAAATTCTCAATTCAATCACACGAGAGAAAAATACTCCTATTTCAATCCATAAAATTCAAGTCAAAGATGAAATCATATTTACCATTTGTAAATGAATTAGGAACATTCTTGTTTCAAAGTTTGCTTCAATTAGTTTGAGTGAATTTAGTTATCCATAGAGAACATTTTATTTAGATTATGTAAGAATATAGTATACTCGATGTCCTCCATAGGATTGATTATCTGAATTTCTTGACCAAAACATGTTTGAGTCTTCATCCAAGAGGTCACTGAAAAGCTTCATTAACGAACAGGATTCACTTAATACCAAACCTCAAGCATACCAAGGTACAAGATTTAGTAGACAGAGTTTCACCTTGGTTCATCTGTTTTATAAAATGAAAACTCTTTTTAATTCACCTTGGCTTTGTAATTTTTTCAAATACACATGAAAATGTACTTTTCATATAAAAGATTCTATTTTGTCAAGAATTTCCTTTCCTTATGCATTTTAGGAATGTATGTTTATACGAGAAACAAAAAAACTTGGAGCTTTCCTCAGAACATATTTTGAAAAAAGTCTTCTAAAGGCAAACTAGACAAAATCTGGATACATTCGTAATTTTCTTCGCCTCAGCTTTGTCACAGTGATGGCTTCCCCTACTGCAGCAAAACTTATCATAGACATTATTTGTTCACATTTCAAAATATTAGAACAAAGGCTCGACTGGCTTGTCCATAGTTTTTCCACAATGATGATCTCCTCGATGCCGTGACATTTTCTCACTGGTCACTTATGTCCTCGTCCAAAAAGTATGAAAAGGTACGCGACCTGCCTCACTTCAAGTTTGCCATAATGATGCAATAGTTCGTTATCGTAATCTTGTGACGAAACAAGTTTGACTAGCGTCTGAAGTCACTTTTGCACAAGATCTTTGTTTTAGATCTTCTTGGTTAGTGTGTCAATTACAACTTTTTGGGTGACTTATACCCAGATGTGACTACTTGACATCTGAATAGCATGACACCTAGAATTTGGACCTTTAAACATTTTAAAAATCGAAAGGTTATAAGTTCATGTGTTGTCTTCTTTTTCAAACCAAGAGTGAGAAATTTAAAAATATTTTTGCTGATCAAAACATTTGATATATACAAGAGCACATTTTCACTCCTCTTCTTTGAATTCTTACAAGCCATTGTTTCTAATATAGTCATATTCACTCATAATGGTCGTACCTAGTGCACAAGCCTCCCTCTTCCCTGCAGGGTCTGGAAAAGGTAGATGTTGACTTATCTTACCCACATATTATTTTATAATATGAAGACACCGCACCCAAGTCTTGAACCCGAGACCAATCATAGCTTGGGTGAGGTAACTTGTCATCGCTCTAAGGTACGACCTCTATATTTACTCATCATACAATCAAATCAGAAATTTATTGGTGAGAAAATATTTTATATTCATTGTCTTGGAAATAAATATTTTTGAGATTTAAATCACCACACCCTTTGCAAACATCCCAACACACATATTTATAGGAGTCCCTCAAAAAATCCTAGGTATATAATTTTGGTTGCTTGAAGGTTCCATCCTGAAACAAATTTTTTTCTTCAAACTTTAAATGACAAAAGTTTCATCTACTTTGAAGAAGATTAAAAAATATTGGGTATGGACCAAAATCGGTCGCGATTGTCCAGCGTACTCAAGCTTTTGGCACTCTTTAAGGAGAATATGGTGGGAAAAAGTATCTATATAGTAGTAGTGTCATGAGGTTGTAAGTCTATTTCTTCTAGGTGTAAAACTATGTGACTTTGTCGTTCTTATCATCTGGAGATTTTTCCTGCTAGTGAGTCTTTCCCTCGTACATCTGGTCTTGTGCATATTTTACTTTTTTTGCATATTTTAGAATCATTTTCTTAATTAAGAAAATAAATCTTTAGAGATTCTAAAATTTAGTAATATACTTTGTCACATAAACTTTTGGATTGTTAAACCCTTTTGTAATAATAAATTAACAAACCTTTTATTTGAATTATGTGAATTGAATTTTATTTGGATTCTTACCATTTAGAAGCACATTCTGAACTTGTATCATAGCAGGTCTCCAAGTTTTCAATGTAAAAACCTAGCTATAGATCCTTTTTGTGCATAATGGATGGAAGTTCAAACCTTTGACCTCCTCCATTTGATGGTATCAATTATTCCATTAGAAAGCTTGTATGATAATATATTTAATATCTATGGATGATCACATTTAAAATAGTATGCTTGTGGGATGGACTTGTTCCAAAACCATTATTGATGATGTCCAAGTTGATAAGCTTAGATCTAGTTGGGATGATAACAATTTAAAGGAGAGTATGTGGAAGATGAAGGGACTTAACACTATTTTTGATTGCATATCATTGACTGAGTTTAAACATATATGCACATGTACAACGTATAAAAAGCGTGGGATGTTTTACAAATTACCCAATGTGATATCCCGCCTCATTAAATTAATTAGGTTATGCATAGATTTTATAGGAGGAGGAACTAATTATAATTACAAGGATTTATGGGTAAAAAATTAAATTATATAGAAAATTTTTGGATTATTAATTGTAGAATTATTGGCTATTGGTTAATTAAAATATGCATTTCTTAAGAATCATAAAGTGTTGTGGGAAAATGTGTAAATTTAGGAAGATTGGATATTAAAAGGAAATTCGGTCGTTCGAAAGGATCGTTCGAACGAGGAGGGTTGTCATTCGAACGACTGCCACTGTCGTTCGAATGACGTCTGACGAAAGTCAGTCCTACCGTCTTCGCTGTTTAATTTTTGATAGTGGATTTCATTCTCTTGCTAACCCTTAGGGATGGACAATTAGGATTAATCAAGTGGATCATCTTTCTTTTTTTAAAGGAATTGTTTAGTAGGTATTATAAGAATTGTTTTGTATATAAGAGAGAGACTAATTGTGGATCACCACAATCTTGAATTTTATGTGTTGTCGACTGGAGGATGAATTAATACCTGATATGAGAGGATTTTGTGAGGATAAGGTTTCCCTTATTTGGTAAACATTTCATTATTGGATTATAAGAGATAGGCATTGGGTGGAGAAAATTGACAAAAATAACTTACTCCCTCTCCCAAGAGATCACTACTTGCCCTCCTTTCTTTAATATGTCTTCCACCATTTCTTTAAGTGTAGTGACTACACACACCATAAACCCCCTATTTCGTCATTTTTAAGATATAAATACCACTACAAAAGTTATTGTTGAGGGTTTTAAAAAAGATACAAAATGTATATGGAGATGTCTGTGAGGTTCTTTTTGAAGAAGATAAATACGAATGTCCATGGAGTTTGTATAGTGTAACTTGAAGGTGAAGAAGGAAGTTTTGGATCACTCTTGGAGTAGAATTGGGGTTAAACTTTAAAAGGGAATTTACAGACCCTTTTAAAGTTCAAACTTTAAAATGTATATAGAGATTGTATGTAATATGCTCATGAAATATCTAGAGTATTTTCTGTCTATCCTTTGACTTTGATTCCCATCGAACGCACATTTCTTCATTTACATTTGTTCATTTACATGACTCTATTCAACTTGATCCTACTCTAATTTCTTAAACTATTGTTATCCATAATCTTTTCATATTATATACTTTCCCTATGACGAATTTAGGCATTATTGATTTTAGAGAGATAAAAAAGAAGTGGTATTATAGTGAGAGATAGTATTAACAGATAACTTTAATGAATTCATTATCTAGTTCAAGGTAATTGGTTAAATTTTCCCTTCACTTGGTGAAGTAGTATATTTTTATATTAAGCTAAATTGTTTATAGAAAAATTATATTGATTGGTATACTTATGTTTTGATTTATATTTGTTTCCTATTAAAACTAATACATGTAATTATATATGTATATATATAACTAAATTATATGAGTAGAAAAGGATTTCATCAACTTATCCAATAACCTATCATATATTATATCCTTAGAAGCATCTTTACTTTAAGAAACTAACTCGATATTGATACATTCGACATTTATAAACTAACTCGCTAGTAAAATACCATGTGAGGAGAGATTTATTTTCTTGAAAAAGTTCATCTGCCTAGTTTGTTTCTTAAACCAAACTAGTTATATTTGCCTAGTTTACATTTCAATTGGAAAAATATAATTTACCATTGACATCGTTCGTGAAAATTGAACACTTTCTAAACCATTTTGTTTACATAGAACCATTTGAGGTAAGTGAGTTATATGATCGTTTGGATAAAACCATGGAGTGCTTTAGTCTTATATATATTAAGGATGGGACAATGAGATTTGATGGATTATCAAGAACTAGGTAAAGAAACCATCCACTATAGTACCATTTCCCTTATATAAATAGTTTGGTTTAACCATCTACAAGGTTGACAATAACTGATATCATCAATTGAGAATGGGAAATATGATAGTTAGAAGTTAAATTTTTATACTAGGTATGGTCGTTATGCATTCCTAGCGATGTCATTTGGACTAATTATTTCAGCAACCTCTATCCTGTATGTGGTGAATATAAATTTTAAGAATTATTTAGACTAGTGTGTTCAAGAAAATAAGAACTATATAAAAAAATTCCTAGGTAAGAGAAGTTATATATATGTTAAAGATTGTGAACTATGAGATTTTTATGTTGAGAGTAAATCTTAGGAACGTAAGAATTAGTTAATAGTTGCCTTACTTTTAATTATTCCTTTGGGAGAAGGAGGATTGGTGATATATATTAATACATATACAATTTTTTTATGAGGTGGGTTAATTTAGGAGAGAATATAGTACTTATCTTTAAGAAAGTTAAAATCATAAGAGCATAATTACCACACCAATAACTTAGAATTAATTATGGTTAGTTATGCTTAGTTTTGGTCACAAAATTTGGAGATATTATTATTTTGGGAATACTTTCAATTTTTAAATGGATCATAATAGTGTAAAGTACATATTCTAAAAAAATTGACGTTAAAACAATGGATATTGTCAAATTTGATAAAGGATTATGACTGGAATATTCATTATCATTCGTAGAAAGATAATGTATTAGTTTTCCCCGTAAGAAAGAATTTTAGGAAAATATTAGTATGGTTACCAATCAGGAATCATTATAAAAGGATGAAAGAAGTATGGAAGTATATGTTGGTATTTATGGTGAATAATGATTGACAATAAATATAACATGTAAAGGATTAAGATTTTATAAGTATATGACCCACTTTTGTTAGAAAGTTTAAGTAACTGAAAGAACACAAATAAATTTCTATTCTAAGATGGCATGTTGAGATTAAGAAATAGGACGTGTGTTCCAATTAGTATCCAACCTCATTGTAAAATATTATAAGATGATCTTTTTACAATATTTTATCTTTCATCCCGAATATACAAATATGTGCAAGGATGTTCAAGATGTGTTTTGGTGAAACTATAGAAAGAGAGAGATAGCATAGTTTATATTTACTAGTTGTAAACCCGCGCGATGCGCGGGTTAACCATTTTATAGTCAATATGCACCTTATGTGTGTATACTTTTTGTCTTTGATATTTTTTCATATTTAGTAATGAATAATGAGAAAGAATAACTTGTAGCATTATTAAATATTATAATTTCTACATTTTTTTTCCTAAAATAAAACATCACATTTTTTTCTCAGTAAGTTAAATTGTATAAATAAAATGAATGGACTTTGTAAATTTAAGGTCTATTATAATATGGATTCTGAAAATAGGACAACAAACATTTCATTTATAATTTTAGTCTCTATTTTTTAATCTCATACACATTAAGGCCGTTAGCGGGGACCAACATCCATAAAGTGTCAAAATCACAACATGCCATGTCAGCTGCTGATAATTTGAAAATAAGGACTAAAAATATAAGCCAAATGTTTGTTGTTGTATATCCTTAATTAATATTATTTTAGACCCTAAAAATATATAAACTATAAAAAAAATGGTTACATAACCAAAGAAAGTATACCCTCATGAGGTGTAGGCAAAATCATAACCATGAACTGTGCAAAAAACATTGTAGCACACATAACATCCCCTGGGTGTGAACCCCTGATAAAAATAACGAACCCCAAAAAAGGAAACAAACAAACCCAAAAGGCCAATACATGAATTATTACAACTAAAACCCATGAGCACCAACCGAACACGATTGCGTCAATCCATACTCATCAGCATGCCACCGCGATCGACAACCATATTTTATCTTAAAACTGTTATAATTTTTTTTTTTTTATAAATAAAATTTTTGTATTATTTTTAAATGTTTTTATTATATAAAAGCTATTTTTTATAAATAAAAACTTCAAAATAACTATACGTATTTTATATAAAAAAATTATACATATTTTTATTTATTTATAGTTAAAAAAATTATGTCTTTTATAGAGATTTTTTTTAAAAAAAAATCTATAAATAAAAAGTTAAAAATATTTTATAACCCAAAACTTTTTTTGATATTAAAGATAGTTTTAAAATTTTTAAATATTTTTTAACTTAAAAATTATTTTTTATAAATAAAAACTCACTGAGGTGTCACCTTACCTCTCATAGTGGTGCTATTACACACCTATTTTTTTTATGAAACATAATATATTAAGAAAGGGACTAATGCCACATGTTGACAACGAAGACACGCATCGATCTCTCTGATCAAGTAAACCACAAACTACTATGCGTATATCACCACTCCCTAAACTAAGACAAACATCAACCACATCTACTAAGAACCAGAAAAACCATTTGTCTCCAAAAACAGTCAACACAGAGAAAACACATCCAACTCAGATGATTAAGCTCAAAAAAAGAAACCATTCAACCACCATACATCCAAAACCAACTCCAACGAAAGCTTAAACCATTAGTGAAGCTCAACCATGAAAAACACCAAAAAGGATGATAAAAAACATTTCTTCCATCAGTACTCTAAGAAACACTCTCAACCAGATTTGGACAGAAGGAAAATATACATAGGCAAAAGCACTCTCAATTGTCTTAGAGTTGGTTTCACTAGCAAAATTTACGAGTGGGATGAGTATGAACCCTTGTAATCGACAACCCCTCCATAGTCGACTCATCCAGCGTCGCAGCCTCCAACACCTCGTAGTCGGAGCATTACATAAATCAAATGCAAACCCGATCACCAGTACAAACTCCTTCAGTGGAAAAACACTACAGGAGTACTACACATATCATGCTTTTAAGAATTGGAATAGAAAATAGGGACCATAGTTGCAAAATTGTTATATTTTTTGTTTCGAAGAATTACCTCCATGATCAGAGGTAGCCTTTTGATATTTTCGGCATCAATTTATATGATTGGATCTTTTTGTTTGTTGCCTTTGTATTTTTCTGTTTAGTAAAGCCCATCTTTATCGATGAAGATGAGAGAGACTGTAGAGAAGGAGACAGAGAAGGTGGTTGATGATGCGATTGTTGCAAAGAGAGGAGTGATGGCAGTGGTTGCGATTTCATTTGGGTTAAGGAAAAAAATCTGGTGAGAGAAATACATATATAGAACAAATCTCCTTCAATGTGGGTATTAAAGAGGAGATGGTAATTCGGTGCTTAAAGCCTCGTATCATTTAGTTGACGTTAAATATGGAAGAGATGAATCCCGAAGAGACAGAGGTGGTGAGAGAAATTCATTAGGTGGCATTTGAGATTGGAGAGAGGAAACCGAAGAGACAGGAGAATGGGTTTATAGCGAGTATCCTACGTGGAAAACCTGTGGGTTGAGCTGCCTTAACTCTCTGTATTGCGTTTTATAAGTTATAATACATTTGTTTGATTTATTAACAATTGAAAGCTTACTACTAGAAACTACTAGGATGATTATAAACATAAACCTAGAACATAGTGAAATAGAAGAATATTATCATATTTTTTGGTAAGTTTACACAAGTGTTCATATTAAAGATTCCATTTATGTTATATCATATTTGTTAATTCATTTATATCATTTCCATCCCGTAAAGATTTCTAATCCTTTAGATAATCGAGAGAAATAGTAGATTTATAGGATTTTTTTACTTCACCAAACTTCAAGATCAATTAATTATAACTATGACGATGTTTGTCTAGATTCTTAGAAAAGTTTTGCTATAACCCACTGTTGACACCAAAATTAGTATGCTGATGTGGACGAATAATAAGAAGACACGTGTCAATCTACGTGGCAAAATAGCAACGAGGAAGATTGTTTCCCCGACCAACATATTCACTCCGAGGAACACCAACCCTCCGAGGAACTCTTATCCTCCGAAGAACTCCAATGCTCCGAGGAGCTTTTGGACGACGAGCAACTAAGGCGGTTCGAGCTGCACCTCGACCATAGCATTAATTGCCAGATAATCAACAGTTCAACTATTCATTGAATGCTTATCATCTTGACGCGCACGTTTGAAGAACATTAAATGAATTACCCTTTCATATGTGTATCATTTAATGTAACACCCTTTCATGTGCAGCCTAAGGGCTATAAATACCTTGTATCACCCTCATTCAAGGGGACCGAAACTTTCTTGATAGCACTTGTAATCGAGAATTTCCAAACACTCAGCGATAACATAACAGTGGACGTAAGCCATTCATATAAGGCTGAACCACTTTAAAATCTTTGTCTCATTTTATTTATCTGTGATTGAATAATTAGAGCTATCTAATTTTTTACATCAACAGATTGGCGTCGTCTGTGGGAATCGATTGTTATTATCGTTTTTCACCAAAAATCATTCATCATCAATGGCGGATAATCCAGAATCTAGCAATCGAAACGCTGGAAATCCTCCAAATCCCTCTGCACCTCCAGATCTGGCCGAAATTATGACGAATCTGGCTCAAGGACAAACCGCCATGCTAGACACAATGAGGCAACTTATACAAACCCTTCATGGAGATGCACCTGCACGTTCAGGATAGCGAAGTGGTCAGAGGAAAACTTATTTACTTTCTTCACGATCCAGACGTACTGAGTCATATCGTAATGAGGAATCTGATGATTTCTCTTATCAACCTGGGCGAACTTCATCAATAAGGGCTACATATACTGATCAACGTATCACTCTCTCTCCAGAAAGACCCAGTGCCTTAGAAAGACTGAGTAGGGTGTCTCCTTTCATTCGATTAGGCCCTAGGAGGAATAGGAGTCCACCTAAGACCATGTCGAGGAGTTTTCGACAACCATCTGATCTCAGAAAAGGATAAACACAATCACGACCAGTTGCTCGTCAAGATAAATCTCAAGAGGCTACTTCAGAACGATCCATTGCTCGAACCAATAGGCCCGAGGAAGGAAATGAAGCGTGGAAAGGGTCCCTTCAGCGATTGGAGGATAGATTGGGAGAAATGGCTAGGGCGAAGAATCCCCTACAACGAACTTTTGTTCAAGGGACACCTTTTGTCCATGCCATTGTGAATTTTCCTACACCGTCGAAGTTTAAAGCACCAGTAGTGACCCCTAAATATGATGGAAAGATAGATCCTGTCCTTCATATAGAGCAATATCAAGCTGCCGTCGATATCTATGCTGTCCCCGACGAGATGAGATGCAGAGCGTTCTCAGTAACTCTTACTGGAGCTGCCCAGATATGGTACAACAATATTCCTCGGGGAAAGATTTCAACTTTCTTTCAGTTGGCTGAGTTGTTCATCAGCAATTTCTGTTTTGGAGCAAAGCTAGTAAAATGAGTAGCACACTTGCTAAGTGTTAGATAAAAATCTGGTGAGAGTACTAGAGATTACATAACCCGTTTCAATAACGAGAAGATGGAAGTTATAGATTACGAGGAGAAGACAGCAATCACCGCCTTGATGAGTGGGTTGTTGCCTAATAAGTTTTATTACACCTTGGCGAAAGATCCACCTAAAACTATGTCAGAGTTGATGGCAAAAGCGGCCAAAATCATGAATGCCGAGGAAGCTATGGCTGCAAAGAAGAGTATAGATAAAGACACCAAGGTGGACGTCGACAATTCTAAAAATAAAGAACATAAGGGAAATGGTGGCGACAAGCGTTCCAGAAATAATAAGTCACCATGGGAATTCCTAAAGAAATTCGATAATTACACTCCCTTGAAAATGGGTATTAATCATGTCTTGGAAGAAATCAAGAATAGCGAGGAAGTAAAGTGGCCAAAGAAACTGAGGTCAGATCCTGATGCGAGGAACAGGGACAAATATTGCGAGTTCCACAAAGATCATGGCCATAAGACTAAAAATTGCACAGCTCTTCAGAACGAGATTGAAACACTCATCCGAAGAGGAAAGCTAGCAAAATATGTTGATCGGGGAGGTGAAAGAAAAAATAACGACCGAGCTAGAGAGAGGTCTAGATCTCCTCGTCGAGCAGAGGAGAAAAAGAAGAGAAACCATGAAGATGATCCAGATGATGACCCCGACCTTCCCAAGAAACCAAGGCATCCAGAACGAGAGGTATTTTCTATACGTTTTGGGTCATTTGATTGTAATGTCATTACAGGAGGAGATGCAGGAGGAGGAGACCTTACTACAGAAATAAAGGCTTACCTCGAAGAGGCCCAAGCTTGCTCATACATTCAGCGAATAAATTTGGCGGAGGAAGATCGCTCAAGGAAAGTAAACAAAGATAAGATCGTCATTGGCTTTTCGAAAAACGACCTGGCAGGTGTTCTTTATCCTCACGACGATCCTTTGGTGATCAAAATGAGGATGAAAGAGGTAGTGATTTCAAGGGTTCTGGTAGATAATGGTAGTTCGGCAGACATCATGTACTACTCTTGCTTTGATATCTTAAATTTGAAATTATCTCAATTGGAACCTTATCACAGACCCCTTCTGGGTTTTGCTGGCGAGAAAGTTTTTCCACTTGGAACAATCAAGTTGGATATATTCATTGGAACTTGGCCTGCTTGTCGAACAGAGAGAATACGCTTCTTTGTGATGGATAAGAATGTGCAGTCAGCCTACAACATCATCATGGGAAGAGTTGGTTTAAAGAAGTTCGAAGCAGTTCCATCTACAGTACATCAGTGCTTAAAATTCTCAACAAATTTCGGAGTTGGAGTTGTGAAAGGTGACCAAAAAGTAGCTCGGGAATGCTATTATTCATCTTCCGAACAAGAAGAGTTTGAAGAATCAAAGAAAAAGACTACTACTTACCAAGTAGAGCAAGGTACAGAAATTGAAACGCTTGATCCCAGAGATGAATCCCAACTTGTAAAAGGACAGGTGGTGGAATCTACAGAAAATGTTATTCTGGACGACGAGCACCCTGAATGAGTAACCCAAATAGGTTCATCGTTGGATGCTTCAATAAAATAGGAATTGATAACTTTCTTGAGAAACAGAAAGAAAACTTTTGCGTGGAGCTCAATGTGAATAAGGAGATCAAGCCTGTAAAGCAGAGAAGAAGGGTATTTAGCCCCGAGAAGAATCAAGCTATTCAAGAGGAGGTCGACAAGCTCCAGAAAGCCCAATTCATTGAAGATGTGAAGTATCCAGACTGGTTGGAAAATGTGGTGATGGTAAAGAAGAAAAATAATAAATGGAGAATGTGTGTTGATTTCACTGATCTCAACAAGGCTTGCCCAAAGGATAACTTCCCATTGCCCAGAATTGACCGACTAGTGGATGCTACCTCGGGGCACGAGCTACTCAGTTTCATGGATGCTTACTCTGGCTACAACTAGATCAAAATGAAACCTGAAGATAGGGAAAGTACTTCTTTTATCACCCCTAGGGGAACTTATTGTTATAATGTTATGCCTTTTGGTTTGAAAAATGCAGGAGCGACATACCAGCGGCTGATGAACAAGTTTTTTACCGAACAAATCAGTTGTAATATGGAAGTCTATGTCGACGACATGCTGACAAAAAGCAAGAAAGCTGTTGATCATCTAGTTGATTTAAGCCAGACTTTTGATCAACTGGATAAATATCAAATGAAGCTCAATCCGACGAAGTGCACATTTGGAGTATGAGAAGGAATGTTCCTCGGATACATCATCAACCAACGAGGCATTGAGGCGAATCCAGAAAAGATCAAAGCTCTTTTAGGGCTGCGATCTCCAACAACGAAGAAAGAAGTACAGAGTCTTACAGGACGAGTTGCAGCGCTCAACAAATTTGTATCCCGAGCAACTGATAGATGCTTACCATTCTTCAAAACACTTCAAAAAACTTTCGAGTGGAATGAAGAATGTGAAAAAGCCTTTTAAGATTTGAAGAAATACTTGGGAGCACCTGCACTGTTGTCCAGGCCAGTAATGGGAGAAAAGTTGTACTTATACCTGGTAGTATCGGAGAATGCGATCAGCTCAGCATTGATCAGATTGGAGAATGGAATCCAAAAGCCAATTTATTACACAAGTAAGGCTTTCCGAGGTGCAGAGATCAGGTACCCAAAGCTAGAAAAATTGGCATTGGCGTTAATTGAAGCAAGTAGAAGAATGAGGCCATATTTCCAGGCCCATACCATCATCGTGTATACCGACATGCCACTAAGACAAGCCCTTCATAAGCCAGAGAAATCGGGGAGACTGATGTACTGGGCAATAGAGCTTGGTGAATATGATATTGTGTATGAACCCAAATCGTCATTAAAAGGGCAAGCTGTTGCAGATTTTATAGCAGAGTTTACGTACCCTGATACTCCCGAGGAATAAAAGATACTCGCGGACCAGCCTGTGGATGTTACAGGACCAACAGACATAAGTCCAGACCAACTCCGGTTGGTAAAAGGACTTGTGGATGTAGAAAGATCATCGAATTCAAACCTAGACCAACTCCGGTTGGTAAAAGGGCGAGAAGAGATGGTCGACGAAGAGCAAAAAATATCAGAGGAAGTTGAAAGGAAACAACACATATTTCACCGAGGAACTTTGTTAGATAAGAAATTTGAAGACGAGATACCTATGTGGAGATTATATGTGGATGGGTCATCTTGCACAACAGGTTGTGGAGCAGGAATTGTTTTGAAAACCCCAGACGATATTGACATGGAATATGCTCTGCGATTCCAATTCAAAGCCTCCAATAATGAGGCTGAGTATGAGGCCATGATAGCAGGTCTTAATTTAGCAAAGATTATGGAAGCACAACAACTAATGGTATTCAATGATTCTCAGTTAATTGTGAATCAGATGTTGGGAATATATGCAGTTAAAGGAGAGTTAATGTCCAAGTATCATACCAAGGTGATGGAGTTGCTGGCAGAATTTGATGCCATTCAGTTGATCAGAATACCAAGAATAGAAAATGCACAAGCAGACGCATTGACCCGACTAGCATCAGCTACTCCTACCGAGCTGCGAAGAACGATACCAATTGAAATATTAGAAAGTCGGAGCATAGATGAAGACCTGACGATGAATATTATTACCCTTGATTTAGGGCCATCTTGGATGGATCCCATCAGGGCATATATTGAGGATGGAGAATTACCAGATGACAAACTCGCTGCCAAGAAATTGAAGTATAAAGCTGCTCGGTATGTACTAACTAATGGTGTTTTATATAGACGAGGAATTATGGCAGGACTACAAAGATGTGTACATCCTTCCGAGGTGAAAGAGTTAATTGAAGAGATACATGAAGGGTCCTGTGGAGCTCATGTAGCAGGTCGGACACTTTTGCAAAGAGTGATGATGCAAGGGTACTATTGGCCGACGATGAGGGCTGATTGTATAGCCTATGCCAAGAAATGTGATAAGTGTCAACGCATTTCCTCCATCCGACGAACTCCACAAGCATTGTTGACACCCATAACTTCCCCTTAGCCATTCGCCATGTGGGGAATTGATTTGGTTGGACCATTGCCAACGACCCGAGGAAGATTCAAGTACCTCGTTGTTGCAGTGGATTATTTTACCAAGTGGGTAGAAGCTGAGCCGCTTATTGATATGACATACGAGAAAGTATACCAATTTATCTGGAAGAATATCATCTGACGATATGGTCTCCCTCATGCCTTCATCACAGACCATGGAACACAATTCGACAACGAGGAGTTTGCTGCCTATTGTCAACAATCAAACATCCTGAAGACCCATTCAGCACCAGGTCATCCTCAGAGCAATGGGAAGACTGAGGTGACGAACAGAACACTACTAAATGGTTTGAAGAAGAGGCTAAGTGAAGCTAAAGCTAATTGGATTAACGAGCTACAGTCAGTCTTGTGGGCTTACCGAACAACTCCCCGAGCAGCAATGGGAGAATCCCCATATATGCTAGCATTTGGAAGTGAGGCAGTAATACCTACCGAGTTGGGTCTTCCAACACACAGAGTGATGAATTTCAATTCCCCAGTCAGCGACTTAATGAGAAGACTGGATTTGGATATGCTCGAGGAGGTTAGAGAAGAGGCAGCCATTAGGAATGCTGCTTACCAACAACGCACAACTCTGTTCTACAACAAGAGGGTAAAGAAATGCGACTTAAAAGAAGGGGATTATGTGCTAAAGAAGGTCATTCAGAAGCACAATAAGTTGGAAGCAAATTGGCATGGACCTTACCGAGTTACAGAAGTTGTTCGACCAGGAACTTACAGAATAGCAACTCTAGAAGGAGAAGAATTTAAGAATGCATGGAATGCTGAACACCTACGCAAGTATTATCAGTAATGTAAAATGTAAAGCAGTTCTTTCATTATGAATAAAACGATGATGTTTCACCATCTTCTTCCTTTTATTACAAGTTTTTCGGGGAATACTAGTGTGATACACTACACTGATAGTTCGAGCGTGACCAACTTCGGTTGGTAAAATAGCGAGAATAAATTATACTCCTTTGGTTAGGAGGCGTACACTTGCGTGATCAATTTCGATTGGTAAAAGAGCTTGTGGACAAGATAGTTCGAAAGAACCTGATAGTTCGAGCGTGATCAACTTCGGTTGGTAAAATAGCGAGAACAAATTATACTCCTTTGGTTAGGAGGCGTACACTTGCGTGATCAACTTCGGTTGGTAAAAGAGCTTGTGAACAAGATAGTTCGAAAGAACCTGATAGTTCGAGCGTGATCAACTTCGGTTGGTAAAATAACTTGTAGACAAGATAGTTCGAAAGAACCTAACAGTTTGGACCCACGACCAACTTCGGTTGGTAATAGGGCGAGAACAAAATATACTCCTTTGGTTAGGAGGCAATAGTTCAAACCCACGACCAACTTTGGTTGGTAAAAGGGCAAGAACAACATTCTTAAAACGCCATTCTAGGTTGATTAAGAAACGAATATGCTCTCAAATTCCAATTTATGTTGGTCGGGAGGCAAGATCATTGCAGAAAAATACAATAAGTTCTTTGAAGAACAAAATATTCCAAAATGAACCAAATATAATTGGCCGGGGATAAAAACCCACTAATTGTAGTTGGTCGACGAGGATAATTTATTGACCTTGGTTGGTCGAACACATTTTAAAGACAAAAAGTTACCAAGTATGGTTGGTCGGAGATAAAAACCCACTAATCATAATTGGTCGACAAGCATAATTTAACAACCTTGGTTGTTTAGAAAAAAATTAAAGCAGTTATTTTACTCATTACTTTATTATTAAGTGATCGAGCAACATTTCTGATACTTTATTTTGGTCGATGAACCATACAATATTGTTATGCAAGCACAAATATAAAGTGTTTATAAGGCACAAGATAATAGCAATACAGATTTGCAAACAAAAAATGAAAGTCTTTCATTAAAATTCAAAATAAATTACAAGTTACATATGTGTGCTAACTATTACATTGAAAATCCTATTCTATTGGTTTTTTCCCTTCAGCCTTCGATACAGGTTCCTCGCCAGCAGGAGGATCATTTAATGTCTGAGGAGAATTGATAAAATTCAAGTCCTTCAACATTCTGACATTCATTACTGAAGGAGTATCCAAGAGATGCTCGGGACGAGATACTTCAATTTGAGAATGAAGGTTATAGTCACCAAGATATTTTGAAATTAAGCTCCGAGGAATGGCACGAGCTGGGATCCATTCCATGTCCAATTTATAGGGTGGTACAGGCAAGTCTAGTAGCCCCGGACTATGATAATCCCACAGGTAGTGCCCCTGTTTGAGCTTCAGCACACCCAGGGCGTTCAACCATCCCTGTTTATAACCTTCATTATTGGAATTTTCAATGCGAGCATCCAAGTGATAAAGGGCCTCATTATAGCCTGCATTCCAGAATTCGCGAGGTTGTTTATGGAATTAGAAAGTTAATCTTTCTAACTGCTTATGAAGGTTCCTGGCAAAAACATCCTTATTATTCAAAGCAGACTTCGTCGCAGCAAAGTCAGGATTTTCTTGGACATTTCAGACAAAACTCGATCTTTTGCGTTCAACTGGTACGCTTGAGTTTCCAATGTTGATAGAGTACGAGCTTCTTCAATACTACAAGGAGTTCTTGATCGACCCCGAGCAGCTGGAGTGCTTCGTTCCTCGTTAACATCCTGAGCAGCTCTTCCTCGCCCACGAGAACCTCTTCCTCATCCCCGAGCAGTAGCAGAAATACCAGACCTTCTTAAAGTATCCAATTCTTGCCTTAATTTGGCATTCTCAACCTCTAAGAATGAGAACCCTCCGTCGGAGACTGGTACCAAGGCAGTGGAAGATGAAGCTGCAGACTTATACTGTGCTAACTCTTTTTGCAAATTATTGTTCTCTTGTTCCAGCAGCTCAGCGATCTGTCTGCAAGCCTCAACTTCACCTTTTAGGGTCCTCTCCTTGACATCGTACCCAACAATGATCTTTTTGTGGCCTGTCTCGGAAGAAAGATGTTGATACCTATCCTCATACCCCTCATGCATCAGGGCATTCGATTCATTGTGCTGATTCTGAAGATCTTCTAAAGTACAATGAAGCTCCTCGATCAAGTCATAGTAGGCCACGTTGTTGGCCACAGCTCGGTCAAGTAAATCCTTCAGGTACTGATAAGCCTCAATTGCTTATTCTGAAGCATCATGGCCAAGGATGTCAGCAATTTCTGATACGCTCAAATCTGTGTGACCAGCCTTATAATATTCACGGCATTGCTGCATCAGCTTTGTATCATGGGCAGATATCAGTTCCATTCTAGCCATAAACTAATAAAGAGGAGAAGGCAAGAGTTAATAAATAAAAACAGACAGAGCATCAACAATGTAGAAGAACAAAAAGATGTGATTTTATTACATCATCAACAAGATTACATCATTTGGAATACAGAGGATAAGTAAAAGAAAAACAGAAAGAGAGTACCGAACAACTTCACACCTTTTCCTTGTCTCCCAAGACTTTCTCGGGAGGCTGGGATGAGGATCTTGGTTGCTCGGTAGGAACATTCATCTGATTAGTAGAAGCTGGGACTTGTTGTGGAGGAGCAGGCAAGGATGAAATCTCCTCGGTGGCCGTCTGGTTGGGTTGTGGAACAAGGACTTGATCACCCACAGTCATTGAGGATTCCTCAGATGCAGCTTCGTCTTCATCCTCGTCTTGAATAACTGGAGGAGGACCAGGGAGATGTTGTTGAAATAGCTCAGAGTCCTCGCTCACCTTCAGTTCTTGTAAGGCAGCAACCCAACCATCATGGAAGTATTTCAAACTTCCATACTTCACCTGGGTCATCATCGCTGCTACCCCCCTGTCCCATCCTTTGTCCCAACCAGTTCGGAAGGACTTCTTCACAGCTGTTTTTCTCTTCATTTTTTTCGAGGAGAGCTTCTCGGACATAAGATTCTCGGTGGCCTTCAATTTGGTCTCCACCTCCTCCTTCTGACGATTTACTTCTCGCAGGAGGGTCAGCTCTTCTTCAGCTGATTTCAATTTATTCTCAAGTTCCCCAAAGCCTGAAAGTTTCTCGGCATAGTCTTTATTCTCTCTCTCCAAGTCCTTTACCTTATTACCCAATTGTACCTTCTCTGCATCAGACGCAACCAACTTCTTCTCCCATTCAATTTTATCCTCGTCATACTTCTGACGGGATTGACTCACAGATTTGATAGCTTTATCCAGTGCTCCTTCCACAGTGGACGAGGAGCAAGAAGCTTTGATCGCTTCATCCTTTTTAAGGATTATATTGAAACAGCTCGTCAACTGTAATCAGAAAAGGGAAACGACATCAGAAACAAATATGGGAAATAACAAAGGAAAATATGAAAAACTCAGAGTAGAGATACTTACTGAAGCAAGATGACGAGCAGCCAAAGAAGTAACCATATCCCGAGTAAGGTCTTCTTCAATACCTTGCACCTCGGGAATGGGCGAAAACTTTGCCAAGCTCATCGTAGAGCTCGGAGGAACAATGATTGGAACACCATCTCCACCAGTTGGGAGCTGGGGAATGGCTCCAGAAATACTGATCGAGGAGGATTTCCTCAATCTCCTCGGTGCCTTTTCAACAACCTCAACCAAAGAAGAACTTTTGGTTGGTGAGATAGTGATTACTTCAACAGGTGCATCCTTCTGTACAGGAGCCACTGGGGGCTTCTAGACAGCCTTCTGAGAAGCAACAGGAGGGGTGGCATCTTTATTCTTTGTCCCTTTTTGGACATCAACTTTATTTTTCTTCCCATCTCCAGCAGAGGAAGTCTCCTCGAAGAGAGCGGGAACTCTTCTCTTGCCCATTTTTTGGCTCAAAGGAATATGAGATTCTGGATCAGAGTCTTCAGGAATTTTCACTGGATCACTGATGCTGACCACAGGACGAGCAGTAAAGGACGACGTATAGCTCCTATACTGCAACAAGTATGAAGCAGACCTGATGTGCTCGTCTGCAACTTTCTGATGCAAACTCCAGATATGTTTCAATTGCCTTATATTAACTTCTGATTCTTTGGGAGTTTTTCTCTTGCTGTCAACTGCAAACAAAAATAAATTGAAATGTCAATCATGCATTTATTCAAACATGATGAAATCATAATTTCAAAAATAAAATAAAATGAAAATAACTTATCCCATTGCCATATGGGGGGCATTTGGGACCTTCATACACGTCGTCTCCGACTGAAGGAGCATGTTGCCAATTTTTGAAAACTAATCCATGTTCAAAATAATCCCTTTTAGCATCAGGGAGGTTGACTACTAAAGCCCTATTCAAAAATCTAGTTTTTAAATAATAAACATTATCTAAAATAGCCCATATATAGCAATACATAATCTCAGGAATTCCTATACGAGTTCCATGAGTTTGATTTAACTTATGCACCCCATTAACTATTATCCATGTATTGGGGGCTACTTTTGCAGGAACAACATTGAAATGTTGACAGATTTCTAAGCATAAAGGGTTAGGTGGAAAAGAAAATCCACACTCAGCAATAAAGAGGCTGGGGAACCAATGTCCCTCAGCCAAACGAAAATAGTCAAAGGGCTCAGCAAGATTCTCCAAAGTTACCCAAGACGGAATGGAATAATCAGAATGGAATTTTTTAATAGATTCAATAATATAAACCATGGTGAATAAAAGGAGAAAGAATAAGATCTTACAGGAATAATGGAGATCTGTTGACAACGAACGAAAATAAGGATGAACGTACAAGAGAAAGGAAAGCTATGGAGAATTCGAAAGCAAGAAAATTGGAAAAGGTAGAGGACGATATGATTGCTTGGGAAGTTTAAATACCTTGCCTTGGGAAACGGCGAAAGAAATGATTACAAAAAAGAAATATTACGCTACCGGCAGCTAAAAGGACAAAAAGGGCACGGAGATCGAAGCACCTATAAAAATGCAAAAAGGCGGATTCTGCGAATTTGGAAGGAAATTTAAATACGAAGAAAAGGCTCTTAAAACCCAGGAAGGTCATTTAATATCGCCATATACCGAGAAAGAATGTTCCATACTCCTCAAAGTTTGAAATATGAAACATTGGGGGCTTCTGTTGACACCAAAATTAGTATGCTGATGTGGACGAATAATAAGAAGACACGTGTCAATCTACGTGGCACAATAGCAACGAGGAAGATTGTTTCCCCGACCAACATATTCACTCCGAGGAACACCAACCCTCCGAGGAACTCTTATCCTCCGAAGAACTCCAATGCTCCGAGGAACTTTTGGATGACGAGCAACTAAGGCGGTTCGAGTTGCACCTCGACCATAGCATTAATTGCCAGATAGTCAACAGTTCAACTATTCATTGAATGCTTATCATCTTGACGAGCACGTTTGAAGAACATTAAATGAATTACCCTTTCATATGTGTATCATTTAATGTAACACCCTTTCATGTACAACCTAAGGGCTATAAATACCTTGTATCACCCTCATTCAAGGGGACCGGAACTTTCTTGATAGCACTTGTAATCGAGAATTTCCAAACACTCAGCAATAACATAATAGTGGACGTAGGCCATTAATATAAGGCTGAACCACTTTAAAATCTTTGTCTCATTTTATTTATCTGTGATTGAATAATTAGAGCTATCTAATTTTTTACATCAACACCCACAGAATAAAGCTGAAAGTTAAATTCTAATTCTATACGAATAACCATTTTATCAAAATTGTGTAATACATATTAATGTATTTTTTTTCACAAATTAGATGAAAGAAAGATGTTAGTGAAAATTTAAAAATTATCATAGGTCAAGTTTGGGGACCAAACTTCTTTTAGGGAGGGTAGGATGTAATGATCCCACTTTTATATGCTCATATAGTTTGCTTTTACAATTTTTTGTTACTTATTATCTTATAAATGCTATATATTACAAATGTGGTGTTCTGGGTTAGTAATATAACAAACCCCATTTTTAGATATAAATAATTAAATGTTAATTGGATCAAATAAAAGTCTTATGACATATCCAAAGGTAAACGATAAATTTTGGGGTAGAAAATATAATTTTATGAAACTTTAGGGACATTTTTCTAATTAAGAAAGTTTCAGGGACTAAAATAAAATATAAAAAGGATCATTTTGTAAATACAATATTTTAAGGACCTCTAATAAATATTTAAAATATATCGTGTGAAATTACCAAACTGCCTTTCATGTGTAAAATGACCATTGTACCATTACCACCATTCCACCTCGTGTTTAACATCTTTCCACCTAGTGCTTGACACGCCGTGCTTTATTTTGCCTCCATGACCTTACACATGTCACCATGGGGTGAAAAAAGACTGCAAGACCCCTCTGTTACGCGACACCTCGATGTTGACTCACCAACGTAAATGCCTAGTCACCTAAACACGCGTTAATACTGTGGTATCCTTGGAAACCTATAAACAGGGTCTTTGGGATCATTTGAATCTCACACCAATTCCTTGAGAATTATAGAAAGAAATAGTGAGAGAAATCGTGGGAAAGATTAAGAAGTATTTCTTAAAGTTCTTAAGGATACTCATCTTAAGGTAGTCTTATTTAATGTTATAATGCATATTTATAGTTTTAATTTATTATTTATAGCTATACTAAGTATAAATGCTAGTAAAAAAACCAAAGATCCATTTTACTGAATATAATATTGTAGAGATTTCTAAATTGAATTATTTATGAAATTATAACATATAACTATTTTCATAATGAATTATTGAGTTTCAAAAAGAGATTTTCACTAATGAACATATAGTTTTGCTGATCAAAATTAATATTGTTTATTATTTCTCAACACGTAATAGATAAATTACTATTATGATTGAATTTACTTATTTTTCGAAGTGAAACTTGTTTAAAGTTGCATATGGGTTTTTGAAATAATTTTTGTTATTATGGAATCCAATTAAGTAATTCCAAAGTAAAGCCGATTGAAATTCTCTCTAGATGAAATGGTAGTTAAATGGTGCCCCTGTGACCCTCCATCTCTATTGGCAAGGAATCCGAAAATATTCTGTCGATATTGGATGGTGTTTAAGTGGTGCCACTGTGACCCTCCATCTCTACTGGGAACCGACTGATTAGGAAGAACAATGAATTGAATTTTTCAATTATGATCATTATAGTTTAAAAATTGAGAAAATCGATTTATTTACATTTTAACACAAGTTATTTTATGATTAAAACACAATATCTATTATTGGACTTTCTTTAGACCGTGTACTTAAACATTTATTATATTTTTTAGATTAACGTGTGATCCAAGACTCAATATCTATAGTTTCGAACCTCTATTTTAAGTGAGTACTATGCCATTTCTTGCGCATTTTGATTATATTATATTATGCAAATTGTATATATTTTTTGAAATGATTTTATTCTCAAAATGCATTTGATACTGATGATTCTATCATTTGTTATATGTTTATATCTCTCCGTATAAACATTTGATTTGAATTATGAAATTATTGATTTGGCCTATGGAAACTCTTTTACTATGTTAGCCTTGACTACCAGGTGGAATTATTTGGGTGGTACCTTCCCATCTAGTTTATCACTGGTGTGCCCTAAGTAAGGCGTTGTTCCATAAATCATGATTTCCTATTTGCGATGTTACAGGGTGGAAACATCTGGGTAACACTAGCTGTCTGGGTATTTGAGCGTACATAGTTGACATATGCTCAATTGTTTTATTTGTTCTGTTCTGAACTGTTTATTCTGAATATATAGGTATCTATTTTTTTTAAAAAACCTTAGAATGTCAGGAAATTTAATCTCATTCAACTTTTAGCTGAAGTTATATAAATAATCCTTTTTCAGGTTATAGTTAGAAAGGAGGATGGATATGTGAAGATTGAATTATAGATTATATTTTAGGATTTGTTTTGTGGCCACATGTTAGTGTAGAATGAGCTGCTTAAGGATTTATTTCTCTTTAATTGATTTTGGCACGACTTGTAATAGATTTATTTATCGGAGAATAAGAAGTTATGTTTTAGAAGATCTGATGACGTGTTACTTTTTCAGCTAGTTACGACTCATGACCATGTGAATGTATTTTTGTTGTATATATTTTAAGAGAAAATATTAAGGCCAGAATACTGAATGCCTTGGTGGCATGTCAAGAAACTTATTCCCTACTATTTTGAGTTGGGGTCATGACACATCTCGACAAGACTTATGTATATAGAGGCCCCTCGTCATTCACTGCATCAACATAAACTCTTGTTAATACTGGCCACAGTCCCGATTAAGGTGGGACTTAAGTGTAGCCCACTTCATTTGAGTCTCTTCCCATCTCTAATCTAAAAGTGCCTTGAATGGGACAAAGAGAGCATCGAAGAATATGCCTATTCAAGAATCTAGTCATCTTTTCTTATCTGATCTTCTTCATCCGAGTCTTCTACGACAACCCTTGGCCTCTTCATAACTGGCGGCTCTCCCCAGTAATGACCAAAAAAACTCTTGATATTTAATCTACTAAGAGGAGTTTTAGGCTTTGTTTTTCGATCTCCAGGGTACTCGGGGCATTTGGAGGTATAACACACATAAGTGATCTACCCAAACAAAGGAAGTGAATAATTCCAAGTTTGTTCCTTTGCCTTAATGTATATCTGGTAAAAAAAGTAGTCGGGTATCTTGATGTTTCCCGAATGATTTAGTAAGGCATAAAGAAGGGTTGCATGCTTGTGGTGAACCTCATATTTATTTTTAGTCACCATAAAATAATGAAGGTCAATGTAATGAAGCAATTGTGTTAGTTCTTGATTTTGATCAGACTTGAACACGTTCTTTGTCCAAACTTGTCGTGGCGCCAAGTATGGAATCAAAATATCCAAGTGAAATGTTGACTCATCATTCAGATTTATAAACTCTTCTGGATCCACCACATTTCCCATCAAGCGGGATAAATCCTTTCTCATGAAGGTGATTATTACTCCCCTTATATAAGCCTCATAGTAGACCCTATTTCCTTTGTCTTCAACTAAATAAGTGTAGAATTATCTTATAAATATTCATTGATATCGGGTTGCTGGATAAGAAAAGGCCTCCTAATTAAATCAGTGAAGGTTGAATACTTCCTTAGCCAGGATGTCCTCAAGTACCAAGAGTAACTGATAGATAAAGGGCACTGGTGGGTTGTAAAGTATGCCTCAAACCACTATTTTTCTTTCTCACATAAGAAGCCTTCAAAACCCTTAGGTGGGCTGCAACGGGTTGAGTCGTATTTCTAAACGTCACCCATATATACCCATAAAATAAAAATTAGTACAACAATGTAAATTGAAGGCTAACTTAAAGAATTATGAGGTGTAGATGAAAAATTTGCATCAAATTCAATAATGTGAGTTAAAATAAGCATTAACATTACAAATGAGTCCCAAATGGTGTAAACATTTGAGAAATAGTGAGAAGCACGGAAGAATATGCCCAAAGTGAAGAATATGTCAACATGAGAGATGGAATGAAATTTTGGACCAATCCATGAACAACCTAAGAATTTAAAAACAATATGTGCATGGATGAGTTTTTTGTAGACAAATATAGAAACTAACAATTGTAAAATAAGTTGTACAATAATTCTACAAGCATGGTGGTTCAAACAAATGTGTGAAAATAGTACCAAACTTCAATACAAGAATTAAAATCAACCCAATCAAATTAAACTCATCAAAAAACATAATAATCACTTGACATTGTTCTATTTGAAGAGAAATAATTGCATTTGAATGTTCGAATTGGGAATTTAGGACCAAAAACTCCAATAACCTCCACAACTATCAAAATGTATCCACTGTCAACCCAAGAATAAGGAATCATCAACCAAGCATACAAAATAAGTATGTAATTCAGTGAAATATGTGTATACATGGTGATAATACTGAGAACATGGCAAGACAACATAAGTTGCATGCATATAGACAAGTTAAAATCAACAAACACCACAAAGTCCTATATTATGCCAATACCCAACGAAAACACCAAAAAATAATTATAAATAGGAAGAATTCATACATTTGATGTTTAGAAATGGAATAAATGGAGTGATTTTGGATGGAAATGAAGAATCGAAAACTAAGGATTGAAAATGGGATTTTTGGGTTAGGACAAATGAGAGAAAGTGTGAAGTTAAAAAGGGTAGGAGTAAAATGAATCAATGGAACCCTTTCTTCTTTTAAATAATTGAAGATAGAGATCAATCGGTGATATGGGACCGATTGAATTCTCTTCCAAATTAGCCTTAGGTCATTTGGAGTGCTGAATAAAAAAGGACACCAATCGATTGCGGGTGGACCGGTTGATCGAGAGAATAGTAAAAATGGCCACGATTGGTAAACTTAAAACCACCGATCGACAACATTTTTGGGCCCGGTCGATCAATCCCTTATCTTTGTCCAACTTCTACACTTATGAATAAATGAACATCTGAAGAATGGAGGTTGGGGTATGGGAAAGGTTAGTAAAATGCAGGATGCTTAGGCATAAATAGATATAAGATGAGTGCATTAATGCATGATTCCTAAGGATTCAGAATAAGGCACTAAAAAAATGGAACGACCCGAATCGCAGTACACAGTGCCTAATGAGGGGCATACGAGGGGGTATTTAAGAGGGATCTCCGTAAGATTGGGATTGTGTAATACCCCATGATTTTTGGACTAACAATTTAATTAATTTGGGAGAAATAATATTCATTTATATCGGAGAATTTTAGATTTGGCAATTGAGGTCAAAATTTGAGGATATTATAAAGTATTTCGAAAGACGATTCAGAATGTGCAGTTGATCCCGGAAGGGTCGAGATAGTCAAAATGACTGTACTTGGGCCTTATTTGGGCTCCAGAATATTTTTAAGTTCGTTTGACTCGAATTGGAGTAACCGAGTCATTTTAAATTTGTATTATCATTTAAAGTTGGGTATTTTGGAGATAAGTCTTAAAAAGCCTCCATGAGATAACAATCTCATTTGAGAGATTGAGAAAGCCCTAGAGAGAGAGAGAGAAGAGGAAAGGAAGAAGAGAAAGAGAAGAAAAACTTTGGGATTCCGGCCAATTCGTGATTTCGAGGAAGATTCAGACTCTACAACTTTGAGGCAAGTGATTAAACTTGCTAAAAAATTCTTGTGCATCATTTATCTCATGATGTTTGGATAAAATTTATGGATTTTGGGTTATAAGTGTTAAAACCTAGATTTTGGGTAAATCTTGCATCTGAGGTGTGTTTATATGAGTTTGAGGTTATTTAAATTTGTTGGGTAGACATATATTTAGTTTTGATGTTAGAAATATGTTTGGGTTGATAAATAATGGAGATAAGATGATAAAATTGATTTTTGGAGTTTTTGGCTTTTGGAGAAAAATAACCATTTTTGTAGCTTCTGAACAGGCCGAATTGATTCGGCCCCTTTTCGAATCGATTCGGAATGTTGCAGGTTTCCAGGTTTGTATGACCGAATCGATTCGGACCTAAAGCCTAATCAATTCGACCTAAGGTAGACTTACAGGTCCATTGGACCGAATTGATTTGCTTTAGTAGGGGAATCAATTCGCTGGGACGAATCAAATCGAACTGGGCCGAATCGATTCGAAAATAGGGCTATTTTTACGAGATTTTCTAGAGTGAGTTTCGCTCCGTTTTGTTTGGGTTTATTGATTTGGAACCTTTATATATGTTAAGAGAAGTACTTTTTGGAGACTTTTAGGGAGTTCCACATATGATGAAATATTGAGGGGCGTATCGAGTTATTTTGGGAGAACACTGATTGATGATTATGGTATCAACTAGTGGAAAATCCCACTTTCATCGAGATTTCTATTTGGAGATAATTAAGGGTCTATAAGAGAGAGGCAGAACGTGCTTAGCGATGTTAGAATTTTGGATTGAATCACAAATGTGATAAAGTTAATGGTTCGTATGATCAATTGAACCATAATCTGGATTGGGGATAATAATTGTTGGTCGGTGTGAATTCGGATATAGATGGCGTCCTTAATGTTTATTGAATTGGGAGAATTTTCATACTCATAGGTGTGATGGATGAGCTTTAAGTGAGGGATCGTATTGTGAAAAATTAAATGGGAAGGTATGGGCATTAGCAACGGTTAGTATAATGAGAGTTATATACTTATAAATGAATTCACTTCTTTTACATATGGACATAAAAGAGTATGTATACCTATATGGCGCAATTGTATATACCTTGTGTGATGGTTTGCATTTTTATGATGTGATTGCAAATATATCTAGTGTAAATGATATATATATATATATATATATATATATATATATATATATATATATATATATATATATATATATATATATACTTATTGTGTGGGCATACCCTCCGGTACTATAATGGGAAGTTGCGCGATGTGGGTGAGGCCCCTGGCTTGAGGAGGTCCCCAGGTCATAGTAGTCCTTTATTTATTGTGTGATTCTATTCTGGGTGAGAAGTATTTGGTATGATTCTTTCTCACTTTCAGTTTCGGAACTATGACCACTTCCTATACGTTGTGATTTGTTTTATTTACCATGGCGGTGTGATAATAATTCGATATATGGTAACCCGGGATAAAGCGAGTAATTCGTGGAAGATGATAGCATTGTGAAGTATTTTATATCCATAAGTGATTGTGTATTGGATATTTAATTGTACGCTAAGTGTGTTATGTGTACTTAATTGCTGGGATTGAATGATTGTGCTTTGTAACTCGAGTAATGTTATAGACCCCAATGGTTCATGCATTATCTTATTTATGTGATTAGAGATTATTGCTCCTCATAAGTAGTTGAAGTTTGTGTTGGGTACCGAGGGCGTAATGGATCCCGATGACCAACATTGTCAGGAGTAGTGTATCGGGGGGGAGGGTTTCTTGATTGGATTTCGCTTTGCGAGACATCCCACGAATGAAACGCAATGCAATGTTGGGAGTGGGAAAAAGTTTAGTCCTTAATACTCAGATTTATATGTTATAGTGAAACAAGGTTTTATGAGAATAAATTGGAGAAATATTTTAGACAAGCAGTTGATCTTATATGCGTCGTGCATTGAGGGAATAATGAATCTCGACAATCAACATTGTCAAGGAGTAGTGTATTGGGGGGGTTTCTTGTTTGGATTTCTGTTTGCGAGACGTCCCACGCAGGAAACGCAGCACAATGTTGAGAGTTGGGAGAAGTTTAGTCCTTAGCATTTAGATGCTAACAACTCGTGTAAGTAATAACTAGAATTCGCCAAATTCTAATAAGAGTTTTGTATATGTATATATATATGTTAAAATAAATATAGTTGCGTATTTAGGTTATGGTAGAATCGGAAGTTTATGTTTATGTTTTACATGATGGGTTGTGCGAGTGTGGACTTGGCGTAGGTTAGATTGATTTTTCCCTAGAAAGAGTTGTGTAGTTATTTGAGGACCATGTGCATACGTTTAGGTGCGCACTCAAGTTAAGGGGTGAGTTGGTTTTTCAGGAGAGTGCAATTCCACTTTAATCATGTTAAAGTGCGCTTATAATTATTATGCATTTTAACGCATTTGCTAAAAATGTTTTCACACCTTGGGCTCTGACCCGTTTATATTTTTCTCCTACTATATATATTGTATTATTTTAGGTGTTCCTCCGCAAGGACGCCAATGATGTTTTCTATCAAGTGTATTCGTGGAGCTGTAGCAGTTGCAGACTGTTACGGGATTTTATTATTGTCGTTTCCTATCTTTTGTAAACCTAGTTTAGGATTCAGGTTATAGATTGGGTTTACACCTAAGAGTTGTGGTTGTAGTACTTTTATAATTCTTTTCTCAGTATTGTATTATCTGTGACCCGAAATCATATTCGGGTATTTACTTTTGTACATTTTTGGTATACTATAGAATTATTCTCTTTTATCTTAGCCTCTGTGTGTTCAGATCATGTTTAGTAGTGAGTTTTTTGTTGGTTGGTTAATGCATTGTATGCTTTAATTTTTTTTTGGTACCCTCTTTTTATAGTATTGGGTTGTTAGCTATGTTTATCTTGATATTGTCAGTAGATGCTGAGAATGATCCACTTGAGATTCCTGATTTATTTTAGTATAGGGTTAGCCACCCATTATTATTTTAAGTGGGGTGTCACAGGTGGTATCAAAGAATAAAATTCTGGTGTCTTTAGGATTTGTGCGGATTTTCTGCATTCTTCCGTAAGCGTACTTAATGTAGAGCCCTATTATTAGGACTTTTGTGTTCACACGTCTATATTTTCTTCTACGATGTGTAATTGTTTGAACGACGTTCTGATACAGTTGTTCTTGTTTCAGATGCCACCAAAGAGAGGTATCCCATGCAGGGAAAACAGAGGGGATGAGAATATGGAACCCCAAAGGTCCCAAAGGACTATCACCACATCCGAAGTTGCTAATATTGTGGCACAGGTAGTAACTGCTGTCATTTCTGCGATGGCACATCAACCTGCGGCTCAAGCAGCCCAAGCCCACCCAGGGCCATCTACGTGGGATAATGTACGGGATGATTTTAGGAAGGGACATCCTCCAGAATTTTCGAGGGGAGTTGATGCGATAGTTGCAAGTCGTTGGAAGAAGAGTATGTAAAGGCACCTTCAGATGGTTGAATGCAGTGAGGTGCATAAGCAATTTCTCACCACCTTTAAATTAACGGGAACAACTATCTAATGGTGGGAGTCAATCACCACATCTGAGAAGAGAGATGTGATGCCCATAGCAGGTTTTTGGGAACTCTTTGACCGAAAGTATTTTCCTTTCACGATTCAAAAGGAAATGAGGAGGAGATTATTGGATGTGTTTCAAGGTGATCGAACGGTGGCCGAGTACGAAGAAGAATTTACTCGATTGGCGAATTTAGTGCCCGATGAGGTAAATACAGAGGAGAAGCGAATAGTAAAGTTCATGGGAGGTTTAGAATGGAAAATTCGGCAGCATTTGTTAGGGAACCCAATGTTATTGACTTTTGCCGAGGTAGTGAATGCGGCATTGTAACAGTGTCAGGAATATCGTCTTCATTCGCAAGGGGGTAGGAAATTTAGAGACTTGGGTTCATCTAGTAAGTCTATAGATGAGGATGCTAGTGAATCAAGGTGGTTTAAATGGATTATCGAGGGCTACAACAACATTTTGTCCCTCAAGATGGGCAGGGAGGATTTGCTGGTAGATGTTTCTTTTGTAAACAAGTAGGCCATAAGAAGAGGGATTGTCTCGAAAGAGGTAAATGGCAACTTTTTGAGGAGATTTTGGATGTGCAACTCCTACAATAGATCATAGGCTAGTTTGGGGTGGAGGACTTTGATCAAGAACTCATCGATGACGGGATGTAGTCGGACTAGGGAGGTAATATGTAAATTATTTTTCCTTTATGATTAGGTTATGCTTTGAGGGGCATTGGTAGTATGGCATGTAAGATTTTGATGAGTGGTTAGTTGTTATAACCCTATTATGTATGGGATGACCCGGAAGGGAGGATTGAGCAAGTGAGGCTCTTAGACGATATCTTTTGGGAGAATAGATTATCTTGTGATGATCTAGTAGATAGTTGCGACTTTGTTTTGAACGTAGGAACCGTTGAAACGCGTTGAGTAGTAACGGTAAAGCTATCATTTTATAGTTGTGCTAGACTTGTGTATTTGTAATGTTCCAGTTATGGAAGAGCCTAGTGTATGGCAATGTTTTGTTATGATATAAGGGATTATCGTTACTGAAGAGATTCAGGGGTTTAGTGGGCTATTATTGAACTAAGGATTTTAGCTCATGGTTATGCTAGTTTTGAGAACTAAATGTTGGTAAGAGTATTGTATTTGTTAGCGCCTTATGTCTTGGGCATAAGGTATTTTATTTGGATGTCGAAATACATAAACTATTTTTAAAATAAAATTGTTTTATAGGCCTTCGGGCAATATAAAAAATGATTCAAAAATATTTCTTTTAAACTTTAGTCCCGATCTAGCTGATCCTAATCCCCGACAGAGCTACATAGTAGTGTATTGGGAGGGTTCCTTGTTTGGTTTTTGCTTGCGAGGCCTCCCCCGCATGAAAGTTGCGAATGTCAGGAATTGAGAAGAGTTAAATCTTTGAACATTTCAAATTTTGTTTTTAGTAAATTATAATGGATTATTTGTTTCGAGTTATTGTACAATTTGAGGCTAAGTGAAGCCGGGTTATGTTTATAGGAGTTGAGCTCGGGTACAGGGTGTATGGGCACCCTGGTTATCTGATTTGGTCTTTAATTAAAATGATTCATCGTGAGAAGTGGGAGGAATAAGTATAGTGATCTTGAGGGTAGGTGTCGTAGGAACTAGTTGAGGTTTGAAGTACTAGGCTGAGCTTAATTTCGAGGATGAAATTCTTGTAAGGGGAAGTCTGTAATACCCTATGATTTTTGGACTAATAATTTAATTAATTTGGGAGAAATAATATTCAATTATATCGGAGAATTTTAGTTTTAGCAATTGAGGTTAAAATTTAAGGATGTTAGAAAGTATTTCGAATGACGATTCTGAATGTGCGGTTGATCGCGAAAGGGTCGAGATAGTCAAAATGACTGTACTTGGGTCTTATTTGGGCTCCAAAATATTTGTAAGTTCGTTTGACTCGAATTGGAGTAACCGAGTCATTTAAAGTGTGTATTATCATTTAAAGTTGGGTATTTTAGAGATAAGGTTTAAAAAGCCTCCGTGAGATAACAATCTCATTTGAGAGATTGATAAAGCCCTACAGAGAGAGAGAAAAGAGGAAAGGAAGAAGAGAAAGAGAAGAAAAGCTTGGGGATTCCGGCCAATCCACGATTTCGAGGAAGATTCAGACTTTACAACTTTGAAGCAAGTGATTAAACTTGCTAAATAATTCTTGTGCATCATTTATCTCATGATTTTTGGATAAAATTTATGGATTTTGGGTTATAAGTGTTAAAACCTAGATTTTGGGTAAATCTTGCATCTGAGGTGTGTTTATATGAGTTTGAGGTTATTTAAATTTGTTGGGTAGAAATATATTGAGCTTTGATGTTAGAAATATGTTTGGGTTGATAAATAATGGAGAGAAGATGATAAAATTGATTTTTGGATTTTTTGGCTTTTGGAGAAAAATTGCCATTTTTCATAGCTTCTGTTTTGGCGAGGTTTTCTAGAGTGAGTTTCGTCTATTTCGTTTGGGTTTATCTATTTTATAATTTTATATATGTTACGAGAAGTACGTGTTGGACACTTTTAGGGAGTTCCACATATGATGAAATATTGGGGGGCATATCAAGTTATTTCGGGAGAATACCGATTGATGATTATTGTATCGACTAGTGGGAAATCCCACTATCATCGAGATTTATATTTGGAGATAATTAAGGGTCTATAAGAGAGAGGTAGGATGTTAGAATTTTGGATTGAATCATAAATGTGATAACGTTAATGGTTTGTATGATCAATTGAACCATAATCTAGATTAGGGATAATAATTGTTGGTCGGTGTGAATTCGGATATAGATGGCGTCCTTAATGTTTATTGAATTGGGAGAATTTTCATACTTATAGGTGTGATGGATGAGCTTCAAGTGAGGGATTGTATTGTGAAAAATAAAATGGGAAGGTATGCGAGTTAACAACGGTTAGTATAATAAGAGTTATATACTTATAAATGAATTCACTTCTTTTACATATGGACGTAAAAGAGTATGTATACCTATATGGCGTAATCATATATACCTTGTGTGATGGTTTGCATTCTTATGATGTGATTGCATATATATCCAGTGTGAATGATATATATATATATATATACTTATTGTGTGGGCATACCCTCCGATGCTATCATGGGAAGTTGTGCGATGTGGGTGAGGCCCCTGGATTGAGGAGCAGGGCGCATATAGTCCCCAGGTCATAATCGTCCTTTTATTTATTTTGTGATTCTATTCTGGGTGAGAAGTCTTGGGTAGGATTCATTCTCACTTGCAGTTTCGGAACTATGACCGCTTCCTATATGTTGTGATTTGTTTTTATTTACCATGGCGGTGTGATAATAATCCGATATATGGTAACCCGGGATAAAGCGAGTAATTCCTGGAAGATGATAACATTGTGAAGTATTTTATATCCATAAGTGATTACGTATTGGATATTTTATTATACTCTAAGTGTGTTATTTGTACTTAATTGCTGGGATTGAATGATTGTGCTTTGTAACTAGAGTAATGTTATAGACCCCAATGGTTTGGAGCATTATCTTATTTATGTGATTAGAGATTATTGCTCCTCATAAGTAGTTGAAGTTTGTGTTGGGTTCCTTGTTTGGATTTCGCTTTACGAGATGTCCCACGCACGAAACGCAGTGCAATATTGGGAGTGGGGAAAAGTTTAGTCTTTAGTACTCAGATTTATATGTTATAGTGAAACAAGGTTTTATGAGAATAAACTAGAGAAATATTTTAGATAATTAGTTGATGTTATATGCATCGTGCATTGAGGGCATAATGAATCTCGACAATAAACATTGTCAAGGAGTAGTGTATCGGGGGGTTGCTTGTTTGAATTTTTCTTTGCGAGACGTCCCACGCAGGAAACGCAGTGCAATGTTGAGAGTTGGGAGAAGTTTAGTCCTTAGCGTTTAGATGCTAATAACTCGTGTAAGTAATAACTAGAATTCGCTAAATTTTTGTAAGAGTTTTGTATATGTATATTTATATGTTAAAATAAGTTTAGTTGCGTATTTAGGTTCTGGTAGAATCGGAAGTTTAAGTTTATGGTTATGTTTTAGATGATGGGTTGCGCGAGTGTGGATTTGGCATAGGTTAGATTGATTTGTCCCTCGAAAGAGTTGGGTAGTTATTCGAGTACCATGTGCATACGTTTAGGTGTGTGCTCTAGTTGAGGGGTGAGTTCGTTTTTCAGGAGAGTGGGACTCCACTTTAATCATGTTATAGAGCATCTATAATTATTATACATTTTAATGCACTTGCTAAAAGTATTTTCACAGCTCGAGGTCTGACCCGTTTATATTTTTCTCCTACTATATATATTGTATTATTTTATGTGTTCCTCCGCAAGGACACCAATGATGTTTTTTATCCAGTGTATTCGTGGAGCTGTAGCAGTTGCGGACTGTTCCGGGATTTTGGTATTGCCGTTTCCTATATTTTGTAAATCTAGTTGAGGATTCAGGTTGTAGACCGGGTTTACACCCAAGAGTTATGGTTATTGTACTTTTATAATTATTTTCTCAGTTATTGTATTGTCTGTGACCCGACAATATATTCGGGTATTTCCTTTTATACATTTCTGGTATACTATAGAATTATTCTCTTTTATCTCAGCCTTTGTGTGTTCAGATCATGTTTAGTAGTGAGTTTGTTATTAGTTGGTTAATGCATTTTATGTTTTAAATTTTTTTTGGCATCCTCTTTTTATAGTATTGGGTTGTTAGATATGTTTATCTTAGTATCGTCAGTAGATGTTGAGAATGATCTACTTGAGATTCCTAATTTATTTTAGTATAGGGCTGGCCACTCGTTATTATTTTAAGTGGGGTGTCACAGATTGAATATCTCGAGTTAACGCATATGACTTTACTCATTCAGCTTAGACAAGGTTTCGGTCCTCGGATTCACAATCTCTATGACATTGTGATCATAAACCTTTTGCACTATGAACAATCCGTTCCAATGGGATTTTAATTTATCGAGAAAAAGATGGGGGTAAGAATCATAAAGTAGAACTTTTTTTCCCACCTTAAAGTTCTTTTTCACAATCCTTTTTGATGATGCTGGAAACAACACCACCGGATGAGGTGTTGACAAGCTCAAACTAACAATAACAATGGCAGTACAAGAGTGTATGTATAGTATAAGGAGGTGAGGAGAAGAGGATGAACACTTGAATGTAAGTGGTTCAGCCAATCTGGCCTACGTCCACTGTGAGTGTGTGAGTAATATCACTAGTCGAAGGCACTAACAGCAATAGATATAATCTCTCAAGCTCTCTCTCTCTCTCTACTATGTAAACTAACAAAGTTTCATCTAGGGTTGCAATTGTGGATCCTTTTACAAGGTAGAGGATGACCTTTATATATAGTGCTTGGGGGGGTGTAATGTACCCCCAAGCATGCAATGAACATGTGCATGAGGATCGAACCAGTATAAGAATGACATGTGGATGATCCTAAGTAAATAAATATTACCTCACGTGGAAGGGATGGTTCGGTTATAACAGATTTGTCCACGTGTTCCAAACCATACATGAGCTTGTAAATGCTCGGTCCTGTCTTTGATTAGTAGTAACCTCGGCCTGGACGACTATGAGGTTGGTGAAGTCCGACTATTGCTTTGTCCGAGATTAATATCCAAGATGACCTTGGCCAGGAGGGCTAGCCAAGTTTAGTTAAGTGGTAGTTGTAACGTCGACTATGGCCGATGATGACGCTGGTAGATGATTGAGCCCATGAGATATTGCTGACTTCGGCTAATGAATGCAACGTCGATTGGGACCGATGATGATGTTGGCAGACGATTGAATCCATGAGACTCTGCTGACCTCGGTTGATGGCCGGCTGAGGTTGATGTATAAGGGGCCGACCTTTTGAGAAACGATCTTGGTGATGATTGCCATAAGCTTCTGTCACCTCAGCTGTGAGACTGGTCAAGGTTAGTTACTCTGAGTAAGAGGGTTCACTTTGGGCCAATCACCCCTTGGCCCTTAGTCTTCTATATAATTAGATGACTGAGGGGTATGCAATTAAGGCCGAGGCTAAATTTCTCTGGGTGCCAATATTTCCTTACCACATGTGATTTACTGAAGTGAGTAGCGTTCTTATCAAGTTATGGCGATTCTGATTTATCCTTTAGGTTCCCTAGGGCAATGATGGGCAATAGAAACTCGCTCCTCATCATCACATTTGGTTTAAAAATCTTTTTCTCTTTCATTCTTCTCTTTCTTCCCACATTCTTCCTGCCTTAGCTTTCTCTGCAACTGCAACCTCCTCAAGACCTCCATTATTGGCTGCCATTTAACGGTCTCCTTTGCTTCTAAACCTTTTCTCCTCTATCTCGCAACTAGTCAGGTACCATTTCCACCTTTCTTTTCCATTTTTAGTCCTTATTTTTCATTTCTTCATTTTCGGCAAAGTTTTTCATTTTCTGGCAAGGGTTTCCCCCAGTGTTGGTGGTTGGTTGGGTGTCTTAGGGGAAGTTGTAGGTAGCTCAGAGGTTGTTTCATCCAGAAATAGCCCTATTTTAGGTTTTCGGTGAACCTCCGATAACCTTCTCTCGCGACCTTGCTCTTGAGTGTTCTTAGTGTTCTTCATTAGAAACTTTCTAACTTCCCTTTTTGATCCTTAATTTAGATTGAACAAGTTATTTCCCTATTTGTTGTTTTGGGTCCAACTGTAGTGTCGTCTCACTTATGCTTAGACCTTTATACCAACTCATAGAAGAGTTACCATCTCTTCGTGAGTAGACCTTTGAGAAAATTAGGCAAATAGAGCTAGCCCAAGAGGAAGCTCGTAGGGTTGAGGCCTTTCCTCTCGGACCTATCTTTCCTCCACCTCTGAAGGTTATCTAACCCGATCCAGTCGAGACTGCTGAGCATGCAGAGGTTCCTATGGACCCAATACCCATGTCTGAGTCTGATTCATCCTCCTTAGACCCCATGCCTGTAGACTCTTTTCAAGAGGTTATGGATTATTCTCCTAGGTAGGGTGAGGTCCCTGAGGAAGCTGAGGTTTTCAGCCATGCCTCGTGTCACCAAGGTGCTAGAACCTCATGTAGGTCTTCTAATGTTGAAGTCATAGGGCCAAGTGTGGCCATTCCTCCCATCATTGATGCCATTCCTCTGTCAGCCGCCACCGGGACTGAATTTTCTCACAGGTTTCTTGGTGGCGCCCCTTCACCTACCCAGGCTGACGTTGCTGGGGATGGTGATGATGGCGAGGAGAACGATGTTGATACGTCTGAGGTGGCCGATATTGAGAGCTCCATCAACGAGTATGACCTTCTTTCTTTTAGGCACCTATACTCCATAAACTCTTCCATCGTCCTTAGGAAACCTATGAGGGATGAGAGGGCCTTTAATTGCCGAGATTGAGAGATCTGCGTTTATGAGAAGATGTTCAAGTTGGGCTTTCATCTTCCTATCCATCCTTCCATCAGAGCTATTCTTTCCCATATATACCTAGCCCCTTCCCAATTATCCCCTAATGTATGGAGGGTTATAATAGGGGCCATCGTCCTTTGGAGGGTTATACACCACTCAGACCTTCCAGTTAGGGTTTTCATTAGTTGTTATGTGCCTTCCTCTGCGAAAAATCACCCTAGATATTACCACTTCTTAGCTAGGAAATCAGAGAAGAAAATGTTGTTGGTTACCCAAACTTCAAACCATAACTGGAAACCTTGATATTTCTTTACTTTCAAGGCATGGGAATTTAGTCCAAAAGAGGCCTTTGGAACGTCGATTCCAAAGACCCCTATGAGATGGGGGAAGGTCTCCCTTACTGCAAAAGCCGACCCTGGACTTAGCCAGGATAACTGCCAAAAAGTTGAGGATCTTCGCAATCAGGGCGAGCATGGTCGTCTTGTAAAATTTGAACACCTGATGACCCCTTATTACCTCTCTCTGACAGATTTAGGGGGTGATCCCTTGGAAGAACTTCGTAAGTATTAATGTTTCATAAGTTATATCTCTTACTTTTTATATTTCTGACTTACTAACTAAAATACTTATTTTTTGCAGAGTGCCCTGAAGTCATTTCAGACGACCCATGGGAAATGTCTGCTCCAAGCCTTGTAAAGCTGATGCAAAAGAGGAGTGGAAAAAATGTACCCCCTGCTACCACCCAGAAGATCGTCGTCACATCCCAAGCTGATGTTACCAAGAAGAGGAAGACCACAGCTGACTTGGCGTATCTGAGGCCAGGCAAGACTCAGAAAGGGGATCGTACCATTCCCATCTCTACAAACGATGCCATGGATGCTCGTCTTTCTCAGTTAAAGATCAGTGATAGCCTCATTGGCCACAGTCTAAAGGCTATCAATGCTATCAGTGTAGTAATGACTGAAGAGGATAAACATTTCTTACTTTCCTTGGACGTCCTGTTGTTGGCCGAGTTTACTCTCCGAATATCAACTCAGGTATTATTTTCTGTTCATTTGCTCTCCTCAAGTGTAACCTTGATTATTTTATAAATTATAGCTCATATCCTTATAAATCTGACCTTCTACTACAGGGTATCTTTTCCATGCATCGTTTTGTTAATTGGACCCTGAAGACGATGCCCCTTATAGAGAAGGGTCACGAAGCTGAGAAGGTCCAAGCCTCTTTGAATGCAGAGGTGGAAAGGCTGAAGGAAGAGCTGAAGGAGGTTGGTAAGCTGAAGGGGGTTATCCAACATAGGTACAGGGATATGGTCAAGCTCAAGAAGGACCACCACATAGCTCTGAAGGCTAAAGATGATGTCCTTCAGACTAAGGTTGATATTGCAGTCAAGGTTGCTTTAGAGGATGCTGTAGAAAAGATCATTGAAGACTATACGATTTTTGATGAATTTGTCAGTTTTGGCTTTGAATACTTTGAAAGAAGTATAAAAACAACTGGCAAATGGGCAGCCTCTAAGGATAAAGAGTCAAGGGGTCTAACTGCCTCAGACTTTGAGGGTCTTGGCTTTGGTGATCCCCGATTTTCTCAGGCCTTGCAAGAAGTTGAGGAAGCCATTGCTGCTCTAGCTGAGACTGCTCCCTTAAAAGTTACAGAGACTAAAGATTCTAATCCTCAGGATGATGGAGCCGAGGTGATAAACGTTGTCCGTGACGATACGACTGCAGCTGTAAAGACTTAAGCCTTTTTCTTGTGAAGCTTTGAAAGTTGTAACTTTTGATTTCCTTTCTTGTCTATACCTCTTAGCTTTTATGAATTCTGATTTGTAACTCTTGAATGTTGTTTAATGATAATCATTAATCCCATCTTCTTTAGATTATATTTCTTCTTTCGATCTTATTCTTGAATGTATTGCCTCTTGAATGTTTGCTTAGGGTCTGAGGTCACCCTATAATGATGTTTACCCTCATAAGTTTTTCATGAGGTCACCATATAATGATGTTTACCCTCATAAATTTTTCACCAAACGGTAGATGTTTATGGTCTGACTCCATATAATGATGTTTACCCTCATAAGTTACCACCAAACTAATGATGTTTAAGGTTTGAGGTCACCATAATTAATGTTTCACATCATATTTTCACCAAATTAATGATGTTTAAGGTCTGAGGTCACCATAATATGATGTTTGACCTCATATTTTCACCAAATTAATGATGTTTAAGGTCTGAGGTCACCATAATATGATGTTTACCCTCATAAGTTACCACCAAACTAATGATGTTTAAGGGTTTAGGTCACCATAAATGATGTTTCACCTCATATTTTCACCAAATTAATGATGTTAAAGGTTTGAGGTCACCATATAATGATGTTTCACTTCACATTTTCACCAAATTAATGATGTTTAAGGTCTGAGGTCACCATAATATGATGTTTGACCTCATATTTTCACCAAATTAATGATGTTTAAGGTCTGAGGTCACCATAATATGATGTTTACCCTCATAAGTTACCACAAAACTAATGATGTTAAAGGTCTGAGGTCATCATACAATGATGTTTACCCTCATAAGTTACCACCAAACTAATGATGTTTAAGGTTTGAGGTCACCATAATTAATGTTTCACCTCATATTTTCACCAAATTAATGATGTTTAAGGTCTGAGGTCACCATAATATGATGTTTGACCTCATATTTTCACCAAATTAGTGATGTTTAAGGTCCGAGGTCACCATAATATGATGTTTCACCTCATATTTTCACCAAATTAATGATGTTTAAGGTCTGAGGCCACCATAATATGATGTTTACCCTCATAAGTTACCACCAAACTAATGATGTTAAAGGTCTGAGGTCACCATATAATGATGTTTACCCTCATAAATTACCACCAAACTAATGATGTTTAAAGTCCAAGGTCACCATATAATGATGTTTAAGGTCTGAGGTCACCATAATTGATGTTTCACCTCATATGTCCACCAAATTAGTGATGTTTAAGGTCTGAGGTCACCATAATATGATGTTTCACCTCATATTTTCACCAAATTAATGATGTTTAAACATAACGCAACAAAGTATTGGCACACAAATTGCTATCTTTTCATTGACATCCTTTGTATAGGCTGGTACATGTATTACAAAAGGATAAACAACTGTAACATCATATGTAATATTTCTTCAAATGATCGGTATTTCAAGGGTTGGAGAAAGGTTCTCCTTCAAGATTTTCTAGTCGGTAGGTACCAGGCACAACCTCATAAACTACTCTGTAAGGACCATGCCAGTTTGGATGGAGCTTATATGCTTTTTGCAATGTCTTCTTTTGGAGTAGGTCTCCCACAGCTATAAGTTTTGATTTCACCCTTTGATTGTAGAATTTTATGGCTCTCTGCTGATAGGCTGCCTGTCTTATCTCTGCATCCACTCTTATTTCCTCAATCAAATCAAGGTCAAGTCTTCTCTCTTCTCAATTCCTCTGAGGGTCATAGGTCCGAACTCTATGAGTGGGAAGTCCTACCTCCGTAGGGATGATGATTTCTGAATCGTGGGCTAACATAAATGGAGTCTCTCCCATTGGTGTCCTTGCTATCATCCTGTAGGCCCATAACACAATATATACCTCCTCTGTCCATCTCTCTTTGGCCTCTTCCAACCAATTTTTTAGCCCATCAAGAATTGTTCGATTTGTAACCTTGATCTGACCGTTTGCCTGGGGTCGGCCAGGAGAAGAGAAGAACCGCTTGATCCCTACTCTTATGTAGTATTTCTCTAATGAAATGTTCTTGAACTGGGTTTCATTATCTGAGATGAGGGTTTTTGGAAGACTATACCTGTATATGATGTTCTTTCAGATGAACTAGAAGGTCTTCTTCTCAGTGATTATGATCATTGGCTCAACCTCTACCCATTTGGAGAAATAATCAATTGCCACGATCAGGAATCGATAATTGTTTACAGCTCTTGGCAGGGGTCCTACCAAATCAATGGCCCATATTGCAAAGGCCAAGGTGAGCTGATTGATGTCATAGGTTGATGAGGTTGATGTGGGATGGTGGAGAACCTTTGGCACTTATCACACTTCTTCACGTATGCACCAGCATCCTTGTCCAAGGTCGGCCACCAGTACCCCTGAGTGATTATGCTCTTAGCTAAAGGTTTTCCTCCTATATGACTGGAGCAAGATCCATCATTCACATAGTATAGGATGCGCGGAACCTATGAAGGGTGGACACATCTGAGGAAAGGGAGTAGGAGCCCCTTCTTGTATAAGACATTTCCCACAATTGAGAATTTGGCTGCTCTGAACCTCAACTTTCTTCTTTCTGACTTTGACTCTGGTAGGTCTCCCTCTCTAATGTATCTGATAAGAGGATACATCCATGAGGCTCCCATATTCAAATTGAGGCAAGGTCTGGTAACCTCTTCTGCTTCTGTGGTCGTCTTTAGCATAATCTCGACCAGTACTATTCTTCTAAAGTCTGTCCTTATTGCTGAGGCCAATCTTGCTAGTGCATCGGCTCAATTGTTGTCTTGTCGAGGTATCCTTTTCATCTTCAGTTCTTTTAAGCTTTCTAGCATCATTCTCACCCTCTTCAGGTATTTGGCCATCCTTTCATCTTTGGCCTCATACACTCCTAATACTTGGTTGATAACCAACTTTGAGTCACTGTGGACTATGAGTTGACCAACACTAAGGGCTTCCGCCAAGGAGAGACCTGCTATTAATGCCTCATACCCTGACTCGTTGTTCGAAGCTTTGAATTTGAACCTCAACGCATATTCAATATCAGTACCATCTGGTGCTGACACTATTAGCCCCGCTCCACTTCCATTTTCACAGGACGACCCATCAACGAAGAGATTCCAAACATCTTCAATTGAAGATAAGTTCCCCCTGATAGTGTCCCCTGCTTGAAGAGGTACCTATCTTCCTCATTCTCAACCATTCTTTTCTGGTTTTGCTTGACCCAACCTCATTTAGATATTAGAAGACATTTATGTCCAGTTCATCTGTAGCCTTTTGACTATCTTCAGCCTCAATCTCTTCCCAAGTAAACTCTGCTACAAAGTCTTCTAGTGCCTGCCCCTTGATGGCAACCATGGGTTGATAAATAATGTCATACTCCCCCAACTCGATGGCCCAGGTCATTAGCCTGCCTGACTTCTCAGTCTTATGGAGGACCTGTCTGAGTGGGGAATCAGTCAGGATGACCATAGTGTGGGCTTGTAAGTATGGTTTCATTTTCCTAGAAGCATGTATCAAAGCATAGGCTAATTTTTCCATTCGTGGGTAATTTTGTTTAGACCCTTGAAGAGCTTTACTATTAAAGTATACTAGCCTCTCCACTCCATCATCTTCTCTTACTATGGCAACACTAATGGCTAACTCTGAGATGGCTAGATATACATATAGCTTCTCCTCCATAATGGGTCGAGATAGGATTAGAGGGGATCCGGGGTAGGACTTGAGCTCCTTAAAAGATTTTTTTTCATTCCTCATCCCATTCGAAGGCCTTTATAAGCACTTTGAAAAAAGGAAGACACTTGTCTGTAGCTCTTGAGACGAACCTGTTAAGTGCAACAACTCTTTCGGTTAGCCTCTAAACGTCTTTGATAGTTCTGGGTGTCTTCATTTCTAGCAAGGCCTTGATCTTCTCAGGTTTAACCTCTATACCCATTTGGTTGACAATGAAACCCCAAAACTTTCATACTCCTACTCCGAAGATACATTTGGCCGGGTTGAGCTTCATTCTATACTTGTTCATGGTGTCAAAATTTCAATCAAGGACGGCCACATGAGTGTCAGCCTTCAGACTCTTCGTCGGCATGTCATTCACATACACTTCCATGGACTTGACTATGTGATCCTCGAACATCTTATTTACGAGGCGTTGGTAAGTAGCCCCTGTATTCTTTATCCTGAAGGGCATGACCTTGTAGCAATAGATCCCCTTATCTGTGATGAATGCTATCTTCTCTGAGTCTTTTGCATTTATGAAGATTTGATTATGCCGGTAATATGCATCCATGAAGCTCATAAGTTCACGTCCTGGTGTGGCATGCAGCATCTGATCGATACGAGGCAGGAGGAAACTGTCTTTTGGGCAAGACTTGTTCAAATTAGTGAAGTCTATGCACATCCTCCATTTCTCATTTTCTTTTGGCACAATGACAGTGTTAGATAACCACTCAGGGTATAGACCTCTATGATGAACTGAGCCTCTTCAAGCTTTCGTACCTCTTATCTGATGACATCATACTTATCTCTTGAGTATACTCTTCTTTTTTTCTTGATGGGCTTAGAATTTTCAGTAACATTGAGTTTGTGGCACATAATCTCAAGGTCAATACCTGGTATATCTGCATGGCTCCAGTCAAAGACACTTTGTCTCTTCCTTAAGAGCTTCACTAACTCTTCCTTGATCTCAGGTCTTAGGGCTCTACCGACTTGGATAGTTTTTATCGGCTCATCCTCATTGAGGACGATGAACTCTACCTCTTCTGCGGCCTCTCCCTTCTTGAGCTTTGTTTCATCTCTAGGATCAAGTGTATCGATGTTTTACGTGGTTATTACCCTCTTATGAGCCTCTCTCTCTTCCGCAGAGTTAAAGTAGCATTCTCGTGCCGATGTTTGGTCACCTTGCACTTCCCATACCCCATACAGAGTCAATAATTTTAACATTTGGTGGACCGTTGAAGGAACAACCTCAAATTCCTTGAGGGCTACTCGTCCTATGATGAGGTTGTAAGCTGAGAAGACGTTTTCATCCATCATAAAAAAATTAATTTTTCTAGTCAACCTCTTAGGCCATTCATCTCCCATTCTCACATCTATCTCATACATACCTAATGGATGAACCTTTTCACCACTGAAGCTGATCAATGGATGATGATATGGGACAAGCCTAGCTCTGTTGAGGCCTAGTCTCTTAAAGCAGAGCCAGAGCATAACGTCTGTAGAGCTACCGCCATCAATGAGGATTCTATGAACTTTACACCCATTCACCCTTATGGTGATTACTAGCGGGTCATCGCGAGGAGCTAATATACCTTTGAATCAAGTCGTGAGAAGCCAACTATGAGGGTGTCCATATCCACCTTCTTTATCTTCTCGCGCTTAACCTTTGTAGATGCTAAGTTTATAACCTCGGTTTTAGTCACTGCCTTAGCCTCTGCCACATGAGCCTTGCGACCTGCTACCTCTGAGCCACCTCCTGCCAGTCCTCCACAGATGGTGTTCACATCGAAAGAGATCATATCGACCCTCTTTATTGGGGCATTGTCGTTTTTTGGTGGGAGGTCAGGCTCATCGTCATCATCACCTGAGTCCTCATCTCTTCTAGCAGGGGCATCTTCCTGGCACCTATCATTTCTCTTCGTTTTAGGGTCATCTCTTCCTCCCTTAGAAGTTCTACCATCCACATACTTCCTGAGCTTTCCAGATTTTAACATCTTCTCAATCTCATCCTTCAAGGTGAAACACTTATCGGTCAGATGGTCGTGATCTTGGTGGAACTCGCACCATAGTTTTTTTTCCTCTTATGTGGAGGATCCTTCAGCTACTTCGGCCATCTCAGGAACCTATCATTCTTTATTTTGTTGAGGATGTGTTCGCATCTCACGATTAGAGGAGTGTAGTGTGCAAACTTGTCGTCTACAACCCTCTTCTTTCCATCCCCTTCCTCTGAAATTTCCCACTGCTACTTCCATTTTCATCCTCATATTTTGCAGCCATTGCTTCTTCAGTGTTCACGACTCTACCTGTCGTTGCTAACATCTCGTCCATAGATTTAGGAGGGTCTTCAGCAAGCTTCCAAAGTAGCTTTCCCTTCTGAAGTCCTCCAATGAGGGCTGTCATAGCTATATTCTCTTCGTAATCTTCAACCTCCAATTTTTCCTTGTTGAATCTTTCAATGTAGTCTTTGAGACTCTCATGCTTGCCTTTCTTTACATAGAGTAGATGGTTCTTCGTTTTCTGAGGTCTTACCCCAAACAGAAGTTATGTATAAAACTCTCAGCCAAACCCTTAAAGTTCTCAATATAATTTTTAGGAAGAGAAGTGAACCAAATGTGTGCATCTCCCATCAAGGTGCTTGAAAAAGCTCAGGACCTCATCTCATTAGGGATTGAATAAATGTCCGCTACAGACTAATACATCTCAATATGATGTACAGGGTTGGTACTTCCATTATACTTGGGAGACACCATTGGTGGTTTAAACTTGGCAGGGGTTGGAAAGTTGACAATCTTTGCCACAAATGGGGAGCCCTCTGTGAATCCTCTTTGCAGTGGGTCTCAACGTTTTATATGGTTACCTATCTTCTCTTCCAACCATTGAATGGAGTCATCCCATGGTTTAGCAATGTCGTCCTGGCCGAGGTTATCCCCAACAACCTCCAAGAGGTGGACCGAGGGTTCCCCAGCTGCTGCACAACGTCGGTTGTTGACCTCTTGGCCACAATCTCGGCGATGTTGGGGTCGGCTATGATGAGGCCAATGTTCACCACCTTCCCTTTGTGAGCCAGCTGCACTTCTTGACCTGGATAACCTCTGCCTTAAATCATTAACTGGGCCGAGCCTTTCAAAGGATGACCCTCTACTTAAGTAATCAAAAGCAGACCCTCTTTATCGTGTATCCCCATCTCGTCTTTCACACTGACCTCGGCTCTGCTGTATAGGACGTACAATATTATTTGAGACCTCACATGGCTCCCAATAGTCTGTCGGAGCATCTTTCGCCTCAATGTCGTCGTAGCTATCCTCAGGGCAAGGGTTTCCTTGCCTCCCCAGATGTAAACGCCTAGGGTAAAAAACATTCCTCCTCTATTAAGGAGTAGGTTGGTCTTTTCGCGGTGCCAGGGGTGGTCCCCTGGCTTCAGGATGAGGTTAAACAGCTGCCGGAGTAATCATCTCTGGTGAGACCTCAGGTGGTCTCATTATATTTTGGCTTAACTAGGAAAATTGCTCCTACATCACTTGCTGGGTTGAAGCCAAGGACTTCAATGATGTTGCCACCTCAGCCATCTCGGACTGGGGTGGTGCCTGGCTTGAACTGGGTCCTCCAACACCAGATGGTGGAGGAGGTGGTGGTAACTACGGTGCCATATGATGATACTAGAGAGCTTGTAATAAAAATATTAGAGATCTTGATACTTTAAAGTACCTATTTTAATGGTGACACAACTTCACATGTGGGGTGAGGCCTAGTTCACCACTAGAGTCTCCGATGAGGTTAAGTTGTAAAAAGGAAGAGATGAATCTTCTCGTTCCCACAGACGACGCCAAAATGATGATGCTGGAAACACCACCACCAGATGAGGTGTTGATAAGCTCAAACTAATAATAACAATGGCATCATAAGAGTGTATGCATAGTAGAAGGAGGTGAGGAGAAGAGGATGAACACTTGAATGTAAGTGGTTCAGCCAATCTGGCCTACGTCCACTATGAGTGTGTGAGTAATATCACTAGTCGAATGCACTAACTACCATAGATACAATCTCTCAAGCTCTCTTTCTTTGATATATAAACTCACAGAGTTTCAACTAGGGTTGCAATTATGGATCCTTTTACAAGGTAGAGGATGACCTCTATATATAGTGCTTGGGGGGGGGGGGGGGGGGGTGTAATATACCCCCTAAGCATGCAATGAGCATATGCATGAGGATCGAACCAATATAATAATGATACCTAGTTGATCCTAAGTAAATAATGATGACCTCAATATTCCCTCATGTGGAGGGGATGATTCGGTTATAACATATTTGCCCATGTGTTACAAACCATACATATGCTTGTAAATGGTCGGCCGTATTTTTGATTAGTAGCAACCTCGACCTGGATGAGTATGAGGTTGGTGAAGTATGACTATTTCTTTATCCGAGATCAATATCCATGATGACCTTGGCCAGGAGGACTGGCCGAGGTTAGGTAAGTGGTAGTTGTAACGTCGACTAGGGCCGATGATGACGCTGGTAAATGATTGAGCCGATGAGACATTGCTGACTTCGACTGACGAATGCAATGTCGGCTGGGACCGATGATGATTTTGGTAGACGATTGAACCCATGAGACTCTGCTGATCTCGACTGATGGCCAACCGAGATTGATGTATAAGGGGCCGACCTGATGAGAAACGACCTTGGTGATGGTTGTCATAAGCTTTTGTCACCTCGGCTGTGAGACTGCCCAAAGTGATATACACTTTGGGCATATCAATTTTTTCATAAAAGGCCTTGGTTTTGGCCTTAAATATATGAGAGTTCTTTTATAGATTGTACCTCAACTCCTATAGAACGTAGACCCTTTGGCCAACCGTAGACCCTTTGACTAAGGCCTTCGTTTACGTCTACGGTGTTTTCTAGAATTCATTTTATCTCCCTATTAACAAAATTTTCTTGGTTATTTGTTGTAGTTAATATGTGGTGTATACCTTATGGATAACACCATATTATGACATCAGGAAGCGAATATATCATTGCAAAAATGAACGACCTAGTCACTAATGATTGCTTTTGTTGTGCTAAATCGTGCCAAGATATTCTATTTTAGGAATTTTAACACCACTTTTGCGGTGTCATTACTAGTAGGCACGACTTACACCCATTTGGATACATAGTCAACTATGACTAGAATGTATTCAAATTGTCACCTATCCAATTGTGGACAAAGAGGATGTTAAAATTTGATCAAAATTAAGAACTGCCACAACTGTTTCATTAGATTAACATTCATTATTTTATGGGGACAAATAATAGATATGAGGTTTGTCACACGCATACTCCATTTGTTTATACCTTACTGTATCATTTGGGCAACATTAATTTATCGAACTACTTCTTCGATCAGATGTACTTTTCGGTAATGGTATAGGCTTGAAATTATTCCCTTCCTTTGCCCGGGTTGATCACATCTGTGTGCCATACCTCCAAATGCCCCAAGTACCTTGGAGATCGAAAGATGAAGACCGAAAAGCCTCTCAGATTAAATATCAAGAGAATCTTTGGTACTTACTGGGGAAAGCCTCGATTTTAGAAGAGGACAAGGGTAGTGGTAGAAGACTCAAATGAAAAAGATCAGATAAGAAGAGATGAGAAGGTTCCCGTGTAGGCATATTTATCGACGCCCACTTTGTGGCATTCAAGGCACTTTCAGATTAGCGACAGGAAGAGACTAAAATAAGGTGGGCTATACTGGAGTCCCACCATAACTTGTATTGTTCTAAGAATCGCTAAGAGTTTGTGTTGATGAGGGACCTCTATATACACAAGGATGGTCCAGACGCACCAACTCCGAGTAATTTTAGTAACCCATACGATGTGCGTGACCTTAATGCTCCAGGACCCTATGGTGGTTCCGATTTCTAGGCTTCTTATCTTATTTCCTTTTGGATTTGGGATATTTATCACTTTTTCTATTTTTGGATCTTTGATATTCTTTGATCCTGTATGTTTATCAAATCTTTTTAAGACATTAATTTATATATTAATTATAATTTACCCCCTATATATAATTATGGCTTATGAAATGATTTGTTTAACTTAATTCATATTCTTGTATATTCTTAGTTTCTTCCTATGTTCATATAGGCTCACCTTGCGTATCTAGAAGATTTCTCTGAATCAGGGTAATGTATTTCCTTCTCTTTTTCATACGTTTTTAGTTGCACTGAAGACCATGTACAGTTGGGGTGTGTTTTCTTTCCTCGATTCTTTTTATATGTGAGTCGTATATATATTCATATTTATAATAATAACATAAAAAAAATAAAAAATTATTTATTTCATTTCTCTCCTAAGCTTGCATAATCGATATTAAGAATAACTTCATGATTTAACTTCAAACGCACATGTGCATTCTCTTAGTTTAAAGATTTGGTTTAAGATTTTGTAACTCGGTGATCTTTCGTGCATTGTATACACTTTAATCAAGTGAGATTTGCGATTTCATTCAAATTGTGAGTGTTCATAAATTACTTTTTCTCTTTTTAAAAATGTGAATATTGACGATAATCTCTTTATTATTTCTTTGATCGATCATTAAGTGCGTTTATATGAAATGTGTTACTTGAGCATGATTTTAAACATCGTTTTGACTCTGGAATCTCTTAATATTTAGAAAAGGACCATAGGCCCTCTTTATTAAATTAAACAATATTTCACTTGACCTCACCCTACTTATTTCCTTGATAAACCATATGGAGCCTAAATATTAAACCTTCGTTTCATCACCCTAATCCTATGACCAACTATACATTGGAATTTTAAGCCATTTTTACAACTTTCTCATCTTTGGATTAGGAGATCATTTAGGATGTTATGATGTTCGTGTTATGTGCATGTATTTGAGAATTGCATTGATTTAAAAAGAAATGAAAAGAAAAGAAAAAAAGACTTGAAATAAATTTGAATCCCAACTGTTTCTCTTGGAAAATAATAACTCACACTCCGCTTGTATAGTTATGCCTTTGGAAGTTACTTTCCAGATTTTGTTATTTCACACATGTTCCATTACCCCAAGTGTTGCTTCCCAAGACCGTTCGAATCTGTAAATACTAATTTCATTTCATAACCAAAGCCTAGCCTATGATATAACCCCATAATGTCCTATTTGATCTTATGGCGAATGTGATTCAAACTCATAATAATTGCAATAATCTGTTAAAATACATTTTACCCGACTTAATGTGCAATATCCATCCATTGATATTACATGTTTTATCTTATATATAAATCATTCTTCATTGATATTTTCATGGCCTTGCTTCCTTTTACATTTCCTCATTATGCCCCCATTTTCCACGTGTTACGCCCCATTTTTTGTGTTATCATATGTTGAGTGTAATAAACAGAGACATTTGATTTCATGCTAAGCTTTATTATTTATTTGGTTTATAAAAAAAATGCCAAATCAAAACATTCAAATGTGCTCACTCATCATTATACATTTTCAGAGTTTCAAATGTAATGAAGTTTTTCTTTTAATGCTTATAATCACGGACGATTCCATGGATGCTCATTTACTTTGCTAATTACTTGTTGATTATCGAATTGTTATTGAGTTTGGACTTGATTTTCTTGGGCAAAAATCAACGATGAAATTTGATGTTTGTGGGTTTCATCCATGAAAACCCTTATGAGATGACACTCATCCACTAGGGTAAGCTATGAGTTTAACGGCTTGTTGCATTCGCTAAATGCAACCGTGTACCCGCAAAAGTGGTACTTTCCATGTGTACATATTTATTTTATTCTTATCCTTCTGTTTTGATGGTTCTTGTTTTGGTTCATCATTAGGGGCTAGAAATGTGTAAGTTAGGGGGTGTGATTAGTCACAAATTTTGTAGGTTATCTCCTATTTTACTTATACATTCTAGCACAACTGTGGCTATTAATTCCCGTACTTGAGCTTTTATATTGAATAATCTTTGTTATCATTATATATATATGCTTTTCAAGGTTTATTCGGGATTTTTAGGTATTGTAATACTAAACGGCGCAATTGTGTGCTATTCGGGAAAGTTTCAACGCATTATGTAACTTTGGTGGCATTTTAGTCATTTTTTCATTCCAGACTTATGATAAAATTCTGCATGCAAGTTGTATATATTTGAGATATCTTCCCATAGGCATTGCGCCAATTTGGTACCTAACAATCAAGTTATGACCTTTTTTCCCTAAGTCTTTTTGTGCTTTAACTGAAAGGAAGATTTGTGCGAAAAATAGGGGATTGGTCCAAATCCAACGGTCGATCGGTCATGTTGGTTTTGCCTATGATTGCAACTAGTGGGTTTCTTTCCCATTCAAAGGTTGACCAACCCAAATCCATCTGTAAGAGAAAGTTTATAATGTCTCAATTTTATTTTATTTGGTTTATCCCGTTACACTTCACTGCACCATCATGACAACTTCCACGCATTTAATGAGAATAAGTTGATTACTTTTATAAATTGAAGATAATTCGTCTCAACAATATCCAAAAGAGTTATGAGGTGGTTTAGTAAATATTTTATTATCATGGGGTGATTTTTTAAAAGACCAATTTAAAAGGTTTTCAAAATATTTTAAAATGATTTTTAAAAGAATTTTTGAAATTTAGCTAACCCATTAGAACTAGATGGATATGTCGTTTGAACGTGATTAGGCATACCATTAGAACGAGTTCCCACGTTCAAATTAGATATGGAATATCTCCTTTCGGGTCCACTCTGGAATGTCGTTTGAAGTTTCACTACAAGCTGTTCGAAAGATATGAGGTACCACATTAAAATGAGGTACCAGTTCGTTCGAATGAGTATGCGAGTTTTTATTTATTTTTAAAATATGTTTACAATTCTCTAATGCCTATCTCTATGAAACAACCTTCCCTATAAATAGAGATGCGAGGTTAAAGATTGAAACAAATCATTTTAGGCTTTCACGAAGCCTTTTTAGAGTTCTTTTTTGTGATCAAACTCTACACTTTTTCAATCTAAACCCCTTGGATTTTTTAAGATCACTTTTCCAATTTAAGAAGAACAAATACAATTCCAATAACCCTTGTAGATAATTTATCTACTTCTAAATGGTAGAATTGAGGCTCTATGGCTAATTATTCTTGAGGTTGATCGATGGATGCTTAGGCAAGAGTTTCTTGTTGTCGATGGTGCTGGATTTTGTCGTATCTGTTAAAGATTTCAAGACCCACACATTATACTTAGTGGATCTCCAAGTAGTCTGCAGTCATCAAGTCTGTCAAACTCTTAAAAGTGCTAGAAATTTGGTTTTTCTTGAAAGGGATTTTTTCCTATATTCTTCTTCTTACTTTTGGGTATGGAATTTGTTTTCATAAATAATCTTGCATGTTTATTAACTTAAATGAAGATAAAATTTTCTAAAAAGTGAATTCGTGTGTTTGGCCTAAGATATGAATATTCCACATAAGCCTCAACTTTCTCTAATTTGTATCAGAGCATATTACACTAATTGTTTTGTGATCTTTTAAATTTGGATAATTTATATAATAGGATATCTACTTTTGATGTGTCTAATTATTCCTATTGGAAAGCTCGAATGAGGTAAACTTTGAAAGGGATTGACGAGCGTGTTTGTCTTGTTTCTAAAAGAGGGTGGACACCACCCACTATGACTAATGGAGATGTCATAAGTCATAAACTTGTCACAACTTGGACGAAGGATGAACTAAAATCAAGTAATTCTAACTCATACAGTTTAAGTCCATTTCTGTAGGGGTCGCCCCTAATGAGTTATGTCGCATCATGATGTGCACCATGTCTATGGAAGCATGTGATACCCTCCAGCTCACTTACAAGGTTACCATCACTGTGAAACCTTCTAAGATGTAAAATCTCACCCCACAATTTGAGACCATTACTATGCTAGAATCTGATTCTTTCGATGAATTTTATGCACGATTCTATGATATCGTTAACACTAGTCTTAGTTTGGGTAAGAGAATTCCTGAGATGCACATTATGAAAAAGATTTTGAGATTTCTTTCTTCCTTCTTTATTCCTAAGGAACTTTCCTTGATTCGTTGGGAATTTTAGATATTCTGAGGTTAGGAGAACTCATAGACCTTCAAACTTATGAAATAGATAATTTTCCCAAAATTGTTAAACCAAAGGAAAAGGAAATTGATTTGAAATTATAATCTTAATATAAAGAGGAAATTTCGTCGGACTCCAAGTATGATTTTGATCTTGATGATCTTGCATGTTTTGCCAAAAAATTCTTAAGCTAAGAGAATAAAATACTTACAAAGAAAATAAATATTTTGATAAAGATAAAAAGTATAAATTCGGGAAGAATTTTTTTGAAATAGTAATAGGAAAGTACCCTAAGAAAGATGAGCAGAGATGCTATGAGTGAAAGGGTAAATGCCACAAAGATCTCGAGTGTGCTACGAGGTTAAAGAGACAAGGCAAAGTTGCCTTAAATTCCACACTTTGTGATAGCGATGTCAATTAAGTGGATTCCGAGAAAGAATCACCGCATGGACGTTACTTCATCGCGTTCATGGCCAAACATATTAGTACAACTAGTACACCTCATGTTGATGAGGAATTTGCTTAATATGATGACGTCGATAGGCTGTCTAGCAATTCTTGAGAGAGTGAGGGGGATGGCATTTTGAGTGAGGGAGAAAGTGACCTTCAACATGTTTACACCGATCTTTACGCCGAGTCCTTTAAAATGAAAAAGAAAAATAAAAGTTTGGCACTTAGGGTTTTAGGTTTAGAGAATGAGTTAAGAGAGCGAGACCCCTGTGAGAGTGTCTTTAGGAGAGAGTGTCATTTTAGTGGAGAGGGAAAATGGTGACTTGATTAACAAAGTGGCTAGTCTTACAGGATATCTTCAAGCTTCATTGGAGACTAGAGAGAAACTTGAAGACCTTGTATCCCAACTCGAGAAAGATGTCAAATGTGCCTGGGAGGTCAAATGACTATGGAAGATACATTAAAGACGGTTAGTAAGATGTTCCTCGGTTCCACTTTAGGTTTTAACGAGAGTCAAGAAATCGGTTATGACAGGGCATCCACTTTTAATACTCCACCCGAGCTAGTCCCCGAGTTTATGACAGATCTGTTTGTCCGTCATCCTTAAACACCTAAGAGACTGAACCCATCGAGGAAAGGGAATCCTAGGCATTTTGACCAAGTCAGATGTAATACAATATATGTTTATTCCCATTGCAAACAAAGGGGTCACCTTAAGGATTTTTAATTTAAGCTTGGGAGATTTTAATACCTGCATGTTCCCCAATATGCTCCCATATGAGTTCACACACATGTTCCCACATGCACTCCCAAATGTATTCCTACTCATGCTCCCACACATGATTGTAGATATTTTGAGAGTCTTCAAGATAAAGTAGAGTTTTTGGTCAAAGCTTCGCAAAGTTTGACAGCACAATTCCAAAGTATGCCGATTCCTGTCGAGGACCTCCCGGTCCAATAATTGAGTTTGGGCACTTTATCTAGGATAGGGTGATTTTAAGATTGCTATCTGTTATCCCTATTTCTAGATTGTATTACTATTTTATTGTTATGCTTTTTATATTTGATATATTTTGAGAAATCCAAAAAGATTTTCAATTTTTAAGAAAAAGTTGAACAATTCCAAAAAGATCTTATTTTTTTTATTAAACTTTTGAAAATGGCAAAAAAAAAATTTTTTTAAAAAAAAAAAGACAAAAAGATTTTTTGTATTTTCACCTTTCACCATATATGGATGTACATTTAAGATACTCGGATCACCCCTTCATTACATCCATTCATGTGGCTTTTTCATGTTATTTTGAGACAAGGATTTGTTATAACTAAAAATAGTTGGCCACTTGGACCAATGACACATGCCAACTTCTTTTCCAGGCTGTCAACAAGGGATAACACCTGTTCAGCTCAATTATTGTCTGGTCGTCTATCTAGGCGACCACATACAAGAAAGTGAACCATCACCCATATAAAAAGACGTGCGTGTGAAACTCCAACAGTCATTATATCCATACATGCAAATAACATATAGCTATGTATTATTGTGTATTGGTGAAAATTCTTGATGTTATAAAAGTATTCCCCTTCTTGGGATTCCAAGGACTCTAAGTAGACCAATTCCCCTAGTTGCAGGGGAGATCAACCCTAATTTTTTTCTCAAGACATTGGAATAAAATCCTAAGCACTATTAACCCCGTGGATGTAGGCCCCATTCCTGAGATGAACCACGTAAAATCTCTAGTGTCCTTCTCTATAATTTCATTTTTATATCTTAATTGTGATAACGAATTTGATAATTGAGAGCTAAGTTAAAGAATCCAAATTTAGACAATAACAAATTGCTGCCTTCTATGGGAAACTTTTCAAGTCCCTGTTGTTTCATACCCTTCTTTTTAAACCTAATTTCCACACCTTTCGGACATGGCTGATATCCTAAAGGGTTGTTTGGCAGGAGGAAATTCTTTCAACCCTTATTATCCTTGTATAATAAGAGATCTATAAGGAATTATTCTTAAAATTGTTAGGGGACAATGCAGTAAACTGTGAGGGAGCTTAACCAAACACTACAAACCAGGTATTCTTCTCCATCCTCTAGAAGGGAGATGCCACATCACCCTCCTTAAAATGCTAAAAGTAGGTCCAGGTATTCTTGATATCAATAAGACCTATGAAATCGTCCATGAGAAACTTCGTCATTTAGATCCACTAATTATTATGACGGTTAATTTCTCTCTCCTAAATGGTCGAGCATCCAGTAAAGGTTAAATAAAGCCTATGGTTTTGATCGCTTAGGACCTAGAGAATATAGAGGTTATCATAAAGATCCTACCAGGTCACGGGATCACCGGTAAGGATTCTTTAGATCTATAGCTAGTATACGAGGCTCCACGCATGCTGAGCAAACTTCACAGGAACAAAGCTCATCCCAAATGCATAATAGAAATGGCAGAGGAATTTTGATTGGAAGATTGTCTGCTAAAAGTAGCCATGTCTAAAAATACTTTGCAAATGAGCTTTATGAAGGGATCTCCTTTTGTTCCAACTATTTTGGATTTTCCTACACCCTCCAAATCCAAGCGACTTGTAATTACTACTAAGTATAATGTTAAAATTGACCCCATCCTTCATATCGAACAATACCATGAAGTTACTGATATTTACTCAGTACCAGATGAGATGTATTGTCGAGCATTTTCAAGCACCTTAACTAGATGTGCACAACTTTGGTATAATAATCTTCCCCAGGGGAAAATTTTTAGCTTCCAATAATTCGTCGAGCTGTTCATCAGTAACTTTTACTTTGGAGCTAATCCGATCAAAAAGGTTGCCCACCTATTGAGTGTCCATCAGGAGAAAACATTCGCAAGTATATCACTCGCTTCAATAGTTAAATAATGGAAATGGTGGATTATGAAGAAAAGACTGCTATTACTGCTTTAATGAGTGGATTGATCCTTGTCACTCTATATTATGCATTAGCTACAAACCTTCCTAAAACCATGACTGAGTTGATTGCTAAAGCTAGCAAAATCATGAATGTCGAGGAAGATATGGCCGTTAAACAATCACCAGGTAGTAAATATGATGGTCATAAGAGTTTTGATAAAAAAGAGAAAAAAGATAAAAAGGTCTAAAAACCTAAAAAGTATGAGGAGTACACTCTTCTCAGCATTGGTGTGCATCACATCTTGGAACAAATTGGAGGAAGTAGAAACTTGAAATGCCCTGGGAAACTCAAATCCCCTCCTAATAGGAGAGGAAAATCCAAGTATTGTGAATTCCATAAAGATCATGGGCACACAACCAATAATTGCATTTCTTTGAAAAATGAGATTGAGGATCTTATTTGATGTGATAAGTTATCTTAATTTTTTGATAGATCATAGGAACGAGAATCTAAGAGGTGATCAAAATATCCCTTTTAAGGGAAAGATGAAAAGAAAAAAGATCGGGATGATGATTCAGAAGATTATCCAGATTTTCTGAAGAAACTTCGGTAACTTGAGGTTGAGGTAAATATAATATCTTTTGACTGTCATTTCATTGTAGGAGGAGATGATAGTAATGGTTATGAAGTAGCTAGAAAAAAAGCCTATGTAAATGAGGCCAAAGCATATTCCTATATCCGAAAATTAACCTAGTTGATGAAGTTGATGGTGAGACAAGGAAGGTGAACAAACATAAACTGGTAATCGATTTCTCCAAAAATGACATGTTCAGGGTGCTCTATCCCCATGATGATCCTCTAGTCGTCACTGTGAGGGTATGTGAGCCAATAATGGCTAGAATCCAAATTAATAGTGGTAGTTCGATTGACGTTATGTTATACAATCTCTTCCACTATTAGGGATTACATGACAACATATTGGAACCTTATCTCTTGCCATTAATAGGATTTTAGGGAAATAAAGTATACGTCTTGGGAACTGTCAAATTAGAAGTATTCATTGGCATCTGGCAAGCTAACAGTACTAAAAGGATTCATTTTTTCTTCTCAAAAAGAACATCTGCTCAGTCTACAACATGATCCTTGGTAGGATTAGTCTAAAAAAGTTTGGAGCAGTTTCATCTATTATCCACCAATATCTAAAGTTTCCCACTCACTATGGGGTCGATGTTGTTATGGAGAATCAAATTAAAGAAAGGGAATTCTATTACACTTCAAACGACTAAGAGGAAGTAAAGAATCTCACTGCTACTTACGAGATAGAAACTCTGAACCCCCAAAAATATTTTGATTTAGTTAAAAGGACAAGTTATGGAAGTCACGAAAGCAATTGTCCAAGATGAGAAAAGACCATAAAGAAACACATAGACCAGCTCAGCCCTCAAATGAGAATTGATCAATTTTCTTAGGAAGCGAAAATGTGTGTTTACTTGGAGCCATAAAGATAATCCAAGTATTGATCCCGAATTTATATTCCATGAGTTAAACACTATAAAAGATACAAAGCCAATCAAGAAAAAGCGATGAGTATTTAGTCCTGATAAAAACATGGCTATCCAAGAAGAAATGGACAAGCTACAAAAAGTTAAGTTCATAAAAAATGTCATATACCCAGATTGGTTGCAAATGTAGCAATGGTAAAGAAGAAGAACAACAAATGGTGCATGTGTGTTGACTTTACGAATCTAAACAAGGCCTGTCCCAAGGACCACTGTCCTTTTCCCAGATTTTATCAATTAGTTGATGCCACAACAGGGCATGAATTACTTAACTTCATGGATGCTTATTCAGGATAAAATCAGATCAAGATGAAACCAGAAGATAAGGAACATACATCCTTTATAACTAGACGTGGTACTGAATACTATAACGTTATGCCCTTTGGGCTTAAAAATGTTGGAGCAACATACCAAAGGCTAGTGAATAAAGTTTTCAAAGACCAGATCGGTAAAAACATGGAAGTTTATATGATATTCCTACTAAAAGCAAAAAAGCTACTGACCACATCAGGGACTTTAGCCAGACCTTTGACCAGATGGAAAAGCATCAAATGAAGCGCAATCTGACCAAATGTATGTTCGGCATAAGGAAGGAATGTTTCGAGGATTCATCATAAATCAAAGAGGAATTGAAGCTAATTCAGATAAAATTAAAGAATTGATTGAGATGCAATCTCCCTCATTCAAGAAAGACGTGCATAAGCTGAGAGGAAGAATATTTACACTTAATCGGTTCATCTCCGATGCTATTAGTAAATGCTAACCATGGTTTAAGGTACTCTGGAAGACATTCGAGTGGAATGACAAATTTAATAGGCTTTTTAAGAGTTGAAAATATATTTGGGATCTCCATTACTTCTCTCTCGACCAATCACGGAAGAAAAATTATACCCATGCATTATTGTGTCTGAGTCAGCTATCATTTCATCCCTTATCCGACTGGAAGATGGAATTTAAAATTTGGTATAATACACCAGGAAGGCTTCCAGAGGAGCTTAAATTCGATATCCGTTCCTAGAAGCTTTAGCTCTTATTTAAGCAGCAAGAAGAATGGAACCTTACTTTTAGGCACATACTATTGTGGTGTAAACAGATTTACCAGTGCTCCAACCTATCCATAAGCCAAAAAAATAGGGGAGATTGATGTCTTGGGCAGTGGAACTAGGAGAGTATGCCATACTCTATGGGCACCAAACAGTAGTAAAAAGGAAGGGTGTGGAAGATTTCATAGCAGAATTTTCCTACAATGAAGTAGTAGCAGACCATAATTCTTTTAAACAGCAAAAGGCTGAGCAGACTTCTATGGAAGAGAGCTTAATGCCGAATCAAGCCGAGCAAAGTTCTCCAAAAGATAGTTTAAAATCTGAAAAACTAGAATCATCTATTATCGGGAATATATCCGAGCAATATGACGAGCAGAGAACGAAGTTATTTAGATAAGGTTCTTGGGTGAAGGAAACATCAATGAAGAGATCCCTGTATGGAACTTATATGTGGACGAATCCTCCTGTATAAACAATAGTGGATTAGGACTATCAACAACCTAGATAATATAGATGTGGAATATGCCCTTCGTTTTTAATTTTTAGCTTCCAACAATGAAGAAGAATATAAAGCCTTGATCAATGGTATAAAACTATCGTTGTCATTAGGTGCTGAGAAAGTCATCGCTTATAGTGATTCCTAACTGATCGTTAACTAACTTCTTGAGATATACAGAGTAAAAATAGAACTGATGACAAAGTACCTAGGTCATGCTCAAAAGACTATCTCCAAGTTCCTGGTGGTAATAATAGTCAAGATTCTCAGAATTAAGAATGTCCGAGCTGATGCACTTGCTCGTCTTGCTTCAACAACTCGAACGGAGTTAAGAATAACCATTCCTATAATATTTGGCAAAAAAAAGCATAGAAGGACAGAATGTTAGCCTAATCGTAGTAGAGCTAGGCCCATCATGGATGGATCCAATAAGAGGGCACATTGATAATGGATTACTATATGAAAACCCAAAAGAGCCTAGGAAGTTAAGATACAAAGTGGCTAGCTACGTGATAGAATGAGGTGTTTTATACAAAAGGGGATTTACTGTCTTCTTACTTTAATATGTTCATCTAATAGAAGTATAAGAATTAATCAAAGAAGTTCATGAAGGATCATGCGGAGACCATTCAGTCGGATGGTCATTGGTACGATGAGTAGTTATGCAGGGATATTACTAGTTGACCACAAAGGTAGACTACTTTTCGTACACCAAAAAATGTGATAAGTGCTAGAAGTTTGATGCTAAACATAGAAGACGGGGGGCTACCCTGACGCCGATCAGTCCCCTTGGACCTTTTCCTAGTGGGGAATCGATTTTGTCGACCTTTTACCAAGGACGAAATGGAGGTTTAAGTACTTAGTTGTTACCATAAACTACACTACACCAAAAATAGTAATTTGGCACACCCTGATATTAAAAATCTGTCACAGTTTAAAATTGTGCCAAATTTTGGCACGGTTTAATGACAATCTGGCACACTTTAAAACAGTGCCAAAATTTGGCACTGTTTTAAAGTGTGCCAAAATTGAGTACACTTGATAAAATATAAAATGCCCTAAAAAAATCATTATACTTACTTGGTGTATCTTCCTCACTCATTCCCGCTCTCATTTTACCGCTCACCCTCTCACCCTTTCATCCTCATCCCGTCTTTTCTTCCACTCTCGACGACAACAATCTTGGAGCAACCAAACCACACTGGGTGAGATTCATGTCGCCAAAGTACACGGGACAATTGTACGTCTGTTGGGATTTCGTAGGAGGTCCATTGGTTAGGATGGTGAGATTCATGCCCTTTCTATAATTTTATTTTAGGCTATTACGTCTCTCTGTCTCTCTCTATATATCTCAATTTTTTCCAGCTCATAATCATTGTTCAAATAAGGGTTTTTGAAACCCAAATATGGTATATGTGGTTTGTTTTGTAGATCCCACTCTTGGATTCACCCTAAGTATACTCTCTGTTTTGTTTTGGAATTTATGATGTGAGTCGGAGATTTCAATTTCGTTTTTATGGGGTCTTCTCTAATTGGGGATGACAGTTGAAGTTTGAGTAATTTGAAGAATTTTCTAACGATACCGTTTCAAACAAGCTGTCCCAAATCTTTAGGTATTTTGCGTTTATTTTTGTTTAGCTAAACATATAGTTTTGAGTTAATTTTTTAATTTTTTTATAGTGTTTAAATCTATTTTTGGACTTTATGTGATTCTATTTGTTTTGCGAGAATCATTAGTTGTTTAAATATTTAAGTCTTCAAATCCCCCAAGGTATACTCTATATATTCCGTAAGGTTGAGTTTGAATTTCATTTGCACTATACATATTTTGTGATATGTAAGTTGGAGTTCGGATTTGTAAGTTGTGACATTTTATACATCGAGAACTTCACATGGTTAGGTAAATCCAATGAGGCCTTTTGTGTGTATTGTGAACTTATTATTTGATTTCTTTGAGAATAATCATATTAAGTTAAACATACATGCTAATGAAGAGGTTTAGATATTTTATTTTTTATACATTCATTTAGTTCATCACCTGATGAAAATTTAATTTATCTCCTTGATTAATATTAGTTCTAAGTATGAGGTACAACCCTCATAACATAACAAAGAAAAATGGTTTCATATTATAGAAAACTAATATATATTCGTAGCTATTGACACATTCAACTCTCCAAGTCATACACATCTCAATTTCTTAGTATGTTGATTTGGGTAAAATTTGCGATTTAACTTTTTCCACATGTTCTTCAAGTACATTTGAATTCAATGTAGATACTTCATTTGGCTTCAAGATCATTTTTGTGATTTAAATTATGTGTATTCACTAAGAAATTGACATATTAAATATACTAAGTATAACGCAATTGATGTGTATTCACTATATTGTGTCATTTGATCGTTTTGGATTCATGTACACACCAAATATTCATTCTCCTCATCACTGTGTATATACAAATTTGTTTTACATAATATAACACAATTTTCTGTTTGTTAGGTTGAAAGCAGTGGAGGTGGAGTGCGGTCAATTGCGATTTTTCACATGGTGAAGGGCATGATAGTATTGAGAACATTGATGACCATGGGCTCGATGAAATTTGTCTACGAAGGTGAAGTTAATTTAATTTTAATTTTAGTTAAAATCAAATTGTTAACTTCATGTAATAGTAAACCTCATTTATTAAAATTGGGTGCCTCTCTTTATAATTAAGGTCCTTTTGACGAGGTTGAGAGTGGTGCCATCTCTCCCACTCAGAGAACTTATAAAAGTGGTAGAGATATTTTGGATGCATCTTTGGTGGCCAATTAGGTTATTGAGGATCCCTGTTGATATGGTTGCACAAAGTACTCACTCATCGTTATGTCGATCATTTGGAATCTCAATGTCACTTTGGATTGTTCACCCATGCCCTTTTATACCTATTATGTAACTTTTCACTTGACATAATTTATTTTGCCCGAGTATTTGCTGGAAATTGTATTGAAATTGATTCATCTCATTTTGAAGTGGATATCATGGTGCAAATGGTAATCGACTTAAAGATGGAGATGAAGGTGCTATTGTAGCTATTGTGTTGATGAAATCCCTTAGCGACAAGTTGGTTTTGTAGTGTTCAATACTCCAATCAAGTTAAGTTCTATTTTTATTTGAATTTTTTTAATCATTTTTAAGTGCTAAAAGGTTTACTTGATTTAAAATACTCCAATCCAGTTAAGAATGATTTTACAATCTTCTGGTCAGATTATGTAGGGTTCGATATTGAGATAGAATCGGGGCTAGTTAAATCCTACTTAAAAATTATTAAGTAAAGAATGGAGTAAGGTGCTTGATCAAGATTGAATGTAGGAGCATAAACCGCACATATCATAACCCCTCTCAATTTAAATTCTACAGGTTGTGTTCTCACTGCAGTATAATTCTTACTCTGTGTTCAAATTAGTTTTTTCCACTTATTATTGTGTACTCTATTAAAGATAGTTACCTGGAAAATATAATTTATATATTGCATATTAGTTTGTTTTTGGTTTGCAAGGTTGTTCTTTTGTGTTTTGGGTATTAATTATCACAGAGATAAGGTGGTTATCCCCTTCAGATCTCCCAAATAGGTCAAGCTCATCATCCTCAGCATTATAAATGGTTACATGTGGAGGATGAGGGACTGGATACTGGTGTAGAGGTCTCAAAGGTGGTGGAAAGTTTAGGTCCTCCTCGCTAGGCTTGGTTGGGCACTCATCCATTAGGACGATATTTGCTAACTGCTACTGATTACTGACAAACTGTGTTATCCATATACACGAAATCCATTTGTGTACATGAGGCATTACATAGCAAATCCATTTGTTACATCGTGGAGGGTGTACTACTAGATTGTGTAGTAGCTCTGAGGACTCCTCTTATCCTCCTTTAATTGGTTGGCCTATTCAAAAGACTGAGGTTCCACATTGTTCAAGCTCTGATGTTTCTGAAGATTTAGAGAAACACCATTTGGATGATAGAAAGTGCAAATAATTTCAGAGTAGGTTATAGGTATATGTGATTTTGATAAAGTATCTAGACTGTGTATCCAAAAGTTTCTATTCTCCAATGGGCTGCATCCAAAAGATCCATTTCACTGATGCACTTTTTTATAAAGCAAAATTCTAAGTGGACTTTGATAACGAATATTAACAAAATATCTAATCTTATATATCAATATACATTATTATTTTGGTAGGTATAGTATGGTGAAGAAGATGATGAAATTAAAGACCTCTTCAAGATGGGAAAGAAAAAAAACTGAGAAAAGTGCTGCTGAAATAGCATTGCTAGTTGAAAATGTGATGGATGAGCTTGAAGTTGTAGCAGAAGAAGATGCAGAACTGAATAGGCAATCCAAACCTACTATAAATAAACTCAGAAAGATGCCTCTTCTTACAGATGTCCTCTCAAAGTGAGTTAGCTATATATCATTTCTATCTTCAAGCAACTCTTATTATTATTCTCGATTTTAATTACTCTTGGTGCAGGAAACAACAACAATAATTCTTTGATCATGGAGTATTAACTCTCCTCAAGACTTGGCTTGAACCCCTTCCAGATGGAAGCTTACCAAACATTAACATCTGTGCAACAATTTTGAAGATATTGACTGATGTATATACATGTCTTCATGTCACCTTATTCATTCACATGTAGTAATTCTTCTTTCTTCTAATTAACAATCACATGAACCCAAAATTTTACTTTTATGTTGCAGTTTCCAATTGATTTAGAGCATTATGATAGAAGGGAGCAGCTGAAGAAGAGTGGTCTAGGGAAGGCCAGTCCTCTCCTATGAAGTCACAAAATGATATTAACTTTATTTATTTATTTTTCTCTTAGTAACTTCTGTTGTTTTGATCAGGTCATTATGTTTTTGTCAAAGTATGATGAGGAGACCACATCCAATAAAAAACTTGCTAAAGATTTGGTTGACAAATGGGTAATATGAACCTTTTTGATTTTTGGCTTCTATAGATATATGAAATGACTCCCAACAGCCCCCAAATTGTGGATTTTCTTATATTTTTCTAATTGAATTTCGATGATGCAGAGTCAACCAATATTAAATAAGAGCACAAGGTCTGAAGACATGAAGAACTATGATGATGGGAGGGTACCGTTTCGGAGGCCACCTATGAAAAAGTATATGTTATTTTTACCATAAAACTTTTTGGCATGTTTTATTACATATCCTATAATTTCATTTTGTAATATATTTAATCCCACCTCATCCCTTTTTTCTCATGTTACAGGGCAATAAACAAGGCTGTGGGAATGCAGTCCAGAGATGATGATCTTGATTTGTCTATGTTTTAACAGTAAGATACTAATGCAGATTAGGTGGGGAGTTAATATTATAGTCCATATGCATTTATTTCAGGTTTAATTTGACCAAGGACAAATGTAGGGAACCAAAATCGGGACAGTCATCTTCTAGGCAACATGCCTCAAGGCCAAAAGCAACGCTCTTGGACTTTTTGGTGCGTCCCCAATCAAAGATCAATCCGGACGAAATTAGGGCCCGAGCCAAATAAGTTGTGCAAGATCAGCGCGGCTTGAAGGTGGGTTCCTCCTCTCTCTCTCATTGAAAACATTATTTGAGGAAAAATGAATGAACACAATCTGATTTTACTCCCTGAATTATATTTAATGCAAAATAGCTATGCATTTTGTTGCAAATACTTATTAGGGGATTTTTTATTATGCAAACATATATATATATATATATATATACCCATTGAAAATAGTTAAGGGGATTTCATACAAGACTTGCATATTTCATTTTTTGGGTTAACTTTTATCAATTGAAAAATATGAATGGTACTTCTCAGCTTTTCTCTTATTTCGGCTGACTGTTATGGTACTTCCCCAAACCCCCAAACGGTCCTGTAGGAGGGACTAACACCTCGCACGGGACCAATGTAACTTGTAGGAAGTGATCGCGTAGTCCCGGGTCTCCCGGTTTGTGAATATGACGATAATTTGCAAAAATCAACACTCAGACTTGAAAACAAGCCGTTTAAGGGTGAAAATCCAAACTAGCCCCCAAACGACCCCATAGGAGGCACGAACACCTCGCACGTGAACAATGTAACTTGTAGGAACTGACTGCGTAGTCCCGGGTCTCCCGGTTTGTGAATTTGACGATAATTTACAAAAATCAACATTTAAACTTAAAAACAAGCCGTTAAAGGGTGAAAACCCAAACCAGTCCCCAAACGATCCCGCAGGTGGAACGAACACCTCGCACGGGACCAATATAACTTGTAAGAACTGACCGCGTAGTCCCGGGTCTCCCGGTTTGTGCATATGACGATAATTTGAAAAAATCAACACTTAAACTTAAAAACAAGCCGTTAAAGGGTGAAAACCCAAACTAGCCCCCAAACGACCCCGTAGGAGGCACGAACACCTCACACGGGACCAATGTAACTTGTAGGAACTGACCGCGTAGTCCCGGGTCTCTCGGTTTGTGAATATGACGATAATTTGCAAAAATCAACACTTTTAAAAATAAGCCATTAAAGGGTGAAAACCCAAACCAACCCCCAAACGACCCCATAGGAGGCACGGCTGACCGCGTAGTCTCGGGTCTCTCGGTTTGTGAATATGATGATAATTTGCAAAAATCAACACTTAGACTTGAAAATAAGCTGTTAAAGGGTGACAATCCAAACCACCCCCCAAACGACCCCGTAGGAGGTACGAACACCTCGCACGGGACCAATGTAACTTGTAGGAACTGATCACGTAGTCTCAGGTCTCCCAGTTTGTGAATTTGATGATAATTTGCAAAAATCAACACTTTTAAAAATAAGCCGTTAAAGGGTGAAAACCCAAACTAGCCTCCAAACGACCCCGCAGGTGGCACAAACACCTCGGACGGGACCAATATAACTTATAGGAACTGATCGCGTAGTTCCGGGTCTCCCGGTTTGTGAATATGACGATAATTTGAAAAAATTAACACTTTTAAAAACAAGCTGTTAAAAGGTGAAAACCCAAACCAACCCCCAAACGACCCCGTAGGAGGCACGAACACCTCGCACGGGACCAATAATTTGTAAGAACTGACCGCGTAGTCCGGGGTCTCCCGATTTGTGAATATGACGATAATTTGTAAAAATCAACACTTAAACTTAAAAACAAGCCGTTAAAGGGTGAAAACCCAAAGACCCCGTAAGAGGCATAAACACCTCACACGGGACCAATATAACTTGTAAGAACTGATCGCGTAGTCCCGGGTCTCCCGATTTGTGAATATGATGATAATTTGCAAAAATCAACACTTTTAAAAACAAGCCGTTAAAGGGTGAAAACCCAAACCAGGCCTCAAACGACCCCGTAAGAGGCACGAACACCTAGCACGGGACCAATGTAACTTGTAGGAACTGACCGCGTAGTCCCGGATCTCTCGATTTGTGAATATGATGATAATTTGCAAAAATCAACACTTAAACTTAAAAACAAGCAGTTAAAGGGTGAAAACCCAAACCAGCCCCAAACGACCCCATAAGAGGAACGAACACCTCGCACATGACCAATATAACTTGTAGGAACTGATCACGTAGTCCCGGGTCTCCCGGTTTGTGAATATGATGATAATTTCCACTCATATATGTAATTTTTTGTATCCTATTTTTTTTGCAGGATAACAGTTTATCGTTGGCATTTATTCATGTGGAACACACAGAGAACTCAATGGTTTACAACAAGGGGTTTATTCATGATTCCATTTTTTTGTGTTATGGCCGTGCGAGCTTTTGTAGTCTTATTGTTAACTTTCATGGCCGTGCGGGATTTTGTAAGTTAATCGTTATATTTTATGGCCGTGCGGGATTTATGTTAGGCAGGTTTTGTATTAGCAGGTTTTGGAATGTCTAAAAAATAGAGGAAACTCTGTCCAATATTTTTTTGGTCTGTGAACTATTAAAGACTTGTAATATTTTGAAGTTTGTATGTACATTAGTTTATCAACAACGTGCAATATTTTTAATTTGTGAATTTTTGTGCTTTCAAATAATTTTTTTTTCTTTTTATAAAAAAATTTGGCACAGTTCAAAACCGTGACAAAAGTGTATCATATTTTGGCACGGTTTTGAACTGTGCCAAATTTGTTTAAACTGTGCTGAATCTGGAACAATTAAAAACTGTGCCAAAAGTGTGCCAGAAGTGTTCTTGTTTGGCCAAATCTGGCACAATTTTGAGCCGTGCCAGAAACAAATGGCCATTTTGGAACACCTGATTCTGGCACAGTTCAAAACTGTGCCAGGTTTGATATGGCACAATTTTAACACGTGCTAGATTCCTGTTTTTGGTGTAGTGATACTTCACAAAATGGGAAACTGAGACACTGGTTGAAATGTCTTATGAAGGTGTTTACCATTTTATATGGAAGAATATCACATGCCGATATAGCATGTCATATGATTTCACCACAGACCGTGTAACCCAGTTTAACAACCAAGAGTTTGAGCATTATGCGCATAATATAAAATCCAAAAGCTACATTCTGCCTCAGGTCATACACAATTCAACGATCAAATAGAAGTAACGAACAAAACGCTGATAAATGGATTAAAAAAGAAACTTGATGATGCTAAAGGCAACTGGATTAACGAGCTGCACAGTGTCTTATGGGCATATAGGACCAGGCCGATGACATCTAATGGGGAGACTCCATACATGCTAGAATTTGGAATAGAAGAAGTAGTCCCAATAGATATTGGCCTATTAAGTCACACGGTGCTCAACTTTGACTCACCTAAAAGTGATGTGATGAGGAGATTTGATTTGGACTTAGTGGCGGAGGTACGGGAGAGTGCCACACTTCGGGTGTCTGCATATCAACAAAGTACTGCCAGGTTTTACAACAGAAGAATGAAGTTTAGCAACTTGAAATAAGGGGACTATGTCTGAAGAAAGATGATTTAGAAACCTAATAAGCTATGGGTAATTTGCATGGTCCATATCGTATTTTTGCAGTCGTCTGACCAAGTACCTATCGCATAGAAACACTTAAGGGGGAATAGTTTAAGAACCCATGGAATGACCAGCATATTAGGAAGTATTATGTATAAGTGTGAAAATTTTCAATGAATATGTAGACTCTACGAGTAATTTAATGAGAAATTATTAGTTTATCAACATTAATATTTTTTTTTTATGTTTTCTTGGGGATTATTAGAGATATAACAATCTCAATTACACCTTAACAAATGCAAATGACATGCCAAATCAAAATCATGTATGACTTAAAGACTTCATTTTTGACAAGTCACAAACAAAAAAGAAAATATATATGCTTCATGTATGACTTAATATAAAAAACAAGACGTTTTACCAGACCAAGTGAGGAAAAAATGTAAACAAACTTATTCGCCAATGGTAACTAACTGAAATATTTATCTTTGAAATGACAAGATCCGTTTGGACAAACATGGATGTGTTTGTCGATCCTAATGTTGGACAAAAACTATTAGTCTACCATCTGTAATCACTCAAGTATAATTAATTGGATAATAGACGAAAAATTAATATCTATACTTCACCCCCGATAGACTTTAAATACTACAAAATTAGTAATCAGGCAAGTATAATTGGTTGGTTCAATCCGACCACTTAATATCTTTATTTAACCATTGATAGACCTCAAATACATATGCAACATGTATCCATCCTATATATTCTTATTCAAGAAATCAAGGAAATTCATTACATCCTCAAAATAAAAATTACGGGATTAAAAATTCATTCAACTTGACTTTTTCCTTGGGCCTTCTCCATTACATTGGGGGGAACATCAAGAGCAGATGGTCGAACTATAAAACCTAGATCTATAAGCCTCTCTTTCCTTCTGGAACTAGGCCTATTCATCAAATTCTGAGGTTGGAAAAAAGTCTCTTCATCTTATAGACCATAGTAACCCAAGTATTTTCTAATCAAGCTTACCGGTATAGCATCAGCAGGAATCCAATTGGCATCAAGATTAAAAGGAGGATGTGGATAGTCAAGGACACTAGGATCATGCCAATACCATAAAGTATCCTTCTCGACAACCTTAGAACCGTGAGCATTCAGCTAACCCCATTTATAACCTTCTTTCTTAGCTTGCTCTAGTTCATCTCCCAAATGAGCCAAGGCTTCTTCATAGCCATTCATCCAAATTATTCTAGGTTGCTTATGAAATTAAAAGGTTAGCCTATCAGCCTTGTTAAATAATTTTCTAATAGTAAGAGTTTGGGTTTTCATCAAGGTTACCTGGTCGGTAAGAGTTTTCTTCATCCTTTCTTCATCTATAGTGGGCCGAGCAACCACCAATTTCCTGGATGACTGGCCAGATCTATATTTTTTTAGAATTTTAATTTCTTTAAGTAAATTATCATTTTCCTACTCCAAAAAGCTTACACCTTCATTCTGATCAGTCCCCAAAGACTTCTTCAAACTCTTAAGATCATTTCTAAGAGAATTATTCTCGTGTTCTAGCAAACCTACCACTTCCCCAATAATTATCAATTTATTGTTCAACACAAACTCCCTCCTTCTATATGCTGCAAAGATATCTTAGAGCCTCTACTCAAAACCTCCCGCTTGGCTCTGTTGAGCATACTTTACCTCATAATCATAATGCAGACTTGCAAGTGATGATTTATGGTCTTCTTGCATTTTGAGAATCATCTCATAGTACATGGCATTGTTCGCTACAACTTGGTCAAATAACCTATGGAAATGAATATACGCTCCTTTAACTTGATAAAAAGCATCCAGGACGATCAGTTCCTCCAGTTCATTTTTCTCCAATTCTTCATGCCCTGCTTCAAAGAGGATAACTTCTCCTATAAAGGTCACTGTCAGTAATAGCTATGACAGATCTCCGAGAGTTAAATTAAAGAATAAAATATTGGAAACAAAGAAACTAGTTTAGCAAATACAGACATTTAACATGGGAGAATGATGGACAAGTTCATTAAATATATGGATAATGTCATCAAAAGGACTATTATTATTAAATACAGTAGAAATAAAACAAATAATACAAGAAGATAAAGAAAAGAAAAAACTCCAAGATAATTACACCTTCTCCTTGTCTTGGGCCACATCTCCCGTCGACCGGGCCACCACCATGAAAGTCTCAAGTGCCATGGAAGAATCCCCAAAACCCTCCTAATCCTCCATATCTTCATCAATAGTAGGAGGGGTGCGAGATTTGAATTGTTGAAAGAGGTCTAAATCAATAGTAATACCAATCTGCTTAAGCACAGAGTCCCAACCATCCTTGAAGGAAACCTTCTTCAGATACTCTATCTGCAAGGCAACTATGGAAAATGCCTTATCCCAACCATGGGTATAATCACCCTCTTTTACCTTTTTCACGATTGCCTTCAAGTCTTGAAATTTCTTCTCCACCGTAGATGAAACCTTCCCAGCATCTGTGACAGCCTTCTCGACATACTTCTTTGCCTACTCGACTGCCTTTATTTTATTTTGCCTGTCTTTTTAGTTCTTCTTATGGGCTTCTTTGCTAGCCTCTACAGATCCCTTTAGGCCTTTGAAGGTCTCCTCATCATCAGTGGAAGACTCCTTAAGTTGGTCATTCCTAATCAAGAGATAATAATAATCAACCAAGAATGCAAAATTTGAAGATCAAAGGTAATCAATAAAGATAAATAGTGAACGTCGAACATAAAATAAAGGAAAATCAAGATGAATACTGTGACACCCCTCCTAATTAAATACCGGGCGATCACTCCTTTATTAAATTAAATCAAGGTGAACAGTTTGGTTCATTCTTAGCATCACTGTCGTAAAAATAAAATTTCCAATTTAACACCCTAAATAATTAAGGTAAGTGTCAAAACCAAGTTTAAACATTACTTTCCAAATTTTATTTAAAGAAAAAGATTTGTTTATTTATTAACAGAGTTTCAATAAATAAGATTCACACCACAATAAACCTGGAACAAAAATCCAATTAATATAAAACATCCATCAACGAATGTCAACATGCGAAGATATAAAGTAATACGTTCATCCTGAATAAAATCCCATAATAACGAAACTATGAAATAAATGGAATAACAATGTCCCAGAATAAAGAAATCATGGAAAGGGCTACACATGCCCATCAGAATGAAAATGCTAAGAGTGGATCTGAATGAACGAAGTCGTCTAATCAAGAGACCTGCAACTCCCACCTAAGCTGCAGCGCGTTCCTTCCAAGAGATCCTAAGCAAGACGCCCCTGTGGCTGGGCACCTGTAATACATATATATATACAAGAGAGAGAGAGAGAGAGAAGAAACGGGTCAGAGCCCGAAAATGTGTATGATTTAAAATTTGTTTAGCAAGTAATTTAATTTGATACAGGCCAATGCAACAACATATTAGTTCGACACTCTCTTGAGGAATTCTCACCTCTCTTCTAATGTGCACGCCTATCGTACTAACCTTCCCAAATAATTTAGTTTATCTTAACTTACTCATAAGTTTTCAAAACCGAACAATGTCAGCGTTTTAAAAAGGTTACTTTCAATTTGTAGCACTCCTCCCGTTTTAGCTTCATTAAATTATAAAGTTTCCCAGTGTCATCTCATACTTTCACAAAGCAAGTATTTATTATTGCGTCAACAACCATGTTCTACTTATCAAATCACAGTAGGCAGTTTAAAGTTTATAACCTCATATATATATTAACTACTCGTATAATATATATATATATAACATCACCCCAACTAAACTATGGTGCGGGCATACTCTGCTATCCAATCCCCGTATCGCTCACACAAAAGGAAATATAAGTTCGGAATCACTCTCGAACTGTATTAACATATACAAAACAACGTTGAGGCGAAGCATAGATTCCAAGTCCAAGAGGTCAGTACATACCCACACGTCTCTTAGGACCGTCCGACTATCAATCTGATAGCCCGTACCTAGGATCTCTATCTTCTAGGGTACGAATCAATATCCCCCATAAAGCAACACAGGATAAGATCGTCCTAGCGCGGTAACCTCAGGGATAGCAAGTAGCGCGGGTACGTTTTTCACATGTATATAATATATGTACACACAATCACATAAATATACCCATTCATCATATTAATATAGGTTCCTCCCGTTACCCATAGTCGCAACATTTATCCTTAATTTCCCATTATTATGATTACGTATAAGGTTTCGTCTCTAACCTTAACTCGAAGGGTTTTCTCACTAGTTACGTGACACTTGTGGATTCTATCCATCCAAGTAGCAAAATCAGTAGGTAAACGTCTATTCACTATCGTAAGTATTTGACGTAATCTCTCACTTGAATTACGTAGTTTCCTCGTTCTTTAAATAATTGTCCCTAGAATACAATTATCGTCTCATAATAAAGTTCTCAACACTTAATCATATGTCCTACTGGTCTCTCCTATATCCCAAAACATTTTATTCATAAAGCCCAAAAATTATTTCACAATGAATCATGTTCAATTAATTCAACAAGGGTAAATAAGAGTCTGCCAGGAAGGGTCGATCGATCAAGGTCTGGGGCTCGATCGATCGAACCTTCGATTGATCGAAGCTCTAGGCTCGATCGATCGATCAAGCAGGTCTGCGAAATCCTGCAGAAGTGCAGTTACGGGATTTACCAAAATTCTTCACCCAAAATAATATTTCCCAACACTAATCGTCCCAAAACTCCTACTACAAACATAATAACATATTTCCAGATGTTTTTAACGTTAAGCATGCGTATATCCATCATTAAACATGGTTAAACAACCCAAAATCTCATTTAAACATCAAGAACCCTAATGTTTTCTTAACTTTTGTTCTAATCAGTTTTCTCCAGAATTTCCTTCTAACATATCATCAAAAATTCGTGGGTTAATCATCTACTTCACATAATATTTCCAGAATATGGTTATAATGTTTTCTACATGCAAATTCCTATCAAAATTGGGGTTTTCTTCCATAGATTACACTCCTAATCATTCCTACAGTAATATGAATATTGCACCAACGAAAATACGCAAGTTAAACACTTGCCTGGGATTTCAGAGGTCTGGTTTCCTACTGATATTGGTGTGGTTGCGTTCTCCTCCTCGCGATCTACGCGTTGGTGGTGACGGTGGTGCAAATGGTGGTGTTTTTGGCCTTGAATCACCTTGAGAGCTCTCTCCTCTCTTCTCCAATGGCCGTTCTAGGGTTCTGAATGTTCTAACCCTAAAAGGCTGACCTAAATGGCTGCTAAGGATGGCTGAAATTCGTGGGTTTAATTACCCTATTTTGTAAAATGACCATAATGCCCTCCCGGGTCACTAATTAAGCCTAAAAACATCCCGAGACCCAAACTAAACTCCTGGGTACACTTTTCTGACTATCTCGACCCTTCCGGACGCGTTGGCGCACTCAAAACGACCATACGAACAAATATTTACTTTTATATCTCAATAATTAGTCCCGACGCGACACGGGCGCATCCCGACTAAAATTCTAAAAATTGACATTTCATTCACTTGTGACCTTTAATATAACCCATATCATATATTACTATGCTCGTTAGTAATATTCGACAATTTTTATATAATTAATAACTCTCATCACATTAATAATTATAACATAATTAATTTCCGGATTTTTATTAAATAATTCACTCTCATTAAATTTAACAAAACCCCCAAATTACTATAGCATAAAAATACGGGGTATTACATACTTCCCCCCTAATAACGGAATTTCGTCCCGAAATTCAAAAAATAAGGTATACCTGATAAGAACAAATCTGGATATCTCTCGCGCATATCTGCCTCACGCTCCCAAGTGGATTCCTCCACATTATGGTGTTCCCACTGGACCCGCACAAGTGGAACTATCTTCGACCTCAATCTCCTCTCACTAAAGTCTAGGATAGCCACCGGTCTCTCCTCGTAGGAGCTATCAGGCTGTAAGTCGATCTCCTCTATCGCGATGTGAGTATGGGCCATATCATCTCGAAGGTATCGTCTCAACCACGAGATGTGAAATACATCATGAATGCGATGTAAATGTTCCGGCAGTCCCAATCTGTATGCAACTGGCCCAATCCTCTCAATGATGGGAAATGGTCCCACGTACCTCGGAGCCAACTTTCCCTTGTTCCCGAACCTCATCACTCCTTTCATAGGAGACACATGCAGTAACACTTGGTCCCCCACATTAAACTCCCTGAAGAACCGTTTCGCATCGGCATAGCTCTTTTGTCTGTCCTGGGCTACTCGAATGCGACCCCTGATCATCTCAATCCTCGCAGAGGTCTCCTGAATCACCTCTGGTCCTAGAAACTTGTTATCCCCCACCTCAAGCCAACAGGTTGGGGAATGACAAGGCCTGCCATACAAAGCCTCAAATGGAGCCATACCAATCGTGAACTGATAAGAGCTATTATAAGCAAACTCTACCAGTGGATGGTGTGGTTCCCAACCTCCTCCAAAATCGAGAACGCACATGCGTAGCATATCCTCTAACATCTGATTAGTACGCTCTGTCTGTCCATCTGTCTGTCCATCTGTCCGTGGGTGATAAGCTGAACTCAACCTCAACTCAGTACCCATAGCCTCCTGAAGCTTTCCCAAAAACGCGACAGGAAAATCTTGTCTCTATTGGACACAATATTCAGGGGCACCCCGTGTAATATTACAATCTCCGCGATGAACAACTGAGCATACTGACCCGTGGTATAATCTGTCCGCACCGGCAGAAAATGAGCCACCTTGGTCAAACGGTCTATAATCACCCAGATAGAATCGTGGCCTCTCTGTGATGTAGGCAACCCTATAATGAAGTCCATGGAAATACTCTCCCACTTCCACGCGGGTACTTCCAATGGTTGAAGCAATCCTGACGATTTCTGGTGGTCCACCTTCACCAGCTGGCAGGTGGAACACTTGGACACAAACTCGGCGATGTCCTTCTTCATCCCACTCCACCAGTACTGTCGTCTCATGTCCTGGTACATCTTATTGCCTCCTGGATGTACTGCAAATCGGGACCCATGAGAATGAGTCATCACTTCATGTCGTAGCTCCGCTCCTTCTAGAACCACTAATATCCCATTAAACCGCAAACCTCCATCAGAACTAATAGAATATGACTCAGCACCCTCGGCTAAAAGTCGCACAATCTGCTCCTGGCAAAACGGGTCTGTGGTCTGTGCTTGTATCACCCTCGTAACAATCTCGGGTGTGACTGACATCATGGATATGAAAGAACGTGCTACGGCGTCTTGGTGACCCAGCTCTTTCCACTTTGCTTTCCAGATGTCCGCTACATCTTCTACCGGTCTACGGCTCAACGCATCAGCAACTACGTTGGCCTTCCCCGGATGATACTGTATATCGAACTGGTAATCTTTCACAAACTCTAACCACCTGCGCTGACGCATATTCATCTCTCGCTGAGTGAACAGGTACTACAGTGATTTATGGTCTGTGAACAAACGGAATTTCTCTCCCAATAGATAGTGCCTCCAAATTCTCAATGCAAAGACGACCGCTGCTAACTCCAGGTCATGGGTGGGGTAATTCTTCTCATGAGGCTTAAGCTTGCGGGAAGCAAAAGCTATAGCCTTATCCTCCTGCTGGAGTACTCCTCCAAGTCCCCGTAAAGACGCATCAGTGTAAACCAGGTACTCCACACCCGGTTTCGATAAGGCAAGGACTAGTGCTGAAGTAAGCTTGTCTTTCAGCTCGTCGAAAGCTAATTGACAAGCATCATCCCAAACATACGGTATCCCTTTGCGAGTCAAATTCGTCAACGGACCCGCTATCTTGGAGAATCCCCGAATAAATCTCCTGTAGTATCCGGCTAACCCCAAGAAACTACGTACCTCTGTCGGTGTCGTGGGCTGTCCCCACTCCCTCACTGCTGATACCTTACTTAGGTCAACTGCTATCCCTTGCTCAGAAACAACATGGCCCAAGAACTGTACCTCTCGCAACCAGAATCCACACTTCTCGTACTTAGCATACAACTGATGCTCTCGCAGAGTCTGAAGAACCTGCCTCAAGTGCTAGGCATGCTCCTCCTCGGAATGGGAATATATCAAGATGTCATCTATGAAGAAAATGACAAACTGATCCAACAACTCTCTGAACACTCGATTCATTAAGTCCATAAACACGGCTGGAGCATTAGTGAGGCCAAACGGCATCACTCTGAACTCATAAGACCCATATCTCATCAAGAATGCAGTCTTTGAAACATCCTGCTCCCTAATACGTAGCTGATGGTACCCCGACCTCAGATCTATCTTCGAAAAGAAATTCTCTCCCCTCAACTGGTCGAATAGATCATAGATTCGAGGCAACGGATACTTATTCCGTATCGTGACCTTGTTCAATTCCCGGTAGTCCACACACAACCTCAGTGAACCATCTCTCTTCTTCACAAACAAAACTGGAGCGCCCCTAGGTGAGGTACTTCTGCGAATGAAGCCCTGACCTAACAGCTACTCGATCTGATCTCGTAGCTCTCGCATCTCTGCCGGAGCCATACGGTATGGTGCGCGTGCTATAGGTCTCGTATCTGGCAATAAGTCTATAACAAAGTCTATCTCTCGACTGGGGGGTAGGCCTGGTATGTCCTGAAACACATCGGAATACACCCTAACAACTGGGATCGAATCCAAAGGGATCACAACCTCCTTAGAGGTATCCTCCTCTATATAATACAAATGAGCAGTCGAGCCTCCCTCTGGGCGAGGCATCGCCACTACAAACATCTCCTGCCCCGGAATGGCAAAAACAATGCTCCCACCGAAGCAATCAATCATGGCTCTATAAGCTGCGAGCCAATCCATACCGATAATCACATCGTGCTCATGCATGTCTAAAACTAACATGTCTGCAGGTAATACCAGACTACCGATCTCTATCCCCACTCCTCGGCATATAAAGAAAATAAGTGACCCACTCCCCAATGGTGAGTCTACACACATCACTGTGCTCTCTGCTGTGGCTAACAACCCTAAGGCCTTCGCAAAATGCGTAGCTATGAAACAATGCGTGGCCCCCGTATCAAATAAAACCCGACCCATAGTACCATGGATAGGAAACGTACCCTCAATCGAGGGTGGTGCCTGTGGAGCTGCTGCCTGGTGGACGTTATAGACACGTCCATACTGTAACTGCCCCTGCTGCACTGGAGCTGCTGGAATGGCTGGTAGGGATGGCGCTTGGGCTGGAGCTGGAAGGGCAGGTGGAAAAAGTGGCCTCTGTGGCTCATTACGGGCTCCCTGCTGCTGTGGGGCCCTATCACTTTCTGGGCAATCCCGACGCTTATGGCTGTGCTTGCCGCACACAAAACACCGGCCTCTAAAATTACCTCCCCTCTGTCCCTGCTGATCACGGCCCTGCTGGCCGTTACCTCCACGCCATTGGCCCTGTTGGCCCTGATGTGCACGCTGTTGGCCCTGCTGGCCCTGTTGCTGACCCTGCTGTCGGTGTTGACCCTGCTGATTAGGCTGGCCCTACTGGCCCTGCCTATAACCCCCATTTCCCTGCCTGAAATCACCCTAACGGAATCGCTTAGCAGGGTCCTCCTGATGGGAACTCTGCTCGTGTTGACGAGTCTGTCCATGAGATGGTGCCCCACCGGCACCGTTACCCCCGGTCCTGCCCTGCTGGCTGGACTCTCCTGCTCTCTTGCTCCCCTGAAGATGGAAGCGGCGATCCTGGCAATGTAGTAACGCTGCATTGAGTACATCAGTGAACGTACTCAGGGACAAGTTCCCAATAAGGTGCTGACGGATCCTCCAATCTAACCCGTCGACAAACAACAAAATCTTCTTGCTCTCAGTAGGTGCCTCATCTGGCACAATGGTGAGAAGTCTCGTGAACTCCTCCTCATACTCTGCTACAGTAAGATTATCTTGCTTCAGATTTAGTAGTTTTCGCCTCATCTCAGTCTGCACTGCGGGTGGAAAGTACTTGCGATCAAACCGCTCCCAGAACATCTGAATAGGGATCGTGTCCCTATCCTCCAAAGTAGTAGTGGACTCCCACCACTGCAACACGGCTCCCACCAGCTTAAAGGAAGCCAATAACTGATTTTGTACCTCGGTGCACTCATACATGCGAAGATGCCGCTGGATGTCTTTCTTCCATTGGCTGACCGTGACAATATCGAAGCTACCCGAAAACTCAGGGGGATGTGCTTTCTGAAAAGCATCCCGAACCCTCTCCCATGCAGATGGAAGCTGTGCTGGTACTGGCGCCACTGCCTGAACCTGGGGTGGAGCCTGCTGAATCACTGCTATCGCGGCATTCACTGCCTGAGCAACTATGGCGGCTACTTCATTGGCATTCATTGTGCCTGGTGCCGGAGCTGATGGTTGCTCGGCCTGGGCACGCCTATCTCTCGGAGCACGTCTCGGAGGCATCTGAAACGTGGACAAAATTTATTAGTCTACAGTTATCATCGAATCTCAAATAGCTGAAGACTTAAACGTAAAAGCAGGAATACAACAATCCTAAAAATAGGGCTCTATAGCAAAAACGTTGATCTGAAAGCGAAATAAGCCGTACAGATCCTAAGGACACTAGAACCTGATGCTCTGATACCACCTGTGACACCCCGCCTAATTAAATACCGGGCGATCACTCCTTTATTAAATTAAATCAAGGTGAACAGTTTGGTTCATTCTTAGCATCACTGTCGTAAAAATAAATTTTCCAATTTAACACCCTAAATAATTAAGGTAAGTGTCAAAACCAAGTTTAAACATTACTTTCCAAATTTTATTTAAAGAAAAAGATTTGTTTATTTATTAACAGAGTTTCAATAAATAAGATTCACACCACAATAAACCTGGAACAAAAATCCAATTAATATAAAACATCCATCAACGAATGTCAACATGCGAAGATATAAAGTAATACGTTCATCCTGAATAAAATCCCATAATAACGAAACTATGAAATAAATGGAATAACAATGTCCCAGAATAAAGAAATCATGGAAAGGGCTACACATGCCCATCAGAATGAAAATGCTAAGAGTGGATCTGAATGAACGAAGTCGTCTAATCAAAAGACCTGCAACTCCCACCTAAGCTGCAGCGCGTTCCTTCCAAGAGATCCTAAGAAAGACGCCCCTGTGGCTGGGCACCTGTAATACATATATAATATATATATATATACAAGAGAGAGAGAGAGAAGAAACGGGTCAGAGCCCGAAAATGTGTATGATTTAAAATTTGTTTAGCAAGTAATTTAATTTGATACAGGCTAATGCAACAACATATTAGTTCGACACTCTCTTGAGGAATTCTCACCTCTCTTCTAATGTGCACGCCTATCGTACTAACCTTCCCAAATAATTTAGTTTATCTTAACTTACTCATAAGTTTTCAAAACTGAACAATGTCAGCGTTTTAAAAAGGTTACTTTCAATTTGTAGCACTCCTCCCGTTTTAGCTTCATTAAATTATAAAGTTTCCCAGTGTCATCTCATACTTTCACAAAGCAAGTATTTATTATTGCGTCAACGACCATGTTCTACTTATCAAATCACAGTAGGCAGTTTAAAGTTTATAACCTCATATATATATTAACTACTCGTATAATATATATATATATAACATCACCCCAACTAAACTATGGTGCGGGCATACTCTGCTATCCAATCCCCGTATCGCTCACACAAAGGGAAATACAAGTTCGGAATCACTCTCGAACTGTATTAACATATACAAAACAACGTTGAGGCGAAGCATAGATTCCAAGTCCAAGAGGTCAGTACATACCCACACGTCTCTTAGGACCGTCCGACTATCAATCTGATAGCCCGTACCTAGGATCTCTATCTTCTAGGGTACGAATCAATATCCCCCATAAAGCAACACAGGATAAGATCGTCCTAGCGCGGTAACCTCAGGGATAGCAAGTAGCGCGGGTACGTTTTTCACATGTATATAATATATGTACACACAATCACATAAATATACCCATTCATCATATTAATATAGGTTCCTCCCGTTACCCATAGTCGCAACATTTATCCTTAATTTCTCATTATTATGATTACGTATAAGGTTTCGTCTCTAACCTTAACTCGAAGGGTTTTCTCACTAGTTACGTGACACTTGTGGATTCTATCCATCCAAGTAGCAAAATCAGTAGGTAAACGTCTATTCACTATCGTAAGTATTTGACGTAATCTCTCACTTGAATTACGTAGTTTCCTCGTTCTTTAAATAATTGTCCCTAGAATACAATTATCGTCTCATAATAAAGTTCTCAACACTTAATCATATGTCCTACTGGTCTCTCCTATATCCCAAAACATTTTATTCATAAAGCCCAAAAATTATTTCACGATGAATCATGTTCAATTAATTCAACAAGGGTAAATTAGAGTCTGCCAGGATGGGTCGATCGATCGAGGTCTGGGGCTCGATCGATCGAACCTTCAATCAATCGAAGCTCTAGGCTCGATCGATCGATCAAGCAGGTCTGCGAAATCCTGCAGAAGTGCAGTTACGGGTTTTACCAAAATTCTTCACCCAAAACAATATTTCCCAACACTAATCGTCCCAAAACTCCTACTACAAACATAATAACATATTTCCAGATGTTTTTAACGTTAAGCATGCGTATATCCATCATTAAACATGGTTAAACAACCCAACATCTCATTTAAACATCAAGAACCCTAATGTTTTCTTAACTTTTGTTCTAATCAGTTTTCTCCAGAACTTCCTTCTAACATATCATCAAAAATTCGTGGGTTAATCATCTACTTCACATAATATTTCCAGAATATGGTTATAATGTTTTCTACATGCAAATCCCTATCAAAATTGGGGTTTTCTTCCATAGATTACACTCCTAATCATTCCTACACTAATATGAATATTGCACCAACGAAAACACGCAAGTTAAACACTTGCCTGGGATTTCAGAGGTCTGGTTTCCTGCTGATATTGGTGTGGTTGCGTTCTCCTCCTCGCGATCTACGCGTTGGTGGTGACGGTGGTGCAAATGGTGGTGTTTTTGGCCTTGAATCACCTTGAGAGCTCTATCCTCTCTTCTCCAATGGCCGTTCTAGGGTTCTGAATGTTCTAACCCTAAAAGGCTGACCTAAATGTCTGCTAAGGATGGCTGAAATTCGTGGGTTTAATTACCCTATTTTGTAAAATGACCATAATGCCCTCCCGGGTCACTAATTAAGCCTAAAAACATCCCGAGACCCAAACTAAACTCCTGGGTACACTTTTCTGACTATCTCGACCCTTCCGGACGCGTTGACGCACTCAAAATGACCATACGAACAACTTATAAAATATTTACTTTTATATCTCAATAATTAGTCCCGACGCGACACGGGCGCATCCCGACTAAAATTCTAAAAATTGACATTTCATTCACTTGTGACCTTTAATATAACCCATATCATATATTACTATGCTCATTAGTAATATTCAAAATTTTTTATATAATTACTAACTCTCGTCACGTTAATAATTATAACATAATTAGTTTCCGGATTTTTATTAAATAATTCACTCTCATTAAATTTAACAAAACCCCCAAATTACTATAGCATAAAAATATGGGGTATTACAAATACCAGATCTAAATTTTGGTTAGCCCTCTCCAGTAACCTCAACCTAGACAAGGGGTAGACGCCGACCTATCAGCTGGAAGACCCCACAAGAAATCAAACCCTTGGCCAATCCTGGGTTCACAGCCACAGAAGCAGCCTCAACAGCAGTATGGTCGCTTTGGTTTTGTGAACCAATTCCTATAAAATAGTAGGACCTTTTCTCAACCTTTTGAATTAAGGTTCAGTGTCTTCATTTTATCTGTAGTAACAACCAATTGTTTCTTGGAGCTATCAATGGAAATTTTCTTTTTCTCAGTTGGGGGGGAGAAATGGCCCCAACGATCAAATTGGGGATCTTTCTTTTAACCATTTTTCTTAGAGATAGGAGAGTGGATGGAATAATTGATAAACTAAGGCAGTATCTCCCTCTTCTAATGGATATTCGGATGCAACAACTGATGGAGATAACATATAATCTTCTAAGTTTGTGGGGGCTAAAGGAATGTCCTTTTGTAGGCGGAGCTACAAAAGAAGTGATTGAGCTCTCATATTCTAGAAAGACTGATGTCAACCTAGGATGATCTTCATATATTCTATGTTGAATGGACCAGATAAACTTCAAGTCTTTAAAATTCACTTTTGAATCGGGGGCATAGTCTCCTTTCTTTCTCTCTGCAAAAGGACAAACACAATATGTTAGTAAACAAATCAGGAAACATAAAGTAGGCATAAAACAAATAAACATAACACAATGTGGCGACCTATTGCACGCCATTTTAGGGGAACCTATGACCATTGTTCCTTACTCCCTCAGGTATAGGGACATATTTCCAATTGTTGACTACAATTCCATAATCATAATAATCTTTATTTGAGTCAGGCAGATTGACTACTAATGCCTTGTTGGCTTGACGTGTCTTTAAATACTAAGTACTATCTCCAGTGGTCCCCCAACTGTAATAATACATTAACTCGTGAATACCAATATGGGTCCCATACAGTTTGTTAAGATGATTAACCCTGTTTACAACTCTCCAATTATTGAGGGCCACACTATCTAGGACCACATCAAAGTATTTCAAAAATTCCAAAAATAAATTGTTGGGGGGGGGGGGGGGGGAGAGTAACCCCACATGCTGCTATAAATATAGTGGGAAACCAATGGACCTCATCTAAGGAACACAAGTCACAAGGCCTTGATACCATCTTAATAGTCACCAATCATGAATTTTCCTCTCCACCCTAAACTCCTTACATGAACCATCATCAATAATATATACTATGTTAACAAAGCAGAAAGAAAAAAATGAAGGAAAGTGTATGCTTACAGTTTCTATCATAGTGAAGAACTCCTTAGAACGATAACAAGAAAGTAACAATGGAGGAAAGAAAAAGTTGGATTGCAAAATTTGAGATAAAATAGAGGGGAACTCAACCTTTGAATAGGGGCAATGATGACTCTCGCTATCCCAAATTTGAAATATTTCATTGTAATAATGCTTGGGTCATTGACGGCGTCCAAAATCCTAAAAAGATAAAAAGACCAGCGTACCCCTCAAGGGTTCACCATTTTTCAAGATGATTACAAAACTGCCATTTCCTCAATATCGAAAATGAAAATTACAAGTCTTAAAGGTCATCTGATGACCACAACCCTTATAAAGAACCGATTAGTAATGGATAGGTATGATTGACCCTTTCATTCAACCTTCATGCATACAGAATTAAGGGCTTTGTTGTAACTAAAAAATAGTTGGCCACTTGGACCAATGAAAAGTGACATCTGTCAACATCTTTTCCACGGTGTACACTAAGGATAAAACCTAGTCCGCCCAGATATTCTTTTGTCGGATATTAAACCAACCTCATCCAAGAAGGAGAACCATCAACCATATAAAGAGATGCAAATGTGGAACTCCAATAGTCAATATATCCATGAATGCAAATGACATCCAACTATGTATTATTGTGCACATGTGTAAATGCTTGATGTTATAAAAGCATTCCACCTCTTAGGATTCCAAGGACTATAAATAGACTAATCCCCCCAGCTACAGGATGGGATCAACCCTAATTTGTACTCAAGACATTGGAATAAAATCCTAAACACTATTAACCCCATGGATGCAGGCTCCATTCCTGAGCTGAACCAAGTAAAATCTCTAGTGCCCTTATCTAAAATTTCATTTTTATATCTTATATATGATTATGAATTTGGTAATTGAGAGCTAAGATAAAGAATGCAAATTTATACATCAATAACTTTGTTTCGTTAGTGTGCTGAATAATGTGTGGATAGCATTTCGTTGATCATTGATGATAACTTTCTTCATGCTAGACTCTTTATTACCTTTATTGTACACCTGCACGGACTTTATAATCATTTTGATTACTTATCATATGTCGAATAAGGTGTTCTCATCTCAATAGTGATTAATAATTAACCAAATGTAAACATAAATAAGTTGTGCTTGTAAGAACCATTGCATGAATTTTGTTTTTTAGAGAAATTTGTTATATATTAAGCAACGAAGAGGGGATACGAAAGAGAAAAATTATCTTTGTGTTAAATGCCATTATTTATAAAAGAGCCTAAAAGATTAACAACAAACAAAACAAAAGTGCCAAGGCCATGATTGATTTTACATTCATGTTTCCCTACATATGATAATTATGATATTTCCAATATTGGGAGACAATTTTTATATATATGAGATTTTTTGAGGGTGTGATAAAGTCAAAGATTAATGGGTTTGCACACTGGATTTCTTGACAAACATTAAATAGTTTGGCATTATTGATTTGAGAATCATTTAAATTCATGGAATGTTGCAAAAGTCGCGTCAATTTCATTGAAGTTCATCATTTTTACACCTAAGGATGAAATTGAGTTCTTTATTTGGAAGTATCTTATGACTTCATTCACTTATGTTATGAATGCCTTTGTTCATTTTCCTATAGTAAATGTTCACATAATTTCATTCCGCTTTCACGATTCGAATATTTTAGTGTCATTCCATGGTGTGTTGTATTTGTATTTTTTATACCTTGTTTTTCTACTTGACAAATTAAAAAATAAAAAAGCTAAATGCCATACCAAAATTCCTTCTTTTTCATAGCTCATTATGCTTTTGGAATTTCATCTCATGTGCTTTAATGATTATTTTGTGATGTTTTTTTTACTTCTTGGGGTGATGTTAATGCTTTCATGATTAGTCTCTTACTCTTTGTCTATTAAAAAAAAGGGGGGGGGGGGGGGGAGAACAAATTGAGGCGGAGCTTATTTTTTTTAAAATCATATGTGTCACGATATTTCTTTTATTTTGACTGTGTAGGTTATTATGCCTTGATGATGATTTCATGGACCACACAAGATGAAGACTTTTCACTTAAAGACTTACATTTATGCATATTCGTTTCATGATTTGGGGGGCATCAGTTGTATTAGTCTTAGGGGTCAATTCGGTTTTTATTTTGTACCGAAATAGCCAAATGGGGAGATTTGTCAAAGCATGTTTTATAATTGATCAATTTTATTTTATTTGGCTTATCCTGTCACACCCCACTACACGTTCATTACTATTCCATGTATTCGAAGAGAAGAAGTTGATGACTTTTAGAAGATTGAAGATCATTCATCTCAACAACATCCAAAAGACTTACGAGGTGTTTTTTTAAAGACTTTAATTATCCGGAAGTGATTTTAAAAGAGTTAAAAAAGTGTTCTTTAAAAGGTTTTCAAAATATTTAAAATGATTTTCATAAGAATTTTTTAAATTTTGCTAACTCGTTAGAATATAAGGATATGTCATTTGAATAAGATTAGGAATGTCGTTAGAATGAGTTCCCACGTTCAAATGAGATTTGGAACATCTCCTTTTGGGTATGCTCTGGAATGTCATTCGACGTTTTGCTGGAAGCAGTTTGAATGAGATGAGGTACCACGTTCGAACGACATACCAGTTTGTTAGAACGAGTATACGAGTTTTTATTTTCTTAAGCACATATTTGCAAATCTCTAATACATATCTCTTTGCAAAGATGTTCCCTATAAATATATGTGGTATTAGAATTTCAAACAAGAGATTTTACACTTTGGAGAAGCCTTTTTAGAGTTCCTTTTATGATCAAACTCTACACTTTTATAATCCAAACCCTTAGGATTTTTGAAGATCACTTTTCCAAATCAAGAAGAATGAATTACAAGTTCAAGAATCATTGTAGTGATTTTCTATAATACTTAATTATAGAGTCGAGGCTCTACGGTTGGAGAAGAAAGGAACTAAGATTACTGAGGCTAATCCGTGGATACCCAGGAAAGAGCAGCTTGTTGTGGACGGTGCTTGATTGTGTCATATATATTGAAGATTTGAAGACTCCGCAATATACTTAGTAGACCTCTAAGTATTGTATAAGTCTTCGAGTCTGTCAAACTTTTTATAGTGCTGAAATATAGGTTTTGAAAGAAATTGATTTTTTCCTCATATTCTTATTCTTACTGTTTGGTCTGCAATTTGTTTTTATAATTAATCATCCATGTTCACTAAATTAAATTAAGATAAAATTTTCTAAAACATGCATTTTTATGTTTGGCCTAAGATATGAATATTCCATATACGACCCAGTTTTCTCACCAGCAGTCGATCTCTCCTATCAGATACTCGATTTCCCATTTGGGATTCAAGGTTTTAGTTTTGATCCCACTTAATATAAGTAGCAATATTGGGATCTCTTCTCTCTCCTAGGGTTTATTGCATTTCTTTATCTCTCTATCTTCATTTATTTCATTGTAAGTAATCAAATTTATTTTTTTTCATAATTAATACTCTCTTGTTCAGTAATATAGTTGTTGCGTATTAAGGCCGAACTATTAATGGTTGTCTTACCTTTAGCTAATCTCACATTGTCTTGTTTGGGGTGACACCTTTCATGCATGACTTTACGAGATAATGTTTTATTCCCATTTTCTTGTGATTCAATCATAAGAATGATTTAGGTCGTTATAGTCCGAGGTAGGGGAATGTTCCTTGATCTTTTGTTAAACTTAGTTTTTCATTCGTAGTATAAATCTCTCTTACTTTAATCTTTAGATAAGTGTTGCCCTTAATCGTGGTTCACCTTGGTTTATTACATCTTTCGAAACATAAATCATCTTTTACTTTATTTTAACCCCTTTATTATTAACTTTTAACTAAAATAATATCTACGTTGCTTTACATAATTCCCTATAGAAATTGACTCCGGTCTTACCTGGTTTTATACTGCACTCGTGATTGGCGTAAACTTGTGCTATACAATATTTTAGGCGAGTCAAGCATCTCTATAAAGGCTCTAGTTAGTTCACCGATAATATCCAATGAACCCCACTTGGACAACTAAAGAGCTAATAAGATACACTGGGTTGTTAGCCCAACGCGTCACCTACAACATTACCCTTTCTTAAGATAATACTGAATTATGAACTAATAATCCTATATAAACTCGAACTATCTCCGTTACCTCACATTAAGATCCTTCTATGTGAATTGACACTATAGACTTTTTTAATTATTAAAGAGTCTATATTTATCTCCCCACAGATAATGCCTCCATGCGTGCAACACAAATAAAAATAATGAACCTCATGCAACTTTAACTTGTAAGCGGTGTATGAAGTCGGTCTATCTTCCTGCAACAATACCCCACCTAGTCTTTATAGAGAAACATCGACATAGACTAAGAACTCCACTCAAAAGTCAACTCCTGCTTGAGAGTGTCGAATGCTTGTTGATACTTCTCATTCTAAAATAATGGTACACCCTTCTTCGTCAACTCGATCATTATACATGACATTTTTAAGAAACCATGGATGAATCTCCTGTAATAACTGTCCAAACCCAAAAAGATGCGGACCTCAATAGGCACCATTGGATGTCCCTAATAGAACAAGGTGGGCACCTTGTTGGGAGCCACTGATAATCAATTATTCGAAACAATATGTACTAAAAACTCACCTCCTTCTTCCTAAACTCACACTTGGATAACTTTGCATAATTTTTATCCCCCCTTAATAACTAAAATGCCGTCCGTAAATGTCTGGAATGCTTCTCCTCTACCAATGAGTAGATCACAATGTCATTAATGAAGATTATGATGAACTGGTCTAAATATGGTCAGAACACCTTATTCATAAAATTTATGAAAATTATCAGGGAATTAGTTAACCCAAATTCAATCACTCGATACTCACAAGACCCATATCGAGTCAAGAACGATGTCTTTCCTACATTATCCTCCCGTAACCTCATCTAATGGTATTCAGATAAAAAATAAATCTTGGAAAGGAAACAAGATTTATACAACTGATCAAAATAGTCAACTATCCTCAGTAACAAATATTTGTTCTTTATCGTCACCTTATACAACTCACGATAATCGATACATAATCTCATATACCCTTACTTCTTCATAACCCACACCGAAATACCCCAAGGTGAAGTATTATAATGGATAAAACCCAACTCAAGAAAGTTCTTAATTTGATCTCTAAGATATTTTACTTCAACAGTGGTCATTTGATACGGTGCTCTAGATATTGGCTTTGTGCTCAGTGCTAAATCTATAAAAAAAAAATCAATCTCCCGATTAGGTGATAATCTCAGAATCTCATTGAACACATTAGAGAAGTCCTGAACGAGTGAGATCATATCTAAAGGCACATCATTCTCCTCATGGGTGTCCTTATCAATAAAATAAAAATGGGCAGTGGCCCCACCCTCTGTCCAAGGCCTAGCATTCAAACACATTTCCTGAACTGGTATAGCAAATACAATAGCTCTACCTACACAATGAATATGAGCACGATAGGTACATAAAGAAGTGTGATTATTGGAAGAGAGAAATAAGATCATATGTAGTGTTCATTTGAGAAATCTATACTTTATTATAATCATATTGTGTAATTTATTTATGATTTCATTTCCATGCATTTTGTCTTAGGATTATAAGCATGCATGGGGTGTAAATATGATCTTTAATTATATTGGGTTTCTAGGTTAATATTGGTTCTATTACAAACTATTTTGGGGTGTAAAGACATGATTTTGTGTAAGATATGTGTTCACTATTGTTGTATTTGTACTGTTATGATGATCATATGTTAGAATTATGTTTAGGATTGGTCTTTCATTTTTATTTATATCTTGTATGAAATAGACTTACTAATGGTGAAATTAATTGAAGAAATTGGGTCCATAGCTTTTGTTCTGTAAAAAATTGAGATTGTTAAGAAAACATGATTCCATATTTTTTTTATATTCTCGTGAGGATTTTAATTTGGTACCCATAGAAGAAAGCGAAATTGAATTTGGACTTAAAATGAAGAAGTTATGTTCATTTAAAGATTATTTTTGGGTTATAGGTTAATTACAGAGAAACAATGAGAAAGAAGGTGACCTTCGTGATAGCGGAGTGTTGGGAGACCATAGTCACCTATTGGGATGATATAACTCCCTCACCCCAGAACTATAACGACTGGGGGATTTAGGTTGGTGGTGGATTAGGCTGTTGTCTTAATTTTTTTCTTTACTTTTATATTTTCCTTAATTCCTAGAGAATATTTTTGGGAATTTAAGTGTAGTTCTAACAACACACACACACACACACACACACACACACACACACACACACACACATATATATATAATATGGGAGCTTGGTTTTCGAAAATGTGTACATTTTTAACGGTCCGGATGAATGCCACGTCCTTACATATTTTAATAGATGAAATTAGATGTAATTTCTTTTTACAATCCTACCCTTCAACTATTTGATTTCCCCCCCCCCCCCCTTTTGTACTTAACAATCTTACCTTTCAATTAAAAATTGGGGCTTTTAGGTAAAATCACGTAGTGTGTTTTCCCCTACTTTTCTACCGAAACACTCTCTCACATTTCTCTTACCTCGCTCTCTCTTCCGTTTCTCTCTTGGGTTTCTCCCTTCCCCCAAAGAATACCCACCCCTACGGCCTCCTGCCTCTCGCCGCCCCCTACCACCGCCAGGTAAGATCCCTCCCCCTCCCCCTTCCCCTTCCCCACTCACACACGCACACACAGAAACACACACACGCAGTCACACCTGCACGCACACAAATGCACAAACGCAGTCACACATCACACACACAGTCACACACGCACACAGTCACACACACACGCACGCGCGCGCACACACACACACACACACACACACACACACACTTTTGGGTTTGGGGTTTTTTGAAGTTTAGATTTGGGGTTTTTTGAAGTTTTGATTTGGGGTTTTCTGAACTTGCAACAGCTGAAAAGATCAGTTGAAACCATTAGTTTCATCCTGAATGGACCAAAATTACATAACTCAAAGGGTAAGTTGATGTACAGAACTACGAAGGGTATATGCTTTTTTTTTCTATGCACTGATTCTGCATTTTTTGGTTACATTTTTTTTTGTGTACAGAACTCAAAGGGTATGTTGATGTACAGAACTTCAAATATTATGTTTTTTTTCTAAGGGTATGTTTTTTTTTTCTGTGTACAGAACTCAAAGGGTATGTTTTTTTTATTCTGTGTACAGCACTTCAGATTTCAAATTGATTTGTTGTTGTATGTTTTTGATTACTGATTTGGGGTTTAATGTGGACTCCATACTGAATTCATGGACTCCAAACTGAACTGAAAATACTGAATTGATGGACTCTATACTGATGTGGTCCATCAATTCAGTATGAAAATACTGTATACTGATGTGGAAAATATTGAATTCCATGGAATTGGAATCCATATTGAATTGAAAATACTATCAAACCCTCTTTCAAGCTGATTTCAATGGTGAAACTCTTAGAGAGCAAGAGTATGACTAAGAGATATTGGGTGCTTATTTTCTTCTTTTGAATGCATATCTCACATAATATGTTCATTTGGTTTAAGATCTATTTATGTTCATGTTTATGTTCATATTTTGGGATCTAATTGGTTTTTGTTTTTTATTGTTTTTTATTTGTTAGATCAAGATCTATTTATGCAGGTTTCTATTTATATAAGGTATACACATTCTCTCTAATTTAAGAGATTGGTTTGATACTACGCACCAACACATGTAATATATAGGTTAGGATGTTGTTGGACAGATGTTCGACAAAATGCTTAAATGAATGTTAACACATGGTATGATACCTATTCAGTCTCCTCAGTTATTTTTCTATGTTGTTTTTGGTTTTACATTATAGATCACCAATGAGTAGGATTTGCTTCTCCCCATTTAGCAAGTGATTCCTCATTTAGATGCACATCTTGAAATTATAGGAGCCTCAAACATTAAGATTGAATGAGTTAATCATGCCCTGTCCCTTTACGTGTATCACATATCACATATCATGCACATATTGAAATTACAGGAGTCTCAAACATTAAGATTGAAGGCTTGGTATGAGTAATCTAATTCTTGCACATCTTGAAATTACTTATTATCTCCATGTTCTGTCCCTTTACGTGTATCACATATCTTCTTAATTGAATGATTTCTAAAGATAAATGTCAATTTAACATTTGGGGGGTCAGAAAAGCATGAGACCTTATATGTGAATTTAACATATGGGGGGGGGGGGGGGGGGTGAGAAAAGCACAAACACATAAGCAAACAAGTTCGTAGTTTTATCAATGTAATTTTTACCTTGAATTCTACTGTTGCATAGTGCACCAGCAACGCTCATCTTAGATAGGATTTTGTATGTAGCAGCATGGTATATCTACTGTTGAATTCTATTATTGCACGTTGTTCATTCTTAAGCATTGTGTACTTTGGGAGTCTCATATGATTTACTTCTAAAGTCCAACGTCATTCATAATAACGTAGTCTAGCTCTGAGTTTTGTTCTGTTTCCTGTTTTATAGTTAAATGTACTAACGTTTATTGAGCTTGCCAAGATTTCGATAAAGCATCTGAACAAAAATTACTCAGTAATTCAACAACTTGCCCATAGCCTTTTCTTATAATATTAGATTAGTTAATAATGTATGAATAATATATTACTTTTGTGTTTTTTGCTGTTTTTTCCAATTTCGTGTATAATTTATATTCTATAGTTAATTTTGTTTTGACACATGTTTTATGTGTGGGTGAACCTCTTTAATTCTCTCAATTGACAACTTTCGAAATGATTAATTTTATTGATAAAATTTATATTTTTAGTCATCGTTACAAAATTTGAAATGAATGCTACGTGTCTTTTACAATTAATGTTCAATCGGGTATGCTTTAATGTTCAATCGGGCACCGCTGTTATATCTCCTCTTTAGTAGTATTTGTATAATGTTTTTGAACTTTGATTTGGTTGTTAAAATGTTGATTCATGTGTTCAAATCACCACACTTTCTCAAATTTTATTTCCTTTTCATATTTCAATCTAGATTAGACCTTTTGTGATTCACATGGAGTTCTCCATTCCCCCAATTGCATTCCTTATAGGCTATAATCATACAATCTTTAATGAATTTGCTGTGTATTAACGGCACCATACATTGCATTTTCTATTGATTAGGCATATATTATTCACATTTATCCCCTTAATTGCGGTATTTTTATGATCCCGTGCAGTGTAAATATCTTGGATTTGTCTCTTATTTATTCTACTAACCTTTTTTGGCAAGTATTTCGTGTTTTGTGTATTTTTCATGTGTTTTACAGGTATTTCACGCAAGTTAGTGCGAAGGAGAAATCAAAACAGTGAAACAAACCAAGAAATGGAGAGTTGAAGGGCATTTTCGTAATTTTTTAGCCTTAGTCCGGAGGTGGGGCCAACAAGAAAGTTGAAGATCTCTAAATTACAAGAATACTGGAAAAAACGGCACCTCAATCCGAGCTACGGTGAAGAAGTTACGATGTTTTGAAGTTGCGCGATAATGAAGAGATCTGGATGTGCGGATTTCTGTAATTAATTATGCATTTAATGCAGTGCAACTCTTGGAAAACTTGTGCCACAAGCGAAATTTGATGCCAAATTCATGCAACTTGGTGCTATAAAAGACCAAGCCCTACCTCATTTTCAAAGAGGAGTTGAATTCTAGAGAGAGGGAATCAAATTCTAGAGGGTAGGAGTAGGATTAGAGAGAGAAAGTTAGATTGTAGTTTTCTTTGGTAGATGTTTTCATAAACTCTAGTTGTAAGTTTGAAGAAGAAGTTTTGCTGGATTCAAATTCATCTCTTTCTCCTCTTGCTAAATACAAGTATCAATTTCTATTCTCTATTTTATTTTTCCATTCAATTCTCAATTGTTTTGCAAATTGTTAACAATGTTTGTTAGAGTTTTCTTTTGTTTTCATCATGTTTAGCTAATTTTCAAGGGTTGGGATGCATGAACCCATCCCGATGTAATTTATCTACGTAGGAAATAGAATTTAAATTTAAATTTAAATTTGAAATAATCGTGTAAGATAAGTTCACAATCATCCTAGATCTTTTAATCTCTCTTGCCCTAGGTACTTGGGATATTTAAGAATATGATGTGCGTGTAATTATTTAGCACCGCTTTATATTTATCTTTGATTTCATATGATGCGGGCTTGAACCTCATATATGTAATGCTTAGGATCTATAAAGACTGGATTCATTCAAATTTATAATTTACAATTCTGGTATTCTAATGGGTAATTACTAGGGATTGGGGGATTGTATTCCAACCTATTTCCTCATTCATTTTAATTAGTTTTATAGATTTGTTCCAACTTATTTCCCCTTGTCAACCATCATCATTTTTTTTCACTTTTATTTTAGAAGTAATAAATCAATTAAATTCTATAAAACATTCTCTGTGGATTCGATACCCAGACTTACTACTATACTCCATAAACGTGTAGTTAAAAGTTTAGTTTTTTTTTGTATTGAGGTTGGAAGCCGATAACAACGACTAGCGTATTACACGGACGCTCGGTTTTTCACTCGATCAGCTATTTTATTTCACTTACATTAAGTTGCAACTATGCTTTAATGTTTCTTAGCTTTACGTGTCAACATGTTTATTCTTTCTTTAATTTGGCCAACTAATGTGCCACCTTCATATTTATGTTCACTTTTTTTTTTTGGATTGATTTCATTTTTTCTAGGGGTCACGACCAAAGACTTAAAGACAATGTTGTTATAAAGGAGGTCCCATGAAGCAAAATACTTAAAGAGCAAGTATGTTATTAAGAACTCCTCATTCCTCAAAAATCTAAAGACGAAGGGCTACGAGGTTCTTTTCACGGTTGTCGCGATTGACGAGTATGTTATGGGTCAATTGAAAGAATTAGAGGGAAATAAACACAAACATATATGCAGTTGCATATGCATATATATGCAGTGCATATATATGCATATGCTGCATATATATGCAGTTGCACATATATATGCAGCGCATATATATGCATATGTTGCGCATATATATGCAGTTATAATGTTTATAGCTTTTGGACCGTGTACATGTACATATATATGCACAACTTCTTAATATGTCACAACTTCTTAATCGTAGATTAGGATAGCTGCATATATATGAAGATTGCATATATATGCATATGCATCTCCACATATATGCAATCCACCCGCTTCCCCCTGCCCCGTCCCCTCCCCATTCAACACACGCACACACAAACACACATGTATGTATATGCTACATATATATGCAGTTGCATATGCATATATATGCATATGATGCATATATATGCAATGCAGTGCATATTTATGCATATGCTGCACATATATATGCAGTTATAATGTTTATAGCTTTTGGACCGTGTACATGTACATATATATGTAGTTAATTGTTCGCTATTCTTCTTCTTCTTCTTCTTCTTCTTCTTCTTCTTCTTCTTCTTCTTCTTCTTCTTCCAATAAAAGCATTTTGAACATGGAAGTCAGTATTGTAACTTGGAAACCATTTTCTATAGTCACTCTTTGCTTAGTTCAGTTTTAAGAAATTCTTCTAATACGATGTGATTCTAAAACCACTTTGATGTCATTCTTATTCAATTTTTTCTAATATGCAGGAAGTGACGGAGGATTCTTTTTTTTTTAATGCAACATGAAGGTATGTTCTAATACATTTTTTGTTCTGACACATTAAGGTATGTTCAGATACATTTTTTTTCTGCAATTGACTTTGCAGTCAACCACCCGGTGGCTGTTGATAAGTTGATTTTTATTCATGCAAGCGTTTATGTAGAAGCACTCTCTTAGACTGGACTAATATTGGACGTCTACATTGTTTGTTACCTTGGTGTGAGGACGCAACTGTGGATTAGATGGTGGTGCAACATGGTAAGCACACTTGGTTTTTCTCTCTTCTCCTTTAATCAATATTTTTAACTTTTTTTATTAATTATTACAAATTTCTCTTTCAAATCATCTTGCAGAGTGTTGGAAATACATTCTGGGTGATTATATTTTTTCCTAGCGTATAAACTTCTTTTTGTCAACAATATGATACCATGTTTGTTGTTTTTAGAAAAAAGATGGCTTAGCTTCTCTTTATTTTAAAGCATTAATAGTATCCTTGGATATACTTCATACTGATCATTTAAGTTTTTGTTTGGCATTTGCACAGTTACACATGCGGTATCTCCTCTATGTGGTTTCAATGGTGTTCACTATGGGGTTTTAAAAGTGTCCATTATGCTAGAGGTATCCTGATCTGAACCTGAGCATTAATAAGGCTTATATTTTCATTTCCCCAAATTTGTCTCACCCCCCCTAACCCACCCACGATTTCACCTCACTCGATTCTCTCTCTCTCTCTCTCTCTCTCTCTCTCTCTCACACACACACACACACACACACACACACACACACACACACACACACACACACACACTCTCTTTTTCCACTTTTCTCAGAGGCTATCCGTCATGGTCCCAGGGATCCCTCCCCCCGCCCACTCCCGCAACTGGTAAACCCCCTCCCCCCTTTCCCACTCACACACACACGCACACATTGTTGTTGCATTTTTCAATACATAATGCTATCTCATTCATTGTTGCATTTTTTAGTTCTCATGTAATTTTAGCGTTTTTATTTTTATTACTCATTAATGCTGGTAAACCCCCCTTCCCCACTCACACCCACGTGCGCGCGCGCACACACACACACACACAGGGAAATTCGGCTCCGACGCCGAACGGATCCCCCTCCCGCCCCTTGGTTTCGTATGCTTATGATTCAAACTTGGTAATTTGTTCCAACATTAAAGCTTTATTTGAAGGCAAATCTATGTTTGGCCCAATAATGTTCAATTAAGTTTGAAATTCAATAATGTTCTTTATTAAGTTTGGCATAATGGATATTAAACATTTGTTGGCCTTATGTTATGACAACGCCCTTTCTTACATGCCTTTCTTACCAGCCTACTGTCACAGGAATATGCCCGCACTATGTGTTGAGGAAGTTCCATAGATGGTGGTCAAACACCACAGCACAAACATTTTGAGGAAGTCCCACAGAAAGAATAAATTCATATTCTCTTTCCCGGCCTTCTAGCTCCCATCTTCTAATTTGGGATTTTTTTTATATTGTTGGATTTGTTGTTACCCTTTAAATAGGGTGGATATTCCAATAAACAAAGGAAACTAAGCCCAATTTTTTTAAAAATTTGGCACTTTATTTTTTTGAGACACAATGTGAATTCGATGGATGAATATTGTATCTTTCGTATTATATGTGAATTTATTTGATGAATTTAGACTATTTGAATGTTATTGAAGTATTTGTTGTTTGTTAAGCATGGTGAATAGTCCTATAAATACGAAATATTATGGCTAATTGTTTTAAAATTACACTTGGAAATTTTTGCCTTTCGCTATTACGTACTTTGAAAAATTATCGCCGTTTTGTGATTACGTACTTTGGAAATTTTCTTCGTGCCTTCAGGCACGGGCATACGCTAGTATATATATATGTATGTATGTGTATATTTCTGGAAATCAAAGATTATAAAAGTGGGATTTATTCACGATTTGAGACTATTAACCTTAAAATAAATTTGGCAAATCAGTGTTGGGGATTGTGATGATTCGGGTACACTCAAGAGCATGCGATATCCTATGCTTATTTCTATTTTATATTACATATATATAAATCTCTAGATTTTTGTGAACAATCTCTTTTAACTTGTGGTGAATCTAAAGGTTGGGGTTTATTATTGTGACCATATATTGCTCTCTTGGATTATGATGTGAGATTCTATGAAGCTCTTTATATATTGATCATATGTTCGACTTGTCTACGCTTTGTGACATGATATGTGGTTGATTTGATCCATTAGACGAGTTTGGGTATGGGATTAATCGGTGGTGTGATTGCGTAGTGATCCATCACTCTTATGTGTGTTCATGTTAATAAGTCCATTAAGTGAGGGACTCCTATGGGTAAACTGATATATGTATGAGAAGATCCCTCAAGGTAGATGCCTTCATGTGATTATTAGAAGATTTATATAATATATATTATAGCCTAGTGATGGAAACTTTCATAAAATGAACATTACGTCATGTTAATGTGTTATATTATGAGATCGTGTTTATCTTACCGTGCATGTTACATATGTGGGGGTTGGTATTGGGATTTATTTTTTACGTTCATATTTAGTTATATCCCGATGCATTACTTTTTTATGTTATGTTCACTCATTAGTCATAAGATAGAGACTTATTAGTATTTATTATGCATTGAGTTGGCACACTCAGTCAGTATTTCACTTATTACGAGGGGTGAGGTATCTTTTGTATATGAGTGTCGATGAGTTTACATGTTTATTATAAATGAGTCGCATGATTATTATTGCATTGACTCTAAGATATTTCTTGAAACTTTAGGGCGCTGACCCAAACTATATTTTACAGGCATTGCTAGACATGTGCAACTGGGATGAGGAGATTTCAAAATGTCATTTCTCATTAGTCATCAGTTCTTTTGATTCATGGTTTAGGTTGTAATTTTCTTTTTAGTATTTCAGTATTAGACTATTCATTCAAAGATTTATATAGACCATGGAGTCATAGTGATTATCATATTTATTTAGTTGGTTTATTTACGAGATTTGAGACTATATCTTTTATTATGTTGGATGAGTGAGACTTTCGGTTATTGAAGTATTTATAATTTATTTGTTATCTCATGTTGTGGATGGTTTAGATTTACTTATATTATTATTATTATTATTATTTATTATTGTTGTTGTTGAGAATGACATAAATTGATTACCACGCCCTATCTACAGTATATCATAATGGCCAACCGACACGTGAGAATATATATGGTGTGTTACATAAATTCTTTCTCCCACCTTGTTGTACATTGTCCCATAAAGAATATGACCTTAATTTAAAACAAGGGATGAATATTCCATGGGACAAGTTTTGTCCAACCAATGTATTAATTAAATTTCCTTAGCCATATTTCAAGTTCTCAGTGTATTACAATGATACCTAGTTCAAACACAAGTTCGTGCCCTATATCATTCGTAGCTGCAGCTAAAAGCCGCGATTGCAGTAGCTTTGCACGTGGTAATGAGCCAACTGTTATGGTTGCATTTTAATATTTTGCGATTGTGGGCCTCAAGTGGTGATAGCGGCTGAATGCATTATCACCACAGCACTTCCCCGCAAATATTTATTTCTACCTATGATGCTTATGTCCAATTAATAACTTTAATTCCTATAATTACACTAATAATAACCTTTTATTTATTTTAGGATGCCATTCATCAAACACGTCTTATGCAAAAATTTTATTTCACTTCATAATTTTTTCTTAACTTTAAATTTTTCTCACTTAATACACTAATCTAGTTCCAACCCAAGTTACACCAATTTGCATATTTAATTTCTTAAATGACTCAATCCAATCCAATAATTGCTCAAGTACTCCCACTAAAATTCATTAATGCATATCAATACAATAAAATGTTTGTGACTCCATAAATCTCAATAACCGTGAAATTTATAAAAGGCTAGGTCATTACATTCTTCCACCCCTCAGAAATTTTTTCCTCGAATTCTTATCAACAATGGTTGATTAGATCATGAATCATCATTATAGATTTCTAATAAGAATCCTACTACTCAACCTAAAATTATCAAATACATATAACAAACATGATGCCAACATAATCATCATAAATTCTTAAATTCTCATCTTTGGAGAACTAATCTCATATATCATCACCTCACCGTACATAATCACAAGTATCGATTCATTTCCTTTATCTTTCAATTTATATATAACACATGAACCCTTTTCAAGTCCTATACTTTGGAAATGCCAAACAATTCATATAATCACACATACCACCCCTGCTACAAAACCAAGAGATCACTAATCAACATGCACTGTCACATAAGTCATTGTAACCCATATGCTTGGAGATCACCAACAAGACGTATAAGAATATAATTAGTATGTAGCCCCTCTTCCTAGGACATACTTCACTGGAAAACTATAGGTCTTCTAATTTTACATTATTAAGGCATTTATCCAGGGCATCATTTTGTTTACTCCCAAAGAATTCAATTACTAACAGGCCATAAAAGCTTACTCTTTAAGTCCCCAATTCCGTTCTTGAACCTTACCTTAAGTTGTAAGGCTTATAATCCAAGCAAATGTCGATAATACAATCTTTTAAGCACATGCTAACACATAATCATACTAGACACGACAGTGCCTATATTGAATCCGTTGACCAAGTTTCTATCTATGAATCAAAATCCTTTAGATTTCCTTAAATCAAATAGACTAGCCAAAAACTTGTGTAACGACCACCTGAGTCTCGCTTGGAACTTTAACTCCTTTGGTCTAGTGTGATATCCCATAAAATTCATAAATATATTGATAAAGTCTAATATAAAAATCACGGGAATCAAAATCACTTGGTAACAGTAACAACATAACAAAAATAAATAAAATGAATAATTAAATGTACAACGAGATAATGACATTTGGATCAAATACAACATCTCTGGTACCAATAACTTCCATGAATATCAAATACAACTCTAGAATATAAAATCTCAACTATACAATAATCGTCTTTGAATACAAGTACAACATGTACAATCTCTGACTCATCATAAATTGAAATAAATACAACTATCTGTACTGAAATATAAATAAATACAAAGATGTAAAACTAAGCTTATTGATGCCTACATCTTAGGAATGACAAATAAACTATCGGGACAGATTTTTATCCAATGCATAACCCAAGTTTACGGTAACAACATTGGCCTAAAACCCGTGGAAAATAGTTCAACGAGAGTTAAATAAATTCTACAGCGAGTTAGAATTTAACTGAAGTTGGGACATAGTAATAATAATGCATCTTCCTCCCATATTAAGTGAATTTTATGTTATTTAGGTTACCCAACCCAAACAACCTAAAAATAAGCATGCAATTATATTCTGAACCCCATGGGTCCCATATTATATATATCTTAATTAATTATTCTTTACTTTCATGTTTTTAAGTGTGTCTCTTGATTTAAGAATCATTTACTATACATGAATATTTTACATTAAAAGTAACTCACTTATTAACCGTGGTATTAGTAATGGTGTCTAGTTATGATTCCAAAAGAGTGTCTCAAGTATAACAGTCTTAAATAGTTACAGGCCACTGATTCAGTATGTACATTTATATTATATTCATTACATTATCCTTGAGTCATAAGTGTATAGTTATACATCGCTAGTATAAATCATAAACTGGTACAACCATCTCAATGACCATAATATAGAACATCATATAAATCATAGTCTGGTACTACCATCTTAGAGCACCCCAATATAAATCACATAAACTAGTATATCTATGAGTATTCACAACCCACATCAAATCGCATTCGCTGTGCTCGACCTTGCAAATAAAAGTACAAAGGCTATCCTTATTGCCTTCGGGATCACTTGCGTGTACTAAGTATAGTTATGTGGCATCCCGGCCTTATAACCTCACAACATCAACAAAAAAAAAAACACTACTCCTTCACACCAAATGTATGGGCCCCATAACCAAGGTTGTATGACCTAGGAAGTTCCTGTCACATCATCGAGAAATACCACATGCATTTAAATTTGTATGTGACACATCCAATCCCTCCTAGTATCTCCCCCACAAGTATAGACACCAACTCGGTATAATTGCACATAAGTCAAGAAAATAAGTACAACTCTACGCAACTGGTCAATAAACAAATACAAGCCCTACTCAACTGGATTACACATAAAGTCTTTTATTATTAGTAGTTAATAAGCACATTAATTATAATCATTTATCCATAACATTAGTCCAAAATCCTAAGGCTCTCCATTGTTATTACGACTATTATCGTTCAAAGGCATAGAAAATTTTTTACAACATAATTTACCAAGTTCATCTCGTTATAGTTTTTGACACGCGACTAGATGAAGGGGAAAGTTAGTGATTATTATATGTTATTTATTGTAGGAATTATTAATGGAAGTAGTGGGTAGTTTGAAGAGGTTATTATTTCAATTCAAATTAGAGGTTATTTGGAGGCAATTTTGGGTGGTTATTTTAGTGAGCTAATTCGATGTCAAACTGGAAGTTACTTGGAGTCAAATTTCAAACTGGAATTTACTTGGAGCCAAAAAGAGTTAATCATTGTATGAAACTATATATTCATCCCTTCAAGAAGACAAAAGTAGGACTCCCTCAATACAAAGTACATTTACTTGTTTTACCTCTTTTTTTCTTTCATATTTTACTATGTTATTTTTGTTTATTTACACTTTCTTGTAGTTTGTAAGGTGGATTTACTGTGACTCTCTTTTAATTTTATGAAAAGTTCCTTTTCCTTTATATTTAAATAGGTTTTGTGTTTTCTAGTGTAACATGCTTTAATTTTACTAGAGTAATTATTTTCTTTTACATCGTTAATCATAAATTATTATTTTATTTAGTAAAAGCTTTCTTTTATATGTACTTTTGCACTTTACATTTTCTTATTTATATTGTAGTCAAGTAAATTTATTTAGCATTTATAGTGAAGTATTCTACATGGGAAGCATAAGTCTTCTTAATTGAATCATCGAATGGTACATAATTTTTACTATCGCAAGGCTAAGGTATCAATTGGTTGACAAGACCAAAATATTTCATGGCATGCTCTCACACAACCAAAACACACAAATAAACATATTTTTGGCATGACTGGTTAGACCAAAGTTCTATTTAACGGTTTATTATGGCCAGGGCAGAGACTATCTAAATGGCGTAATGAGTATTTCCAATTCAAGATTTAGGCCAGTATTTGGCTAGTGATGATTTTCAAAGGTGTATGGGACATATAGTCAAAAGTCTCACCGATCTAACCCAATGTTTACATCATTTTACTAAAAATCTTTGCAATTCGGTCGTAACAGTCCCTGTCACAAAAACTTTCTACAAGGATCCGTTTTAGCAAGAAAACTATTGGAAATGAAGATAACATGGATTTTAAGAAAAAATGTGATGATGAAACTTAACCATTTGCATTATAAAATAAGAATGCTAGTTTAGAACTCAGGGGGAGGAAGATCGTCAAAAGGTTTCAAAATTTAGGGGGTCCAAAAAGTTAGTGTTCAAACTAGATTTTGGGAAGTAAGAATATGTTCAAACATATGTTTAGTTTCATATTAATATTTCCCACAATATGTGCTTCAAACCAAAGCATGGGGGATCCCTCAAAGTTTTAGTGGAAGATAATAAAAATCTTAGTCATGCCCCATAATGTTTATCATCCGAATCAACTATCATGGATAGTGAAATATATTGGAAGTTGGTAAAAATTAGGTAGGATATTATTTCTATAGGATGTATAAACCAACTGGCTAGGAAAATATGAAGCTATGGTTATCAAGAATATATCTGAACACCAACAATTGGAATCTTGTTGGCTTGACAACAACCTTGTTTTTAATTTCAAGTTGTGAAGTCAATCAAAATACGTTTCAGTAAAATGGTCATAATTATCTCTACGGAGGTCTAAATGTCGAACATTTTTTTTGCATTTGAAGCTTGAATTTCAGAGATTTCTTTTGGTATGTGAATTGTTTTCAAGTTCAATATACATTGATAACATCACACTCGGGAAGTTATACAAAAATTTTGGATTATTGCAACGTTTTGTGCAGTCACCAAAAATGCATTGTAGCAAAACAACCATAACTCTCTTTAGTGAGGTCCAAATGGTGAACCGTTTTTTGCATTCAAAATCTTGACTTCCAGATATTTTCTTTGATGTATGGCTTATTTTATAGTTTAAAATATATATATATATATATAACTCCATGCTCGGGAATTCAGACCAAGATTTTGGATTCTTACAAAATTTTATGAATCACTGAAATGCGTTTTAGCAAAATGGCCGTAACTCTCTCTACATAGGTCTAACATAGAAGATGATTATTGCAATAGAAGATATAATTTCAAATATATATATATATATATATATCTTTTGGTGTATGTGTCATTTTCAAGTTCAAAATTGTGACAACCCATCATCCGAAATAGGGGGTGGCCAGCCCGATACTCCTAAATAACGGAATCATGGATGGAATCATTCTCAGCATCACAACAAAATAAGAAGTATACAGGATAACCACTCCTTATTTCAGAAAAACGGGTTGCCAAAAATTTTGGTTTTAAAGTTAAAGAAAAGAATTTAAACAACCCAACTAAAAAGAAAGTGGAAATCCAGATTAAATTATATTACATACCCACAAATATACAATAAGGGACCGAATATGCTGTCGGCCACAGACTCATACAACAATATTAAACAAGTTCAATTATTTACATATTACATTACATTAATCAATTACCCGAGTAAAAAGACCCGATCTTAACTAGAGTGCAAAGATGATGGCGTCTATTTCAAAATGTCCCGTAATACCCGCAAAGCATCACGGCTCGCCAAGGACACCGGGATAAGAAATCAGATCGGGCATCCTTGTGGCGGAGTACCTAGCAGATACAAGATGCAATCACAACAAGACATATGAACGGGTCAGGGCCCGATTCTATATGATTACCAGATGAATAAAGAGTATGACAGTTATGAACGATAAATCATGCTAAAGAGAAATAAAAATCAACCTACACAATTTAAAACATAAGTTAAGCAGAAAAATAAAATGAGTAACATTAATCTAAAACTTTCGTCATTTTCACAATTTACCTCATATATCTTTTCCTTAAGAGGAAATATATCTATAAAATCGCAATCTTATGCTCTTTATGGCATTTTTCTCTCAATTTTACTTTTTGTAAAAATCCTTTCATTTTCCTCCATCCTTTTACCTAGGCACTTCTCCACTTCAATATAACATCGCTCGAAATCTCAAGCTTAGTACCACCCTCTACTCTCGCGGTATTTGGAGAACTATATCCACTGTCCTTAATGGTCGCAGTAGAAAATAAGAAATGCCACAAAGGAGCGACTTCCAAATCGGTCCTCATCCCCGGCCACAAATTATAGTACTTAAAAATCCTTCTCACAACGTCTTCACCACAACCTCCCCTGGCGCCTTTCTCTAATCGACCTACTAATCTCACACGAATACGCAAAAGATTCTAGGGGTTCTACCTCATGGCAGAAGAACGAAATATCACAAGAGAAATCAACGACCTTAATCCTAAGGCTCTACGTTCGATCAAAAGTAACGCTGAAAGCGTAAAGCGTTCACACAGATTCCTAAGGACTCTAGAACCTGATGCTCTGACAGAGTTGACAGTTACCATCTTCCGTCGTAGGAAGTTAGAGTTGATAGTTTGTGAGGAACGCTTTGTGCTATGACAGAGCACAAAGAATGTAAACTGAGATCGATAGTGACGACCTTAGTCCGAGTCCATTTGGGATGCCACAATAATGAGGGGTTGTGGAGAGTGATAGAATGATAGTTTAAGATAGTATACCCTCCATGCGTATAGGGTATGCCCGAATTTTGAGGGCAAAATTCCCTCATAAGGGGGGGAGTATGTAACAACCCTCGCTTTTAGGAGACTGATTTTATATTAATTCACCGCATAAGGTAATTATATAAAATGTTGGAACTAGAGTAAATATTAATTTAATGAGTTAGAAGTTAATATTTACTAGATTGATGTATATGTACTGTATGTGAAAGTAAATATCATCAGGTTGCATGTTTATAATGTCATCTATTTTTAAATGACAATATGGTTTAAATGAAATTGGAACTGGAAATAAATTATAAAATTGTCGGATGCCAGTTTAGAGGGTATAGTTGGTCTCGGAAGGTGCGAGACAGTAAAAATAAGTGCCATATTGTAATTTTGGGTTTTGAGATCTTTTACCTGGTTTTAACTTTAACGCGTATTGGGAGTCATTTTAATGTGGTATTAACCACTTAAGTTGGAGACTTTAGACTTAAGCCACGATTTTAAGTCTTTCCCCTTATTTCATTTCCTAATTTTATGTCTTAAACATAGAGAGAAAAGGAGAGAAAGAGAGAGGAAGAGAAAAAAAGAAATTGAGAGAGAGATTGGAGATTGAAGAATGGGGATTGCTTATTACACAAAGAAATCTGAGATATTAACCCCAAGGCAAGTTTTCTACTTGCTAATATATGATTTAAGATGATTAAATTGTGTGATAGTTTTGTATTTGCATTTATGGATCAAAAATAGAATTTGTGGTGATTTAACCCTAATCTTGGGTTTTGATGATGAAACTGTGGATAATATTAGTTAATAACCATGTAGGTTGATTTGGGGTAGATGCATGTTGTTGGTTGTGGATAAAACTGGAAGAGATTGGAGTTCGGGGAAAACTAGGGTTTATAACCCTCGAAGCCATTCTTGGCAAATTCTCCAGGCCGAATCGATTCGGCCCTCTGGGCGAATCGATTCGCTAAAGGGAAGTTCCCAGGTCTGCTTGGAACGAATCGATTCGGGTCCAAGCCGAATCAATTCGGCTGTTGCAGAATCCCAGGTCTTATGTCCGAATCGATTCGCTGTTTAGGCGAATCGATTCGGATTCATGCTGTTTTTGAGTTATTTTTTTTAACTCAATTTTTCTCCTTTTTCCTTTAAGCTTAGGACCTAGGAACCTTTTTGAATGAAGTAAACTTAGAGTCCTAGAGTTCTAGATGAGTTAGGGAACTACCCTAAATTAGTAATGGTTCTTATGGGAACTTTTCCGGGGTTATGCCTATTGATGATAGGGCATTCTTTTCTTCTAGTTAATTACTATAAAACTAAGAGTTATAGTATTATGTTTGGGAGACTTTAGAAGCTCAATTGAGCTATATTAGTCTTAATGGTTGATAACAACACCATAAAAGTGTGTTGGGAGAATAAATTGAAAGTTCATTCATTCCTTTGAAGGATGATAGTCTTGGGGTTATAAAATAACACCCTATAATGTTTGGAGATAATTAAGAGTTTATTTACTCCTTTGAGGTTGTAGTAATGATATAATTTATCGTATGGCTCCGGATAATAAGGTGAATTATTTACAATAATGTAAATAAGTATGGTTTCAAATAAAACGAAACATACATGTATAAATGGAAATGAAATGGATATGGTAATGATCATGGTAAATGATAATTTACTTAATCATGAATATGGTAAATGATAATTTACTTGATTTTTGAAAATGGTAAATAAAATGGTTTAAACACACCTCTATAAATGACATCATAAGGGAAGTTCGCGCGTTGAAGTGAAGCCCCCTGGCTAATGAATGCAGGGTGGATATAGTCCTAGGCCATGTGAGCGTTTGTGTTGTATATTTTCTGCAATGGGTAGGGAATTCTGGGTACGATCTTGACTATCCCGTAGGCAAATGGCCTCTTCTCGACGTTTTGCGTTATAGGTTCCCTGGTTGTCTTATGATAGGCCCTGGAAGATGATGGTCATTTAGGGGCGCGCACAGTCGGAAAACCCGAATGGGCGGTCTTAGAATCGTTATATGTATATAAATATAACTATTCATAATCAAGTGGGACTTGATGGATTATATGCCATAAAGAGCATAATGAAGTGCCACAAAGAGCACATATAAATGCCACAAAGAGCATTTGAAAATGATTATTTTCCTGATAAGGAAAGGAATTTTACAAAAAGTAAAATTGAGATAAAAATGCCATAAAGAGCATAAGATTGTGATTCTATATATATATTTCCTGTTAAGGAAAAGATATATGAGGTTAATTGTGAAAATGACGAAAGTTTTAGATTAATGTTACTCATTTTATTTTTCTTCTTAGCTTATGTTTTAAATTGTGTAAGTAGATTTTTATTTCTCTTTCAGCATGATTTATCATTCATAACTATCATACTCTTTATTCATCTGGTAATCATATAGAACCGTGCCCTGACCCGTTCATATTTCTTGTTGTGCTTGCATCTTGTATCCGCTCAGGTACTCCGTACTAAGGATGCCTGATCTGATTTCCTATCCCGGTGTCCTTGGCAAGCCGTGATGCTTTGCGGGTATTACGGGACATTTTGAAATAGCCGCCATCATCTTTGCACTCTAGTTAAGATCGGGTCTTTTTACTCGGGTAATTGATTAATGTAATGTAATATGTAAATAATTGAACTTGTTTAATATTGTTGTATGAGTCTGTGGCCGACAACATATTCGGTCCCTTATTGAATATTTATGGGTATGTAATATAATTTAATCTGGATTTCCACTTTCTTTTTAGTTGGGTTGTTTAAATTCTTTTCTTTAACTTTAAAACCCAAATTTTTGGCAACCCGTTTTTCTGAAATAAGGAGTGGTTATCCTGTATACTTCTTATTTTGTTGTGATGCTGAGAATGATTCCATCCATGATTCAGTTATTTAGGAGTAACGGGCTGGCCACCCCCTATTTCGGATGGCGGGTTGTCACAAAAACATACAAATAATATCAATATTGGGAAGTTAGGTCAAATTTATTGACTGCTGTAGAAGATTGCATAATATTATTCATCATATTTGGTAACCTTAGAAGTTAAAAAAATATTGCATTTATTCACCATTTTTGGTGATCCTTCGAAGGTTAAAATTTTGTGATTATTAACCATATTTGGTGACCTTCGATGGTAAAAAATTTTACATTTATTCACCATTGAAGTTAATTTTTTTTTATTATTCACAATCTTTGGTGACATTTGAAGGTAAAAACATATTATAATTATTCACCATGTTTGGTGACCTTTGAAGGTAAAAAAATGTTATAATTATTTACCGTCTTTGCTGACCCTTTAAAGTAAAATTTCTTGTGATCATTCACCATTTTTGGTGACTTTCAAAGGTAAAAATGTTACAATTATTCACCATCTTTGGTGACCTTTGAAGGTAAAAAATGTCGCAATTTTTCACCATCTGTGGTGACCCTTAGATGTTTAAAATGTTTGTGATTATTCACCATCCTTTAGTGACCTTCAAAGTTAACGGGGATGAAGTTATTCACCTTTTTTGGTGACAATTGAAGATTAAATCGAAAAATAAATGATGCTAATTTTACTATGAGCTTCAACATTGACAACTACGTTGATTGGGGAGAATCGTTACCCATTTCGCCAGTCCAAATGAGGTTTATTCAAGACTCCAATTATTAAGCCCCCACCACCTAATTGTTTACATCATGTTTTAGGGGGTATGTCTACAACATGTTTTAGGGGGTTCATCTCGTGATATTTTTTTATATGTGTCTAGATGACGTGGAACATTCGTGACGATTATATGGTGGTTATTGATTGGATTTTTGGTGGAAGTAGTGGGTAGTTTAAAGTGATTATTATCAATTCGAATTAGAGGTGTTTTGGATGCAATTATGGGTATTTATTGTAGAGAATTAAATTGAATTCAAATCGAACGTTACTTATTGCCAAAAAAGTTAGTTATTACAGGAAACTATAAATTCATCCCTTTATGAAGACAAAAGCAGGATTCCATCAAGAAAAAGAACTACGATTACTCATTTTGCCTACTTTTTCTTTTCATTTTCGTTTATGTTCTTTTCATTTATTTTCGGTTTTCTTTTTCTTCAAAGTAGTTTGTAAGGTAGATTTAATTTCATTATCTTTAAATTATATGAAAAGGTCATTTGTCATTACATTTAAGGAGTTTTTACATTTGCTAGCATAACTTGCTTTACTTTTCTTAGCGTAACTATTTTATTTTACTTTGTTTATCTTAAATTATTATTTTATTCAGTCCAAGCTTTCTTTATCTTTACTTTTGCACGTTATATTTTCTTCTTTTGATTCTAGTTAAGTAAACTTATTTTACATTCATAGTGAAGTCTTCCCTAAGGCAGTTGAAGCATTGAATGGTACACAATCGCCTGATTATAGGAAGGCTAAGATAATAAATTGGTTATAAAGTCCACAATCTTTCCTGGAACGCTTGTACACAACCAAAACACCAAAATCAAGATAGGGAACAAAAAAAAACTTGCCCATAAATTTCATATCTCTTACCATGCAATGAATTTCACCACTTAACTTAACCTCATGGGATCTTTTGGCGTTCGGTTCTTACCCGGGAAAATAATGAATCTCATGTTAACAATTTCACATGGTGGAACCATTATTGATAACTATTTTACCTTGCATTTACTTCGAGGGTTAGTTGTACTTAGAATGATGACTAACTACTGGATGTTCTTCCAATACTTGTTGCATTAAATGATGTGTTTCCACGATCCGATGTCTTTTCTGTGTATCTAAGGTGCCAAGAGTTCAATAGGAATATCATCGTCATTCTAGAACTAGGTATTTAAACGCTTTTCGAGCACTGACTAATGATATCCATGGCTGAATTTAATCAGTCTTCAATGAGAACTACTAATTATCTTGCCTTGTCACTAAAATAGACTTGTGTTCATGTTGTAACACTCTCTAGGTAAGGTTCTTATGCTAATATTGCTTGCGTTTTGGATGTAATGTGGATATGTGATAAAGTACAATCCTGATGTCAAGCCTTGCTCGACTTTAACTATGACCTTATGTTAAAGGTAAGTTCCTTAACAAACGCCTTTTGATTTCCAATAGTGGGGTTGTCACTTGTTGAAATTTCCCGTTAAATTTGGTATGATTTATTATAAGGACTCATAATTGATGTCTTACTAATAATTACCAGGAGATGTCTCATGGTTTTAATAAACCCAATCAATTCGTTTCACTTGAATACAAACCTTTATAGTTTAGCACTTTACTATATTACTCATGGTCTCGTAAAAGCGTACCAATACAAGATGGCATAACAAATAGAATCTTAGTACGGTGTTTCCAAAGAAATAAGTCCTCCAAGTATGTCACAAATTTTCAATCCCAACATTAATAATATATGCGCACACAAATTAGAGTCTGAAACTTGTCCCATAAGCAATGTTGAAGGTCGAAGGATAAAATTGTTGGGGTTTTATTCTCAAACCATATATGACGTTTACTTTTCAATAAAGGTGTGGCAGTTCATTTTGAAATGAGAATCATGTTGGTGAGAAATGGATACATTTATTTTTTAAATATATCGTATGCTATGTTGGTCGATTGTACTTAGTAGGAATCCGATAAGTTGCATTCATTTTGATTATACAAGATCAGAATTTTTGGTTCTAGTTCAATTGAATTGTTCATATCCTAGATAGGGATTGGTATCATATAATTATAGTTATGTGTGAAGTCTTAGTAATTAATCTCTAACTACAGGAACATGTTTAATGGTTCGAAAACTTGCTTGATAGTTCGAAAGAGGATTGTGACCGGTACATTCAGGAATGCATTGAATAGGACCACCCATGAGATTCAAGTCTAAGAGTTGTCTTGATTAGACTTAGGAAATATCAAACCATTTCTAAAAGGTGCAATTATTCCTAATCTTGAGGATTGAAATTCTTGCATAATTATTTCTTTGACTGTTATGGGAAAAATTCAATTTCATTGGATCTCAATTTTCAAAAATTTGACAATAGTTATTTAAGTAGGTTTTCTATCATAATTTGCAGGAAAATGAATCCAAGAAAGAGATTGGATTGTAATATTGCTGAGAGACTTATAATATATGTTTCCACTAGTAAACCTAATTAGTAGATTATTTTATAATCCGAAAGGGTAGAAAAATAAGTCAACTCCGAGAATTAAGGAACTGATTATATGTTAGTTAAATTCAATCAACAACAAATTGATTTAAACAAAAGGCTATTGGATGCTTAAAGCAAAGATTAAAATTAAAAGGAGAACGGACAAAACTACATCGCGTGGCCTGTCATGTGACTGGTGTATATTAGGAGACCACAATAGTGAGACTATGCTTCAGGGAGACCACGATTCATGAATCTAAATGGAGGTAAGTCAAATCTTGGAGGATCATACTAATGGGTTTGAAAGACCAATACCAATAGGACTATATGAATTGCGATTAAGATGAACATGAAGAGACCTAAAGGAGTATAATCCTTAAGATTATAAATAAGGGAGATCTCACCCATCATGAACATATGAACTGTAACCTGCACATAGTAACTTGAACTCTCGGCTAGCAACCTTATCACTCCAATTTCCATTATTCTTCCTGATTAATAAATTGATCTCCCCCTTTCTCATGGATGTAAGTAGATCTTACTGTCGAACCACGTATATCTAGTCTCCCCTGTTCTATTTCTGCACTCATAATTATTTAGGTGATAATATACAATTATTGCTTTTATTGTGGGTCAACATCCTCTATAATATGGCATCTTATATGGGAAAATTGAAGTTATCACCACGGTTAAAGCTACTTAGCCCAAAATTTATCATTAGTGTAAATCAATCTGACCCACGCATGCGTGAAGTCGCATCCATTCTGAAATATGTATCATAGGCGGGACCACATTCTTATTAGGATCCCTTCTCTTTTGCGACATTCTAGGTAAATAGGGAGGTAACGCGAGATATTAAGGTCTAGACGACGATATTGCATGCTGCCAATCGACTGAATAGAAATTCAAGTTATTTCACGTCTGGCCAGTATTTATGATGTGAGACTGGATAATCGTGATTAAGAGATTTCCTGTCGGAGGAGGCAATTAAATCAATGGTCTGAAGATCACAGGTCTGATTAGTATACTCAGCAAGATCGTTAGAGATGACATCACTCTCCAAGAAGTCATGAATCATATCAACCCGTTAGGCCTCTCATTCAAGAATCCATCGCGCAATGCACCAACACCAGTGACATAACAATAAACCTTGGGAGGAATTTTTCAACCACAACTACCATCATCTTCATCCCACTAAGTCAGCATAATGTAAAAAACCTTCCCATCCAGAGTAGCAACTGAACATAATAAGGCGTAATAAACCAAAGGGAATGATCCGAAAAGAGTTGGAAAGGATGTTGAACCCAAATTTGGTCCAAACTCTCAAGGATATTATAAAAAAGGCATTAGGCAATGGATCTTCGTCCCACTTTATTGAGAAGATAGAATCCTTTGAGTCACCCAAGATTTTCTCTATGCCAAAGGTGATAACATATGATGGAAAGGAAGACCTTGCCCATCACATAAGGCATTATTGACATACCATGTCCCTTTGGAAACATCACGATTCCCTAATGTTCAAGGTGTTCCCATCTACTCTCGAAAAGATAGGTCTAAAGTGGTTCTAGAAATTGTCTCCAGATTAATATTCACTTTTAGGGAAGTGGCTGAGATGTTCGAGACCCAGTTTAACATAAAAAGTAAGGTAACCAAGGAGGTTAATCACTGATATCTTAACAAAAGGAAGAGAGAGTCTCTAAGGAAGTGATATCAAAGTTACCTAGAGCCATACAATAAAATTTACGATTGCAACGATAAGCTAGCGATTAATTAGTTCAACCCTCTTTTTCCAAGAAGGGATCCAAAAATGAAGCCTCAAAGGGTTTCCCCAGATCTAAGACTAGTGAGAACAACTATAAGGCACTTGAGACAATCTTTAAAGAACGCATTTACAAGCTTATTCCTTAAATCAAATACAAGCCCTACTTCAAGAGGCCTCCCAAGATGACTAGCGATCCAGATGATAGGGATGCGAACCATAGATGCACCTATCACTATGATCACTAACACCTCCCAGAGATTTGCTTAATGCTCAAGAAACATCTAGAGGAGCTCGTCCAAACAGGGAACCTCAAAGATTATATTAACATAACGAAGACAAAAGTTTTGACAAAGATCAATGCAATTCAAAAATAAGATGAGGATCTTCCACCAATCAGGCTTGTCATTTCCATCCATAGATACACTGATTTATCTCAACACATTGGTAAGAAGCTTATAGAAAAGGTGAGAATTACAACCAATATCCAACATGATTTTCAAGTGGATTTATCCAAACCCATCCTCTCCAAGATGGAGAGTAGAGACTTGGACATTGGTCATGTTATTGTAGTCACCAACAATGATTTGGTTGGTATAAATCTTCCCTATAAGGAAACCCTTGTACTCACTCTGCGAATTACAAACTTTGACTTCAAGAGAGTACTGGTGGACTAAGTAAGCTATTTGGAGATTACATACCCGATAGTGCTATACAAGATCAACTTAAGTGTGATGGATCTTAACACCAACGTAGGCCCATTGATCGATTCTAATGGAGATGTTGAGACTCTCCTGGGGATTATCAATCTGTCGATTAAGGCCAGATTAACAAACAAAGAGGTAAAGTTTCACGTTATCTAGCCAGAGTCACCTTAAAATGCTATAGTGGGCAGATGATGGATTCATAAGATGAGAGTTTTACCCTATTACTTTAACCAGAAGCTCATGTTTTTGATTAATCAAAGTGTGGTGGAGATTAGGATATGGTAAAAAATTATTTTGTCTCAGTAATCAAAGCAATGAAGAATTAACCCAAGAAAACTTAGAATGATGATATTCAGAGGACGACTAACCCAAGTAGCTACCAAAGGGCATTTTTCCAGTAGGAGAAACTCGATTGACTCATCTTAAATGCATGTTGGAGGAATTAATTTATGTTGCTCTGGATTCATTACAGCTAGAAAAGACTTTTCTTATCAGATCAAAGATACCCAATGATAAATCATATCAACTCGCTTATTTTCTTAGAAATAATGTAGACGTCTTCGCATGGCAGCCTTATAATTTTTTGATAATAATCATAGCCGTCTTTTCATGGAATCCTTATAATTTTTTTTAAAAATACCAAGTGGAATCCTAGAAAGTTGGCCCCCAAGAATATGAAAGTTGTAGATACTGAAGTGAACAATCTACTCCAGGTCAGCTCCATTATAGAATTCCAATTCCCAGATTTGATCTCTAACACCGTTGTCATTAAGAAAAAGAGTGACAAGTACATGCACTGCTTAAAAGATAGATTTCCATTACCACGGATATACCAACTCGTAGATTCCACTATAGGACATCAATGCACGAGCGTCATGGATGCATACTCTATTTACCACGAGATACATATGTTTGGCTTAGATCAAGAAAAGACATCATTCCTCATAAAATTAGGACATTACTGTTACAAAGTTATGCCCTTCGATTTAAAGAATGTAGGGGAGACTTATCAGTGGATTGTGACTAAAATATTCAAAAAGTTGATCGGTTCTACCATAGAAGTACATATTGATGATATTCTCATTAAAAGAAAACAGGTGGCCAACCACATTATAGATCTTGCAATCACTTTCAAGATTCTAAAGGAATACATGATGAAGCTCAATGCCTCTAAATGCATTTTCAGAATCAGCTCTACAAAATCCTTAGGTATTTGGTGACTCAGAGAGGTATAAAGGAAAATCTAGATCAAATAAAGTCTCTGGAATATATCAGAAGGCTAATCACTATCAGGGACATCCAAATCATCACTCGAAGGCTAACTTCCCTAAATTTCTTCATTTCGAGATCTTCAGATAAGTGTCGGTCATTCTTTTAGGTATTAAAGAAAGAAAGCCACACTATCTAGACAGAGGAGTGCGATGAAACTTTGATAGGAATTTCGTAGTACTTGGGATCTTCTCCCTTACTATCAACTCCAAAGAATGGGGAATATCTGTACATGTACTTGACCATCTCAAGGCATACAACCAGCGCTGTAATAGTTTGTTTACATGATGGAGAGTAAAGACCGATCTACTATATAAGCCATACTCTTTTTAAGGCGAAAACTAAATATAAGCCTATTGAGAAGTTTATTTTGGCATTGGTAACCTCTATAAGGAAGCCGAGGCATTACTTTGATGCTCATACAATGATCATCCCCACAAACTATCCTTTAAAAGAGTAACTCAAGAAGGCCAATCTCTCGATAAGAATGACCAATTGCTCCCTTTCACTACCAAATTTTGACATTGAGTATTAACATAGGATGACGATCAAGGGCAAAAAAACTGGCAGACTTTGTAGTAGAATTTTCAACATCACAGAGAGGATAGGATGAACACTCGCATCCTATTCTGGAGTCACTAGTGGTTGATGAGGACGAACAGTCTTAGAATCTCTTTGTGGATGACACGTTAAATGATAAAGTCACAGGAGTTTGTCTAGTTTTTATGACATCATAAGGCGGTCTTATTGAGCAATCCATTAGACTTTGATTCAAAGGTTCAAATAATGATGTAGAGTATGAGTCCATAGTTCAGGTCTCCACAATGTGATCACCTTGGGTCTCGCCACATTAATATGTATTATGACTCTGAGATAATAAAAAACCAACTCAATGGAGAATATGAAGCAAAGGACCCCATAATGATATCTTATAGGAATAAGGAAATATGTATTCTTTTATAGTTCAAGTCTTCCTTAACGGAGCAGCTTCTAAGGAACTACAATAGCCATACAGATACTATTACAACTCTGGCTTCTTTTATAGATACCGACCTAAAGAGGACGATCGAAGTAGAATACATAGATTGACCAAGCATTGAAGAGTCATAAAAGGATCTCTATATCATCTAAGTGGATTTTACTCCATCATGGATGGATCCCATCTATATGGGAAAGAATCATACAAATTAAGGATCAGATCAACTTGGTTTTTATTTAACTCCAATGGAAAACTATACCGATGATCATTCATCGGCCTTCAACTGAAGTGTGTTCTCTCAGATAAAGTGGAAGTAATTTTGAGTGAAATGCATGAAGGTAGTTACAGAGCACACACGGGTGGTAGATGACACTCTTACAATATAATCTCTTAAGGATACTGGGGGTCGTTCATGCCAAAGGATGTTGTACGGTTCATTCGAAAATGCCCCAAGTGTCAATTATTTCACCGTTGATCAAGCAGCCTATGCGAGATCTGAACCCCTTTAGTAGTATATGGCCTTTCATACAATAGGGCATGGACATAGTAGGCCTACTACATGTGGCAGCAGGGAATGATAAATATCTAATAATGATGATCGACTACTTCACAAAGTGGGTTAAGGCTGAACCACTCACCCTTGTAAGAGAGACGAATGCTTGAAGATTCATTTGGAGGAATATCATCATAACATTTGGAATTCTTAGAGCATCAGTTACAAAGAACGAAACGCGGTTTGATAACAACTCCTTCCATGACTTTTTTTCAGAATAAGGAGTCAAAATCCAGTATGCACCAATGGTCTTCCGCCATTGCAATGGACATGCAAAGATAACTAGTAAATTTTTTTTATCAGGAATAAATCATCGATTAGATGACACTATGAGGATGGGTGGAAGAGTTTCCCTCTGTACTCTGGGTATATAGGATGACCCCCCAAAAGACAATAAAAGAGACTCCATACTCCCTCGCCTACGGTATGGAAGTTGTCATCCTTTTACATATCAGAATTCGAACACTCTGATCAGAGATATTTGAAGATGGCCATAATAATGATCGAATAGCTCTTGAGTTGGATTTGGCTGTGGAAAAAAGTGACCAGGATTTGATACATTTAGCCGCCTACCAACAAGAATTAAAAAAATAACACGATACGAAGGTCAAGATCAAAGAATTATATGTCAACAACTTGGTTCTCGAAAAGATGTTTCTTGATTTAAAGAATCCATTAGATGGGAAACTTGCACCACATTGGCAGTGACCTTATCGAATAGCCTCAAAAGGCATGGGGTATCATACCATTCAGAATAATTACATGGGAAAGTGGTTCCAAGGTCACGAAATGCCATAAACCTTAGAAAGTTTTTATCAATAGATAGGAAGTTATATGTTTCCCTTATTTATTTATGCATAATAAAACGATCAATAATTAGTTGTCTAAATTATTCACAACCCGTGTTGAATTTATTCAAAATCTTTAAACTCATTAAAGTAGTGGTACGACTAATAATAAAGGTCAATCGCCTAGAGAAGGCAAAATTCCACATAATAACTATGCAGTACAGTTCGGATGTGAGTTGGTCACCTACATTTGGCCCTAAAAACCGACTTGAAAAGTGGTACGATCTGAATTAGAGTAGCCAAAAACCACAAAGAGTGGTATGATATAAACTAGATCATCTTACAAGAGGAAAAAACTAACATAAGAACTATGTGGTACAACTCTTATGTGAGTTGGTCGCTTATGTTTGGAATCCAAAACCCACTTGAAAAGTAGTATGATCGAAAGCAGATTGGTCAAAACCCATGAAGAGTGATGTGATCTAATGTAGATCATCACAGAAGAAGAGAGAACCCATATAAGAGCTTCGTGGTATAACTCTGACGTAAGTTGGTCACCTATGTTTAGCACCAGAAACCCACTTGAAGACTCAAAGCTCGAAGGATTATACTAACAGGATGGAAGACCAGTTCCAATAGGACTCTATGACTTATGATTAAAATGAACATGACGAGACCTAGAGGAGTAGGATCGTTAACCTTATAAATAAGGGTAATCACACCCATGATGAACATATGAACTATAATCTTCATGTGTTAACCTGGACTCTTAGCTAGTAACCCTAAGACTCTAATTTCCATTGTTCTTCCTGATTAATAAACCCAATCTCCCCTTTTCCCGTGGATGCAGGCAGATCTTACTTCTGAACCATGTACTATAGTCTTCCCTATTCTTTTTTTGCACTCATAATTATTTTGGGGATAATATCTAATTACTTATTTTGTTATGAGTTAATATCCTCGACACACATTATATACCATATCAACTTTGCACATAAGACCTCATTACTCTCAGTGATCTTGAGATTATTAATTTGAAGTGAAGTCATAATAATTTAGTGGGATTAATTATGATTAAATAAAAAAAGAAATAAATTACGAGGATGTAATTTGAGTTTTTCGAGTATTTATATGAAATCCAATTTAAATATTTTATCTTGTGTCCCTATTATAGTTCATATGCCCAAGTAGAAGACCCAAACTATCTAGAAACCAGGTATAACCCAAGCCCATGACTATATACTATTTATATTAGTGTAAGCTAGGATTTTATTATGCATAATCATTATTAAAGGTTAGAGAGAGAGAGAGGGAGAGATAAAACACTATTCCCATCTTTGTGAAAAGTCCTAGAGAGATAGGCCCATATCTCAATCGAAACCAAATGTTTTCATCTCCATGGTATCCAATATCTACTTTACTTTGGGCGGACCAAATACTAAAAGATTCGATACTTATAGTGTTCTAACAAGATTTTGAAGGACCAAAATAATTAACCCCTTTCATCTTCTCCAATTACCTTTTCTCCTCATTTGAATCACCTAGAATATCTTAAAAGATATTGTATTCAAAATAATATCATTAATCTTCAAATCTAGTTTTTGTTGTTCACTTTCTATTGCATGATTAATCAATGTTTATGGGAAGAATTTTTTTCATGTATATCTATCCAAAACAAAAATCCCAATCTAATGATTAAACATCGCTCGTGAAAGGATCTTGAACCTAAAGCTATTATACCAAGTAGTAATGGCTAGCCTGAATTTTAGGGTTAGTCATGAGTCCACCTAGTTTGGTCCAATCACTTTAAGTGTGAAGTGATGAGAAGTTTTTACTCCATTTTAGTTTATTAATGTTACCAAATAAGCATAAAATTCTATTTTCAAGATATTTAAGCACGGTAATAATAAGTGTGGAACCTGTCACGTAGTATCACAATGTTCAACTAATCTGAGAACCTAGTATAAGAATAAGTAGATACTTACATGTAAACACTATCTAAAGATACATCATCACCTAACTTATCATAACAAATGAAACGGGATGATCCAAAGATCAATAGGGGTTTTCATCAAAATATAATCTACAAAAAAATGGAAGAAGGAACAAATACAATAGTATAAACAACATAATTCTATACTAATTTGCTTTGCAACTACTATAAAATATATGAACTGGACATGCTTTACTTTAAACATGATATTTAGATTAGGTTAACTATTATTAACCTTTCTCTTCTTAATGCTTCAATTTTGTTCCAAAACTTATCCATTAACTCACACGATTAATTTAAGAAAAATCACAATCTTGGAATGTATTTAAATGATTCACTTTTCTCTACAAAAATGTCAACTCAAACTTTAAATTAACACATGCCTCATGTTTCATAAAAATATAATTTCAAGACAAGTACCTATTGTTTGAAAAAATTATTTATACATAAAGGTGTCAAGTTTGGGATTGTGACTCACCATGGTGTTATTTACACATCAAATTATTATCTCTTTATGTCAAATTGTCCACATACATCTGTGTCAAACTTGGAATTATGCCTCATCATGAGGTCACTTAAGCACCCAATTATCATCATTTTCATTCCTTTTAAACCACATTAATTACACACAAATGTGTGTTAATCCTGGGTTGTGACCTATGATGGGGTTGCCCACACATCCATTTGTCATCTTTTTATTTCTTTAATTTACAAATACTAAATACCTCATTTTATCTAAAAAGCTATAGTTCATCAAGCCATTTTCTTTTCCTAGAGTTTACAAAGTTCCATCTCTATTTACGGTCTTTCATCATCTAGAAAAAATGTTGTGGCCATTGCTTCATTGTTCAGTTATTTTAGGTGTAAGCCGAAGCCTCACCCTGGGGCCCTTGTTAAATTTATTATCGGTAACTCGTTTATGGAAACTATCACTTTCATTTAGTTCATTCTTTACGGTACAATCACCATTTTTAACAAAAGCCAGACTTACTATCGTATGTATAACTTATATAAACATCCTCCGTGTTGAACATTACACGTAACTTACGTTACATTCCCTTAGTATATATACTTGAACATGCATTTGTTTCATTTTTAACCTATTTAGAGTTAAATTCATTTAACACAATATTTAAGGTCCATTTTATAATTTCCAAAGTGTCGGGGTTTCTTTGTAATTTCTTTACAAGTTCAAAGTTCTATAATATATAAATATTAGGGGTAATTACCCCAAATCACAATTTTAAGGTAACTTTTATAATTTCCAAAATTTGTGGTCGCATCGTAACATTTTAAAGTTCAGTGTCTATTTTGTGATTTATCAAAGTTTAGGAGATGTTCAGAAAATGTTCAAAGTTCAGGGGTTATTTTTTAAATATTCCCTAAAATATATTTTTAGGTTCAAATTGTCACTTTTTAACATGTCTAGGGTCTAAACTATAATTTCATGAAAGTTTATTGTAAAAAACCACTATTACAAAGTTTATCGTATAAAACCACAATCTATAATACTCTTTGGCCCAAATAATGATTCTTCAAAACTCTAGGTTTCGATTAATATTTTTAGAATATTGTTAAACACATCCTTTATGAAAGTTTTACTATGCAAAGGTTAAACAGTTTACCACACGTCACCAATTTTAATTTCCCAATTAAGATTAAACTATTAACCAATTAATTCAAAATTAAATGAGCATATTTTGAACATACGCTTTTGAAAATAATTAACCAATTTGATCTTTCCCTGAACATACATCTAAGTGATGTAGCAAGAATAAGATATGGGAAATAAACCACAATATGCCGATATACGAAGAAAACCCACAATGGGAAAAACCTCGGACAACCCAATCACATAAATTAACTGTGATATATGAATTACACAAAAGTAACAGACATAATTACTTCTATTGTTTGATTCCTTCAAGCCTTGGTGTAGTCTTCAGTCCTTGACCTTCTTCATAGCGACACGCAGGAATCTACGCATGAATGCCACAATGTGTGCTCCTCACCCATCTCGGAATCCACCGTATAAAGGAAAAGTCAGCAAATGTGAAGAGTTATCAGACTTTGGTGCTCAATCACGTGATCTCAAACTAGGATATTAGAATTACACATGGATCTCAAATGGTTGGGTGTAAACTAGAATTTTTAAGGCTTTGTATTGCTTTTGGGAAACTAATTTTGAAATCCTTATACCTTAAAACTCTTTGACAACCCTAGTATTTATAGAAAACACAAAATATGAAGCGGTGCACTTTTTGAGAAATCTCGTTTGAGTAAAATCACTAGGGTCGTTCAAATAAAGTGGGCATTCTGGTTCGAACTAAATTGAACTCGTTCGAACGAGATAGCCAAACTTGTTTGAACAGGCTTTGAATGAGCTTTGGACGAAATCTTTCTGATAAATAGAAACTTAACTTTTGAACCTCATTTCATGCTCCTTTGAAAGAAAACTTATACCTCGTTTGCACCAATTAAAACCTCATTTGAATGAATAATGATAACTCGTTTGAATGAACTGAAAAACTCGTTCGAACAAATTAAACAAAATAAATTTTCTTTGAATTTTTTTTTCAAACAATGCTTCAGTTTAAAAACTAGCATCCAAACAATGAATCTAGAGGTCAATCATAAATATGCATGAATGCCACTTGAGATTCCATGGACATTAAAGATGAAGCTTGGCCCAAAAACACAACACGATGATAGAGTCGCTTTACAATCTTCAATCATGCATCATTGGATTCAAGGACAAACAAACTCAAATCTTAATATATGATGAAAACAAGTTTTGTCCAAACGTAATAGTTCCAATATACATACCAATTGACTTTATCGTAAATTTTCCTTCCAAATCTCCCCCTTTGGCTATTTCGGGACAAAATCCAAAAGAAAAAACACCTACTGGGATGTCTATCTCTCTAAAGACCCAATCTCAATCCTAAAAGGAAAAATGTACAGACGCTTGACGAACACAAACTTTGAGTATCTTTGATCTTTTAAAATTTGTCGTATTATTGATAAACCTACACACTAAACACACTTTTTAAATGCTAAGAGAATTTAATAACATATAAATCGCATATGAAAAACAAAACTACCTCTTTGTTAAACATCTCCACCTTAGAGTATGCATACCATTTTCCATGAGTGGCATGTGTAATGCTACAAGTTTACTGTTAAAGACATAGTATATGAAAATATAATGCTATAAATTTCTCTACAAATCTACCATCATCTCTTTGTCTATATATTGGGAACCCATTTTTCCAACTCTTCTCTTCCTCTATTTTTTTTTCTCTTCTTTGGTTCTCCAAGGCAAGGACATTTGTTAGGGATAATGAGCACAATAATCCACTTGTGGATATTGAAAACATAAAATATGAAAACCCTTTAAAGTAATGACTGCTCACAATGTATAAAGTATTAATTCGAGCAATGTCCACAACTTCTATTCCATGAAATGCCATACCAAAAAACATACGTGTATGTAGTTCATTTATTCTTACATTGTTTTTTTTTTTTGTAAAAGATCACTTATTGAAGGTGCCCTTAATTATTTCAGAGGCCCATTTAAAGTTGATGTAGTCCACTTTGTTTTGAAGGATCTTATGAGGAAGTCAATTAGAGAAACTCAAGAGGAAGAAATTTCCAACCTTTGAAGTAGACTTAGTAGGAGATGTAAATCAGGCATTAGAGAAGTTACGTGATGACAATAAGAAGACAGTTTTATAGATGGTAGAAATGGAATCATCATATCTGACTATTGATTTATTTAGCAAACAACACTAGGAAGTCGACAAAGGAGGAAATTTAACTGCCTCTATTGCAAACAGATACACTGAGGGGAACTTTCAGAGGATATATTAAAATGTGTCCTCTATGTGACAACCCTCTCACCAAAATAAGGGGTGGCTAGCCCAATACTCTAATATAATAGGAATCATGGATGGAATCATTCTCAGCATCACAACAATATAATAAGTATACAGGATAACCGCCTATATTTTAGAAAATGGGTTGCCAATATTTTTGTTTTATAATAAGTTAAGGAAATAATTTAAACAACCCAAATTTGAAAAGAAAGTGGAACCAAGAAAACTTATATAACATCCACCACAAGAATACAATATGGGGACCGAATATGCTGTCGGTCAATAGGTTCATACAACGTATTCAACAAGTTTAGTTTAAGTTATGTAATACATCCATTAGAAAATTACAAAAGTTTGGGACACACGCCCGAGTAAAAGACCCATTCAAAACTAGAATACAAAAGTGAAGGCGTCTAACAATGTGTCCCGTAATATCCACAAAGTATTACGGCTCCCCAAAAGCACCGGAGTAGGAAAGTCAGTACGGGCGTCCTTGCGGTGGAGCACCTGAACGGATACAAGATACATGCACAACAAGAAATATGAACGGGTCAGGGCCTGGTTTTATATGATCACCAGATGAATAAAGAGTATGACAGTTATGAACAGTTAAGCATGAATGACAAAGATGAGTATCTATCAAAATAATCTCAAGGCATAAACTAAGACAATTTAAATGATTATAAATTTTATTTAGTTATGCAAGAGGATATAAATGAATAAACATTATTAATGACAAGCCTCCATCATTTTTCACCATTTCATTTCATATTTCCATTCCTTATCAGGAATATAATTACTGTCATATGCTCTTTGTGGCATTCCATTCCTTAGCAGGAATATAATCACTGTTACATGCAATTTGTGGAATTTATTGTACATCAAGTCCCACTTGATTAAGAATAGTTATATACATATACACATAACGATTCTAAGACCGCCCGTCCGGGGTTCCCCACTGTGCGCGCCCCTAAATGACCATCATCTTCCAGGGCCTATATACCAAGACAACCTGGGCACCTATCGCAAGACGTCGAGAATCGGCCATATGTGTGCGGGAGAGACATAACCACACCCGGAGTTACTTCTCCATCCAAGAAAAATATACAATAACACTCATATGGCCTAGGACTATATCCACCCTACATTCATTAGCTAGGGGGCTTCACCTCACGCGCGCAACTTCCCTTTTGATGGTATTTAGAGAGACGTGTTTAAATAAATTAGCATTTACCATATTATTCTCATTTTCATTTCCATTTTACATGCATATGATTCTTTTTATCCGAAACCATAATCATTGAATATTCTCATTAGTATTCATCGTATGCTAAGTCCCGAACTATTCTCCAAGAGACCATAATATTTCTACAAGCCACAAGGTTTTATATACCTCAATTGAGCCCCTAAAGTCTCCAAGTATGGGCTTACAACTCCTAGACCCCTAATAATTAACGAAAGGAAAGAAATGCCTTAACAATAACTTGTACACCCCCGGAATAAGCCCCATTCAATACATTTCTAGTCTAGGGTTGTGACTATATCATTCTAGGACTCTAGGATACTAAGTTTACTTCATACAAGAAGGTTCCTAAGTCCTAAACCTAGAAGAAAAGGATAAAAATTGAGTTAGAAAAATAACTCAAAACAACAAGGTTTCCAAATCTATTCGCCATAGGGCCGAATCGATTCGCCCCAAGCAGCGAATCGATTCGCCCAAAAGCGAATCGATTTGGAGGCCAAATTCTAGATTCTGCCTTGGCCGAATTGATTCGGGCTTAACCCGAATCGATTCGGTCTTGCAGATCTGTAACTTGACCCCTAAGCGAATCGATTTGCCGTAGGGCCGAATCGATTCGCGCCTGCGATTTGGCCAAGGATGGGGCTACGGGTTATGAACCCTTGTTTTCCCCAAAACTCAAATCTCTTCCATTTTAACATACAACCATCAACATTTATCTACCCAAAATCATCCTACATGATTTTCAATACCATAATCCACAATATCATCAACATAATCTATGATTTGGGTTGAAACACCATAAAATCCATATTTGTTGTATTAATTCAGATACACAACTATCACACAATTAGTCAACTTAAACCATATAGTAGCAAGTAGAAAACTTGCCTTAAGCTTGCAACTTCAGATTCTAGGAAGATGAATGCAAGATCAAATCTCCAAATCTTCAATTTCTTCCTTTCTCCTCTTTTTCTCCAAAGTTCTCTTCCTATCTCTTTCTCTCCAGGTTACCCAATACACACTTAAGAGAATATAATGAATTGCAAGACTAAAATCATGACTTTAGTATAATATTCCCAACTTAAATGGTTAATACCCCATTAAAATGACTCATAACTACACATTTATGACAAAACCAGTCAAAAGTGCCCAAAACACCAAAAGTACAATATGACACTTTTTTCGACTATCTCGAGCATTTCGGGACTAACTACGCCCTTTGAATTATCATTTGGAAATTTTATAACTCATTTCAAGTTCCGGTCATGAATGTCAATTTAAATCATATGACACTATAAAATGCAACATGATGATATTTACTTACACATACAATAAATATGCAACAATTTAGTAAATATTAATTTTTAACTCATTTAATTAATATTTACTCCATATTCCACATTTTATAATTACTTCACAAAGTAAACTAATATAAAATAGGTTCCCAAAAGCGAGGGTTGTTACATACTCCCCCCTTATGAGGGAATTTTGCCCCCAAAATTCAAGCGTACCTTGCAAGAAGAGATGCGGATAGTTTTCCTGCATGTCATCCTCGCGCTCCCATGTTGATTCCTCGGCGTTGTGATGAACCCATTGAACTCGAACCAAGGGCACCACTCGAGATCTCAATCGTCGCTCTCCGTGCTCTAAAATAGCAACCGGTTGTTCTTCATATGAAATGTCGGGTTGCAATTCGATCTTCCAAAGGAACATGCCAAAGGGAACCTTCACACCTCTTGTACTTATTCAAAGAGGAAACATGGAACACATTATGGATTTATTGTAAGGGTTCGGGTAAGGCAAGTTGATACGCCACTGGACCTACCTTACTAATAATAGGAAAAGGTCCAACGTAACGTGGTGAAAGCTTTCCTTTCTTTATAAAGCGCTTAATACTTTTTATATGCGATACTTTCACCAACACTTGATCCCCAACCTCCATCTCAACATGCCTTCTACCCGCATCTGCATAGCTCTTTTGACGGTCGGGGAGCTACCCGAATGCGATTTAGAATAAGTTCAATCTTGGAAGAAGTATCCTAGATCATTTCAGGTCTAAGGAACTTATTATCCCCCACCTCTAACCAACAAGTGGGCGATCTACAAGGCCGACCATAAACCGCTTCATAGGGTGCCATCCCAATAGTAAATTGGTATGAATTATTATAAGAAAATTCGACCAAAGGGAGATATTATTTCCAACTACCCTTGAAATCAAGCACACACATTCGGAGCATATCCTCCAACATCTGGTTGACTCTTTCTGTCTTCCCATCTGTTTGAGGGTGATAAGAAGTGCTCAAATTCAATTCGGTTCCCATTACCTCTTGGAAACTTCGCCAAAAGTGGTAAAAAAAAGATCTTGTCTCTATCGGAGACTATATTTATTGGCACCCCATGGAGTCTCACAACCTCCTCAATAAACAATCGGGCATAACGAACGGTATTATAATCGGTGCGTACCGATAGAAAGTGGGCCGACTTAGTCAAACGATCAACGAAAACCCAAATAGAACCGTGACCACTTTATGACGCTGGCAAGCCGGTGATGAAATCCATCGATATACTCTCCCACTTCCACATCGGAATTTACAACGGTTGTAACAAACTTGTCAGTCATTGATGATCTATCTTGACCAATTGATAAGTGGTGCATTGGGACACGAAATCAAAAATATCCCGCTTCATGCTTGGCCACCAATACTGACGGCGCATGTCTTGATACATTTTGTCGTTACCCGGATGCACTGCAAACTTGGAACCGTGAGATCCCCCCGTTACGGCCCGTCTTAAATCCCCTTCATCCGGGATAATGAGTCTCCCATGGAAACGTAATCCTCCCTCCGAACTTATTGAGTAGGATTTCGTTCCCTTGGTCAACAACTGGCGTATATAGTCCTGGAAGCCTTTGTCCCTCCTTTGGGATTCAACCACCCTTGCCACAATAGTAGGCGTGATTGTCATCACCGACATAAACGCCCTAGCAACCGCATCCTCTTGACTCAGCTCCTTCCATTTTTCTTTCCATACTTTCGCTAAATCCCCCTCGGGCTTTCTACTTAATGTATCCTCCACCTCATTAGCCTTGCCCGGGTGATAGTGGATGTCAAATTGATAGTCTTTGACAAACTCTAGCCATCGGCGTTGTCGCATATTTAAATCTTTTTGGGAAAATAAGTATTGCAACGACTTATGGTCCGTGAAAAAGACTAAATTTCTCCCCTGGGAGATAATGCCTCCAAATCTTCAAGGCAAAGACTACTACGGCAAGTTCCAAATTATGCACCGGATAATTCCTTTCATGGGGCTTTAACTTGAGAGAAGCATAAGCAATAGCCCATCGCTCTTGTTTAAGTACACCTCCCAATCCTTGTAGAGATGCATCGGTGAAGACTAAATATTCCAATCCTGGCCTTGGTAACACAAGGATTAGTGCATAAGTCAACCTATCCTTGATCTCATCAAAAGCAGACTAACAGGAATCATCCCATACAAATCTCACCCCCTTCCGGGTTAAATTTATCAAAGGGCTAGCAATTTTAGAAAAACCCTTGATAAATTGGTGATAATATCCCGCCAAACCCAGAAAACTAAGAATCTCGGTAGGTGTCGTGGGATGACCCCACTCCCTTACCGCAACCACTTTACTTGGATCTATCGAAATACCCTGGACTGTCACAATATGACCCAAAAACTGTACCTCCTGCAACCAAAACCCACACTTCTCGAACTTGGCATATAATTGGTGATCTCTCAATCTCTGTAGAACCAACCTCAAATGAGTAGCATGGTCAGATTTTGTTTGTGAATAAACTAAAATGTCATCAATGAACACAATGACAAACTGGTCCAGGAAGTCCCAAAATACCCTATTTATGAGTTCCATAAACACGGCATGAGCATTGGTTAGTCCAAAGGGGATAACCGAAAATTCATAGGACCCATATCTCGTAAGGAAATCAGTCTTGGACACATCTTGTTCCCGTATCCGCAACTGGTGATACCCTGTCCTCAAATCTGTCTTAGAGAAGTATGACTCTCCCCTAAGTTGATCAAACAAATTGTTAATCCGAGGCAATGGGTATTTGTTCCAGATGGTGACCTTATTCAACTCTGTATAGTCAACACATAAACGGAGAGAACCATCTGTTTTCTTCACAAATAACACTGGAGCGCCCCACGATGACGTACTTTGCCTAATAAACCCTTGCTCTAGCAAGTTCTAAATCTGATCCCTTAACTCCCTCATCTCAACAGGATCCATACGATACGGAGCTCTCCTAATCGGTCGAGTTCTCGGCGTTAAGTCAATTACAAACTCAATCTCCCGACTCGGAGGCAAACCTGGTATTTCCCAGAAAACATCTTCAAAATCTCTAACAACTGGAATGGAATCTAAGGAAACAACTACATCTCGAGAAGTCTCCTCCGCGATAAAATACAAGTAAGTGCTAGTACTTCCTTCTGAACGAGGCATAATCATTAAAAACATTTGTTGCCCCGGAACGACAAAAACTATACTCTTCCCATAGCAATTAACTATCGCATGATACTTCACTAGCCAATCCATACCCAAAATCACATCATACCCGACCATGTCTAGGACGAGCAAATCAGCCACAAAGCACAAATTACCAAGAGTTATTCCTATTCGTTTACAAATAAAGAAAATAAGTGAACCATCACCCATAGAAGATTCAACACTAGTGAAGGTACTCTTTGCAGATTTTATCAACTCTGTAGTCTGAGTAAAACTTCTGTAAATGAACGAGTGTGTCGCACCCGTATCAAATAACACACGACCCTTATGCCCTTGAATAAGAAACTCACCCTTAATAGATGGCGGTGCCGGCGGAGCTAGAGGAAGCATAGCATCATGAATATGATAAACACGCCCATACTGTACCTGACCCTGCTGTGGAGGGACATCTGGATTAGGTGCCTGCGGCAGTAACTGAACCTGTGGCTGTTGTGGGATTCTAGGAAGCTGTTCTCCAATCAAGTGAGGACACATCCTCTTAATATGGCCCGACTTTCCTTATTGAAAGCATCGATTTGCTAGATTCTCCTGACCTCGACCCCTGTTATTTCTAAACTGTCCGAGGCCTTAGCCCGGATGGGCTCTCCCTCCATTTCCACCTCTGCCTGCATGTTGCAGTTGCGATCCACCTTTTCCTTGACTATTGTTATTGCCACCCGCAATAAACCCACCAAAATGTTGCCTCTTTGACAAGTCCCCTTGCTGGGGATCCCTTTATTTTTGCTTATTACCCGAAAATTGGGATGAGGGAAATGCTCCTCCTCCAGTTCCATTGCCTTCGAGTTTTCCCGCTTGCCCCATTACTGTAGCCTTCTTGCTACTCTGTACGTACAATCGATGTTCTTAGCAATGAATCAATGCCGCATTCATCATATCCCCAAAAGTTTGCAAAGCTGGATTGCCCAACAAATGTTTTCGGATCCTCCATTTTAAACCCCCATAAACTTTGATATTTTCCTCTCTTCTGGAGTCACTTCATCCAGTACAAAACTTGCTAACCGGGTGAACTCCTCTTCATATTCCACAACGGATCTCTCACCTTGCACCACATTCTGAAGCTTCCTCCTCATCTACCTCTGAACTGCGAGAGGAAAGTACTTCTGATCAAATAAACCCCATAAATTATTGATAGTCATGGAATCTCTCTGCTCTGGCATAGTCATCGACTCCCACCATTGTAATGTGGCCGTAACGAGTTTAAAAGTAGCAAGGATTTTCTTCTTCTCCTCGCTACACTCCACCATATGCAGATGGCGTTGCATATCCTTCTTCCACTGATTAGCTCTAATAACATCAGAGCCTCCATTAAATTCCGGGGGACGGCCCTTTAAAAAGGACTCTCTAACTCTCCCCCACGGAGAAGGTCCCGTAGCAGCTTATGCATCCTAAGCCCGTTGTTGTTGAGCTTGTGGTAATTGTTGAACCACGATGGTCATAACATCATTAATCACTTGGGCCACAATATTTGCTACATCATCAACATTTATAGTTCCATGCTGCGGCGGTGGTGGAGGACCAATCCCCTCCTCTATAACTCTATTGCGTCTCGCTGGGTGACCTATTTTAGGCGGCATCTGAGATGAAGAAACAATAGAGTTAGAATACTATTTAAAACAATCTAAATTTGCAGAAGATCGCATACATATGCAACAAAACTGTCCTATCATTAAGCTCTATATCAAAAAACACTACGGTAGAACGCGATAAGTCTGCATATATCCTAACACTCTAGAACCTGATGCTCTGATACCATCTGTGACAACCCGCTCACCAAAATAAGGGGTGTACAGTCCAATACTCCAATATAACAGGAATCATGGATGGAATCATTCTCAGCATCACAACAATATAATAAGTATACGAGATAACCGCCCAATATTTTAGAAAATGGGTTGCCAATATTTTTGTTTTATAATAAGTTAAGGAAATAATTTAAACAACCCAAATTTGAAAAGAAAGTGGAACCAAGAAAACTTATATAACATCCACCACAAGAATACAATATGGGGACCGAATATGCTTTTGGTCAACAGGTTCATACAACGTATTCAACAAGTTTAGTTTAACTTATGTAATACATCCATTAGACAATTACAAAAGTTTGGGCCACACGCCCGAGTAAAAGACCCGATCATAACTAGAATACAAAAGTGAAGGCGTCTAACAATGTTTCTCGTAATATCCACGAAGTATTACGGCTCCCCAAAAGCACCGTAGTAAGAAAGTCAGTACGGGCGTCCTTACGGCAGAGCACCTGAACGGATACAAGATACATGCACAATAAGAAATATGAATGGATCAGGGCCCGGTTTTATATGATCACCATATGAATAAAGAATATGACAGTTATGAACAATTAAGCATGAATGACAAAGATGGGTATCTATCAACATAATCTCATGGCATAAACTAGGACAATTTAAATGATTATAAATTTTATTTAGTTATGCAAGAGGATATAAATGAATAAACATTACTAATGACAAGCCTCCATTATTTTTCACCATTTCATTTCATCTTTCCATTCCTTATCAGGAATATAATTTCTGTCATATGCTCTTTGTGGCATTCCATTCCTTAGCAGGAATATAATCACTATTGCATGCTCTTTGTGGCATTTATTGTACATCAAGTCCCACTTGATTAAGAATAGTTATATACATATACACATAAAGATTCTAAGACTGCTAGTCCGGGTTTCCCCACTGTGCGCGCCCCTAAATGACCATCATCTTCCAGGGCCTATATACCAAGACAACCTGGGCACCTATCGCAAGACGTCGGGAAGCGGCCATATGCCTGCAGGAGAGACATAACCACACCCGGAATTACTTCTCCATCGCAGAAAAATATACAACAATGCTCATATGGCCTAGGACTATATCCACCCTGCATTCATTAGCCAGGGGACTTCACCTCATGCACGCAACTTCCCTTATGATGGTATTTAGAGAGGTGTGTTTAAATAAATTAGCATTTACCATACTAATCTCATTTTCATTTCCATTTTATATGCGTAAGTTTCTTTTTATCCGAAACCATAATCATTGAATATTCTCATTAATATTCATCGTATACTAAGTCCTGAACTATTCTCCAAGAGACCATAATATTTCTACAAGTCACAAGGTTTTATATACCTCAATTGAGCCCCTAAAGTCTCCAAGTATGGGCTTACAACTCCTAGACCCCTAATAATTAACGAAAGTAAGGAAATGCCTTAACAATAACTTGTACACCCCCGGAATAAGCCCCATTCAATACATTTCTAGTCTAGGGTTGTGACTATATCATTCTAGGACTCTAGGACACTAAGTTTACTTCATACAAGAAGGTTCCTAAGTCCTAAACCTAGAAGAGAAGGTAAAAATTGAGTTAGAAAAATAACTCAAAACAACAAGGTTTCCGAATCCATTCGCTATAGGGCCAAATCGATTCGCCCAAAAGAGAATCGATTCGGAGGACAAATTCTAGATTCTGCCTTGGCCGAATCGATTCGGCCTTAACCCTAATCGATTCAGTCTTGCAATAATGTAACTTGACCCCTAAGTGAATAGATTCTCCCTAAGGCCGAATCGATTCGCCCCTGCGATTTGGCCAAGGATGGGTCTACGGGTTATGAACCCTAGTTTTCCCCAAAACTCAAATCTATTCTATTTTAACACACAACCATCAACATTTATCTACCCAAAATCATCCTATATGATTTTCAACTACCATACTCCACAATATCATCAACATAATCTATGATTTGGGTTCAAACACCATAAAATCCATATTTGTTGTATTAATTCAGATACACAACTATCACACAATTTACTCATCTTAAACCATATAGTAGCAAGTAGAAAACTTGCCTTAAGCTTGCAACTTCAGATTCTAAGAAGATGAATGCAAGATTAAATCTCCAAATCTTCAATTTCTTCCTTTCTCCTCTTTTCCTCCAAAGTTCTCTTCCTCTCTCTTTCTCTCTAGGTTACCCAATACACACTTAAGAGAATAAAATGAATTGCAAGACTAAAATCGTGTCTTTAGTCTAATATTACCAACTTAAATGGTTAATACCCCATTAAAATGACTCACAAGTACACATTTATGTCAAAACCAGTCAAAAATGCCCAAAACACCAAAACTACAATATGGCACTTATTTCGACTATCTCGCGCATTTCGGGACTAACTACGCCCTCTAAATTATCATTTGGAAATTTTATAACTCATTTCAAGTTTCGATTTCATTTAAACCATGAATGTTAATTTAAATCACATGAAACTATAAAACGCAACACGATGATATTTACTTACACATACAGTAAATATGCAACAATTTAGTAAATATTAACTTTTAACTCATTTAATTAATATTTACTCCACATTTCACATTTTATATGATTACTTCACACAATAAACTAATATAAAATAGGTTCCCAAAAGCGAGGGTTATTTCACTCTCATGTTGGAATGGTATTTGAAACTCTTAGAAATACTATTTCGAAGGCTGTGGTTTACTGTCAAGTTAGGGAAGCGAAGCCGTCTTTACTTGATCATTTCCATATTCAACTGGCCAAAAAGAGGCTGAAAGCTTGCAAGATTATTTGATGAAGATCCAGTACTGAATGAGAGGAGGCAGTAGAGTACAAGGAGGATGGAGTTATATAAATCTACAAGAGATGAAGTTGCATATGTATTGTGGGGTACATGATATATATATAGATGAATCAATCTTTGTATATATTGGTATAACATTATTTACGGATGAAAATTTTGATTATTGGGTTTTCAGATGGAAAAAAATTCATTGTGTACAATCGTTGCTTTATATCTATATTAATCAGATGGGATATAGTTATTGCCTTTAGTGTCTAATAGCCAAAGCTCAAAGGAGACTACAATTGATATACTTAAGATAGGATTTTTACCACTCTATTGAGATCAGATATGAGTTCTTTTTTACTAAGTTTAGTATCCATTATGTTGACAATTAATAGGTGGCAATATAAAAGGTGGGAACACTTTCTCCACACAATTGATATGAAAGAAGTTTTTTCCTCCAAATATCTTATGGGAGATGGTATTTATGACCCTAGTTAGTTTATATTAGACTTTATCTAATTTAGTATTTGTTATCTTTCCATGTTATCTAAAAATTTTACCATTATAATTAGGGGTGTGTTTCGGATGGATCGGATCGGATCGGATCGGAATAGGGGTGTTCGAAAAAAATTTCAAAATTTTTGGAATTTTAAAATCCTTTCCAATTCGAAAAAAAATAAAAATCGAAAAATCATTTTTTTTCCTATTCGACCGATTCAGAATATTCAGAAATTTTGGAAATTTTATAATTCGTAAAAATATCGGAATAATCGGAATTATCAGTTATAACATTTTCAAAAAATATCAGAAATGTCATTTTTGAAAAGGATATTTTTAAAATAAAAATAAAAATCAAACACTCCACTTTCATCACCTATGCAATAAACTACGGAGCTATGTGAGTGACAAGACTATGCATCTCATACCATTTTGAAAATGCAATAAACTACAAATCTATGCATCCCTTACCACTTTGGAGAAAGATCAATCAAGGCTTGACTATGTTACTAAGAAACTACAAAGCTATGTGAATGAAAAAAAACTAGTGTTTACCTACTTAAAAAAAGAAAATGCAAGAATGGTTAATAACTATAGCAGAGCCTGTGCATCAGTATTTCAGATACAAATAATGAACAAAAGGAAGATGAGGAAAACTTAATATAAATCATCATTGGTATCTAAATTCACATAACAATTGAATATAATTCTGGACGTTGTCTTTTGATTTAGGGTTATTGTGATGTAGAAGGTTAATATATATGAGTATATATTACTGGTTGAGATGGTTTTAAATGGAAGGTCAAGATTAAACTAATAAATAATAAATTTTACATATAAATAAGGGTAGTAAAAATGTATTAAAATAAACACAAATATTATTATTTCGAAAAATATTTTGGATGGATCGGATCGGCGTGATATTGGAAAATTCGGATCGAAAATTCGAAAATTCGAAATCCATATATGATTTCCAATTCCATTCCATTTTTTTCGAAAAATTCGAAATCATAAAATTCGGAAATCAAAAAATTAAAAAATGGTGCCAAAATTGAAAAAATTCGGATCGAAAAACGAAAAATTCGAAAATAACTGACACTCCTAATTATAATCATGAGACATAAATAAATAAATTACTAAACAAATAAATAACAAGAATAATTACAAATGAAGTAACATAAATAATAACTGAGTCCTATCTGAACAACTAAGATAATGAGATAAAACCTCCATGACATAACTTGGTAAATGTAAATTTTTGTCAAAAATCAATTATTTATTCAAAAATACATAATATTCTGAAAAAAAACCCTAACATTTTGACTATAAGCAAATATAATATTCTAGAAAATAATTTTTAAATATTCTCAAAATACATAATATTTTGGAAAAAAACATATTTTCTTTTATAGAAATGGAAGTTAATAAAATAAATGTTTCATCATTCTTTTTATCAAAAAAAAAATGTTGACGATAATTATATCAAACAAAAAACTGTATTTTTTTGTGAAAAATTAAGTTGTGTCTTTTACACATTACAAATTTTGTATTTTATACTTTATTACACGATATGACACAAGTAGTGCGATTTATAATTTTCACACCATATTAAATATAACATGACACGAATAACATGAGTAAACTTATGAATTTAATATTATGTCACTGACACCAAATTATTCGTGTCATATTGTATTCAATTTGGTGTGAAAATTATAAATCACGCTATTCGTGTCGTGCATTAAAGTATAAAATGCAAAAATTAGTAATTTACAAAAATCGCAACTTATTTTTTTACAAAAAAAAATACAATTTTATGAAAAAAATTTATGTTTTATAAAACTTTGTAAAAAATAAAGGTTTCAAAAAATTTAAGTTTATAATTAAAGTTTCGAAGAGTTTTTCTTTATCAAAATGATGTCTAGTTTTTTTTATATAATCATCGTCAATATTTTTTTATAAAAATAATGTCAATTTTTTTAATATAAATAACAAAACAGTTTTTTAATAACGTTCTGTAACAACCCACGTAATTTTTGGGGTATTTTCAAAATAAAGAGGAAAAATAAAGTTTTTTCATAAAATTGTTTTTATTGGCTAAATATGTTGGTTATGATTTTAGAAGAATAAAACTTCAAGCGGAATTAAAATCGGAGTTAAAACGGATTTTATATTGATTTTATAATATTTTGCCTTATAGGCATTTTTTGGGCGAACTGTCAGTTTTTCGGGGTGATCGATCGACCCTCCCAGAAAACGTGCGCTGCAATCTGTTTGAAGTGTTTTGGTTTGTTTCAACTTCTTTTGTTTTTAACTTATAAAAAGGGATCGTGGGCAAGTATTTGGGAACAACCTTGGGGCACAAAAATACTCAGAAAATATATTTTCTTTTCCTCTCTTTTATACACAAACAAGCCCTTTGATTTATGCATTCAACCTTAGGTTTTTGTGGTGTTCTTAGGGGCTGTTTTGAGGATGATCTTGGAGGAGTTTTTATGGATGTTTGAGGACTGATTTTTGGTGACTTATTCTGTGATTTCTGGGCATAATTTTTTATGGTATCTTTTGGTGGTTTGAGGTATGGAGTTTTACACAATATGCTCCTAAATCTCGCGAGTGTTTATTCCGTTGAATTCTTGTTAATTGAACTCATATTTTGAATTATTAAATTCATTGAAATTTGGAAAAATAATTGTTGAATTATTTTGATTCATGTTGTTATTGAGCACGTTGTCATGAGATTTTAATATGGCACGAATGTTGGGCACCCGCCAAAATTCCTACTTCCAAGGGCTATGACTTGATAAAGCATATGCAGATGGGGTGAGGCCTGGTGACCTGGTTAATGTGTTGTTGAGAAATTTATTGATAAAATTCTATTGAGATTTGTATTTGATTTGAATATTTGTATCCATATTGTTACGTTTTATTCATTGCTAACATTTTTATTGAGCATCTTTCCTGTCGTATTGTGTACTTCCCCATATTTTCTTTTAGTGGCAAGTTAGCGCGGATATTTGGGCGCTTTGGATTTGATTTGGAGAATGGATTTTAGCGAGGATTATTTTGGGAAGAATTTTAATACAAGAGAGAAGATTGTATTTATTTTTATGTATAGAGCATTTGGAGATTTAATTTAGATGTTGTATTTTATTCAAGTTGTTGTATTATGTCGAGAGATTTGTTGTATTCAATTTGAAGATGAGAGTACTGGTTTCTTTTCTATTATGGGATTTGTAGATGTTCTATACCTTGCTATTTGTGGATTTTATTAGTTTTATCGTTTGTAGCGCTCCGTTCGCTCTCCCCGGGAGGGCGGGGTGTACACGTTCTTTTCAATAAAAAAAATAATACTTTTTTTTAATAAATAACCGATTGTTTTTAAATAAAAACTGACTTTTATGATTTTTATATTTTCTAAATATTAAAAAAATTATTTCCTAAATAATAGGATTTTTTATATTCAAAACATTATGTTTTTTATTTCCAAAATATTACGTATTTAAAAATAGATAATATACAAGTAACAATATATTATATTTGCTCACACTAAAGTATACCTGTATATAAGGGCACTTTAGTCATTTAGTGTTTTAACAAAATAATAATTTTTTGAGAATATTATGTATTTTTAGAATATTTAAAAATTATTTTCCATAATATTAGATTTGTTTATATTCAATATATATATATATATATATATATATATATTAAAATATTATGTATTTTAAAATAAATAATAGATTATTAACAGAATATTATATTTTTTAAAACTAAGCTATATGCATAGAAGGACACTTTAGTTATTTTGGTGTTTAAACGTTGAAAACTAGAGTGGGGGAGGAATGTTTTGGAGTGGGAATAGTCGTTCCGTATTTTAAATGGTAGGCTCTTTGCTTCATCTCTATTCAAGTATTTCATAACGTGTTAAAAAAAATTAAGATATAAAACTAACAAACGTACTACAACAAAAATTCCCCAACAATAAATAATTTTTCTTAATTTGATATATTTTCTCTTAATCTATTTATCTTCATAAAGCAAATCTGTCATAATATGAATTTATGCTTTCTTATATTTGTTGCTTTAACTTATACTATTTAGTTATGTATGTGAAGAATACATATAGTTAATGTTTTTAATATCACACATTTACAATTTTTATAGAAGTATTACATACAACCATCAACCACACCTAAGTACATCACTACGAGTTTATGTCTAAGTGTGTGTGCAATGTATCAGTTTGTGTCTGTTAATAGGTTGAGTTCGTAGTATATTAGAATGATAACGATTATAAGAAGACAAGAAAACAATAAAAGTATGCTCTAAACAGAATGCACGTTATTTGTGTTTCTTTTACAACATAAAACCTTCACCCCTCATTCTAGCTACACCATTTCTCTAAAAAAAATATATGTAGTTGTTAAGTAATCCTCTCTGTCTTTGTATACCATGTGACTTAAAGAGTTGTCCACATACCCAACAATAAAAATAAAAAAAAACAAACTAAATGTTGCTTCCCCTTCTGGAATAATCAAAGTAATTACTGGAGAATCTCCATTTAAACAACATTCCTATAAGAAGGCTGAACAAATGGGATATTTTAGGCCACATTCACATAAAGACATTGACCATGCAAATAATAGATCTTACAGTTCTTCGGCTATTAGTCCTGATAACACCTTAAATGACCCTCCTCCCTAAAAAAATTAATTCCTTGGAATTTCTTACTGTAAATAATACAACACTAAATACAATGTTTGTGTTAATTGTTCATGAAATTGTAGTTTTCGATTCTTGATTGTGGATATTCCAACTTCATCATTCAGTGAGGGCTATTATATTTATCTATATTTCTTCTCATAGTTATTGTCTAATATTTCAAATTAACATTTCGAATTGTTATCAACATATAATTCTCATTACTTAATTGCAGGAACATGGATGAAAGGAAAAAAATATGCATTAGATTTTAAGTAATGCGTGTTAGTTGGGTCGTAAAGTGACGACTTCTACTGCTATAAGAGATATCTAAATAAATGTTTTCTCTCTCTTTTTTTTTTAAAGAAGAGGGACATCACCCCCAAGAAAATTTTATTAAAAGAGGGAACGACCCCCAACCAAAAAGCTTACAGAGAATACATGAAATAAGAACCTGAAAACCAAATCTAGGGCTTTATGTTTTCTCACTAAGTTGAATTGTGACACTATATAGTTATATTCCTAATAAATATTTACTGAGCAAAAATGATCTAAATTTTTAATCCATTTCATAATTTCATTTATCATTTCTTGGTATTGACAATAACTACGTTTATTTTGAATACGCTAACGTATAACCCGCGCATTGCGCGGGTTTTCAACTAGTATATAACAATAACACACAAGAATCTATATTTTTAAACACCACAAAGACATAAAACAATAAGCGTTCCACACTCATATGGCATAAATGTGTCTAAATCAAAATGTGGTATGTAGTGAAGGGTCGTGAACTAGAGAACAAACGAAATATGTCTCAATCACCCAAGATAGTATAAGGAGTCCTATAGGGCATTATTTAATTTATAAAACTTAGATTTAAATTCAAAATAAATAATGTGAACTCATAATGGACAAACATACACAATTCACACTAGCCTAGAAAATATCGATGGTTCTCAGATCAGTAGCATCAAACATTAAAATTAACTTGGATTCATATTCAATTTTTGATACCCTAAAACATATACATATTCAATTTTTCTCTCTCTCCTATTGAAGATACCAATTTGAAGCATCAATGCTAAACTTGGCCTTGGAAATATTTCTTTTCTTTTGCCTCTCTTTTCTTTTAACCTGTTGCCAATGGTGGCCTTTCACGCAAAGGGGGTTTACTCCATTCAAAACCCTTTTCCATTGCACCCTATTATATTTTAAAAAATAATTTCACGAGCAATGGATCTTACATGCACAAATCCACCAATCAAATAGACATGTGTCGGATAATATTGATAGGAGAACACCACATTTAGCTCATGCAACATAGGTAGTTAAAATCCAAAAGAGCTCGTGAAGAGTGTGCGGAGACTCATGCAACATGAATCCATTAAGCAAATAAACTTCTAACAACTCCATGCAGGCATAATTAAGAATAATCCAAAGTATTTTATATGATAACCTAACGTACTAGCCACATGGAACGAATGGGATTAAAACACACCGATATGCCACACAAATTGTGTTAACCAAACTACACAAACAACTAAAAATATTTTTCAGTTTTTCAAAAAGTTTCAATAATGACTCAAAAGATAACCAATTTTTTTTTGTATTTTTCTCATATTGAACCAATAAATGCAAAATAAAAATACAAAAGATGAAATCATCATACAACTAGAAAGAACAAAGAACAGGAAATACAAAATATAGTGTATGAAGACATGCATACACAATCAACCATTAGATATAGCATGAGAAGTGAGAATCAACAAGTCTAACAATTAATGCCTCCAAATCTGATTTCCTAACCCACATAAGTGTAGCATGACGATCTTGGGTTTTGGTGACCTTGGTGACACTAGACTTAGACTTCCTAGGATCTTTTTGAAGATCATAATAAAACATTCTAAGGTGACTTTTCCTACCACAATGTGTGAAAAGGTTGACACGACAATGAATATTACCCTTGGGATGAACGTTTCTAACGCCCTTGGCTATGGTTGACCCCCACAAAATGTTGGTCTTTTCTTTAGTAATAGAAGCATCTGGATCATCGAAGTCAATCCCAACCTAGTCATTTTTTGTTTTGATTGTGCCTAAAATCTTATTCAATTTCTCAGGCTTTGATTACAAATGATATTTGATGTGACTTGAGTCTCTTAATTCCGCCTCTAACTATTAAATCCTAGACTCAAGAAAACTCCTAGATGCTCTAAACATCCGGGAATATTTATTTAAATTCTAAATCAAACCACGAAGGTTATCTCTCTCTTCTTCACCATACATGAGCTTCTTCTTAAGAGTCTTCTCATGTGACCTCAAATACTTAATCAATTTCTTGTCATTATTTCCTATGGCACGTAATATCAACTTAGATTCTAACTTCAAGTTGTCCTTTTTTTTAACTTTAGTGACTCGGTATACAACTCATGAAGGACACTTGAGGCTAAGTCTTCTTCTTCTTCTTCTTCTTCTTCTTCTTCTTTTTCTTCTTTTTCTTCTTCTTCTTCTTCTTCTTCTTCTTCTTCTTCTTCTTCTTCTTCTTCTTCTTCTCATGTGCCCTCAAATACTTAATCATTTTCTTGTCATTGTTTCCTATGGCACGTAATATCAACTTAGATTCTAACTTCAAGTTGTCCATTTTTTAACTTCAGTGACTCGGTATACAACTCATGAAGGACACTTGAGGCTAAGTCTCCTTCTCTTCTTCTTCTTCTTCTTCTTCTTCTTCTTCTTCTTCTTCTTCTTTGTCGTCGTAGTCGTCGTCGTCTTTTCCTTTCTTACCACTCACTTGGGAACCAACATACCGAACCTCAAAACCATTGTGGAAATGATCATCTTCATTGACGAAAGATATTTTATTTAAGCTCACATAACTAGTCATGAACACGATGTAATTACGCTCAATGGTGGAGTTACACCATTCTTTTAATTCACTGTCGCTAAGAGTAGCATTGTAAGAAATTTTGTTCTTTCCCCATATCTTTAGATTAGTAGGATACTCGGCTTCGCAATGGCTATATCCCTCACACCCAAAACATATGTACAATTTATCCTTTTAAAATCTTCATTGCGATTCTTTTTTTAAATCATGGTCGTTAGGGAATTTTTCAGCGTTATTAAACTTATTCTTCTCAAATTTAATTTCATTAAATTTAGAATTCTGTTTCTTAAACTTGAGAAATTTTCTAAATTTCTTGGCGAACATGGCCATATCATCGTAATCAATGTAGGACTCTTCATTAGAAATGTGTGTTTCCTCCTTTAGGGCTTTCAAAGAAATTCCCTTATCTTTGGGTTTGGAGGTCACCCACAAGTTTTTCGAGTTTCATAGAGTCAATGGTTCCTAACGAGTTCAAAACAATGACTTTAGGATTAGATCTTTCATATAAGGATCTTAATATTTTCTTCACACCTTTGGTTTCGAAAAATTCTCTCCCAAGTTAAAAGATGATTTATAATATAAAAAACTCTTGCATAAAACTCATCAATGGTTTCACCTTCCTCCATCCTGATGGTTTATGTGGTGCGATTTTGAAGTTTGGAATCTTCAACTGCATTATTTACCTCATGGGTGAGTTGAAATATGTTCCAAGACTCTTTGGACATCTCACACGACATAATTCGGCGAAATTCCTATGGTGTAACCACACATAACAAAGCATTCATACCATGAGAATTGTAGTTACACAACTTATTTTCATTATCACTCCAACTCTCAATGGGTTTAGGGATACTAAGATCACTTACTTGTGTTGTAAAATCCACCTTTTTACTATGACTACCTACACCTGCTCGTTGAGGGACTTAAGTTCAAATTTCATACACACGTTCTAGTATACGTAATTCAACCCTTCAAAGAAAGGTATCCTACATGCTGATTGACCTAACATATAAAAGCCTCCTGGATTCATGCATAGATAAATTATAGACACACGCTCTAATACCAATTAAAAGTGATACTATACAAGGGTTAAATATATTACAACGCACCACCAATTTTAATTTCCCAATTAAAATTAAACCAATAAATAATTAATCCAATTTTAATTAAGCATTTATTAAACATGCGTTGCGAAGATAATTAACCAATATTATCTTGTCATAAACATACATCTAAGTGATATCGAAAGAATAAAATACATTCAACAAACCACAACACAACTTTATACGAGGATAACCAATAATAAGAAAAGCCTCGGACAATCTAGCTATGCAAATTCACTATGATATTGGAATTACACAACACTGACAAGCATAATGACTCCACTTTTCCCGACTCCTTCAAGCCTTGGTGTAGTCTTAACTCCTTGACCTTCTTCATAAAAACACGTGGGAATCCACCCATGAATGCCACAACGTGTGCTCCTTACATGTCTCGGTATCCACCGATCTTGGCTAGCAAACCGTCAAATTGCGACACATATGAAATATATCGACTGAAGCAGAACTCAACAAAGATGAAGAGTTAACTTTCGTGCTGAAATAAAAGATCTGAAACTAGCATATGGTTGGGTGTAAACTAGTGTTTTGGAGGTTTTGCATTGTTTTTAGGAAACTAATTTTGAAAGCTTTAAACCTGAAAACTCTCAACCAGCTCTAATATTTATAAAAAAAATGAAAAATGAGGCGACCAATTTTTTGATATATCTCATTCGGACGAAATCACTAGGGTCATTCGAACAAAGTGGTCATTCTTATTCGAACCATCATTCGAACGAGATATTCAAACTCGTTTGAATAAACTTCAAATGATATTTGAATAAAATGTTTCTTATAAACATAAACTTCTCATTTGAAGCTCATTTCATGCTCGTTTAAGCAAAAACATATACCTTGTTTAAACCAATCAAAACCTCGTTTGATAAAAAACTATTAATTCGTTTGAACAAACTGAAAAACTCTTCCGAATAACTTAAAACAAAAATAATTTTCTTTGAAAATATTTTTCAAAAAATGCCTCAGTTTAAAAACTAACACCCAAAAAATGTATCCCTGGATCAAACATAAATATTCATTCATAACTCTTGAGATCCCATAGACGATGAACATGAAACTCGACACAAAAACATGACACGATGATGAAGTCACTTTACTTGGCCACTACGGTGTTCAATCATGCATCACAGGATTGAAGAGCAAACAAACTCAAATCCTCACCCATGACTCAAAGGAGTTTTGTGCAAATGGCATAAAGCCAATATACATACAAATTGACTTTATAAAAATTTTCCCTTATACTTTATATTCTTACATTTTATTTTTTACATAAATTAATACTCCATTATTTTAATGCACAAAAATAGTCAACTCTGATGTATTTATGCAAATAAACCATACAAATGCATTCTTTATTATTTTAATACTTCTAAAATAAACTAATACCCAAATGTATACATATATCTAAATATGAGTATTATTTATTAAATGTATTTTTACCATGCAAAATAACTAAATAATACAACACTGCTACCTATTTGAAGAATAAAATATGAAGAAAGATTGGTGAAGAGAGGAAACTCCCACTTACAAAGTTGGCCTCAAGGGACTGCTAAACATTGCTTTAAAATGTACTCCAAATATTATCTCCTCTACATTTCAACCTAAAACCCTAACAAAAAAGTTAACATAGCACCCTCTAACTTACTCAGTTTGGCCTATATTTTCTCCAATAGAAGGAGAGAACAGGGAAAGAAAATAATTTATCCAAGATTAATGTTGAGTGTACCTAAGGGTATAGAATCTTAAATAAAAATAAGGGATGAAGATTCCAAGGAACATATTTTTCCCCCAAATGGATTAATCACAATTCCTTAACCACATTTCAAATTCTCAGAGGATTACTCTGATTCTAAGTTCAAAACAGGCAATCACACCCTATATCCTCTGCGATTGCGGCTAAAAGTCGCAGTTCTAGTAAGTTTTCCCTTGATCGTGAGCCATCAACCGCTGTTGTGTTCCAATATTCCGTAGTCACGTGCCTCAAGCAGCGATAGAAGCTAAATGCACTACATCCTCAATACTTCCACTGAAATCTTCATTTCTCTCTCTGATGCCCCATTCCAACTAATTACCCGAATTCCTATAATTCCATTAATAAAAATGTCTTACTTATTTTACGATGCCATTAATCAAACACTCCTGATGCACATTTTTTTCACCTCATAATATTCACTTAACTATAAATTTTTGCTCACTTAATACAATAATCCAATAGCAACCCAAGTTACACTAATTTTCCAATTTAATTTTTAAAATCAATCAAGCTAATCTAATAATTTCTCAATTATTCCCATTAAAATTAATCAGTGCATATCAAAATCAAAAAATGTTCATGACTTCATGAATCTCAATACCCATGAAATTTATAAAAAGTCTGATCATTGCATATCATTTGCTAAATTATTCTTTAGAGAAATGATATTATATTTAAATTACTTTTCCTTAGTGTCAAACAATTCACACTCCTTCCCAAGATGCATGTTCTTTTCAACAAGATCAGTTTTTTCGATTCCAAAGCAGGACTTAATTCATTCAAAGATTTTAACTCAATCATAAGTTGAGAAGTCATTTCATATTTCTCTTTGGTCAATGAACTCTCTTTCTTAAACTTTTTGATTTTTTTCTCAATTTGATATTTGATTTGTTCAATTTAAGTGACTCATGAAATAATTTGTTGTATGCGTGATTTATCTCACCCTTATCTATATTCTTCGTTATTTAGTTCAATTTCATCGCTAGATTCACTAGAAGCATGTGAAGTGTTATTAGCTACATGAGAATGAGACCAAGAAGGGATATTTTTGAAAACTTGGCCATAAGGCATACAAAATCTAAAATAGTCATAAGAAACTAGCAATCAAGTAAACAAAAAAGTACACAAATTCACAAACAAGGATCTACTATGGGTGTTAATCCTAAATAAGAGAAAATACGTTCTGATACCAATTAAAATTGAAAATTTACAACAAAATTGCAAAATCCTAGCAGTGAATAGGTTTCTAGACAATTTAAACCAATTTAGATCAATTCAACAACCAACAACCTATATATCAATAATTATCTATGTCGAAAGACAGATCTAGGTCAAATAAATATATAGCAAGGCAAAACAACAATATCAAACCAATCAAACATCCACAAGTCAGATTTATGAGGAAAAACCACCCACCTAGGGGAAAAACCTTAGATGCACCCTAATACCAATCTCCTATTCCCTAAGAAGAAGGTACCTAGTGAACATTAAAACACCCTCCATTTATGATGAGAAATCCACCCGAAGCTCCATCAGACGAATGGGAAAGTCTCATCCTCCTCCTTAGGATCGCACCATGCTTGAAATCTTTAATACCTCAAACACATCAACTTGATCTCCTCTAGATCTGAATAATTTTAATTTGAATCATGTTTGAACATTTTATCAATTAACATTCAAATGTTCCTCGTAAAAGTAAATCTAACTGTAAAACTAGGTTTCACTAATTTTTTATGTTTGAAATGGAATTATTTTAAAAAGGTTATGGTCAACATTCGTTTGGTTTCAAAGTTAGTAAATGCTCTTGAGAAATTTCATTACTTAAAACCCTCATCTCCAAAATTCTCAAAAAATAGGTAACCCATGACGACGCTACCACTAGAACCCTCTTCTCAGCCCACTACCACCCAGAAGCTGTAACAACCCTTACTTTTGAGACGTTTATTTTGTATTAATTTACCGCGTGAAGTAATTATATAAAATATGGATGATGGAGTAAATATAATTTAAGTGAGTTAATAAAGAATATTTACTAGACTGTTGCATATTTACTGTTATGTGTATGTAAATGTCCTCATATTGCGTTTTATAGTGTCGTATGCTTTAAAATGACATTTATGGTATAAATGAAGTCTGGACTTGAAATGACTTAAATATTTTTGAATGCTAATTTAGAGGGAGTAGTTAGTCCCAAACTGTGCGAGATAGTCAAAATAAGTGCCATATTGTTTTTTTGGGTTCCAGGCACTTTTGACTGGTTTTAACTTAAATGTGTAGTTGCGAGTCATTTTAATGTGGTATTGACACTTAAAGTGGGGAATTATGGAGAGAGGCACATTTAAGTCTTGCACCTAATTTTATTCTCTTAAGTGTGTATTTACTAAACCTAGAGAGAAAGAGAGAAGAAGAGAATTGTGGAGAAAAGAGGAGAAAGGAAAGAGATTGGAGATTGAAGATTGGAGTTGTTGCAATCAAAGGAAATCCGGAATCTCAACCTCAAGGCAAGTTTCTTACTTACTAATATATGATTTAGGATGAATGAATTGTGTGATTGTTGTGTTTGTGAATTCAATGGAACAAATATGGATTATATGGATTTTGTGGTGTTTGAGCCCAAATCATGGTTTAAATTGATGATTATTTGGAGTATAGTAGTTGATAATCATGTAGGATGGATTTGGGTTAGAATAATGGTGGTTGATGTGTGTATAAATGGAGTATAAATGGGTTTTGGGAAAAAACTAGGGTTCATAACCCGTAGCCCATTCTTGGCAAATTCGCAAGGGCAAATCGATTCGCCCTTTCAGCGAGTCGATTCGCTAAGGGTTGAGGCTACAGGTCTGAGGATCCAAATCGATTCGGGTTAAGTCCGAATCGATTTGGCTAAGACAGAAAGTTGGATTCTCCATCCGAATCGATTCTCTTTTGGGCGAATCGATTCGCTGCTTGAGGCAAATCGATTCGGCCCTAGGGTGAATCGATTCGAAATCTTACTGTTTTGAGTTATTTTTCTAACTCAAATTTTACCCTTTTCTTTTAGGCTTAGGACTTAGGAACCTTCTTATATGAAGTAAACTTAGTGTGCTAGAGTTTTATATTAGTTAGGCAACTACCCTATATTGTAAATGGCTTAAATAGGGTTGTTCCGGGGATGTCCAAATTAATATTAACGTATTAATTTCCTTTAGTAGATTAATGTGAGACTAGGAGTTGTAAGGTTATATTGGGGGACTTTAAAAGCTCGATTGAGGTAAGTTAGACTTTGTGGTTTATGGTAACACCATAAATTCTTGGAGAATGAATAAGAGGTCTATTAATCATTGAGGTTATAATGATGGTATAAATTTCGTGTGGCTCCAGATAAAATGTGTTTATATACTGAAATGGAACTAAAATTTGTAATTGAGAATTTACTTAAACTCACCTCTCTATATCGCTATCATAAGGGAAGTACGCGCATGAGGTGAAGTCCCCTGGCTAGTGAATGCAGGGTGAATATAGTCCTCAGCCATATGACCGATTATTATGTATTATGTATTGAAGTGAGGCAATTTCGGGTGTGGTTATGACTCACTGTCGAAGGTATATGGCCACTTTCCGTCGTTGCATTGTAGGATGTCCAAGATATCTTGTTTGATAGGTCCTGGAAGATGATAAGCATTTAGGGGCGCGTCCAGTGGAGAAACTTGGAAGGACGGTCTTAGAATCGTTATATATAGTTGAATATAACTATTCTGATTCAAGTGGGACTTGATTTATGATAAATGCTTTAAAGAGAAAATAACTTTGATTACGTTTCCTATGAGATATAGAACGGTAAAATGAAATATGGTAAAGGATGGAAATTCTTAATTAATGTTATTCACTCTTGTCCTCTTGCATAACTAAATTAATCTTATGATCATTTAATTGTTTTAGTGTATGCTATAAGATGGTGTAGGTAGATTCTTATCATCATAAATAATGATTAACTGTTCATAACTGTCATACTCTTTATTCATCTAGTGATCATATAAAATCGGGCCCTGACTCGTTCATATTTCTTGTTGTGCATGAATCCTATATTCGCCCAGCTGCTCCGCCGCAAGGATGCCCATATTAACTTCCCGATTCTCGTGTCTTGGAGCTGTAACACTTTGCGGATGTTACGGGTTATTTTGTGATAGACGCCTTCATTTTTGTACTCTAGTTATGATCGGGTCATTTATTCGGGCATGTGGCCAAGACTTTTATAATTGTTTAATGAAATGTATTATGTAATTAAATTTAACTGTTGAAATACGTTGTAAGAGATTGTTAACCGACAACTTATTCGGTTATTGTATTATGTATGTACTGTTCAGTTTAAATTCTCATAGATTATATGCACCTTATTTTCAAATTGGGTTGTTTAAATACTTTCTTTAACCTATAAATCAAAATTTTGGCAGCCCGTTTTCCAAAATATTGGGTGGCTATCCCGTATACTTAGTATATTGTTTTGATTCTGAGAATGGTCCATCTATGATTCCTCTTATTATTGGAGTATCGGGATGGACACCTCTTATTTTGATAAGCGGGTTGTCACAGATGGTATCAGAGCATCAGGTTCTAGAGTCTTTAGGATCTATGCGGACTTTTCACGATCTACCGTAGCGTTCTTTGACATAGAGCTTAATGTTAGGACTATTTTGTTGCCTATATTTGCGATCTTCTGCAAAATAGATTGTTTTATATATTAGTCTAATTCTATTATTTCTTTATCTCGGATGCCGCCTAAGAGAGGTCGCCCCGCTAGAAGGAATAGAGTTGTAGAAGAGGAAGTAGGTCGTCTCCCGCCACAACAGGGAACTATAAATGCTGCTGAAGTAGCAAATATTGTGGCCCAAGCGGTCAACGCAGTGATGACTGTCGTGGTTCATCAATTTCCACAAGCTCAACAACAATGAGCTCAAGATGTATAAGCTCCTGTGGGACCTTCTCCATGGGAGAGAATTAGAGAATACTTTTTAAAGGGCCATCCCCCAGAATTTCAAGGAGGTTCTGATGTCATAGTAGCTAATCAGTGGAAAAAGGATATGCAGTGCCATCTACGCATGGTGGAGTGTAGTGAGGAAAGGAAATAAATCCTTTCTACCTTTAAACTAGTTGGAGATGCATTACATTGGTGGGAGTCGATGACTACGCCGGAGCAGAGAGATACCATGACTATCAATGATTTTGGGGTTTTGTTTGATCAAAAGTATTTTTCTCCCGTGGTTCAAAGGGAGATGAGAGGGAAGCTTAAAGATGTCGTGCAAGGTGAGCGATCAGTTGCAGAGTATGAAGAGGAATTCACCCGGTTAGCTAGTTTTGTGCCTGATGAGGTGACTCCAGAGGAGAGGAGGATATCCAAATTTATTGGAGGTTTACACTAGAGGATACGGTAACATTTGCTGGGTAATCCAACTCTACAAACTTTTGGGGATGTAATGAATGCGATGTTACTCCGTTGTCAAGAACATCGGTTGTATGTCCAAGGTAGTAAGAAGACTTCAATTTTGGGGCAAGTGGGTAAACCCGAAGGTAATGGGGCAGGAGGAGCACTACCCTCGTCCCAATCTTCGGGAAATAAACAAAAAAAAGGGACCCCAAGCTATGGGACTTGTCTAAACGACATCGTTTTGGTGGATTCAATATTGGTGTCAGTAATAATAAGCATGGTTAGGGTGCCCAACAACAAGTAGGTCGGGGTGGTAATGGGGGTAGAGGCCATCCAGGCTAGGGTATAGGGAAGTTTAGAAATAACCGGGATCGAAATTAGGAGAATATGATGGGTCGATGCTTTCAATGTGGAGAGTCGAGTCACTATAACAGGGCGTGTCCTCAATTGATTGGAGGACAGCTTCCTAGGGTTCTGCAACATCCACAGGCTCAGTCACCGCCATAAGTGACTAACCCAGTTGCCACTCCATAGCAGGGACAACTATAATATGGTCATATTTACCACATTCAGGATGCTATGCTTCCTCCAGCTCCGCTCGCGCCGCCAGCTATTGAGGGTAAGTTTCTCATCCAGGGGAATATGGGTCGTGTATTATTTGATATGGGTGCGACACACTCGTTTATTTATAGAAGCTTTGCCCAGTCTGCAGAGTTGATTAAATCTACAGAAAGTACCTTCACTAGTGTTGAATCTTCTATGGGAGATGGGTCGCTTATTTTCTTTGTTCGTAAACAAGTAGGAATAAATCTTGGTAACTTGTGTTTTGAGGCCGATGTACTCGTCCTAGATATGGTCGGGTATGATGTAATCCTGGGTATGGATTGGCTAGTGAAGTATCATGCGATAGTTAATTGCTATGGGAAAAGTATAGTTTTTGCCATTTCGGGGTAAGAAATGTTTTTAGTGGTTATGCCTCATTCGGAGGGAGGTTCTAGCACTTACTTGTAATGTATAGCGGAAGAGATTTCTTGGGATGTAGTCATTTCTTTATATTCGATTCCGGTTGTTAGAGATTCCCAAGATGTTTTTCAAAAAATACCGTGTTTGCCTCCTAGTAGGGAAATTGAGTTCGTAATTGATTTAGCACCGGGAACTCGACCGATTGCTAGAGCCCCATACCGTATGGCTCCTATTGAAATGAGTGAGTTAAGGGATCAGATTCAGGACCTGTTAGAGCAAGGGTTGATTAGGCGAAGCACGTCGCTGTGGGGCGCTCCAGTGTTGTTTGTGAAGAAAATAAATGGTTCTCTTCGGTTGTGTGTTGACTACAGAGAGTTGAACAAAGTCGCCATCCGAAACAAATACCCATTACCTCGGATTGATGATTTGTTTGATCAACTTAGGGGAGCTTCGTACTTCTCTAAGATAGATTTGAGGATGGGGTATCACCAGTTGTGGATACGGGAGCAAGATGTGTCCACGACTGCTTTCCTAACTAGGTATGGTTCCTATGAATTTCTGGTTATGCCTTTCGGACTAACCAATGTCCCCATAGTGTTTATGGACCTTATGAATAGGGTGTTCTGGGACTTCCTTGACCAGTTTGTCATCGTGTTTATTTATGACATCCTAGTGTATTCTCAAACAGAAGCCAATCATGGTACTAATTTACGGGTGGTCCCGCAGATGTTGAGGGATCATCAACTGTATGCCAAGTTTGAGAAGTGCGGTTTTTGGTTGCAGGAAGTACAGTTTTGGGTCACATTGTGACATCCCAGGGTATTTCAGTAGAACCAAGTAAAGTTGTTGCAGTGAGGGAATGGGGTCAGCCCAAAACACCTACCGAGATCCATAGTTTTCTGGGTTTAGTAGGCTATTACCGCAAGTTTATCAAGGGGTTTTCTAAAATTACTATCCCTTTGATAAATTTAACCTAGAAAGGGGTGAGGATTGTTTGGGACGATTCTTTTCAGTTAGCTTTTGACGAGCTCAAGGATAGGTTGACTTCTGCTCCAGTCCTTGCGTTACCAAGGCCAGGATTGGAATATTTGGTCTTCACCGACGCATCTCTACAAGGATTGGGGGGGGTGTACTACAACAAGAGCAGCGGGATATTGCTTGTGCATCTCATAAGATAAAGCCCCATGAAAGGAATTATCCGGTGCATGATTTGAAACTTTCCACAGTGGTTTTTGCCTTTAAGGTTTGGAGGCATTATCTCCTAGGGGAGAAATTTAGTCTTTTCACGAACCACAAATCGTTACAATATTTGTTTCCCAGAGAGATTTAAATACGCGACAACGTCGGTGGTTAGAGTTTATGAAAGACTATAAATTTTACATCCACTATCACCCGGGCAAGGCGAATGTGGTGGCGGATGCTTTGAGTAGAAAAGCCAAGGGGGAGTTATCATCAGTATGGAAGGCTAAATGGAAGGAGCTTACCCAGGAGGATGAGGTTTCTAGGGCATTTATATCGGTGTTGACCGTTACGCCTATAATTGTGGCAAGGGTGGTTGAAGCCCAAAGAAGGGATAAAAGTTGTCAGGACTGTATACGCCAATTATTGATCGAGGGGACATAATCCTACTCTATAAGCTCGGAGGGTGGGTTACGTTTACATGGATGACTTGTGGTTCAAGACGATGGGGATTTAAGACGGGCCATGATGACATAATCTCATGGATCTAAGTTTACAGTACATCCAGGCAATGACAAAATATACCAAGATATACTCCATCAATATTGGTGGGAGGGAATGAAGCGGGATATTTCCGAGTTCATTTCCCAATCTGCTACTTGTCAATTGGTTAAGATAGATCATCAACGACCGAAGGGATTGTTGCAACCCTTGGAAATTCTGGTATGGAAGTGGGAGAGAATCTCAATGGATTTCATCACGGTCTTGCCAACGTCACAAAATGGTCATGATTCTATTTGGGTTATTGTTAATCGTTTGACTAAGTCGGAACATTTCTTATCGGTGCGTACCGACTACAATACCGCTCATTATGCCCGGTTGTTTATTACGGAGATTGTTAGAATCCATGGGGTGCCCATTAATATAGTCTCCGATAGAGATAAGATTTTTGTTTCCCACTTTTGGCAAAGTTTCCAAGAAGCTATGGGAACCGAGTTGAAGTTGAGTACCTCTTATCACCCTTAAACATATGGGCAGATAGAAAGAGTCAACCAAATGTTGGAGGACATGCTCCGACTGTGTATGCTTGATTTCAAAGGTGGTTGGGAACAATATCTCCCTTTGGTCGAATTTTCTTATAATAATTCGTACCAATTCACTATTTTTATGGCACCCTATGAAGCACTTTATGGTAGACCGTTTATATCATCCACTTATTGGTTGGAGGTGGGGGATAATAAATTTCTTGGACCTGAGATGATCCAAGATACTTCTTCCAAGATTGAACTCATTCAAAATTTCATCCGAATAGCTCTCAAGATCGTCAAAAGAGTTATGCCGATGCGAATAGAAGGCATGTAGAGTTAGAGGTTGGAGATCAAGTCTTAGTGCGAGTATCGCCAATGAAAGGGATAATGCGATTTGGGAAGAAAGGAAAGCTTGCACTGCGCTATGTTGGACCTTTTCCCATTATTGCCAAGGTAGGACCAGTGGCGTATCAACTTTCCTTACCGGAAAATTTACAACAAATCCATGATGTGTTTCATGTTTCCTCTTTGAAAAAATACAAGAGGTGTAAAGGATCTCATTAGCATGTTCCCTTGGACTACATTGAATTGCAACCCCATGTTTCATATGAGGAACAACCGATTGCAATCTTAGAGCACGGGAGCGACGACTGAGATCTCGAATGGTGCCCTTGGTTCGGGTTCAATGGGGTCATCACAACACCGAGGAATCGACGTGGGAGCATGAAGAAGATATGCGGGAAAAGTATCCGCATCTCTTTTTGCAAGGTACGCTTGAATTTTGAGGGAAAAATTCCCTCATAAGGGGGGGAGTATATAACAACCCTTACTTTTGAGACATTTATTTTGTATTAATTTACTGCATGAAGTAATTATATAAAATATGGATGATGGAGTAAATATAATTTAAGTGAGTTAATAAAGAATATTTACTAGACTGTTGCATATTTACTTTTATGTGTATGTAAATGTCCTCATATTGCGTTTTATAGTGTCGTATGCTTTAAAATGAAATTTATGGTATAAATGAAGTCTGGACTTGAAATGACTTAAATATTTTTGGATGCTAATTTAGAGGGCGTAGTTAGTCCCAAAATGTGCAAGATAGTCAAAATAAGTGCCATATTGTGTTTTTGGGTTCCGGGCGCTTTTGACTGGTTTTGACTTAAATGTGCCGTTACGAGTCCTTTTAATTTGGTATTGACACTTAAAGTGGGGAATTATGGAGAGAAGCACGTTTATGTCTTGCACCTCATTTTATTCTCTTAAGTGTGTATTTACTAAACCTAGAGAGAAAGAGAGAAGAAGAGAATTGTGGAGAAAAGAGGAGAAAGGAAAGAGATTGGAGATTGAAGATTGGAGTTGTTGCAATCAAAGGAAATATGGAATCTCAACCTCAAGGCAAGTTTCTTACTTGCTAATATATGATTTAGGATGAATGAATTGTGTGATTGTTGTGTATGTGAATTCAATGGAACAAATATGGATTTTATGGGTTTTGTGGTGTTTGATCCCTAATCATAGTTTAAATAGATGATTTTTAAAGTATAATAGTTGATAATCATGTAGGATGGCGTTGAGTTAGAATAATGGTGGTTGATGTGTGTAGAAATGGAGTATAAATGGGTTTTGGGGAAAAACTAGGGTTCATAACCCGTATCCCATTCTTGGCAAATTCGCAGGGGCGAATCGATTCGCCCTTTTAGTGAATCGATTCGCTAAGGGTTAAGGCTACAGGTCTGGGGATCCGAATCGATTCAGGTTAAGGCTGAATCGATTTGGATAAGACATAAAGTTGGTTTCTCCATCTGAATCGATTCGCTACTTGGGGGGAATCGATTCGCTGCTTGGGGAGAATCGATTCGGCCCTAGGGCAAATCGATTAGAAATCTTGTTGTTTTGAGTTATTTTTCTAACTCAAATTTTACCCTTTTCTTTTAGGCTTAGGACTTAGGAACGTTATTATATGAAGTAAACTTAGTGTCCTAGAGTTTTATATTAGTTAGGCAACTACCCTATATTAGAAATCGCTTAAATAGGGCTTGTTCCGGGGATGTCCAAATTAATGTTAATGTATTAATTTCCTTTAGTAGATTAATGTGAGACTAGGAGTTGTAAGGTTATATTGGGGGACTTTAAAAGCTCGATTGAGGTATGCTAGACTTTGTGGTTTATGGTAACACCATAAATTCTTGGAGAATGAATAAGAGGTCTATTAATCATTGAGGTTATAATGATGGTATAAATTTCGTATGGCTCCGGATAAAATGTGTTTATATACTAAAATGGGACTAAAATTTGTAATTGATAATTTACTTAAACACACCTCTCTAAATCGCTATCATAAGAGAAGTACGCGCATGAGGTGAAGTCCCCTGGCTAGTGAATGCAGGGTGAATATAGTCCTCGGCCATATGACATGCTATTATGTATTTATGGTTCGAAGTGAGGTAATTCCAGGTGTGGTTATGACCCACTGTCGAAGGTATATGGACACTTCCCGATGTTGCATTGTAGGATGCCCAGGTTGTCTTGTTTGACAGGCCCTGGAAGATGATAGCCATTTAGGGACGCGTCCCGTGGGGAAACTCAGAAGGACGGTCTTAGAATCGTTATATATAGTTGAATATAACTATTCTGATTCAAGTGGGACTTGATTTATGATTAATTTTAAAGAGAAAATAACTTTGATTACGTTTCCTATGAGATATGGAATGGTAAAATGAAACATGGTAAAGGATGGAAATTCTTAATTAATGTTATTCACTCTTGTCCTCTTGCATAACTAAATTAAACTCATGATCATTTAATTGTTTTAGTTTATGCTATAAGATGGTGTAGGTAGATTCTTATCATCATAAATCATGATTAACTGTTCAAAACTGTCATACTCTTTATTCATTTAGTGATCATATAAAATCAGGCCTTGACCCATTCATATTTCTTATTGTGCATGAATCCTATATTCCCCTAGGTGCTCCACCGCAAGGACGCCCGTATTGACTTCCTGATTCTCGTGTCTTGGAGCTGCAACACTTTACGGATGTTACGGGTTATTTTGTGATAGGCGCCTTCATTTTTGTACTCTATTTACAATCGGGTCATTTATTCGGGCGTGTGGCCCAGGCTTTTGTAATTGTTTAATGAAATGTATTATGTAATTAAATTTAACTGTTGATATAAGTTGTAAGAGATTGCTAACCGGCAACTTATTCGATTATTGTGTTATGTATGTACTGTTCAGTTTAAATTCTCATAGATTATATCCACCTTATTTTCAAATTGAGTTGTTTAAATACTTTCTTTAACCTATAAATCAAAATTTTGGCAGCCCATTTTCTAAAATATTGGGTGGCTATCCCGTATGCTTAGTATATTATTTTGATGCTGAGAATGGTCCCTATGATTCCTGTTATTATTGGAGTATCGGGATGGACACCTCTTATTTTGATAAGTGGGTTGTCACAGAAACCTCCCCAACTTTCGAATAGAAATGCCATCAAATTATTTGCCAATATTCTCTTGAACAAAACCTCATCGTACTGAGATATTTCCATTAAACCGATGATTAATCATAAAGGGTAGATAGCCTTATTTTTCTCTGAAGATGATATCTATTCCATGGAATCCCTATTCAAATTTTGCCTTGACAGGTCAGTTTCAATATGGATGCCTATCTCTGAAGACGATCAAGAAAAAGGTTTTAACATTCTCTCTCAAGGTAGGTTTTTATATTGGTTTGTTGGATTCCAAACACATCTTGATACGTCTCCATTATGAAGAAGATTTCCACCGTATATGGCTTATGGATCTCTGGTATATCCATAGATTCCCGATAGGAGTGATTAAATGGATGATTTCAAAGCGAATGAAGATATCCCTTTAGGAATTTTGTTTTTTCACGAGGTTTTGCAAATTTTTATAATAAAATTTGGATTCTTTGGAAAAATAATTGGATGGTTGATTTAGCAAAAGACGGGGGGCAATATTTATCTCTTTAGTTGAGTAACAATTTTTTTGAAGTTCCATCTTTATTTACGGCGATATATGATAAATGCAAAAAAGAAGAGAGATTAGACCTTTGGGAAGATCTTGAATTTTTATCAATTCTCAGGGAGATGAAGTGGATAGTGGGAGGGGATTTCAATATTTTGGCAAATAATGATGAAAAAATTGGAGGTTATAGGGTGAATTAAAAGTTGTAAAGGATTTCAATATGCGTCCTATAAATGTTGGGTTACAAGAGATTCCATTCAATGGATTGAGGTTTATATGGTCTAAAAATCATGAAGGCAATGCTCGGATTTGGGCTCGCCTATATAGAGTGATGGGTAACAAGGATTGGGTTAACAAAAAATTTTAGGCTCAGTGTATCATCTTCATAGGGACAATTCAGACCATAGACCTTTACTCCTCAAAGTTAAAGAAGAAAATCAAAGTTCCCATAGACCTTTTTAATTATTGTTATTTTGGACTATGGATGATGAATTCCTTAAAGTGGTGAATCAAGCTTAGTGTTATGAGTTGAAGGGTATTCCACTTAATGTTTTTGCGGAGAAACTTAAAAGGGATAAATTATTTCTTAAATTTTGGTTGATAACTTAATTTGGTGACATTTTCCAAGTAGCAAGCAGCGGATGACATGTTGGGACCCAAAGTGGAGTTCGATGTAGACCCTTCTATGGAAAATCAAAATAAATTTTATAAAATCCAAGTCGATTATCCGAAAGCGTTAAAAATGGAGGAAGAATATTGGAAACAAAAGGTTACATTTAAATAGGCCAAAGATGGTGATTCAAACACGGAATTGTTTCATGAAATCATTAGGAAGAAGAGGTCTGCTCTTAATTTATCTCGGGTACAAGATGACAATGAAAAGTGGGATGAAGACAAACGGGAACTTGAAAATGAATTTGTGGGACTGTTTCAAGAGCTGATGTGCATAGATAATAACAACTTCAACTATTTTGCCACGAACAACCGATCCTCAGGGGCTTCAAACTTGGTTTCTTCATAGAGCGACAACAAGCTATGGGGATGCATTCCTAATGTAATGTCAGGTGATGAAAACTTGTTGTTGGGTAATATTCCAAACATGAATGAGATTCAAAATGTTATATTTGAGATGAATAGTGACGAAGCAACTAGTACGTATAGTTTTAATCGTAAGTTTTTAAAAACTTATTGGCATATTATCAAAGAATATCTTCACAAAGCGTTCTGTTCTTTTTTCACCGGCGAGGAACTTCCAATTAGTTGGACTTAAACCAATGTTATTTTGATTCCAAAAATCTATAGGTTAAAAAGTTATGGGGATTTACATCCAATTAGTCTTTGTAACTTTTCCTCCAAAAATATTTTAAAAATTCTAGCAAAAATCTTGGGGCTGATTTTACCAAAAAATATTTCTCCATCCTAATCCGAGTTTATTAATAAGAGATCTATTTTGGAAAATGTGCTTCTATCCAAGAGCTTATAACATAGTTTAGAAAGAAAGTGTAAAGCTTGACATGTTAAAGGAATATGATAGGATGTCGTGGTTCTTTATCCTCAAATATTTTAGGCTTTTTGGTTTTTCGGAGACCGTTATTGATTTAATTTGGAGGATTATTTTGAGTTGGTTGTACTCGATTGTGGTTAATGGGAAAACCTGCATTTTCCCTAAATCTAAAAGGAGGGTGAGATAAGGAGATCCATTGTCGCCAGCTGTATTTTTGATGGCCTTAGAAGTTCTTAATAGGGGGTTGAAAAAATTATGGAAGATGGGAAAATGACAAATTTTGCACTAACAATGGGTTAACCTATTATTTCTCATCTTTCATTTGTAGATGACACTCTTATTTTTGCTAATGAAGATAGAAAATCTCTAAAACATTTCATAGAATTTTTGAAGGCTTATGAAGGAGAGTCCTTCAAGTGGTAAATTACAATAAAAGCTCCTTCAGTCTACTGAGAAACGAGACACATGGTATAAAGAGAGTAGTGAAAAGTGTTACCGGGTTCAAACACAAAAATCTACTCATTATTTATTTGGGAATTCCTTTTATTTTTGGGAAGGAAAAATAAATCCTTTTTTACTTCCTATATTGACAAACTGGTTGGGGAACTTAATTAATGGAACCATCAAAGCATTTATCAAGCGAAAAGATTAACTCTCATCAAATCAGTGGCGGAGTCCATGTACCTTCATCTACCAAATGCTATGAACCCCCCGGGGACGGTTCTTAATCACATAAACAAACTCCTAGCTCCATTTTTATAGGGTAAATAAGAAAATAAAACAAAATTTCAATGGGTGGGGTGGTCCGATATTTGCAAAACTAAGGAAGATGGTGGTTTAAACTTAAGCTCCATGTTTGATTTATCACTTGCATATGCACATAACTTGTAGTGGAAGTTTTTTTTTAACTCCACCACCTTATCGTCCCGATTCATGCATAGTAACTACAAAAATTGTAGGCACAAAATTTAAAGGGTCAAAATCTGTTTCGTCTCAAGTATGGAGAATAATGAAAATGGTTTAAGAGGATTTTGCTGAAAATGTTGAAACTAATATCGAAAAATGGTTATTGACAAATAATGGCGACTTTACTATCAAATATGCTTGGCATTTGGTGAGGGATAAAGGATGTGTGCAATGCACCTTTTCTCGAATTTGAAATAAGAGGATTGCTCCTAAAATTGCGGTTTTCATGTGGCATTTACTTCATAGAGGGGTTTCCATAGATGAGTATATCAAACGACTTCAAATCCCCCTAGTTTCAAAATGTAGATGTTACGTTGTTGCTTGTGAGGAGGATATAGATAATCTTTTTTGGAGTAGTTTTCTTGCTCAATCTATTTGGAGATGTTTCCACAACATTCTTGGACAAGATTTCTTCTTTAAATTTTAGTGGAAACTTGATGAATTGGTGGATTAATTCTAAGGTTGAAAAGTTAGAGGCATTATTAGTCGTATTATTCCCATTTTCATTTGCTGTAATTTATGATGTGCTAAGAACAAATGCACTTATAAGGGAGTGTCAATGAAGGAGTCTTATATTCTCAATCTCATTTATGAGGAGATTAAAGTCGTTTTCATATTTTTTCTTTTAAGGGTACTAAAACTAGATTTTGTATTGATATATAGTGGTTTTTTCTAACATAGGTACTCATATTGGTCATCATCGTTATTGATGTATGCCACGAGTGGGGGATGGTTCCCCACTATTTATTTCTAATAAAATAAATGGTAAAATGATTCCTATTTAAATAAAATTCATAACTCATCTTTTAAGGGCAAACTAAACATAATCCAAGGGGAGGAAAAGCAAACCAACACGGAATTGTTTGAATTCGTGAAATGGGATAGCCTCAAGTGCAAACATTTGCAAACGACTCAGCAACAAGTGGAAGTTATGTGGAGTAAAACATTAGGAACTAATATGAGGGAATCATAGCTCGTTGTTTGTTTGTTCACTTTTTAAATAAGTTAGATATGTTCACGGGGAGAAAGTGGAGCGACACATTTTTTTCAAATGTATTAAACTATTCCCTTTATGTATATCTTGTATGTGTTATTGTTGTAAAAACATATTCTTTTTCATTGATCAATGGAATGGAAATACAAATGTTTTCTCACAAATATTTATTTGTTCTTCTTCCATGAATGATTATATAATTTCTCTTTTTTGAGTTAATGCCTCTTTATAAATACCGTTGCCTTAAAAGAAAGCTAATAGATGAACATCTGAAATGTTTTATTGGAGAAATGAGTGAAAACTGCAACACTTGATTACACTAAATAGTGTTTGATCAACTTAATATTTGTGTTTTGAATCTTATAAGGGCCTTCCTCAGAAATTTTATGATACCTATATTCATGGGCATGTTTGATGATGAACAAACCTTCCATTCAAATATGACTTATCCGTTGACGTGATGCGTCAATACTTTAAGAGCCATTTTCCCTTCTTTTGACCTTCCTTGATTCACCACAGCTTCAAATGCTCATGATATAACTTTTGTGTATACTTATAAGTTTTTATTTACTTTAAAACTACATTTATTAAGAGCCTTGATATTAGTAACAAGTGTTATTGTAGATTAATTCTTACCGGATAGATAATTACTTCAAGAAGTAATATGGATTTAATTACATGTACCAAAGAAAATTGACTAAACCATGTGAGTTTTCTCTCAGACATTTTATAAAACCATAATGTTAATCAAGACTGTTTTGTTATCATAAAATCAAACATAAACCATAATGTTATATCATGTTTAAATACAATTTTGTCATAAATTCAGGATGATTTTGTCTTCATGCAATCAAAAAATTAATTGTTTTATATAACTATGATCGAAAACCAACCTTTATCCATTGTTATTGATTGGAAAAGTGACTTTAATTCTCCTATTAATTTCTCCTTAGAGCCCCTTGAAGAATAGCCCATAATTGTTTCTTGGTGTGCCCAGAATTATTATGAGAAAATATTAATAATGGAAATTTCAGATTTTCTCTCCCACTTTAGAAATAGTGTGTTATGAGATAACCCTAGATGGTGCAGGAATTCTCTATTTATGTAATACCCTATACTTTTATGGATATTTAAATTGCATGAGTGCGTGTAATTTAATAAATTGAGAATTTAAAGTAAATAAGATGGACTAATTGTGTTTCATGTCGTAGGTGAACAAAAGCAACAAGTGATGTTATTCTATTCGGAAAACACGTGTGGAGATGTGTTGGGTATAAGACATGAATTTTTGATAAGTGACTTGGATGGGAATTTCGAGTGCACAGTTGATCTTGGAAGGACCGAGATAGACAGAATAGAGTACCCGGATGTAGTGTTTGGGTTCCGCGGACTTTTTGGACCAGTAGGGACATGCATTTGTGTATATGAGTCAATTTTGGGTTTAATTTGGGGATAACCCTTATTTCTCTCTTATAAGGGCACAAAAGAAAGAGAGAAGGGAAACAAAGAGGAGAAAGAAGAAAGAAGAAGAGAATGGAAGAAAATGGGAGAAATAGGAGATTTCTTACCAAGCTCCGATGTATTTCGGCACGAGGTCATCGGATTTATCCAACGAGGCAAGTGTTTAAATTGCTTTAATTATTTAGGTGTGTTTATTATTCATATTATAGTTAGTAAAAATAATATGAATTTTGGGTTTGGGATTCTTGCATAAATTTTTTTTTTTTGGGAAACGATTTCATATAAATTGTTGTGATATTAACTCCATATGAAATCTAAGTTAAAATCCATGTTAATGGTATAATTTTTAGTGAGAAATATTGAGAAATGAGAATTGTGGGTTTAAAAGAATTAGGGTTTAATTCTTGAACAAATTGAGGAATGCCTTGAAATTAATTGTTGTATTGGGTGTAGTTAAGTGTGGGGATGTGATATATGTGGTTGGGGATTGCTAGAAACCATGGATATGAGATTGTATATATATATATATATATATATATATATATATATATATATATATATATATATATATTGGTTATATATTTGGAGAAGAAGGAGAAACGGAGTCTCGGAGAAGAGAAGGACCAGTTCGATCGATCGATGGTCCGAAAATTTTGGCACTTCGACCAGTTTATACATATAAGAATAAATTAATTTAAAATTTATTCTAGAAATTATTCATCTAGTGAAGATATATATGAGGCATGTTTCCCGTCAATTATAGGTAGATATAATTTGATTTTGGGAGGGATAAATGAGTGTCACATTTCGGAGGAGTTTAGTGAATAAAGTCTAAAATATTAAATGACGGGCCGAGTGAGCGTGCCCGGGTATATTGGTTGAGTGACACTCGGTAAATTATTTCAGTGGGTTTATATATATATTATGCGTGTAGAATATATATATATAATGTGTGAGTAGAATGAAATTAGAATATTAGTTAGACGCGCTGAGCTAATATTCAGAAGAAATAAAGGTGATAGTCTCTCATAAGTGAGTGAATACTTATGGGATTAAAATAAGTTGTGTGTATACTTAGGATTTTATATGAATTGGTATATTTGGGATTATAGGCTAATGCCATGGGAGATAGGCATGAATAGCCATATTTGATGGGGTATATATATATATATATACGGGTATAGAGATAGTATATATATGATGTGGTGCATACCCCTCTAGTGCTATCATGTGAAGTTGCGTGATGTGGGTGAGGCCCCTGACTTGAGGAGCAGGGAGCGTATAGTCCCCAGCTCACAGCGTCCATTATTTATTGTGTGGCATTTATCAGGGGTGAGACGAGGTGGGTACGTTTTGTTCTCATTTTCGGTGAGGAATTATGACCGCTTCCGATACGTTGTGTTTTGAATTTTAGTCGGTGTCAGATCCCTTCCCAGTTGCCCAAGTCAATGTGTGTTCTCCCTAGAGGTTGATAGCATTATAGAGACTGCATCCACCGAGTTATAGCTCTGAGGGGTGGTTATTAATCTGATATAGTGCGTGATATATAAGTATGGATATACTTGATATGTACAGTATTTTTGTATATATATGAGATGTGAATATATATATATATACAAAAAAAATAAAGTATAAAGTGAGAAATAATTTGTGGCATCCAGGAGTATAAAATCCGGAGTAAGATATGTGATATATGTATATAAGGATGAGAATATTATATACGAGATAAATAACACTAAAGTGTGAATAATATAAATAACTAGTGAAAGTTATTCAAAATGTAAGGATAAATTATAAATGAGAGATTATAATGTATAAGCTCGTGCAAATGCTTAGAATATTTTATATATGCAGGATACGAGATAACGTATGGGTATTGAGAAGTTTGGTGAGTTTCTAGTTAGGCTGGGTAGCGTAACTAGGGCATTTAAAATACATGCGTTAGGTATGCATTGCTAGATGATAGGTGATGGGTATCTCATGTGAGTGCGACACCAGTTTAAATATGAAGAATATCATATTTTATATATTAAAGTATGTTAAGAACTTGCTATAAATGGTTTTTAAAAAACCCGGGCTCTAACCCGTATCCATTTTTCTTTTTCTTCTCCTTTGTTATACTTTTTGGGTGTCCAGAAATAGAGATGCTTAGATGATTATTCTTTCGAGTCAGACGTTGCTGCCATAGCTGTGGATGTTGGCATGAAATTGTTTAGACGCTTCTATCCTCGTGATTTAGATAGGAGGTACTGTTATAATATTTGATCATGTAGCCCAACTGTTGTCTTTTATGTTATAAATCACATTTTCATTTTATGCATATTGATTTGGTTGGAACACATGTTTTATCGAGAGATATCGATTATTATTTATTCATTTAAGTTGTTCATATATTTATGTGGATGGATTTACTTGTGCGTTTAAGTTAAAAATATTAGAAAGTTTAAAATTTGATGCCATGCCTAATAGGTTATTAGTAATTAAATTGTTTTCAATAGTGATGCTGAGAATGAAACTATATGAGATTCCTATTTAATTTGATATAGGACTCATCACCCGGTATTTAATTAGGCAGGGTGTCACAGGTGGTATCAGAGCATCAAGTTCTAGTGTCCTTAGGAATCTGTGCGGTCGTACTACATTTTTTGTGTTGCCTTCTATTTGATATAGAGACCTATATTTAGGATTGTTGATTCCTATGGTGAGATTTCGTTGTCCTGCTATTGTGTATAATTATAGTGAATCTTATATGTGTTCGGGTGTGTTCGTATGCCGATTACGCAAGGGACGATCGGTGAGGGCCGTTGGGAGAATAGTAGGATGTGGGGTTGAGTTGATGTTGTAGAATATTTTGGGGATGATTACCGTACTCGAGGTCACACCTATTATTGCTCGGGAAGATGGGTTTGTAAGGTCTGCTAGGGTGCATCATATATTTTAAAGTATAACTATAGCAAAAAGTGGTGCCAACTTAGACTCGGTGTGGTTAGACTAGGAAGGAGTAAGAGGGGTATTTGAAGAAGAACATCCATGGGAATGTTATTATATGAGGAGATTGTGTGTGTTAGCCAATGAACGTAAGATACCCAGAGGCTTTGGCATATAGAAAGGTATGGCATACACGGATTTGAAAATTGGGGTAAAATTTTTCCTAGCTCGTAGGAGCAGTGTTGTAGTGTTGGGAGTCAATCACCATATTTGAAAAGTGAAATATCATGCCAATGGAAGGATCTTAGGTACTATTAGATCGCAAGATCCTTTATATTTTGTTCAGAAAGAGATGTGGATGATGTTCTGAACTTATCACAACTTTTATCAGTAACGATATTAATGCTTCTTTATGAAGGGAGCTTAAAGAGTTGAAGGATTTAGTCAGAGAGTAAGACTAAATGTAACGTGTTAGCGAAACACCGTCATGGGGAGACCCCTCAGGGGATCCATTTAAAGGATTTAAATAGCTGAATTCCTACCGAGTGACGGTGGATCCAGTTGGGACTGGAAAGACCAGCAGTATGTTGCTTAGGGCAAGCGGAGCTAATGGAACAATGAGGGTGGCCATCAGGGTCGAGGCTACTAGGGTCCGAGAGAATAACAACCTTAATACGGCTAGTGTGGCCGAAGATAAGTGGATTATATGAAGAGGTATTTTTATGTGGGGAGTAGGACCACATGTATTGTTTTTTTCGAAAGTGAATAAAGGGACAAGAGTATGGTGCCTAGCTGGGGCCATAATTAAGATAGTTTTTGGATTGGTTCAGACAGGCGTGTCATGCTTGAAAACCATTGGAGCAGCCAGGGCAATTGGCAAAGTAGTTAAATGAGTTTTATTCTCGGGTGAATGAGGTGTGTCTTGTGTGACACGAGCGTGTCACGGTATGTAGATTAGCGCTAGTTTCATGTGTGAGACGAGTTTAGCGGTTATATCAATAACAATATTATATTTATATATTATTCGTGGTATAGTGAGGTTATTTTTGGTTCCATTAGCAAGGGGGAGCGGGTGAAGTCAGCATAATATATTTTATTGGAATTATTAGTTTTAGTGATATGTTATACGAGTATGATATTATCCTGATCATGGATTGTTAGAACGATAGTGGGCTAATATTGTATGACTATCATGTTTGCTTCTCTAGGGCAGGATTTGTGGCTTTGGCGATGTCTCACCTGAAAGAGAGTCGAGCTCGCATTTATATTATATTATGATAGAGACTTAGGAGAGTATGGCTTTCTCAAGATATTTGACCCTGGTGTGTAGGGACTTTACTGATGTGATTTGAGGTATATTGGATTTATTGTCCATTGAAGAGACTGATCTCATTATTATGATTAGCGCTCAGGACTTGGTGATAGGATGAGAACATTGTTATATCACTCCTTTAGAGATGTGGGAGTTGATATTTATATTTATGTGTTTTGGGGCCATGATTTTTGAGAGTCCTGGTTATGTGTGTTGAGGTTTATGGAATTTGTTTACCGCCAATGCTGAGTGACAGTGCATTTGGGGAAAGTTCTTCGTTTGACTGGTAGTGCGGAATGAGATACACATGAATTGTAGTAAACATCATGAGTAGAAAGATGTTAATGGATGCTAGGGCATCAGTTTGGAATGTTAATTAATGAATATGTGGAGATAACACTCTGAGCTGAAAGTTGTTATATAGTATAAGGCTAGTGGACTTAGTAGTGCCGTGACATATAACTGAAAATTTTCTTATCACCACGAGTTAAAGGGTGGGACGATGTTATGAAGGATTAAATTTTTATTTATGGGGTGATTGAGAATACCCATGTGTTTTAGCCATGTCGAGAATGCGAGGCTACTTTTGAGGAAAGTGTGTGACGTTTCTAATGTTGTACTAATCACGGATTACAGGGTGTATAGGCTCCATGGTTAGTTTGATTTTAAAATCGTTCGAGATGGAGGATGTAGGAATAAATGTGTGGAACATATACTTATGGGACAGTTATAACAAAGATGAAATGGCATGATGGATTGAACGTTGTGTGAGAAGGACGATAATCCAAGTATATATGTGCAATGAAAGTAGCACAATCGAGATGAGTTGAAAGTCCGTGGGAGGTTATTTAAAATGATATATCTTAAGGGAGGTCTAGAATGTTGATGCTATAAGGTAAAAAGGGCCCAGAAATGCGCGTTGTGACGAAAGTGCACATGCAGTGACTTTTGGTACACCTTGGGGAAAGAAGGGGAGTATAAAGTACCACTTAAAGTGAGATGTTATAAGTGGAAGTTGGTGTTGAGTGAGACATAGTGAGTTTGTCTCCGGGTGCACCCTCATAAATGGAAATAAGTTGATTCGAGATGATCAACCAAAAATGTTGTATTAAGCCAATGATTCCAATGATGGAATAGGCAGTCAGGTTGCTAGAAGGCTATAAATCAGGATGAGTTTCTTGAACCCCACCTCCAATAGGGATTTTTAGGTAGCAGCGAGGATGACATTTTTATGGGCAAGTCGTGTCATCTATAGCCTGATGAGTAAATGGTAGGTGATTGACGACTAGTAAAATGGTATGAATGCGACTCTGGAGTTACTGCAGTTAGTGTACTTCTGCAACTGGCATAACTTGTAATTGAAGTAAAGCATGGTGCGATAATTGAGAGGAGAAATTACTAATTGGTAGAGTTGTGTGTAATTACTCATACCTATTTGTTGTGGATAAGGTGCGTATTAAGGTTTTGTGTGGAAAGTCTGGTTATTCTCCCTCTAGTTGTTTAGTGATGTATGGGCTCATCTTATTCAGACGTCATTGGTAGAAGCACAATGTGATGTCCTGTCATTGAGGTGAGAGCTTATGACTAGTGGAAGTATGAAGAGAATTGAATAAGCTTGCCGTGAAGCTGGAGCTGTAATGAGTAAACCTCTCGACAGGTGGGTGCCACTAACGAGTGCATAATGGATTAACCCTCATGTTAATTGAGATTAATTTTGGGTAAAAAGGGTGTTGTGTGTGGCTCAGGATCCTAAGTTTTGTTACCGGTCTTGCTTGAATTTCGAGGACAAAATTCTCTTGTGCGTGTGTGTGTGTGGGGGGGGCGGGGGGGGGGGGGAGAATGTAATAACTCGTACTTTTATGGATATTTAAATTACATGAGTGGGTGTAATTTAATAAATTGAGAATTTAAATTAAGTGATATGGACTAATTATATTTCATGCCGCAAGTGAACAAAAACGACAGGTGATGTTATTCTATTCGGAAAACACGTGTGGAGATGTGTTCGGAATAAGATGTGAGTTTTTGATGAGTGACTCAAATGGGAATTTCAAGTGCACGATTGGTCTCGCAAGGTCCGAAATAGTCAGAATAGAGTACGCGGATGTAGTGTTTGGGTTCCGGGGACTTTTTGGACCAGTAGGGACTCGCATTTGTCTATACGAGTCAATTTTGGGTTTAATAAGGGGATAACCCTTATTTATCTCTTACAAGGGCAAGAGATGAAGAGAGAATGTAGAGAAAAAAGAGAAAAGAAGAAGTAAGAAGAGAATGGAAGAAAAGGGGAGAAAAAGGAGATTTTTGGCCACGCTCCGGCGGATTTCGGCACGAGATCATTGAATTTATCCAACGAGGCATGTTTTTATCTTGATTTAATTATTTAAGCGTGTTTATTATTCATATTATAGTTAGTAAAAACATTATGAATTTTAGGTTTGGGATTATTATAAAAAAATGGGTTTTTTTAGAAAGGATTTCATAAAAATTGTTGTGATATTAACTCCATATGAAATCTAAGTTAATATCCATGTTAATGGTAAAGTTTTTAGTGAGAAATTTGGAGAAATGAGAATTATGGGTTTAAAAGAATTAGGGTTTAATTCTTGAACAAATTGAGGAATGCCTTGAAATTAATTATTGTATTGGGTGTAGTTAAGTGTGGGGATGTGATATATGTGGTTGGGGATTGTTAGAGACCATGGATACGAGGTTGTATGTATATTGGGTATATATTTGGAGAAGAAGGAGAAACAAATTCTCGGAGAATAAAAGGATCTGTTATCGATTGATTTGATCGATAGATCGATGGTCCAAAAAATTTGGTAGTTCGACGAGTTTAAATATATAAGAATAAATTAATTTAAAATTTATTCTGGAAGTTATTCATTTAGTGAAAAATAGATATGAGGCATGTTTCCCATCAATTATAGGTAGATATAATTGGATTTTGGGAGGGATAAATGTGTGAAACATTTTGGAGGAATTTAGTGAATAACTTCTAAAATATCAAATGACGGTCCGAGTGAGCATGTCCGGATATATTGGTTGAGTGACACTCAATAAATTATTTCGACCGATATATATATATTGTATGTGAGTAAATCCGAATGTGTGAGTAGGATGAAATTGGAATATTAGTTAGATGTGGTGAGCTAATATTCAGAAGAAATAAAGGTGATATTCTATCATAAGTGAGTGAATACTTATGCGATTAACATAAGTTGTGTGTATACTTATGATTTTATATGAATTGGTATATTCGAGATTATAGACTAATGCCACGGGAGATAGGAATAAATATCCATATTTGATGGTATATATATATATATATGATGTGATTATGAATATATCTGTGTGTGAATGATATATTTATGTTAAGCATACCCCTCTAGTGCTATCATGGGAAGTTGCATGATGTGGGTGAGGCCCCTAGCTTGAGGAGTAGGGAGCGTATAGTCCCCAGGTCATAGCGTCCATTATTTATTGTGTAGAATTTATCAGGGGTGAGATGAGGTGGGTATGTTTCGTTCTTATATTCGATGAGAAAGTATGACCTCTTCCCATGAATTGTGTTTTGGATTTAGGTCGGTGTCAGATCTCGGTCCAGTTAGGGGTGGAAATTCGGGTTAGTCGTGTCATTTTTGGGTTGCGTTGATTTTTTTTAGTATAAGTTTTAGGTACTCTTAAATCCATACAAGTTAATCGTGTCATATTCGGGTCATTTCGGGTTATTACCATAAACGGATTATCGTATAAAAAATTGCCAGCCCTACCGGTTGCCCAGATCGATGTGTGTTCTTCACGGAGGATGATAGCATTGTAGAGACTGCATCCAATGAGTTATAGCTCTGAGGGATGGTTATTATACTTATATAGTGTGTGATATATAATTATCGATATACTTGATGTGTATAGTATATTGTATATATATACGGACAAAATAATGAATAAAGTGAGAAATAATTTGTGGCATCCGTGAGTATAAAATCCAGAGTAAGATATGTGATAGACGTATATAACGATGAGAATATTATATACGAGATAAAGAACACTAAAGTGTGAATAGTGTAACTAACTAGTGAAAGTTATTCAAAATATAAGGATAAATTATAAGTGAGATATTATAATGTATAAGCTCATGAAAATGGTTAAAATATTTTATATATGCGGGATGCCAGATAGAGTATGGGTATTGAGAAGTTTGGTGAGTCGCTACTTAGGCTGGGTAGCATAACTAGGGCGTTTAAAATACATACGTTAGGTGTGCACTACTATATGAGATGTGAGGGGTATCTCATGTGAGTACAACACCAGTTTAAATATTGAAAATATCATATTTTAAATATTAAAGTATGTTAAGCAATTGCTAAAAATGTTTTTCAAACAACCCAGGCTCTAACCCGTATCTATTTTTCTTTTTCTTCTCCTTGTTATACTTTTTAGGTGTCCAGACACAGGGACGCCCGGATGATTATTCTTTAAAGTTAGACATTGCTGCCACAATTGTGGATGTTAGCAGGAAATTGTTTAGACGCTTCTATCCTCGTGATCTAGATAGGAGGCACTATTGTAATATTCGGGCATGTAGCCCAACTATTGTCTTTCATGTTATCAGTCGTATTTTCATTTTATGCCTTTTCGATTTGGTTGTAATAAATGTTTTACCAAGAGTTATCGGTTATTATTTATTCATTTAAGTTATTCATATCTCTATGTGGATGGATTTACTTGTACATTTAAGTTAAAAAGATTAGAAAGTTTAAAATTTGACACCAGGCCTAATATGTTATTAGTAATTAAATTTCTTTCGACAGTGATGCTGAGAATGAAACCATTTAAGATTCCTATTTAATTTGATATAGGACTGATCACTCGGCATTTTATTAGGCGCGGTTTCACAATTTATAAGGGGAAAATGGAAAAACAATCCTAGTCAAAGTAAAAAGTCTATTTGAAGTATCCCACTAACCATCAAGTGGATAAAAGATAGGAATAACCCAATCCTTTAATATTTGCATTTATCATGTGCCTAATTAATTATCTAATCTTTATGAAGACCACATAAATGAGAAATTCATAATTACAGAATTTAATATAGTTGAAATTAAAAAAAAAATTGGTCCTTAATTATTAATTTCCAACAGTCTCCCACTTGGTCTTAATAATCCTTATAATTATATTAGTTAACCTCAGGTGCACAATAAGTGATAAATATAGTTTACTAAATCAAATGATTCATGGATGCGAGTCATGGCGGTTCCATGCTATTCAAGAGTATGGTTCCTTCCATGTACCACAACACTAATGTTTCATTCAACTAAGCCTTTAATATTGGGTATCATAATGGCCACATAATGTCCTTTTGAATAAAGGACTATTTTTGTTAAACAGTAAGTCATAATCATATGCATGCATTCATAAAATACATAAATAATAAAAATCATAAACAATTTTATTGAATTCAAGTAACAGTGTCAAACAACTAAGCCAAATAACAATCATAATCTAATTAATCGAGACCTATATATTTTACATATTCCATACAAGTCTTTGGAGATAGTCCTTTCGTAAGAGGATCAACTACATTATCACTCGTACTAATGTGATCAATTGACACTCTTTGTTTTTGAACCTTTTCTTTCACTGATATGTATTTCATCTCAATATGCTTAGATGGCTTAGCATACCTATCGTTCTTTGAGAAGAAGACCGATGCGACATTATCATAATAAATATTCAGAGTCTTAGATATCAATCCCATAATTATAAGTCCTAAAATAAAGTTTCACAACCATAATCGATGACTTTTAGCTTTAAAGCAAGCTACATATTCAACCTCCATAATAGACGATGTAATGACGCTCTGCTTAGCACTTTTTCATGAGACGGCTCCTCCAGCCAGAAGGAAAACATAACTCGAAGTGATCTTCCTACTATTAAGGCATCCACTAAAACTCGATTTAGAATAACAAATCACCTCAAAGTGATCAGTCTTCCTATATGTGAGCATGTACCCTTGGTCCCGTGAAGGTACCTCATCACTTTCTTTGTAGCTTTCCAATGGAAAATTTGATTTAATATTTGCCTAGAATCCTAATGGCAAAACAAATGACCGACCTAGTGAGGACTTATGCATACAACAATCTCCTTACGAGTGAAGCATAAGGCATGCTTTTCTTGTGCTCCCTTTCTAAATCACTTCGTGGGTATTGACTTAAACTGAACTTATCCCCTTTTCGAAGTAAAAAATTAATGGGATTAAAACTTTTCATGTTGATTATTTATAAAACTTTGTTAATGTAAGCTTTCTAAGATAATCCCAATGTTCCTCATGATTTATCCCGAGATATTTCTATCCCTATTATGAAGGATGCCTCACCTAAATCTTTCATTTCAAAGTTTTCAAAAAGGTATTTCTTGGTTTCACTTAATAAATCAAGATCACTGCTAGCGATAATCAAGTCGTTAACATTTATACTAAAACCACAAACTTACTCTCACTGTATATACACCGATCAACAGTGTTTTCATATCCATTTAGTGAAACTCCAAATCATAATGAGCCACTAATTCTAATATTATTCTTAATGAGTCTTTCTTAGATACTGGAGAGAAGGTCACATTATAATCAATGCATTCTCATTAATTAAAACCTTTGACAACAAATCTAGATTTATGTCGTTAGATATTTCCTTTCGAGTCAAGTTTGGTCTTAAAAATCCACTTACACCCAACACGTTTTCATCCTTCTGTCAATTTAACAAACTCCTAAACTTTATTATCATACATAGATTTTATTTCTTCATTCATGGAATAAATCCATTTATCAAAATCATCACTATTTACATCTTTTTCATAAGAAGCTGCATCATTAATATTCCCTATGTTAAATTCAGCCTCTAGAAGGTATACCACATAATCGTCCATAATTGCCGATCTCCTTTCCCTTTGAGATCTTCTTAATAACACTTCATATGGTGCTTCAACAAGTTCATTGGCTACAATATCATTATGTGTTTGTTTAGTTGGTTGATCATTCACTTGTTGTTCATTGTTATTGAATGGGTCAATGACATGTTCAACAACTGCATTAAGAACAACATGTATATTATGAACTCGGGGTACATGAATTTTTACCCTGACTTCTCGAATGATTACCTCCCTTTCTTTCATACTCCCACTGACTTCACCATCTTCAATGAATTTAGCATTTTTAGTTTCTATAATTCTAGTTGTATGATTAAGACAGTAGAATTTATATCCCTTCGACTTTTCTAGATAACCAATAAAATGCGAAGATAATGTCCTAGGATCGAATTTCTTTTCATGAGGTTTATAAATTCTAGCATCTCCTGGGTAGCCCCACATACATAAATACCTTAAATTGGGTTTCCATCCTTTCTAAAGTTCAAAAGGGGTTTTTGAAACTGACTCACTAGGAACCTGATTTAAGATGTGTACAACGGTCATTAAAGCATGTTTCCACAAATATGTAGGTAACTGAGTCCTACCTTTTTCTTAGAAAGAGGGACAGTACCCCCACAAATTTTATTGATTTTTAAAAATAGAGAAACATCCTCTCCAGTGGCATACAAGCCCTAACTTGCTTAGTTCTAGTGGCTGGGCCTAATACACTAGAATGAAAAACTTAAAATTGGGGATTTATAAGAATCCCCATTACAAAAATATCCAAAGCACATGCAAAACTCAAAATTTTCTCTTTTGGGGATCTAATTACCAAAGGAGGAAAATCAAACTAGTCTAATCTTGAAAATATCACAATAATCTAGCTTATATTCACCTCTAACAAATCTAGGGAGTACAATAACAGAATCGAACCAACTCACACTATTCACCTTCATACCTTCAATAGCTAATCCCTCTTCCACAGAGTTATCTCTTTATACACATGAGAAGTACTCCATTCCATCTGATTAAGAAGATTTAATGAATCATCAAATCAAGATTTAACAAACCATGGAGGTTTCCATTGGAAGGGAAAGCATTTGACTACAATCATTGAAGCTAATTCAATTTGCAGTTTCGTAATATTCAAGTCAACACTCATTTTAATACCTCTGTAGACTGCTAGAAATTCCACAACTATATTAGATTTGATTCCACATTTTTTTGCAAAATCTTTCAACATAATTCCTCTATCCGAGTCCTACTTATCATACTTCTTACTATTTCTATAAGGGTATAATTACTCCTTTCATCTACACCATTCGGCCAAGGTGATCATGACATTTTGTATAGGGAGTAAATACCTAGTTTTTTAAGGAGCTTAACAAATGGGCCACGACGTTTCCCTGACTCATCATATCTACCATAATATTCACCACCTCTATCAGACCTAAAAATTTTCACCTTTTTGGCCAGTTACATCTCAACCTCTTTTATTTATATTTCAACAACATTCATAAACTGAGATTTATCATGCACCAAGTACAAAATGCAATAACTTGAAAAAGAATTTATAAAAGTGATGAAATATTTTTCTCCACCAATGGATGGAATATCAAAAGGTCCACATACATCTGTATGTATTATTTAAAGTAGTTGGGTGCTTCTTCTGGCTCCTATTTGTTTATGTTTGGTCTATTTTCCTTTAATACAGTCCACACATACATCATAATTGTCCAAATCCAGGTTATGGAGTATTCCATCTTTAATGAGCCTTTTAATTCTTGGTCAGGATATATGTCCCAATCTTCTATGCCACAAATAAGCAGATTTTTCATCATTAAGTGTACATTTCGAATGAACATTAGGACGCAGGGTTACAAGGGTTTAAGAAAAATTCTTTTCAAGATTCAATTGATATAAATCATCTAATAAAAATCCATAACCAACATTAATAGAATTTTTAATTAAACCAAAACCATTATCCTTAAATTCAATCGTAAATCCATTTAAAGCAAGTTTGGAAATAGAAATTAAATTCCTAGAAACTTAGGGAACATAAAAGTCTCTTGTAATCTAAAATAAATCCAGAACTTAAAATTAGGCGAAAGACTCCAATAGTTTCTATTTTAGCTTTCACTTTATTGCCCACGTAAATGAAATGATCATTTGGATTTGTTTTGCGGATCGAAATGAAGCCCTGCATCGAATTACTAACATTAGACACATAGAACTAGAATCAATCCACCAACTGTTAGAAGGAAGATTAATAAGGTTTGATTCGAAATAAACATAAATAAAAGGGTTACCCTTTTCTCGAACCAGGCCTTTCATTTATGACAATCCTTCTGGAAATGGCCCTTAATTTTTCAGAAGTGACACATGTCATTATTTTCATTCTTCATAACAAATGGTTAAGCTTGATGAAAAAACCCATGACCTTTCTTAATTCTCTTTCCAATATCTTCTTAAAACTAGCTCCTTTGATTGTGAGATTTGCCACCTGTCCTTTATTCACATGGCCATTCTGTTGCACGAGTTTGCCTTCCTCATATACTGACATGCTTTGCAAATCATTTACATTCCACTTATCTTTAATAATTTTCTAATTAATATGGAAATTCCCATACTTAATAGGTAGGGAGTTTAGGATGAATTAGATGAGAAAAGACTCGTCCACTATTATGCCTAAAACCCTAAGTCTAGCAGCCAGATTGGTCATCTCTATAATGTTCTCGTTCATTGTTCGAGTACCACCGAACCTCATATTAGTCAAGTTAGCCATCGATTCCCCATTAAGGGATTTATCAGCAGTGCAAAAGTGTTCCTTAATGTTGTTAAAATACTCTTTGGATTTCATAGTTTCAGGTAGGGACGTCTTAATGTTAGCAACAATGCACATTCGCATAAACATAAGGGCCAACCTGATAGATCGAGACCATGATTCATGGACAACAATTTCATCCTCGCTACTAGTATCAGTAATAGCAGCGGGTTCATCACATAAGGTTGTCATGCCCAGGTTAGGAACCCCTAGGCTGCACTCAATTTGCTAATTCCATTTAGAAAAATTAATAGGTTAAGGGGAACTACAAATTAATAACAATGTTCACATATTAAATTTTACACACAACGATATTTGCAAGGGTTGAATACTGAATTGTTGAGAAAATAAAATTTTGGTAGATTTCTTAAATAGTTCAAATATCACAAAATATGTATTAGTCATCGTATAATATTCCGATCATAAAGATATACTACCCTTTAATACATTTATCATGTTCCCATAATTTTGGCATATGTGTTCGTTGCCTAAACATTTCATACCATGATTAATGAACTTAATGTAAACTATTCAATTTTCACAAAAACAGTTCTAATGTTGTTTAATCCAAATATTAGCATCGGTTACGCCTCAATCCAATTTTATAAGGAACATTAGAATAAACTTTAATGAATATAAGTGTAATATTTTTACATACAGTCTCAAACTGTGTTTAACCTTCGACTTAACTCAAATGAATAATTTTTTATACGTCTCAACTTAAATATAGTTAATCATGCATTAATGTCAACTATAATATATAATCTACAAGTATTCATCAAGATACGAATAGTAGATTAAATGCCTCAAAACAGAATTACCCTTGTATAGAAAAACCACATAATACATGAATTTTGCCAAAAATGGAGAAAATGATTTTTCACACTAGGATCGAAGTAAAATATGCCAGAAAACCGAAACCTTTTTTGAAAAGTTAAAATAAATTTTCTGTCAAAAGTTATAAGTCCTAAGATTATTTCTCAAAATGGCAAAAACGGAGTTTTGAGGGTTTTAACGGACTCGCATCGCCAAAAACACGTTCCAGCATGGCCAGAGGCCGTAGAATTTGATCGTTGGCATGTTTCTAGTAACCCACCAAGTTTCAAGTCAATCAGACACTAAAATTTTGCAAAAACACTATTCATTGTGGCAAAAAAAAAATTATGCCAAAAATTGTTTTGCCCTAAATTATATTTTTCATCCAATTAATCTTAAAACTAGATTCGTTTCCTCATCATTGTCATTATAAGTATTTTCCAAAATACTTAATAGACTGGAAACATATGAATCATTTATGGGACATATTAGGGTTCTTCACGACACAAAAAGGGGGTACAATTGTGGGACAGTTTCATAAAAAAAGGACCGTTTTATGCAATATTGTTCTCAATTTCTTACAGATATAAGGATAAAAAATTTCAAAATACTAATTTATATTAGTTATATAACAGTCCCATACTAGTTAAAAAAATTGAAAACATAAAATTGTAGAATTTCAAGCATGCAATAGATCAATAGTGTTATAAGAAAATTTATATATATGGACAACATGAAATTATAAACTTAAGGCTCTGATAGAACTGCAAAAAAAAAACTACACATACGTGAAATCCTACGAGGCAGATTTAGGATTTACCTGCGAGATCCCTTTGATTTGATCTCGTTTTATCATGAACAGAATATGTGATGGCTCGATTCACCTCATGAACTTCTATTATATTCCCGATATGGACAACCACGAGTAGTAGGTGGGATCCTATTTTGTGACCACCTTCTTGTTCCCTCATTATTCTCTATTGTATCTCTTTCTCATAAGTATGGAATCGAGTTTTTGGAGTATCCAAGATTGACGTCTAGGTTAAGAAATAATGAGACTGAAGTTCATATATATAGGCTACAGTAGGGACCCTAAGGAGAGATAAGGATGTGGCTCTTAGGAGACCTGAGAAAACCTAATTCTTCAGAGATCCCAATCTCAGTCCCTTAATTATAATTAATGACACTAAGTAATTATAATTGCAACTCCACTCATTAAGTCAAAATTATATTTCTGGCTCCTTATTATTAATGACTTAATTCTCCACACGTTAAGGTTAAAAATACCCGTTAATAAAAGAAATTATTGATAATTCAATTGATTAACTTCTTTTACTCCTTATGCGGTCCAACTTAACTTATTTGTAGTGTTAGATTAACATAATCAACCTACAGGATTTTACACATACAAAACTTATAAGAATCTCAATGGGGTATCACTAGTCTCTATATCAAGACATGGATTCCATCCATAGAAGACTGTCATCGTGCATGAATCACTATTACCCAATTTATCAAGATTATTGATCCAATAATGAATCTCACCCGATAAGTAAAAGTAATAAATAACTAGTGCTTGTGCCCGTCAATCATATCCAGATTAAGAGCCTTAAGTAAACGAAATAATCACGAGTTGTATATTGTCTTATAAAATCAGTATAAACACAATGACCGCAATTTGTGCCGTTCAATACACACAAAGTGTACTAGCACAATAATTTAAAACTATACAGTTTCTTGTAATCAAGATAGACCTACTAAAATATTGTGATACAATCTTACAGATGATTTCCATCTAAGATCGTGAATGATAAAACTTATATTGCACAAGAACTCGTGATCTAATCCTCTATGTGTAAGTCGTACTCTACACATCAGAACACCTACTAGGCGGAATAAAAGACATTGGCAATATATAAAATACTGCAAACATTATGTCCATACATGATTCTCATTTACAATAGGAATAACTGATTTTATTATAACAATACATCTGTAACTAAAATTATTACATAAGGCATAGTTTAAGTCTTCTTCTCTAACAATCTCCCAATTAGAATCAAAGAAATGTTGTAATGCATTTGACTCCCATCCCCTCTATGTAACTATCAAAAGTTTTGGCTAGTAAGCTCTTTGTGAAAGGGTCTGTCGGACTATTATCTAATGCAATCATCGTAACTGTGACATTACCTCGCTCCACAAATGCTCGAATGAGATGATACTTATGCTCAATGTGTTTACCTTTCTTATAGCTCTTGGGTTACTTTGAGTTATAAATCGCATCGCTATTATCACAATAAAGTGTAATAGTCGATTGAACAAAAGGTACCACTCCTAGATCTATTCGAAATTTTTTAAGCCATACTGCTTCCTGGGATGCCTCAGAGGCTGCCATATATTTAGCTTCCATGGTGGAATCAGCAATGCAAGATTTCTTGATACTACTCAAACTAATGGCTCCACCTCCTAGGGTAAACACATATCCAGTGGTAGAATTTCAAGAATCTCTATCAGACTGAAAATCTAAGTCGGTGTACCCAATGGGTACTAGACTCCTTGCCTGGTAAACTATTGTATAATCTTATGTTTTTTCAGGCATTTGAGTATATGCTTTATCGCAGTCCAGTGTTCTTGCCTAAGGTCAGATCGATATGTACTAACCATGCTAATAATAAAACAGATATCAGGTCTAATGCATATCATATCATACATAAGGCTCCTAAATTTTGAAGCATAAGGGATGCCTTTCATATTCTCTATCTTATCAGGTGTCTTAGGAAATTGATCCTTCGAGAGAGATATTCCATGTTTGAAATGGAGGAACCCTTTCTTGGAATCTTTCATGCTAAATCTGGCAAGAATGGAATCGATATAAGTTGTTTGTGATAAACCCAACATTCTTATCTTGCGATCATGCTGTGACTAGCTTCTTCAATGCATTTCATATAGAATTGGCTGGACAACCAAACTTTAACTGAAGACAACACTCCAACATAACTTCCAATGAGCAGAATGTCATCTACATATAATACTAAAAAAACCACTTTGTTTCTATTGCATTTCTTGTACACACAAGACTCATCTGGATATTGATCAAAACCAAAAGATTTGATTGCCTCATCAAAATATATGATTTAAGTTCTAGATGATTGCTTAAGTCCATAAATGGACTTCTTAAGCTTACATAATTTATGCTCTTGTCTATGGGCAATAAAACTGTCTGGATTTACCATATAGACACATTCATCAAGATTCCCATTAAGAACTGCAGTCTTGATGTCCATTTGCCAAATTTCATAATCGAAATGAGACACAATGGATAAGATAATTTGGATGGACTTTATCATAACTACTGGCGAGAAGGTTTTTTCATAATAAATGCCCTCTTTCTGAGTAAACCTTTTCGCAACAAGTCGTGCATTAAAGGTCTCAAAATTAATAGACCCACTGGCAAGAAGCCGTGCATTAAAGTTGTCCACCCCTATATTCATCTTATAGACCCACTGGCATCCTATGGGTTTTATCCCTTCGGGTGGATCTACAAGACTCCGTACCCGATTAGGATATATAGACTCCATATCAAAATTAATAGCTTTAAGCCAAAGTTCTACATCTTTATCTTAGATAGCCTCATTGTAGTTACAGGGATAAACTTTGAATTCATCAGGGAATTTATCATAAGACTCTACCAAGAACATAAATCATTCAAGTTGACGTATAACCCTCCCACTACGATGAGGTAGTCCTTGTGCTAGTGTACCAGTGTCAACATGTTGTGTCATTTCATCATGTAGTGGTGGTGTTGAAAAATCATGTTGGTTCCCTAGTAATTTTTCAAGAATAATTTTTCTTCTAGGTTTATGATCCATCATATAATACTCTTCCAAGAATCGGGAATTGGTTCTAATAATGACCTTCTGATCCTTATGATCATAGAATAAAAAACCCTTGGTTTCCTAAGGATATCCTGTAAATAAACAAACTTCTGATCTTGATTCCAACTTACTAGAATCTCTCTTTAGCACATGTGCTGGACTACCTCAGATCCGAATATATTTCAAACTGGGCTTGAACTTAATCCACAATTCCTTGGGTGTAGTAGAGACCGCCTTTAAAGGTACCAAGTTTAGTAAATAAGTGGTCGTTTCTAAAGCATGTCCCTGAAAGAAATTTGAGAATCTGTATAACTCAACATGAACCTAATCATATCCAAAAGAGTCATGTTCCTCCTTTTTGCTACATAATTTTGCTGAGCTATACCAGGTGTAGATAATTGGGATATGATCCCTTGATCTTCTAGATAATCCATAAACTCCCCTAAGAGGTACTCTCCACCACGATCTAATCATAGTGTTTTGGTACTTTTACGTTAAAGCTTCTCCACTTTTGCCCCATACACTTTGAATTCCTCAAAGGCTTTGAACTATGATGCATTAGGTAAATGTACCCATACCTTAAGTAATCATCTATAAAAGTCATAAAATACTCAAAGCCCCCTCTTGCTCGAGTTTTCATCCGACCACATAGATCAGAATGAACCAATTCCAATAGTTCTTTGGCTCTATAACCCTTAGCCAAGAAAGGCCTCTTGGTCATTTTACCTTCTAAATAGCATTCACAAACTGGAAGTGCCTCCACTTTTAGTGAGCTCAATTGCCCACTTTCTACCAGTCTACTAATCCTTTTTATATTAATATGACCTAGGCATAAGTGCCAAAGATACATTTGGTCCACTGATAATGGTTCCTTTCTCTTTAAATTTGGTCCAAATGAATTATGCAAAATATTAATTTGTTGTGTAGGAGAGATAGTATTAACAATATAAAGATTATCATCTAATGTACCAAAACAAATAAAAGATTTATTTTTCTTAATAACCACGAGTTTATGAAAAGAAACTGAATATCCATAAAAAGTCTAAACAAGAAACTGAAATCAAATTCCTTCTAATGGAAGGTGCATAAAGACAATCTTTTAAAAATAAACTCCTATTATTAGTAAACCTTAAATGAACATCTCCCGCATCAATTACCGCTACTCTCGTAGCATCTCCCAGAGTAAGATAAATCTCTCCATCACATACTCGTCTGGTTTCCTAGAACCCCTGCAAAGAATTACATACATGATTAGTAGCTCTCATATCTACACACCAGGTACCGGTAGTACGAACCACAAAACATGATTTAATAACAAATGAATTGAATTTTCCTACGTTGTTATGTTTATTATAGAAAATCGATCAGTTGTCCTTCCGGTGTTCTGACTGCTTACAATGGAAACACTTTCCCTTAGGCTTTTTCACACCTCCTTGAGGCCTATGAGCTGCCCGAGGGACCATAACTTGCTTCTTATCCTTCTTCTTCTTTTATTCTTACCCATAGGCTTAGAAGTAGAACCTTTCTGAATAACAAAAGCACTTACTGAATTCTTGATAAGACCCTCAACTGCTTGTAGTTATTTAAGTAGTTCCACTAAAGAGTAAGAATTTTTTTTCAAGTTGTAATTTAGTCATAACTACTTAAAGTACTTAGGCAATGATGGGAGAATAATATCAACCTAGTTTTCCCCATTGATTTTTGCTCCAAGGATTTCAAGCTCATTGAGAAGAGACATCATCCTTAAAACATGTTCCCTCACTGGGGTCCCTTCACTCATATTTGTGTTCATGATTTCTTTCATGGCAACTTGCCTTGTAGCACGATTCTGTTCCCCAAACATATCTTTGAGGTTCAGTATCATGCCATAGGCAGTTTCCATCGACTGATGCTGATGTTGCAAAACATTTGACATAGATGCCAAAATGTAACACTGCGCCATCTCATCACCCTTGATCCATTTATGGTAATCCCGGGTTTCCTTTTCAGTTTCCCCCTCACCAGGTTTCTCAGGACATATCTAGTAGAGCACAAACTTGTACCCTTCGACAGTCAACACAATATCTAAATTCCTTTTCCAGTCAACGTAATTAGGTCCAGTTAATTTGTTTTCCTTAAGAATGAAAACAAGTTGATTGAAATATCTTCCTATCTTAGTAGTGAGAATCAAATCATAAAATGAATCATTATAGGGCATAAACCTTTTTGAATTCTAAAGTAAATTTAATATATCGTTTATCAATTTACAAAGAATTTTTCGGCATCTCCATTACCATTTGAATAATGTTCCTCTTAACAAAGCGTACTTTCCAAAAAAAAATTAGGCAAGCTTATTCCTTTTAATTTTATTATCTAAACAAAACCTATGTTAAATAAAATTAAATAGCCAAGACTTTGGTTCCACAAAATTGCAGCATTCCTCTTTAGAGAATCTACCATTATTTTATGTGTAAGTGTATACCACCGACTAATTTTATATGATCTCATATTTAATAGAATCCTCCTTTGGGACTGCCTATATGAATAATGAATTCAAAATTACCCTTAAGGAAATTTATACCGACTACCATAATGATTTACATACCTCATTGGAGGACCTACTTATTATTGAAAGTCTACAAATCGTTGATGGACACCATGGGATTTTCTCTTGGAAAATTATCTCTCCCACTTAGTAATTTAAAAAGCTTTTGTGAGGGTTGAAAAAAATGTGGCCAATTCTTAATTAATTTGAAAAATCTAGGACATTTGATATATTTTCAAAAATACCGAGATATCCATGTTTTATAATATATCAATCAAATGTGATAAATAAAAAAAATTCAAATACCCTTGATCGTTAAAAAATACTCAATTTTTTTAATTCTCTAACCACACATATTAATGTCAACAATTCAAAATAATTATCAATTATTCACATTTAGCATCTACATGATTTAAGTCGGGTTGGTAATTCATGTTGTCCATAATTCTAAGGGAACCGTTAAAACATATTAACAACCCAGTAATCAAACATGAATAATCGAGACATAAATCAACGTAAATAACAAAATCGAGATAAATAAGGATTCCTAACTATTATGGTTAAGATACAATTCTGTCGTAGATTGGAGTTCTCAAGAGTCATCCTTGAACTTAACGGCCATCCCACAACTCAACAGTCATCCTTGAACCCAACAATCATCCTTGAACCCAAACGCTTCATGTTGCCACTACACTAGGACATAACGGGGTTTCACCTACATCAATATTACATATGTCATATGCCTCCGTAAAGGAGTTCAAATTCTACATCAAAATTACATTAATCCAACATAAAAAAATAACCATGAATAAACTATCATGGGATCAATCACATAATACAAACCCATAAATACGTGACCATAATCGTGGGATAAGATTGTTGCAAAACAAAAAATAACACTGATCTATATTCTACCCAACATCCATGCATATATATGATTGTCTTAATTGGACAACATGGATAAATTCAACCTATACACGGTATCAACAGGGATATGATACCAATTCTTGGAGAAAAAGTCCAAGGGTCTATTGAAAACGCATGTAGATTGAACTAAAAAAAAGACTACACACACACGTGAAATCCTACAAGGCAGATTTAGGATTTACCTGTGAGATATCATTGATTTGATCTCGTTTTATCATGAACACAATATGTAATGGCTCAATTAACCTCATGATCTTCTACTGTATTCCATATATGGGCAACCACGAGTAGAGGGTGGGATCCTATTTCGTGACCACCATCTTGTCTCCTCTTTCTTCTCCGTTGTCTCTCTTTCTCACAAGTATTAACTCGGGTCTTTTTGAGTATCCAAGAGTGACAGATAGGTTAAGAAATAATGATACTTAAGTGCATATATATAGGCTACAGTAGGGACCCCAAGGAGAGATAAGGATGTGGCTCCTAGTAGACCTCAGAAAACCTAATTCTTCCCAGATCCTAATCTCTGTCCTTAATTATAATTAATGCCACTAAATAATTATAATTGCAACTCCACTCATTAACTCAAAATTAAATTTCTGGGTCCTCATTATTAATTAATTAATTCTCCCCACGTTAAGGTTACAGATACCCGTTAATAAAAGAAATTACTGATAATTCATCTGATCAACTTCTTTAAGTCCTTGAGCGGTCCAACTTAACTTATTTAAGTGTCAGATTAAGATAATCCACTAGCAAGATTTTACACATACAAAACTTATAAGAATCTCAATGGGGTATCACGAGTCTCTATATCAAGATGTGGATTCCATCCATAGAAGACTTTCATCATACATTAATCACCATTACCCAATTTATTAAGATTATTGATCCAATAATGAATCTAACCCGATAAGTCAAAGAAATAAATAAATAGCTCTTGTGTCCATCAATCATATCCGGATTAAGAGCCTTAAGTAAACCTAATAATCACGAGTCGTACATTGTCTTATAAAATCAGTATAAAGACAATGACCTCAAATTTGTGTCGTTCAATACACACAAAGTGTAATAGCACAATAATTTAAAACTATACAGTTTCTTGTAATCAAGATAGACCTATTAAAATATTGTGCTTCAATCTTACAGATGGTTTCCATATATGATTGTGAACTATAAAACTTATATTGCACAAGAACTGGTGATATAATCCTCTATGTGTAAGTCATACTCTACACATCAAAACATCTACTAGGCGGAATAAAAGACATTAGCAATATATAAAATACTTTAAACATTATGTCCATACATGATGCATATATAAAATAGGAATAACTGAATTTATTATAACAATACATCTGTAACTAAAATTATTAAATAAGGCATAGTTTAAGTCTTGTTCTGTAACAATCTCCCACTTAAACTCAAAGAAATGTTGCAATGTATTTGACTCCCATCCCCTCTACTTGACTATCAAAAGGTTTGGCTAGTAAGCTCTTTGTAAAAGGGTCTGTCAGGCTATTCTCTGATGCAATCATCGTACACCATGCTCCACAAATGCTCGAATGAGATGATACTTACTCTCAATGTGTTTACCTCTCTTATGGCTCCTAGGTTCCTTTGAGTTAGCAATCGCACCACTATTATCACAATAAAGTGTAATAGTCGATTGAACTAAAGGTACCACTCCTAGATCCATTCGAAAGTTTTAAGCCATATTTCTTCCTTAGCTGCCTCGGAGGCCGCCACATATTTAGCTTCCATGGTGGAATCAACAATAAAATATTGCTTGATACTCATCTAACTAATGCCTACACCTCCTAGGTTAAACACATATCCAGAGGTAGACTTTCAAGAATCTCTATCAGATTGAAAATCTAAGTTGGTGTACCCAATGGGTACTAGACTCTTTGCCTGGTAAAGTAGCATATAATCTTATGTTATTTTCAGGCATTTGAGTATATGCTTTATCGCAGTCCAATGTTCTTGCCCAGGGTTAGATCGATATCTACTGACCATGCCAATAACAAAATAGACGTCAGGGCTAATGCATAGCATATCATACACACAAAGTGTACTAGAACAAGGTGTACTAGCACAATAGGTTAAAACTATACAATTTCCTGTAATCAAGATAGACCTATTAAAATATTGTTCTACAATCCTAGTGATGGTGTGTCCAGTTCTATCTAAGACTGTGAATGATAAAACTTATATTCTACAAGAACTGATGATCTGATCCTCTATATGTAAGTCGTACTCTACACCAGAACACTTACTAGGCAGAATAAAAGACATCAGTAATATATAAAATACTACAAATATTATGTCCATACATGATTCTCATTTAAAATAGGAATAACTGATTTTATTATAACAATACACCCGTAACTAAAATTATTACATAAGGCATAGTTTTAGTCTTCTTCTCTAACAAAAGTGACTTCAATGCTCCAATTAATTGCTCCTTAGAACCCCTTAAAGAATAGCCCATAATTGTCTCATGGTGTGCCCATAATTTTTATGAGAAAATATGAATAATGGGAATTTAGAGTTTTACCTCCCACCTTAGAAATAATGCGTTATGAGATAACTCTAAATGGTGTTGGACTCCTCTATTTATAGGGGGAAGGGGACTAAAAATCCTAGTCAAAGTAGAACTATGTCCCACTAACCATTAAGTGGCTAAAAAATTGGAACAACCCAATCCTCTAATATTTGCATTTATCACATGCTTAATTAATTATCTAATATTTATCAAGACCATATAAATGATAAATTCATAATTTTGGAATTTAATATAATTGAAAGAAAAAACTTAAATTTGGTCCCTAATTATTAATTTCCAACACATAACTGGAATGTGAGCATATCATATAATGATTGAGGGAAGTCTCCTCTCATACTTTCCACGATGTTGACTAGAGTCCTATTCATTTCCTTTTCTTCTCCATTTCCATTGGGGTCATAATCCTCTAAAGAGTTCAAATTTAAAGACCCACTTTCAAAGTAGGTCATAGTGATCCTCTCACTTAATTAGTTGAAACATTAAAAATAATAAAATCAGTACAACTACTTATTTATATTTATTATTTTAATATTTTAAGAAATCAAGTAAGAGGGTCATCGTAACCCATTTTGAAAGTGGATCTCCAAATTTAAACTTCCCACTAAATATTTCTCGTGAGTTATGCCACACCTGAAAGCGAGTGCCTTTATTTCATGGATGATAAAAGGGTTTTCGTAACCTAAAGAGATCACCTTTGGTATCAAAACAACATATGATGTATTCTTTAATAAAGCGTTTTTGTAACCTAAAGAGAAATCTCTCCAGCATATTTTCTTTTTAATTTTAGGGGAGCCCCGAGAATTCTATGTAGTGGCTTTTTAATAAATTAAAATTGTGAAGAATTACATCCTATTAGTCTTTGCAACTTTGTCTCTAAAATTATTTCAAACATTTTTGGCAAAAGAATGGGACATATGCTTCCTAAAATCATTTCCCCAGCTCAATCCAATTTTATTAAGGGTCGATCTCTATTCGATAATGTTTTACTTTCCCATGAAATGTTGATAACTTTTACAAAGAAAGTTAGGGGTTCAAATTGTATTTTAAAAATGGATATGTCTAAAGCTTATGATAGGATGTCTTAGTTTTTAATCATTAAAACTCTAAGGAGTTTTGGCTTCTAATAAACCGTGATTGACTTAATTTGGAGGTTGATTTCTAACTATTGGTATTCGATAGTACTTAATGGGAAGGACTGTGGTTTCTTTAAAAAAAATAGGGTGAGACAAGGGGATTCATTATCACCGGATCTATTTGTGATAGCTTCAGAAGTGCTTAATCATAAAATTCAAAAAATGATGGAAATTGGAAAGATGACTCATTTTGAGCTTACTAGGGGATGCCCCATTATTTCTTGTCTTTCGTTTGAAGATGACACTCTTATATATGTAAATGGTGATAAACGTTATATACAGCATCTCATGGAGTTTTTAAAGAATTATGAAAAGACTTTGGGACAAGTGATCAATTACAATGAATCGTCTTTGTACCTTCCAGGAAATGAGACATATGGAGCGAAGAAAGTCATTGAAAATGTTACCGGATTCAAATGCAAAAATCTCCCAATTATTTATTTGGGGATCCCTTTATTCTCAGGTAAGAAAATGAAAGCGTATTTTTTAGCATATATCGACAAGCTGGTAGGAATACTAAATTATTGGAATCACCATTTTATTTCTTAAGTGGGTGACGCGACTTAAAATTTGTCTCAAAAGTGGGTTCACTCTAGGCTCAAGTGCAAGCCTGTCGCTCAAGTAATAAACCCGGTAAGTCGGGATCGTATCCACAGGGATCGAGATTGCCAAATAGTAATAAGAAAAATTATTAAATCTTGAAATGATTTCTTAAAAGAAACGAAAAGATGATTAATAATTGGGAAAATTTAACAAACTGAAAAGTGCAAAAGAAATTAGATCTGACAAATGGGAGAAAATAGGGTAGGGTACAATCCCTCAATCCTTAACAAATTACCGTATAGAATACTAGAATTGTAAATTAAAATTATTGACTAGATCCGGTCTTTATACATTCTAAGCATTACATATATGAGGGATCTAGCCCCCATCATATGAAATCAAAGATATATATAAAGCGGTGAATGAATCCAGTCTTTATATATTCTAAGCATTACGTATATGAGGTTCAAGACCGCACCATACGAAATCAAAGATAAATATAAAGCGGTGCTTTCACGATTCAATCAATATTTTAATTTAACCTCTATTTTCTACATAAATAATTTGCCTTGGATTGAGTTCATGTACCCCAACCCTTGGGAATTTAGCTACTCATGATTTGGTTCAAGAATAAATTCACACACAAAATTATGGATCTACAAGACATGGGAAATAATTTGCAAATAATAAAAATAGAGAATGGAAAGATATTACTTGAATTCAGCAACAAAAATGGAATTGGAATCCAGAATTTCTTACAAACTAGGGTTCATGAAAACTCTTGAAGGAATAGAAAATTTGCTCTCAAAATCTAACCCTAAAATTCAATCTAGCACTTCTAACCTACTCCTAACCTAGCCTCTCTCTAGCAACTCTCTTTGAAAATGAGGTAGGGATTGGTCTTTTATAGCACCAAGTTGCACGAATTTGGCATCAAATTTCGCTTGTGGCACAAGTTTTCCAAGAGTTGCACTGCATTAAATGCATAATTAATTACAGAAATCCGCACATCCAGACTCTTCATTATCGTACAACTTCAAAACATCGTAACTTCTTTACCGTAGCTCGGATTGAGGTGTCGTTTTTTACAGTATTCTTGTAATTTAGAGCTCTTAAACTTTCTAGTTGACCCCACCTCCGGACTAAGGCTGTAAAATTACAAAAATGCCCTTCAACTCTCCATTTCTTGGTTTCTTTCACTATTTTGAGCTCTCCTTCGCACTAACTTGCGTGAAATACCTGTAAAACACATGAGAAATACACACAACACGAAATAATTGCCAAAAAAGGTTAGTAGCATAAATAAGAGACAAATCCAAGCTAGATACACTGCACGGGATCATAAAAATACCGAAATTAAGGGGATAAATATGAAGAATATGTGCCTAATCACACCCCCTAACTTAGAACTTTGCGCGTCCTGAGCAATGTAAATGAATCTAACCAAAAATTCGCTCTTGAAAATTCTTTTATTAAAATAAAATTCCACTTTCGCAGGCAAGCGATTGCATTTAGCGTATGCAACAAGCCTTTAAACCTCTAGGTTACCCTAGTGGGACGAGTTTTGTCTCGTGAGGGTTTGCAGTGAATACACCCACAAAATTCTTTATTGACTCAAATAAATATCAAAATATTTAAAAATTGTACAATTTAAAATTTTTGAAAAATAATCACCATAAATTCATATTCAAATGTCTCAAACCATAGTGTGTGTGTGTGCGAAGCCAAAAATTAAACCTCAAATTTCCACCGATTGAGCATTACGTTACTTTTCGAAAATTAGTTTTGATTCAAATTCTTACGGATGCACTCACAAACGAATCACTCGGATTGTGGTTATTTTCTCTCGGTATGCATGATATAAATAGTAAATATAATGGACACAAATTCATGCATACAAAATTGAAAAGAAAGAAATATATGGTGAAAAGATCTCATCATCGGAATACAGTTATTTGTAAATGGGAAACATCATCTCTAGTTCACACCATTTAATCTCTCATATTATCTTTTTGTATCTTAGCTCTCCACGCAGTAATTAATTTCGCCATTCGGACTCAGTTAGGACTTTTCGGGTTAAAAAGTGTAAAGGGTATAATTGGGAATGGACGGAATATTCGGAATTGGAAAATGTCCTTATGACGTCCATTAGTGCTTTTTCGGGCATTTGCTCATTTTTCTCTCCTATTTTTTTTCATTTTTTTTTCTTGCTATTTTTCTTTTTTGTTGAGCATTTCTATTTTTTCTTCTTGCCCCTTTTTATTGCACAATTTGGACTTTATTTGATGAATTTTCTCAATTTTCACAATTCCGGGCTATTTGGTTTTTCGGGTTATCAAACGAAAGGAAAAATTTTATTTGGCTCAAAGTGGGTTGCAAAGGGATAATTTTTCACATCTTTTTATGGCCAATAGTTTTGGGTAACAAACGATGGCCTACTTCATCGTCCAAATTGCTAATCACATTACCATATGCATCTCGAGATTAGTTAAGTTTAGAGATATATTTAGCACGAATTTTGAGACAACATTTCACACATTTCCCATAACCAATCAAAACAAAGGATTAAGATCATCAACGACTTATTAAAACGCTGAAAAGAACTTTGAGTTAATCATAAACTCAGATTGATTTAAAAACTCATAAAAAATTGAAAGACTCGAAATCTCACCGGGTTGGACTAATCTCCACACTTATTCCTAAAGTCGTCAATTTTCTTTCAATTTCCATCTTTGGTCAATTTTGGCTTAGTGCATTTTGAATTGTACAATTTGAGACTTTAAATAGAATAAAGGTGATATTTTTGAAAAATTTAAATTCCAATTTTTATTTATTTTGAAGAAAAATATTTTTGGTTTTTTCAAAATTTTTCAATTTTTTTTATACACATATATATGAATATAAGCGAAGTTTTATGAATACGCACCTGTCATCCCCCCTAACTCAATGATTTGCATTGTCCTCAATCAAATGGATAAGAGAAATAAGGAAGACAACATGAAGAGTGCGATAAATAAAACAAGCAAATTATTAAATAGCAACAAGACACTATATAACACGTATACATGACTCAAAAATACAAAAAAAATCACCCCATACGCGTCGGGGGTGCGACGACCTCTCATCTCTCTCTACAAATCACCCGACCCCTTGCACGGGGTACGATGCTCTCCTCGTCGCTCCTGTCTTACCATCATAAGTGAATAGACGGAACAAATTGAGCCCGTGCCCATAGATAAAGGAAAGACCGGGAGATGCATTATGATAAACCGGAAAAGGATCCGCTTGTTGCGTAGCACCTGAGTTGGTCGCTAAGTCGGACGAGATTTGAGTCGTATCTTCAAGTACCTCCGAAGACTTAAATGGTATGGGTGGAGGTTTTGGAAGGAGAAATTCATCAATTCTATTGTCCCACTCACTTTCGTCTAAATGACGAAATGAGGCCCAGAAAGATTGGACTTCAACATTTAGGCTTTCATCCACCTGTCCAAACTCTCTCTCAAACTCTGCTAGGCTCAACTCCTCTAGCGCTCTCTCTTGCTTGGTGTCCTCAACCTGCCTTTCGTGCTCACTCGCCGAATGATAGGGTGGTGTGGGTGGGTTGATAGAGCCTCTCCCGACACACTCTAAATTGCCTCTTTCACTCTTGTTCATGGGCTCACTCGTGCTCTCGAATGCATTAACTAAACATACCTCCCCTACCTTGCTCTGAATATTGTAACCACTCCACTCACTGGGCGCAACACAACCTTCCCCTAATGGCTCTCCCTTGTAAGTTCTTTCTTACTCGTGTGCTTCCCCCAAAAAATCCAACCCCCGCGGTTCCTCTTCATCATCCTCTCTCTTGGAATTATTAAAGATATTTGTGTCGAGGGTCATGTTCCTGAAAGTTATTGCATACGCCCACTTCGGGTATTGATAAGAGCATTAGCAGTAGCTAAAAATGGATGGCCAAGGATAACGGGAACATGATTACTTGGGAGAACGGAGGATTCTTCGTCCCAAATGACAAAATCCACCGGGAAGTAGAAAGTGTCTATTTGAACAATCACATCCTCAACAATTCCCCGAGGAAACTTCACAGAACGATCCGCGAGCTGGAGAGTCATTTTTGTGGGCTTAAGGGCCCCCAGTTCCAGTTTCGTATAGATGGAATAGGGCATAATGTTAACACTCTCCCCGAGATCTATTAGAGCTCTCTCAATTCGGTTCTTCCCCATGATACAAGAAATAGTGGGTGCACCCGGATCTTTATATTTTAATGGAAATTCACTCGACAAGACTGCGCTGACATTTTGGGCCAAAGAGACGTTCTGGTTTACCTTTAGCTTGCGTTTCACAGTGAGTAAGTCTTTAATAAACTTAGCATACGCGGGAATTTTCTGTATAGTCTCGAGAAAAGGTAAATTGACTTTTACTTGCTTAAGGACTTCCAGAACTTCATCACGGGAGGTCATTTTGGAGTGAGAGACCAATTGTTGAGGGTATGGGGCAGCGGTGGGGGTGATGGCCTTGGGTCCACTAGTGTTTTCCTCCTCCTCACTCTCAATTAAAGGGGCATCTTCTGTCTCTTTTGTGCCGGGCGAAACCTCTTTATCTTTAGATGCATTGCGTGAGGGAGGTGACAAATCAACTACTCTCCCACTACGGAGAGTGGTAATAGCGCTACATTGCTCTCGAGGGTCGAGGGATGTAGTGCCAATACTGGTTTGTCCTTGGGTAGGGGGTCTTTGGCCTTGAGCTATGAATTTACCTTTCTCCTGAGTATTCACTGCAGATTGCAACCTAGAGATGCTAGTATGCATTTCAGCGAACATTCGATCATACTTAGCAGTGCTCTCCTTTTGGGATTGAATGAGGTGATTTATGTTGTCTTCAAGAGATCTCCTCGGAGGGGTAACATACGGACCAGGAGGTGGTACTTGCATCGAATTTGGCATTGGAGGAGCCACTTGATGAAATTGAGGAGGTGGTGGTAGGGTCATATGTGGGTTAGGAACCATCCCACCTTGGGGTTGTCCATAATTGAACCCAGGATTCCTCCACGATTGATTATATGCATTCCCTTGTTGTTCATTATAATTTCCTCGAAACCCTCCTATTTCTTCAACCTGTTCAGTGTATATTGCCTTGTATGTAGGTATGGTAGGACATCCTTCGGTAGAATGACCAGCAGCACAAATGGCACACACTTTCTCCTTTCCTGTTTGCACGCGTCCAGCTCTTTCTCTTAATTTCACTTCAAGCATGTCTCTGAAATTCATCTTTAATTGGTCAAATTTATGATCTAACCAAGTGTCATTGTCCAAGTGATAAATACCGGACGCAGCAGGCAAGTTGGACACTTGTCGGTTTCTATTTTGACTATTGGGATCAGAAGTATCCCATGCTTGGGTAGTTTCTGCCACATATTTCAAATGAGCCTCAGCATCGCTCGTACATAACTCCCAAAAAGGTCTCTCACACATGGTTTGAACAAGTTGTTTAGACGCTACAGTAAGGCCTTGATGGAAAAATGAAATCAGATGATGAGGTTCAAAACCATGATGGGGGCACGCATTAACTAACTCCTGATATCTCTCCCAACACTTATCAAAAGCCTCATTCTCATTTTGACGAAAAGCTTGGATTTGGGCTTTAACAGAATTGGTTTTGTGTTATGGAAATTTTTTTGAGATAAACTTGTTTTGCATATCTCTCCAGGATAAAACAGAATTTGGGGGCAAGGACCATAACTAAGTTTTAGCTTTATCCTTTAAGGAAAAAGGAAAGAGCTCCAACCGGATTACCTCTTGTGGACAAGCTTGGTCTCCAAATGTCTCACACGTATCTTCGAATTCTCGAATATGGAGATATGGTTTTTCCGAATCCATCCCATGAAATGTAGGAAGAATTTGGATCATTCCATTACGAAAGTGGAACTGACCGGCATTATACGGGAGTAAAATGCAACCAGGGGTAACAGTTCTCTCCGGAAATAAAAGATCTTTCATGGGTCGATATGGTACATCATCCTCTCCAGCACCAACACCGACACTACCATGATCCGACATATCACTACCGAAAGGTTCAGAATTCTCACTCAGGGTTTTGACTCAAAGAACGACTTGTGATGGAATTATTAGGCGAAGGAGGTAGAACCCAAAAATGAGGAGACTCAGAATTTTCAGAACTGACTTCGGCAATAGGATTTTCGTGAATTTGGGTGGGAGATAAATTCTGCATATAAGCACATAAGAGATGAAATTAATTTTTTTTTTTTGAAATCACTTGTAGATAAAAATAAATTTCTTGAAAATTTAACAATTTCAATCCCCGGCAACTGCGCCAAAAACTTGACGCGACTTAAAATTTGTCTCAAAAGTGCATTCACTCTAGGCTCAAGTGCAAGCCTGTCGCTCAAGTAATAAACCCTGTAAGTCGGGATCGTATCCACAGGGATCGAGATTGCCAAATAGTAATAAAAAAATTATTAAATCTTGAAATGATTTCTTAAAAGAAACGAAAAGATGATTAATAATTGGGAAAATTTAAAAAACTGAAAAGTGCAAAAGAAATTAGATCTGACAAATGGGAGAAAATAGGGTAGGGTACAATCCCTCAATCCTTAACAAATTACCGTATAGAATACTAGAATTGTAAATTAAAACTATTGACTAGATCCGGTCTTTATACATTCTAAGCATTACATATATGAGGGATCTAGCCCGCATCATATGAAATCAAAGATAGATATAAAGCGGTGAATGAATCCAGTCTTTATATATTCTAAGCATTACGTATATGAGGTTCAAGACCGCACCATACGAAATCAAAGATAAATATAAAGCGGTGCTTTCACGATTCAATCAATATTATAATTTAACCTCTATTTTCTACATAAATAATTTGCCTTGGATTGAGTTCATGTACCCCAAACCTTGGGAATTTAGCTACTCATGATTTGGTTCAAGAATAAATTCACACACAAAATTATGGATCTACAAGACATGGGAAATAATTTCAAATAATAAAAATAGAGAATGGAAAGATATTACTTGAATTCAGCAACAAAAATGGAATTGGAATCCAGAATTTCTTACAAACTAGGGTTCATGAAAACTCTTGAAGGAATAGAAAATTTGCTCTCAAAATCTAACCCTAAAATTCAATCTAGCACTTCTAACCTACTCCTAACCTAGCCTCTCTCTAGCAACTCTCTTTGAAAATGAGGTAGGGATTGGTTTTTTATAGCACCAAGTTGCACGAATTTGGCATCAAATTTCTCTTGTGGCACAAGTTTTCCAGGAGTTGCACTGCATTAAATGCATAATTAATTACAGAAATCCGCACATCGAGACTCTTCATTATCGCACAACTTCAAAACATCGTAACTTCTTCACCGTAGCTCGGATTGAGGTGCCATTTTTTCCAGTATTCTTGTAATTTAGAGCTCTTAAACTTTCTAGTTGGTCCCACCTCCGGACTAAGGCTGTAAAATTACGAAAATTCCCTTCAACTCTCCATTTCTTGGTTTCTTTCACTATTTTGAGCTCTCTTTCGCACTAACTTGCGTGAAATACCTGTAAAACACATGAGAAATACACAAAACACGAAATAATTGCCAAAAATGTTTAGTAGAATAAATAAGAGACAAATCCAAGCTAGATACACTGCACGGAATCATAAAAATACCGAAATTAAGGGGATAAATATGAAGAATATGTGCCTAATCAGTGGGTAGAGTGACTCTTATCAAATCAGTTGCAAAATCAATGCACCTTCACTCCCGGGAACAATCAATTCTCCGGTAAACATTCTCACTCATATAAATAATCTGCTTGCTCAATTTCTATGGGGAAAACAAGAAGAGATGACGAAATTTAATTGGGTGAATTGGCATGATATTTTCAAAACAAAAGAAGAAGGCGAGCTAAATCTCATATCCATGATTGACTTATCTTCTGCTTATGCTCATAATTTGTGGTGTAAATTCTTTAATACAAATTCTCTATGGTCCCATTTCATGCATGCTAAATATAAAAAATTGGAGGCTCACAATTTCAGGGGGGATAATTTCACTTTCATCACAGGTGTGGAGAAGAATGCAAAATTTTGATTTCATTTCTAGAAAATGGACATTGATAAAAATGGAGCATTCACATTTAAATTAACTTGGCATTTGATGAGAGATGTAGGTTGTATCGAACGGTCTTTTTCTCTAATATGGGATAAGATAATTCCTTAGGAAATATCGGTTTTCATGTGGCGGCTACTTCATAAAGGAATTTCCATAAACGAGTACATTAAAAAAATCCATATACCACTTGTATCTAAATGTAGATGTTGTAATGTGGCTTGTGAGGAAGATAAAGACCATTTATTACGGGAAAACTCAATTTCCCCATCTATTTGGAGACATTTCTATAACATTTTGGGGTTGAGGTACATTTTTTCAAATTTTAAAGGCAATTTGATGAATTGGTGGATTAATTTTAAAGGTGACAAGCTTCGAGGTATTCTTTGTCAGATTATTCCCACATTCCTTTGTCGGTATTTATGGTGTGCTTAGAACAAAAGTATGTATGAGGGAGTGACAATGAATGAATCATCTATTCTCATTCAGATTTGTGGGGAGATTAAAATTGCTTTTAGAAATTTTCCATTTCAAGGACTGTAAACTAGTATTGTATTAATACCATAGAGTCTTTCTCTATTTTAGGTGCTCACATTGCCCAGACTTAATGTAGCCACTGGTGGGGGGATTTTTCTCACCTTTGATTTCTAATAAAATCTCCACATTTCTCAATTAAAAAAATGAGTAGTGGAGAGAAAGTAAAGGTAGACTGATTATGCATGCTTGTATTAACATACAGTTAACAAGCCTTGTATCTATTCAGATAGACTAATAATTATACCCCAATTGTTGGTCCATAATACCCAAGATGGATGATTTGATCTTATACGTTAGAAATGCCAATGTGAGTTGGGTTATGATACTTCTTAACCACTTATTTGGTGACTAGCTAGGATAGTGATGCATCAAAATGGTAACTAGTTATAGGCACATATGATTAACTTATTGTTCATAATAAAGAACTGATGGTACAAATTATTTATGGATAAATCTTCTCCCTTATCCAGTATATTTAACCATGGACAACGAAGTCAGCATAGGGCATCCAACGCAAGATTATTGTATTATTATTTCTCATTCTCTCATTCATGTCCAACAATAACCCATTCGTTGCGATCTACAATATAACATAATACTACTTCACCATAATTTTTATCATATGTATTCAATTTTGAACAAGTAACAAACACCACCTAAAGATTTCTTAAGTGGCTTACTTCATTTGGAAACTTGACTATAAAGTCCCTTACATAAACTTCCAAGATCTTGTAGAATACATGATGAAATATTTCCATCACAGTGTTGGGATGTTATTCTTAAGACCATTTATGATGTCTATTTTTTAATAGATGTGTGTTATTTTCACTTTGAAATAAGAAACATGTTTGTGACAATGTCATTTATATATATATATCAAAGCTCTTACATATCATGAATTCTATATCACTCATACATCAAACCTAGTTCTAGGCCCTAAAAAATTCATTTTTTTATTTTACTCATGGAGTTAACCTTCCAATCAATACATGTTAAAAAAATTAGGTCAAAATACAATTTCTAGCTTTTAAAAAAAAAATCCAATAAAAACTCTTGAAAATACCTTATTTATAAGGGTCTGCGCCAACAAAACTTTGTAATTTTTTTAAAAATAGTTAAAGAAAATGGATTTTAACCTAATTTTTTGAACATGTATTAATTGAAAGGTTAATTTTAATTAGAATAATAAAAAATTAGGAAAAACGTTTCTTAGGGCCTAGAACTACGTGTGATGTATGAGAGTCTTCATCTCTCTCTCTCTCTCTCAACCAAACTTAGTTAGAATTCAGGTGAGTTTGGTTTGGCCTAATAACCGAAGATTGGAATTATAGTTATCATTTAAATGAGCAGTTCAAAGCCTTGATGGGGAGTTAATGTCTTATCGGTAAAGTTGCAAGTATGATCCTCTTAGTTTATCTTGATTGCAAGAATCTATTTGATGGTTTGAAAACTTATCTGATGGTTAAAAAAAGATCATATCGGTACATTAGGATTGTATTGAGTAGTAATACGAGTGAGATTTGTAATACCTCGTATTTTTATGGCCTTTAATTATGGGATTAATTTAATTAAATTGGGATAAATTAATTTAATATTAATTCGGATTTTTTTAAAAATTGAATATTTACTAGCGTGACGAGAGTTAGTAATTATTGGTAAGAATTATGTTGAATATTACTTAATGAGTAAAGTAATATATGAGATTGAATTTATTAAAATTGTCGCGAGTGAATACACGACAGTTATAGAAATTAAGTCGCGACGTGCGGGTCAGTTGTGTCGGGACTAATTTAAAAAAATATAAAGTAAATTAATTCTAAGTCGGCCTTATGGTCATTTCGAGTGTGCCAATGGGTCCGAAAGGGTCGAGTTAGTTAGACAAGTGTACTCGGGGGTTTAGTTTGGGTCTCGAGACGATTTTAGGCCTAAACGGCAACTCGGGAGGGTATTTTGGTAATTTCAAACTTTAGGCCTTAATTAATGACGAAAATTAAAGGGTTATATCTGATGGAAGATAGAGTGCTCGAGGGTTAGAAATACTTGAGTTGCAGAGAGGTTAAGGAAGAGAGAAGAGAGGAGGTTTCCAAGGGGGAGAACCATTAATCCTATACCGTTTCCAACAATTCCACTACCAACGCGTAGATCGAAAAATGAGGAGCGTAAATATAACCATCATCTTCTACAACTCAGATCTTCGATTTCCAGGAAAGTATCTATCTTGCTATTCTTGAGTTGACATTTCATCCATGTTAGAGTAGGAATATATTTATAAGTTTTTATGGAGATTTAATGTAATTAGGAGACTGGAATTCATATATTTGAATGGAAATCATGTTAGGCTGATGTACTTATCATATGTAGAGTATTTATCATGAATTTGAATGATGTTTAGAGGAGGAAATCTGGAAATATCATGTGGATTCTTGAATTAATATGGTAAACTAGGGTTAAAGACCAAATGATGAATTGTACCCATTTAATGATGATTCTTGGAGAATTAATGAATGTTTTACATTGAAAATTATCCATACCTATTTATAGAATGTTTGTGATGTTTGGATGGTAGTTTGGGAAATTTTAATGGAGGTTTTGATGATAAAAATGGAAGAAACCCGTAGGCATTATTTACAGAATTTCTAGGGCAATAACTAATCGATCGATTGACCTTGAATGTCGATCGATCGACCCCTTCCTTTGATCGATCGACTCTTCCTGGAAATTGAATCTTCTTTCCCTTTTAAATTTTAATCCAATCCCAATGTATGAGGACCCTTAGACATAATTTAGATATCATAATGGGACTTGAGAAGAACCAGTAGGGTTGTGGGCAAGGTCCGAGTAGTATGATTTCATATGGAATTGAATTGTGGGGTTATGAGGGTATAAAATGGGTTATGATTGTGTGTGTGATAAATTGGGGATTGTGCAAGCCGATAACGAATTAGACCAAAAGGGTAGAGAGGGTACACCTACTGATTTGATATTTATTAAAATGACACACTTCAAGGATCGAGAAGTACTTGCGAACTTTTGGTAATTGAGAAAATAAAAGAATGAATTAATTACGTAGGTTTCGGGCGCTACGCGCCACGTATGGTTAGAAAATGTTATGGGTTGTGGGTGACCCTATCTGAATAATGTAAATACAAATATGAGTGTATATATATATATATATATATATATATAGTATGTGAACATCTGCGTTTAAGCATACCCACGCTACTTGCTATCACGAAGGTTTTTCGCACCGGGACAGTCTTATCTCGATGTGACCTTTATGGGGGATATTGACTTGTTTCCTAGAACATAGGATCCTTGGTATAGGCTATCTATGAATGATAGTCAGACAGTTCTAAGAGACGAGACGGGAGGGTATGTGCTAACCTCTTTGTGGCTGGGAACTATGCTTCGCCTCCAATATGTTTGTTTTGTGTTAATACAGTTCAAGAGTGATTTCGAACTAGTATTTCCCTTTTATACAAGAGATACGGGGAATTGATAGCAGAGTATGCCAACACCATACATTTATGTGGGGTGCCCTATTAGTATATATATTATGAGGGATAAAAGTATGTACTTTTGATTCATCTACTGTGCTTGTAAGTACATAAAATTGAATAATTAATATTAAATAAATTAAGTGGTTGAGAACTTAAGGCTGTATTGAGATGTACATAGCTGGCTTTGTAAATTCATAAGAAAAGGTTATCATATATAAACTATAGTCATGCGATCACGAGAATCAGGATTGGTGAGGGGAGATTGGGTTAGAATAGTTAACTAGGTTATCTTTGTCTAGGTTAATTTAGTAGTACATTAGGCATGCACACTAGTTTAGAGGTGATAATTCCCAAGGGAGTTTCGAGGCACTAACATGTATGTTATATCAACTGGTAAGCATTTTAAATACTTGCTAAACTATTTTAAAGCTATTTTTCACTCAGGATCTGACCCATTTTCGGTCATCTCTTCTTTCTCTTATATATATACTAGTGTATGCCCATGCCTGAAGGCACGAAGAAATTTTCCGAAGTACGTAATCACAAAACGGCGACAATGTCAAATTTTAAAAATTTTTGGGCATAATCTACTTTGTTTATGAAACTATTCACCCTGCTTAACAAATAACAAATAATTCAACATCCAAATTGTCTAAATTCTTCAAACAAATTCACATATAAAATGAAAGATACAATATTCACCAATCAAATTAACTGTGTCTAAAAAAAACAAAGTGTCAATTTTAAAAAAAAATTGGGCATAGTCTCCTTTGTTTATTGGACTATCCACCCTATTTAAAGGGTAACAACAAATCCAACAAATTAAAAAAAAATTCCAAATTCGGAGATGGGAGCTAGAAGGCAGGGAAAGGAGAATGTGGGCCTTCCTCAAAATGTTTGTACCATGGTGTTTCTGGATTAGGTGCTACTACTGCTGTCTTCCTATCCTTCTTCCCACCTCTAGCCATGATCACTCTCTCCCTCTCAATTTTCCCTACTATTTGACAAACAGTAAACATAATTAATCAGTTTCTCGAACAAAGATATAGTCACATAAGTAAATATATAATCACATCCAATTGGATTACCTCTTTTATAAAAAAATGCAGTTTCGAGTTTGATCCCATCATATTTGGTCTACAAATAAAACAAATAACAATATTAAGAAAAACAAACTATTTGAATAATTGCATATGCATATATGCGAGTGCATATATGTAGTGTGTGTGTGTGTGTGTGTGTGTGTGCATGTTTGTGTGTGTGCGCGTGTGCGTGTGAGTGGGAAAAGAGGGAGGGGAGGGGACGGGCAGGGGGCGCGTGTGCGAGTGGGGAAGGGGGGAGGGGACGGGCAGGGGCGCATGTGTGCATGTGTGTGTGTGTGTGTGTGTGAGTGGGAAAGGGGGGATGGGACAGGGCATGTATGCATATATGCAATCTACATATATGCATATGCATATATGTAGTGAGAGTGTGCGTGTGTGCATGCGTGTGTTTGTATGCGCGTGTGAGTGGGAAAGGGGGGAGGGGACGGGCAGGGGGCGCGTGTGAGTGGGGAAGGGGGGAGGGGGCGGGAAGGGGGAGCTTGTGTGCGTGTGTGTTTTTGTGCGCATGTGTGCGTGTGTGTTTGGAAGGGGCGAGGGGACGGGGAAGGGGGCGCGAGTGCGCGTGTGTGCATGTTTGTGTGTGTGTTTGTGTCCGCGTGTGTGAGTGGGGAAGGGGGAGGGGACCGGCAGGGGCGCATGTGTGCGTGTGTGAGTGGGGAAGGGGGGAGGGGACGGGCCAGGTATACATATATGTAGTGCGAGTGTGTGCTTGTGTGCGTGTGTGCGTGCGTGTGTGAGTGGGAAAGGGGGGAGGGGACGGGCAGGGGGCGCGTGTGTGCGTGTGGAAGGGGGGAGGGGACGGGAAGGGGGAGCATGTGTGCGTGTGTGTTTGTGTTTGTGTGCGCATGTGTGTGCATGTGTGTGTGTGTAAGGGGGAGGGGACGGGCAGGGGGCTCGTGTGTTTGTGTGCGCGTGTGAGTGGGGAAAGGGGGGAGGGGACGGGAAGGGGGCGCGTGTGTGCATGTGTGCATGTTTGTGTGTGTGCGTGTTTGTGTGCGTGTTTGCAGCATATATGCCTTTGTTTATATGCATATTGATGATAAAATCCAAAATAAAATAGAGAGTATACCTGATCTAGGGTGAATCCAAGAGTGGGATCTACAAAACAAACCTCCTGACACTCATATTCAGTCATCCGATCCGTTACGGTTGCCTTCGGTTTCGATATCACGTAGGACTTTAAATAAGTGTCACCTGAAAGAGAAATAACATATCAGAATTATATAATTATTAATATGAAACTAAATGAGAGATTTAGAAATAAAACATACCATATGCTCAGTGCATCCTACTTATAAGGCCATCCATTACAACACATCCATTACAACAGTGATGAGAACTTTACTTTTCTTAATAAAAATGTCAACCCAAACAAATCACACTAATTGTTCTTATAAAACTCAGTGCATTCTACTTAGTCTTACTGCATTCTAATTGCATTCGACTTAGTCTTACTGCATTCTCATCAATGAAATGAAACATATTATGAGTATTTACTACAATTACCAAATCAAATCACACTAAAAGCAAATGAGAATGTCATTGCAACATGAAAATTATAACAATGAACACCTTAATTTCAAATTAAAACCAAAATTGACTTACCTTTATACAATGAAATTCCTTAGCTTGCAAAATGAATGAAATTCGTTAGCTTGCAAAATGAATGAACACTTAATAGGCTTTAGCGAATTTCCGTACCTGAATGTCACAACAAATCATTGGATATCTAATATAAGACTTCAAAAGGAGAAAAAAACTCACCTTAAGAGAACCACCGATTGAAACCAATGCCAACTTTTGGGTTGTTATCCAAATCAAACACAAATTTTTCCACCTGCACAGTAAAATCCATGTATGTTAATAATACTGGTATAATCAAAATGAGAATGTAAATCAAAATGGGATTGTGAATCAAGTATGAGAGGACTAATCTTGCTTATAATCAAGTATGAGAGATCAATTTGTTATGTGGGCGCATCGCCCTTTGGCTTCCGTTCAATCACACTGCGGAGATTAACACATTATGAGAAACATAATAAAAATGATGAGTATTACTAAAATGACACATGGGGATATTTGATGAGGAGATTCAGTCTTTATATCTAGGAATAGATTGAATCCACCCAGAACGAAATGCAGAACAGAGGCCAAACACATGGGGATATCCTAGTGTCGCCTACTGTTAATTGTTACACAAAACAAAATGCAAAGCACATGAGTGACTAAAGCCTAAATCTGGTGGCAATGGTTGTTTACTGAACACAAACATAGGCCAAAAATATTTCAGATAGTGTATGAAAGAATGAAATGGAGCACAAACATACATCAAAAGGATGAAACTGTTTTTGTTGAATTCATATTAATGCACAAAAGCTCGTTTGGAATACATAAGGTCAAACGTGTCATTTTTCGTGCACCTCAGGAGAAACAAAAATAGAAACAGAGTAGAAAATTTAAAAAAAATAGTTAAAAGTAAATAAAGTACTGAATGCGGTGAATTTTTGTATAACATGATGGACCTTTTCAATCTGTGTTGTGTTGTTAATGGCTTCAATCCTTGAGGCCTTGAGCGTTGATTGAAAATCATCACAAACTAATCTTCTTTTGAGGTTTTTTGTTCCAGTTCGTCAAAATGTTATTACAAAAATACATTCCAGAACAAAAGCTAAGAAGCCGGATAAAAATAGTATAGTTTTTAAAATTATGACCATTTAATCACTACCAAAAATAATAACAAATAAAATTAAATCCTCAGAAATGATCAATTTTGTCAAATACCTCAAACATTAACTCCACGTGTATGATTTAAATACCTCAAACATAAATAATAAAAAAAAGTATTCTATAGAAAAAAAAAGTATTCTACAAACTGAGTGCAACTATTGATTTATATCTGCAACATAACTCAAATAACAAAAGAAAAAATTATTTAAAACCATAAAATAATGTTGCTTCCCAAATTTTACTTAGTTAAAGAAGTAAATTTGAAATCCTTACTCGGTCCCCGAATAAAATCAATGCCCATTATCATTGCCACACTCTAAGTTCTGTTCACTCTCCTTGTCGAAATAAGTGGCATGTCATATGGGCAGAAGTGATCTTCGATGACAATGGGTATGCTGTAATAAAGAAACCCCATTAGCACCAATATTTAGCATATAACTTCGATGACAGTGGGTATGAAAACATTATCTGTTATGGCTTAAAGATTTGTTTAGATATGTAAATGACTGTAAATGGTCAAAAGCCCTTCATATTGTGCATCAAAGAGAATATGTTAAGACTTACAACAGCAGTGACAATACATGAAACTAATGAAAGTTTAATATGTTAAAACTTTCAACACCAGTGACAATACATAAAACTAATAAACTAATAGATATAGCAACAAAATGAAAGTCTTGTAAACTAATATACATAAAACCATAATATGCAAATGCAAGTCTCGTAAGAGAAAAAAATTAATTATCAGGTTGTAGTTAAACAAATTGAAATCTTACTGCAATTGTTCCAATGACTCTGTATGAAAATTGTGAGTCTTGGAAGAGAAGAATTAACATACCAACTGTAAATAGTGCCTCAATTATATATGATTCTGAAAAGATTGTCCATTCCGGATCTCTACCCCTGCAGAAGTACTTCACAAAAATAATTTGAAAACACTCTAAACCTTGCAAATGATCCTCGTCACAAAGTCCTAAAAAAATGGTAAACAAAACAAAATGAAAAAAAAAGAGTGGAAGACTCGCCTGCAAATGAAGCAAAGAAGTGCGCCGTAGGATGTAATAATGAGAATGGAAATATCTGATTTGAGTATATTACAACTTTAGTTAGAAATAAATACACACAAATACCTCAATTAATGCCCTAACACTCGCATATATACAAAATCAGGTGCAGTGAACACTACACATCAAGGGACGGTGATAGTTAAATAAATTCATATATGAAAAATGATTGTAACCAAAAAAAAAAAGATCTGAAAAATGACGATGATAGAGATGTGAGCATCTTACCTAATTGAAAGTGTGTTTGAGAGAGAGAGAGGAGGGTATTATGACTTGAATAGATGTCTTGAGGAAGAGAGTACCATGTTATTTTGGGGGGGCATTCAAATTAAAGCTGAAATCCCCTTGAGCCATGTGCTTTTGACGGAGCCGAGAGCTTCCAGTTGATAGAGCTGAGGGCCTTGTGCTGTTAACGGATTCAAATCTGCAAAAAAAAAACTAACAAAATCAAAACGAACAAACAAATCAAAATCATAGCCATCGAAGCTGTTTGGGGTTTCTCTGGCGCCACTCCCCCGTCCTCTTGACGGAGCCGAGAGCTTCAGTTGAAGGTTTTGGTTGTTTGTTTGGGAAGATAGTTTTGGGTTGGCTTGGGGGAGACAATAATGTCTGAGGAGAGAGAGAGAAGAAGAAATCGTATGGGTTTTTGTGAATGTATGTGCGGGTGGTGTCAAGAAGTTGTCTTTTGGTGTTTTTACCGAAGTAGGTTTGTGTTTGAATTAAAGTGATAGTGGGAGAATTAATTAGTGAGAAGAAAAAGAGGGGGAATTTTAAATTTTAAGGGATAAAATAGGTAATGGTGAAATAGAAATAATGTTGCATTTGAAATTAATTGAGGGAGATGATCCTGAGCATTCATTTTGAAAAAATGTGTAAGGAGGTGGCATCGATCCGGACCGTTAAAAATATAAACATTTTCAAAAACCAAGCTCCCATATTATATATATATATGTATGTATGTATGTATTACAGGTGCCCAGCCACAAGGGCGTCAAACTTAGATCTTTGGACTGTTGACGTGCTGCAGCTAATGTGGGAGTTGTAGGTCTTTGCATTTAGATGACTTCATTCTTGTCATCTCAGCTCTTCACTTGTCGCCCATTTTCAGTTTTTATTTAGTTCAGAGAGACTTGCACTCTTTATTATTTCAGTATTCAGTTTTAGTTGGGATTGTTTTAATTGTGTAATTGTCCTTCGATTTGAAATTTTTTATTTGGATTGATTTAATCTAGCCTGTTTATTTCATTTGGATGGTTTGGTATTCAATATTATTATCCGTGTTCATGAAAATGGTTTTGTATATTAAATCATAACAATAGGACTTAATCTATAAAATTAAATATTTTGGCACTTAGCTTAATTATTTATTAGGTGATTAATAAAGAAAAAGTATTTTTTGATAGTGATGCTAAAATGAACCAACCAGACACTTTGATTTAATTTAATAAATGACTGATCACCCGATATTTAATTAGGCGGGGTGTTACAAGATTCAAGTTTTGGTGGTGACTGGATTAGACTTTCATAATCTCACAACATTTGCAAAGGGTGTACAGATTCTCAATCCCGAGGATTATATACAAAGTGATTGATTTGTTATCGGTGAGACTTAATCTATTGGGTCTAAATCTCCACTAGTTGGGAAATCGTTATGTGGATATATCTGAGATCATATTCTGGAGGAATACACATATGGGAGATATACTGAATTAGGATACCCCCTTGATAAACTTATAAATTGTTTTCTAATAGTAAACTCAGCTAGTGAATTTTATAATATGGTAGAGTATCAAATAAGTTAAGTTTGAGATCAAAGAATACATCAACCATTGGTGAAATCGATTAGCAGTAAATTAAAATTCACCAAGCATGTATTGTACACTTTCCATGGAGAACCATATTGTCCATTATGTAATTTTGCAAACAAGACATCATTATTCAACTAATTCTGAGATAATTAAATTGGAGCGGAATTAAATATAATTATACGGGAAAGAAAATATATTATGGAAAATAATAATGGAATTTTATATTTATGCTTGGAAGCCAATTTAATTATTATTTTTAGGTCCCTAGTATGGTCCATTACCCATGTAGTAGGCCCAAACTTTGTAGAAACCCTAATTGGCCCAATCCCACTTCATGTACCTATTTATATATGTCAAGAAAAAAAAGGCTTAAAGTGCATAGACATTCTTAAGAGTTAGAGAAGGATAAGAACAATATATTCACATTTTGTGAAAGGTAGAGGAAAGATAACATGAGTTTCTTTCAATAATTAACAAGTTTTCATCTCCAAGAGTGCCCACACATAAGGCTTATTTTCAAGAGCTCAAATACTAGAAGATTCAAGGCATGGAAGAAATTTTATGAAGGATTTGGAACATGAATAAATTCAGCCTATGGATCTTCTACATCAAATAATTCTCTTCATTTGATCACCTACAAAATCAACAAAGGTGTTGTGATTCGATTCCTAGATTCGTTTATTGAATCTAGTTTTTTTATTATTTATGACCAATAAAAGTTCTTAGGAATTTTTTTTTATAATGTCAATCATCATCAATTGGTATAAGAGCCCCGGTTATAAATGAATCATGATTTCAAAAAGGTCCATGTTGGCCACCATTGAAAACCTAGGCTGCATGTTAAAAAATATGAGTATGTAATCAGTCATGAATATTGCATTTAATATCCTTTATTCTTATGCATTTTAGCCCCCTCGTGTATGTTAATTTCTATATTTATTCCTGTTTACCAAAAAATATCTATTATTGATGTTTCTATACCTTGCGAGGTATAATTGAGCCGTTGTAGGTGGTATGGATTCATAGTGTGAAGTTGGATACATTATGGAAAAGTTTTGTTGCAAGACACAAGGTCAATATAAATTTGGTCTTTTCAAGCTCCATATTTTGGATGATCTAAAAGTACCAACATGTAGATCATCAAATTATCTTTGTGTGACCGTTAATCGTGCGTCATTCTAATATCGAATTAGGGAGTTATGGAAGTTTTTGAAACATTTCAGCATGTACTTCAACTTTAAAGGTAGTTTGGTAATTTCATGTTGTATAATTTTGAAGGTTTGAAAACACCAACATATAGATAATTGATTGATCTTTGTGTAACTTTTAACCGTGCATCATTGTAAATCCGTATGAAGAATTTATGGCTTTTTTGTGCGATGTGTTAAAATTGGATCAAAGTGAAAAAGGGGATTTCCAGAACCAGAATCGATTCGAAATTTTTTCGAAGTGATTAGGGTTACTATACATCTTCGTAATTTTTCTAATTTTGGGTTATTTGTCTTTATTTTTATTTGTTGTTACCTTTTTATTATAAATAAAAAGCGTGGGATTTTATTTTAGGGAGATATTTGTTGGTTTCTGAGAGCTTCTCTCCCTCTCTCCAAGGGTTTCTCCCGTTTCTACATGTAACTACTATGCATTGTATTCTTCAATCTATTTAAGCTTCCATTTGTAGTTTCAAGTTTTTTTCCTTAGTTTTCTTTCTTTATTAAGTAGTTATATTGTTTTATTTACTGTTTTTCTTTAATTTCAAGTCATTTAGAATGTTTCTAGCTAATTTAGTTTAAGTTAAGATTATTGAACTCACTATGAATTAGTTGGATGCTTTGATATGTTATGATAAATTAGGCTAGTTTTAATGGGTTAAGTTAATATTGATTTTGCATCTAGGATACTTAATGGTGGATATCATGTATGCACTATATTTATGACCTCGCGTGTGTAACCTTGGGATTATTTATTGATGCAAAAATCATAATAAGCTCTTATGTGATTTTTTTTTTTTTTTTTTTGGGGGGGGGGGGGGGGGGGGGGGTGGTGGTGCAATTCTAGGTTTTTTTAATTAACGAAATGAGATTTCATCTTTATAAAGATTTTCTTCCCATGTAACCATTTATGATAATTAACCCGCAGTGAGGGATAAAATTCTCAATCTATAGTTTTTATTATTGGTTAACTTAGTTCTAATATTTTCCTAGTGTTAATTGCTTTTATAATTCTAATTATCTTTTTTTCACTTTTGTTCATAAGTAATAACTAAATTAAATTCTAGATGGATTCAATACCTAAACTAGCTACTATACTCCCATAAGAGTGTAGTTAAAGTTTGTGTTTTTGCCTTGCGGTGGGAATCACAAACAACAAGTAGAGTATTTACATGATGCTCAGCTTTTGAGGATTTTTTATATTTAAATTATAATTGATTTAATATTTCGTAATATTTTCTTTGTATTTGTATTCTTTGTTTTAATTTGTTTTGCAAATATATACATTTTAGAGCACAAAAATGCATGAATTTGTCGCCACACACCTCTTTTGGTGGATTTTACATCAACAAACCTTTTGGTAATCATGTCTTATTCTAGTATTCTTGGTAATGTGATGGTTCACAATTTTGTCATTCGAATAATTTTCAAAGAAGCCTAAAGCCTATGACTTTTGTTGAATACTTATAAAATGAGGAAATAAAAAATCCTATGACTTTTGGTGAGTACTTACAAAATCAAACAACGGATGTGGGGTTATTCGAAAATTATTCTCATGAAAAAATACCAAAAACTTCTGATAATAACAACATTGAAGAAAAATAATTTTGAGAACTATTAGGACAATAGACCTCAAACTTATTATAATAATAGTTTTCATAGTAGTTGCGATAATTGTTCTCAAAATTTTATTTCGTTGAAGTTTCCCTACGGCTAAATTCATTTGGTGCATTCTTGCAAAGTTTAGAAAATAAAAAAAAAAACTTGACAAAAATTATCGGGAGGAGAGCCATTGTTGGAACAAGATTTAGATGAATGTTTTGAAACTAACTATTACTTTTCTCTTTAAACTTTGGCGGAGGGTGAGGAATGTTTTGAACCAAAAGAGAAATCAGTGCCTACTTTGGAAGAAATCATTCTTATTTTATTCCAAGGCATACATGAGAATGGAAATAGTGAATTTATTTACAGTACAAAAAGTACTTTTTAAGATCAAAGCTTTTGAGACAACTAAAATTTAGGTCTATAAGAGTTACTTTTTGAGATGGTTAAAATTATTTGTCTTAAAAACTTTTCTTTTTAAGAGCTCTTTCATTACCCGTCTCAAAAGTTAATACTAAAAAGACAACAAATTAGTAGCCATCTCAAAAGTCATGCCTTATGAGATGACTAAATTTTTTGGGTTCCCGCCTTCTGAGATTTATGTCCCGCCTTTCCTTTTGGCATTATACCAATAAAATAAAGAAACAACAAGAGAAAAATAATGAGCCCCAACCTGCCCCCTTTCTTCTTCCTCACTCGCCTGCCTACCCCTATTTGTGGGAATAAATTATTTGTCTAGCAAGATTTATGTTATTCAATGGGTCTTGGGTAAGTCGTATTCTCTATTTCACTCTCTATTATTTTTGTTTTGGCATTAATCATAATAATTTACATATGCAGTATCTTACTTCAGAACATATATTGCCTCTTCTTCTATTTAGGTATGTCCCCTAATATATAACCCTATGTTTTTGCTGGTTTTTTATATCTACTGATAAACCAAATGATAATATGTCTGCTTTGGAATCTTGACTCTATAATACCCAGTATTTTTATGACTTTTAAATTTAGGGATTTATTAAATTTAAATTGAAATATTAATTTAATAATAATTCGAAAATTATTTTAAATATTTACTAGCGTGGTGAGAGTTAGTAATTATTGGAAATTTGTTGAATATTACTTAATGAGTAAAGTAATATGTATAATCAAATTTATTAAAATTATCATAAGTGTATAATTTGGTAATTGTGGAAATTAAATCGGAACGCGCCTGTGTCGTGTCGGGATTAAATTATTATTATTAAAAGTGAATAAATCGTAAGTCACCCGTATGGTCATTTCGAGTGCACCAATGTGTTTGGAAGGGTCGAGATAGTCAAAATAATGTACCCGGAGATTTAGTTCGGGTCTCGGGATGTTTTTAAGCCTAATTGGCATCCCGGGAGGGTATTATAGACATTTTACATTTTTGGGCAATTAAACCCACGAATTTCCTAAGGATATATCAGCCTTTAGGAGTTGTCTTCTAGGGTTAACAAACATAAAACCAAAGAACGACCATTAGAGAAGGAGTTGGAGAGCTTTCCAAGCAACTCAAGGCCAAAGACTCACCCGTTTGCACTGTCACCACCACCAAAGCGTAGATCACGTGACGAGGAACGCAACCATACCTTTTTCGTCCAAAAATCAGAAACTCAAATTCCAGGAAAGTATCTATCTTGATTTATTTTCAGTTAATATTTCAATCATGTTAGTCTAGGGTTGTTTAGAACATATTTCATAGAAGAAATTAATATTTTTGAGACCTAAAGTCATATGTTATAGAGTAAGTAGACATATTATGGACATCTAATCACATGTAGAGGATAAGCCACGAATTTGTATGGATTTAGAAGCAAGTAATATGGAAAAGAATTGGAAGAATGGAAATTAAAGAAAAAATTAGGGTTCTTGAATTTTATGTCACTTTTACTCCATTAAATCGTTATACTTGATGAAACCGGACATATTTTATGTAGAAAATCATGTAGTTAGGTATATAGTACCACTAGTAATGTTGTTTGGGAGTTTTGGGGATCTATAATGGAGATTTGGTAGAGGTTGGAGAGGTAAACCCATAACTTGTCAATGGAAGAATTCGTCATAACAGCTTGATCGATCGATCGATCGATTAAAAACAACAATCGATCGACCCCATTCCTCGATTGATCGATCCCTCCTGGAAAACTGCGTATTTTTCTTCTTTAACTTTAATCCGGTTAAAAGGTGTAGGAACCCTTGATCATCATTTATAGAGCATAATGAATTATAAAGAGGACCAGTAGGGTCTAGGTAGACCCCGTTGAGTGAAATTTAAGGTAGGATGAAATTATGGGTTAACGGGGAGCTATTCACATACGAAATCATGCGTACGTCTAATAAAAGATCGAGACTCGTGAGAAAGTTAGACTAGAAGATAAGTGAGAGTGCCTACTGAAATTATACTTAGGGAGATAGAATACTTCGAGAGATGAGAAGTAAGTATGGAGTAACTCATATATGAGAATAAAAGTGACTAGTCCGTTATGCGAGATAATCGAGCAAAATGTGCAAAGAACGGATAATTATAATTATGGGTTGTGAGCACACCTAATTTAGAAATGTGAATATATATATATATATGATTGTGTGATGGTGCATATATTATATATCTGTGTAAAAATGATACCCGAGCTACTTGCTATCATGGGGGTTTCCGTACCGGGACAGTCTTATCTCAATTGGGCCTTTATGGGGGATAACGACTTGTACCCTAGAAGATAGTATCCTTGATACAGGCTATTTGAGTGATAGTCAGATGGTCCTAAGAGATGTGAGGGTATGTGATGACCTCTTATTGACTTGGAACTATACTTCGCCTCCAATTATATGTGTTTTATGTTAATACAGTTCGAGAGTGATTCCGAACTAGTATTTCCCTTAGTACGAGTGATACGGGGACTTGATAGCAGAGTATGCCAGCACCATAGATTTTATGTGGGGTGCTGATAATATATATATATATATATATATATATATATATATACACACACACACACACACACACACACACACACTTAAGAATGGTAACTTGCTACTGTGCATAAAAGTAGCTAAGTAATGAATAAATACTCCAACTTTATTATAAGTGGGGGGAATTTTGTGACATCATTGGATTATTTTAAATAACATAATATATATGAGAGAGATTAATTTTTAGAAATTAATTATCTTAGCCATAATATTATTCGGAATGAAACCTTATGGGAAAGTTAAGTTAAAATAAACTTTGGAGATTAATAGTACGATAGGCGTGCACACTAGATGAGAAGTGAGAATTTGTCAAGAGAGTGTCGCATACTAACATGGTTGTTTCAGTAGCCGACAAGAATTTTATTTACTTGCTAAACTATTTTTAAACTGTTTTACACTCGGTCTCTGACCTGTTTCCTGTTATTTTTTTTCTCTTGTATATATATGTATACATTACAGGTGCCCATCCATAGGGGCGTCACGATTAGATTCCTTGGAACGGACGCGCTGCAGCTTATGTGGGAGTTGCAGGCCATTGCGTAAACGACCTCATTGTTGACTCTACTCTTATTTAGTTCTGATTAGTTAGGGCATGTGTCGCCCATTTTCCTATTCAATTGAATTTGTCAGAGATTTATATTCATTTATTTTCAGTATTTGGTACTCTTTGGGATGTAATTCGTGTCAAGATGATTTCATTTATAGATTTAAACTTGGTATTGGTTTATCTGAATGGTTAAATTCTTATGTGCTAATTGTCATCTTTAACATTTATGCAATTCTTAAACTGTTAATTATTGAAAAGGTTTTCATAATGGAATTAAATAAAATAGAAATAAGGTTTAAATTATTTTGACACTTGGCTTAATTATTTAGGGTATTTAAACTGGAAATTTATTTTTACGACAGTGATGCTAAGAATGAACCAACCGTTCACCTTGATTTTTAATTTAATAAAGGACTGATCACCCGGTATTTAATTAGGCGGTGTGTCACAGACTTTTCTAATGCTTAGGATCATATTGATTACTTTGATCTTGTTTGGTATAAATGGGTTTATGTCGTTTTTCTTTTATTTTGACTGTAGTTCTTTTAATTTGGGCTTAGGGTTTTTAGTTTTAATGAAAAAAATGTCGAAGGCTACCAAATATGTATGTGCTTCATTAGATGTCAATAAACTAGCTGGTTGAAGTTCACTAACTATTGAATTGTACAATCAATTTTATTTCCATCACATTTTGAAATAACTGAATGAATTTATTTTGTTTTGTTTTGATTTTCAACGTTGTTCTTTTAATTTACGCTTGGGGTTTTTAGTTTTGGGGAAGAAGATGAACATGAGGGGTTAACATCTTAGGGTTAAGTCTAAATAACACATTATTTCAGAGGGTTCATGTAACTTGATGAAAAAAAATAATGTCTAAGACTACTAAATGTGCATGTGCTTTGTTCAATGAACTAGATAGCAGGTTGAATTCACTCACAATTGATTTGTAGAATCCCTCTGAATTTCATCACTTTTTGAAATAACCTTATTGTATTTATTACATAATTTTATAACCGATTGTTGCCAATATTGAATTATATATGCTTTATGTGATTGGTACACCTATACGATTTGTGATTTACGATTGCTTTATTTTGTACTCCAAGAATAGTTGTTAGTTAAGGTAATTTCTATTTTTTTTATAAAAATAGTATGAATGGTTAATTTATTAGTTCTTTGAATTTGCTAAGTATATGGATAAACATGTCTTAATTATACACCCATTTTCCCAATTTAACTAGTATAAGGTTGTTTTGGGATTACCATAGGCTTTTGGAGTGGGAGAGGGATGAAACAACTAAAAGGACCACAAAGAGGTTTGGACATCCAAAAGGTACAAAAGTAACTTAAACCAATTATGCAAAAATAGTCATAACGATCTCAAGAGATACCAAAGTTACTTGTTAATAGTGACCTTGTTCTCGTCAAACTTTTGACTTAGGAAATTCAAAAGCATATGCTTGTATTAAGGTTAAAAATGGGTTTTAGTGGGTGAGAATGAAAACAACAATGAAGGGACCAAAAAGAGATGCAAACATCCAAAGAGATGGAAAACAAACTTGTGAAAATTGATTGTGTTCTTATCAGACACTTGATTTTTGAAGTTTACTGAATTTAATATTATTTTGGGGATAAAAATGGGTTTTAGGGGTCAAAAAGTAAGTGGCACGAAATGAGGCATGAACACACTAAGACACACAAAATTAACCCAAAGGAAACGATCGTGCCCTCACTGGACTCTCGGTCCGCAATTGACTACTATATGATTGTTTTAGAATTAAAAGTGTGATTTAGGAGTTAAGAACTCAAAATAGTAATTGAGTGGCCTAAAAAGAGGCGCGAACACCTTAAGAGGTGCCAAGGTATCTCATGGGAAATGTTTGTTTTCTCATAGGACTGGATTTTTGAAATAGACTTGTAGACATTCATTTTGGGATTAAAAGTGAGTTTTGGGTGGAGAAAAACATAAATGAAGTGGCATGAAAAGAGTCACGAATAACTCTAAATATATCTAAGTAACCTTAGAAAGGATAGTGTCCTCACCGCTCTCCCAGTTTCATCATTGAACACCTGGTTTCAAAAATTGACTAGTAAATGTTCATTTGCATGTTAAAATGGACTTTTGGAGGTAAAGGCTCAAAACATCAATCGAATGTCCTAAAAAGAGGCATAAACATCCCAAGACGCACAAAAGTAACATGTGGAAAGTGTTCGTTTCCAAACCAAACTTAAGTTGCTTAAATTGACTACTATACACTTGTGGTAAAAGAGATATTAAGCGAATTCTAGACCTTAGTAGTTAATGTAACATTATTTATTTGTCGTTGATAAATTCCTTTAGTTTGACTTTCTTAAATAAAATAAAGAATTTTTATGAGATGGATGAAAATAATGAGTTTGTTATATGTTCATTGAGTGTATGATTTGAATATCGTACTCAGTTTGTTTAATCGTGTAGTGTTGAGTGGAGGTTAAAAGAAATTTATGGTGTATTTGGTACTTGGGAATTGGTATAAGCTTGCTTTACTACGTGTATAAATTAATATATTTGAATTTAGTTTTCCTCAAATAATATCCATAGTTACGCACCACGGTATTTATTGTTGAAGTTTAATGCTTTGGTTGTAATACAAAGCTAGTTTATACTTGGTGTTTCTTTGTGAAATGATTAACTCTTCTTGCTGGTTAGAAAGTCGTGGATTTGATGTTATATGTTGATGTAATTTTGACTTTTATCCTCATTTCGACTATGTGTTATCTAAACAAACACGGACACACACATCTTCAGTATCATATATCTCTTTTTTACTTAGATATACACATGTATATGTTTGTGATTTCCCTTGCCATCCCTAAAAATTATTAAATCCGTACTACTATTAAATTTGTAGTTACTGGTTTCTATTGATTATGATTTTGCAGATATGTTGAGGAGGACTAGGGAATCTAATTTGGGGACTGTAGTTGTGGGTGATTGGGATAGAGCATTGGATTTTGAATCGGCGTGCATTGAGTTTAAGGCCTAGTGAAGCGTCGATAAAAAGGTTGGGATTAAGCTAAAAGGAGTGTGAGGTTGTTGTTATGGCTGGGAATGCCCCTAAAGCTCCTTCGGTTCCTCCAAAAGTCGAGGCACCCGTTGGAATGCCACTGGTGCCTTCATTGGTAATTATTTTATCACACCATTTTTTCCTTCAAATTATGTTGTTTGATTATAATTTTGAAAATAAGTTTAATACATGAATATGCTAGTTTAGACATGATTACATCAAGTGATATATTTTCATCAATGTTCACTTGTGTGCAGCCACTCAGTCGGCATCCTCGTGGTAATCGTAGATCCCTAGTCTTGAGGGCTGCATTCCAAGAAACAAGTTTAGCCCCGCTAATTTTGTATATCCACTTTTTATTCATGAAGGTTTGTATTAGTATGTTTATATACTATGTATTTTACAAACATATATCCTTGACCTACCTTATTTGATACATGTCTCATCTTACAAGATTCGTAGGTGAAGAGGACACCTATAAGAGCCATGCCAGGGTGTTATAGGCTTGGATGGAGACATGGACTTATGAAAGATGTCAGTAAGCTCTAGTTAATTATTTTATCTTTCCAACTATTAAGTTCAACTAATTTCTCGCCCCTTAGTATCAACATTATTTCTAGATGCGTGTCAACCATATGTTTTGTAAGATAAACGAAAAATGATTATATTGTGTGGGTCATGAACTTTCCATTTTTTTAATGAAATGAATTTTAGTTACAATACTTATTGTATTTAGGTACTCTAAATTCATACCAACTCAACTAAATGTAACTTCAAATCATAAATGCTTCTTAAGTTGTATCAATTTTTCAACACTCTCTGGGATCATATTCTCTATGGAATATAACATCATATTTGTTTTAGCAACTTTATATCACATTTCTTTTGGCTTTGTTCATGTCCTTACAGCACCTTCATGAGCCTTCATTGCTCAATAGATTTATAGAGTTGACGCAAGTGTGTTCATTCATTGGCATTCCCTAACTTGCATGTCAAATTATCAATATCACAGAGGATAAATCCTCAGGGAGGGAGACATTGATGGATACTTTATTCTTTCCTATTTCCCTCTAAGTAAATTGTCATGCTCATTAAAATGCCTCATTTTTTATTTAGAGCCACACTACATAGATCAACGTATCCTCGGTCATCTAAATAAGAAAGGTGATGATCCTTGCTTGGTCAATCTTAGTCCGCAATAAGGAAAAGAAACTTAAAATGAAATTAAAATAAGTTCTCTATTCATACTCTAATTCTTTAAGACCATCATTCTTGTTTTCAGTATCGACATCTTTTAGCCCGTCATGAATTTCATTTTCACCATCAGTGGCCATTTTTTCCTTAATATTTTCATTGGTGGTCAGAGCATCATTATCACTGATATTAAGATCAGTGTGAAGCTGCCCCAACTTCAAAGCCTTTTCAAGCCTTATTCCCTCCTCAAGAGTTTGAGAATTCACGATGGCAGCCCTGCTACCTGTGACACACCGTCTAATAAAATACAAGGCCATCACTCCTATACCAAATTAAAATAGGAGTCGAATATGGATCATTATTAGCATCACTGTCGAAAACCAAATTAATTACTAATAACCTATTAGGATGGCGTCAAAATTTTATTTAATTAATATTTTAAACAAATTCAAACAATTAAAACATTCACACAGTTTGAATAAATGAAGTCGGAAAGAGATAAACTAACCGAACACTCGGTTCAAATATAATACAACCAAATTGAATGCCGCACAAAAAGGCGAATGAAAGAATAAATAAATACTGTTGGGCTTTCGGCCCTAAAATTACTACAATGCTTCCTATCTAGATCACAAGAATACAAGCGTTTAAAAATAAACCTGTATGCATCCACAACTGCTGCAACAAGCGTCTGACGCGAAAGGATCATCATCCAAGCATCCCTGTATCTGGACACCTAAGTATATATATATATATATATATATAGATAGATAGATATAGCAAAAGAGAGGAAAAGTAGATAAACGGGTCAGAGCCTGAGTTGTGAAAATATTTTGCAAGTGCATAAATGCTTTATTTAAAAAAATGTGTTTTACCTCATATTTAAATTTGGTATCTCACTCCCATGAGATACCCCTCACCTTTCTTCTAATAGTGCACACCTATCGCATACCTAACAAATGCCCTAGTTAAGCTACTCTGCCTAACTAATCCGTTTAGTCCCATCTCTAACAATCCTAGTTAACTCGAGTACTAAGGACTAAACTTCTCCCCAGTCTCAACACTATGCCATGTTCGTGCGTGGGGTGTCTCGCGAAGCGAAATCCAAACAAGGAACTCCCTATACACTACTACTTGGCAAGGTCAATCGTCGAGATCCATTAGGCCCTCAGTACACAACACACACACACACACACACACACACACACACATATATATATATATATATATATATATATATATATATATATACTCATATAAGAAAAACCCAAAACTAGAGCAGTAAGGGTTAACCTTCTCCCCAATCTCAACACTAGGCCATGTTCATGCGTGGGGTGTCTCGCGAAGCGAAATCCAAACAAGGAACCCCCGATACACTACTACTTGACAAGGTCGATTGTAGAGATCCATTAGACCCTCAGTACTCGACTTATATATATATATATATATATACTCATCTAAATAAATATACGTAACCTTCTCATTCATAATACATATCGTAACATAAGTCTGGATACGATCTCCCGGAATGAGAATTAAATATTTTTCCTTTTATCTCTTTACTCTAATAGGGACATATAATATCTTGTTCTCATGCACAAGCAATGTACTATACACGCAAGTACAATAACATCCCAACGAGTTATAACTCTAGGATGTAGTCTCATAGTGCCGATCCAAAATTCGGGTTTACTCACTATACCACGCTACCAAGAAAGACTCTCTCAATGGACATGGTTAACAAATACACAATAGTGGAGGCGGTCATGTTCCCCCTACAAGTGGAGTTACACACATCTCACTCAAACGCGGGACGATAATGACCTGGGGACTATACTCTCCCTGCTCCTCAAGCCACGAGATTCACCCGCATCGCACAACCTCCCTGGATCGCACTAGAGAAAAAATATACTCTGGATGTTCCAACCCTATACCAAAAGAAAGCCCATGGAAACCAGCCTTTATAATACACATATACCAATCACACACAGATACATATGTATTCGTATCATATAACATATATGTTGTAGTCACATTGTATATATATATATATATATATATATATATATATTCTACATCATTCCTCAAATATATATATGGCCAAAATTGCCAATCACACATAATGATGGCCAATAACCCCCAAACATTCTCACTAATAATTATATTCGAGTATTCTCATACTCGCGATACTAAACCCAATAGTATTCCCTCACTTGATAAATAAACAGTACCTTATTCACGTAAAAGGATTTATAATTTCTCCAACTATACCAATTCATACTAAGTACATATGTATCTTCCCAAATTCAGCCTAGTAGTCTCGCAGGATGTACTCAACCACAATCGATATAATTACGTTTTCTACACGCACAATTATATACGCCTAAAAGCACACTGAAATTTTCCCAAGAAGTATTCGTCACCAAACAACCTTAATTTAGATAAGTCGTGGATTCCATTTTTCCACAAACCTAAGGTCTAAATTTTGCTCAAATAATAATCTAAAGGTCCCCACTCTATATTTAGGAACCCCTAATATTTATCTCCAAACAATTCTAGCCTTAATTCTCCCAATATCAGGTTTGATTTCTAACTAACGATTTCGATCTTGGACAACCTTTCGTAGAAAAATCATTATAAATCCCAAAAAAATACGAAAAATACGCGGTCGACGCCCATGCGACCGTATCGAAAATATGTACAAATTTCATTTTTTAACCAAGAGCCAAATATTCTTCTCTAGGCCGAATCGATTCCGAAATGATGTTGGTTACTGTTCATCATCTTCTCCGAGACTGTTTCGGCCATTAACATACCTCCGACCTTTTTGTTTCTTCTACCACCCTGATTTAATCACAACCAACTATATATTCTCAAAGAAAATAGGTTCTAATCATCCTAGAACCAAGAATCAACAATCGATTTCAATAATTTCCTAAGTTTCTCGAATTGAAATTTATTTGGGGGTTTACTCATTTACTTCCGAACACCCGTTTTGATTCACAAAAACCCATCCCCAAAGTTTTCTGATTTGTTATTACCAAATTATGATATGAGATTTATGCTCAAAAAGAAATAAAGCAAGTAAACACTTGCCTCGTGGATAAAATCCGACGACCTCGAGTCGAATCCCGCGGAATTTGGCCGGAATCTCTCTTTTCTTCTCCCTCTCTTCCTTCCTCTCTTCTCTTCTATCTTTTCTCTCTTTTCTCTCTTTTCTTGTATAGGGGAGAATAAAGGTTTATCCCTTAAAAACCCAAAAATAACTCGTTTACTCAATTACGAGTCTCTATTAGCCCAAAAATTCCCGGAACTTAAACACTACCCCCAGACACTCTATCCTGACTATCTCGGCCATTCTAAAAAGAACCGCGCACTCGAAATTTCCATCCGAGTCACTTAACTGCAATTTACTAATTAAACCCAACACCTCTCGATACGAGTTTTCCAATTAAAATATTATCATTTGTCGCTTTACCCACTGTGACATGTAATTAAAATAATTCAACTCATTTACTAAGTCTAAAAAGTAAATGAAACACACCTCTGAAATCATCTAACCCTCATAATTTCCAAAAATTATTATTCAGAGAAAATCCTCAAATTTTCAATTTACACCCATTTATGAAATTTAATTATACCCAAATGTACGGGGTGTTACACTACCTCCTCAATATTATTTTTAAAAAATTGTTAACTTTTAAAAATCATACATTCTCTTTTTGATGAATGGTTCTGCCATGGATTATCATTTTGAATTTTATGAAATCAAAATTACACAACTCGTTATTAACATGACACACTGCAAGTGATCTATTTAGCATTCCAAAAATCAAGGTTTTATGACTTTAAAAAGATTACTGGTTACTTATTGGCTCATTAATAATCCATTAAAAAGTCGACAACCTGATAGACGTCTCAATTATGTAGGGGTGGTTACCTAAATCTGTGTTTACATTTTCTTGAAATGCCAACTTTTTTATAAAATGATTATCTAATGTTTAACTCAGTGACACGTAGGTTTGATGTTTCAAATCAAGGTTTCCATGCTGAGAAACTATATGTAGGTGGTCTTGAACATATGATGTTAAAGTGACACTCAAATAGATATTATAGATTTGTATAAATTGTGTTTCGTATGAAATTTAGTCTTTTTTGGGTGTTGTTATAGGGAACTTCGTTTTAGTCTTGCTTTGGGATTTGTTTAATATTTTCTCACTCACTTTCCATTGGTTGAACCATAAATACTCTTTTTTGAATATCAATTTTAATCATTTCTATTATCTATCTCCCGAAAGGTTTATTATTTCAAATTGAGTTGTAATACGATTCTACAATTACAATTTAACGTTGTGTTATCTGGTGTTACCTTTATTTGTGCTTCAGTAGGTTATCATTGATTGAAATAATAATGGACAACATAAATTCGACACTCCACACAAGAACCTCAACTGATTTCAAAACTACGGTACTATTTTTCTATCTTTTCTGCCTTACCATAAAGAGAGAGTTGAGCAACTCAGTTTTCAAAATAGGCTTCCAGCAATCCATAAAGAACATATGGGTGGAGATGGGAACACAAGTGTCCAGGAAGGTTCAACATGTTGATGTCAAAGTTAAAGATATGCGTTTGCGGGTACAAGATGCGGAGGCTATAAACCTAAAGGATACTGATGCTCTCAAATGTCGAAAGCTTATTGCTCAACATATATGTAAAGGGTACTCAGTAAAAAAGGGTCCCAAATACAATCCAAAGAGGGAAAAGTTCTCTATTGATCTAACTCGAGAAAATCTGCAAAGGGGTGATTGGAAGGAATTGGAGTTTAAAGAGTATAATTTCAGTGTTAAAGGTTTTCCTATTGAAGGTGGTCATCTCCATCCATTGCTCAAGGTAAGAAGGCAAATGCAGATGATTTTTCTTCAGATGGGATTTGAGGAGATGCCAACGAACAATTATGTTGAAAGCAACTTCTAGAACTTCGATGCAATTTTTCAGCCAGAACAACACCGTGGTCATGATTCACATAGCACCTTCTTCATGCGAGAACCTACCACTACAAAGTGGCTACCTGAAGATTATGTTGAGCGGGTGAAGCAAGTTCATGAATATGGTGGTTATGGGTCTCGAGAATATGGATTCAACTGAAAAAGAGATAGCAAACAAAAATCTTCTACGAACTCATAAAACTATTATTTCCTTAAGTATGTTCTACATTCTTGCACGAAAACCTTTTGCAGGGAAAAAAAATACTACTCTGTAGATCGTGTTTTTAGAAATAAAGCTATGGTTTGAACACATCTTGTTGAGTTTCATGAGATAGGTATGTAATCTGTGCTTAGGGGCTTACACTCGATGACGTACGAGGAATTCTGAATGACTTCTTCTCCCACATGGGTATGTCCAAATTGCAATCCAAGTGGTTATCAGGAAATGAAGGCTTTAAGAAATGGGTGGAAATTGGAAATTCTAGAATGTTTAGACCTGAAATGGTTCTCTCTATGGGGCTCCCAATATTTTTTCTTATAAACTTAATCTAAAAAAACCTTTACGATCCCCAATTATTTTTCTTATATACAAAACTTGATGGATCTTAATGGTTATTAATGATTAAAGAATGTCAACATAAACCATACGTGTCAGTCGAAATCATGTTATCACATGTCTTATTTTTTTATAACTAATTATTATTACAAAATATTCAGAATGTTTTTACAACCATACCATTGGCACGGGTACACCCTAGTATATACACATGTCCTCTAAAGTAGCATAATTGATAAAAGTATTGAAATTCATTTTCGTTAATTGCATTTTTGTAGTCAGTGTCATGTAAATAATGCTTCTATTATGAGACTAGCGATGCTTATCAAATTAGATGCTTCTAAACTTCTGCTTTGCTTTTAAATCCTAGTCTGCATAAAATGACCTAAGTTGTAATGTGGATTTCACATGCATTCTCCGTTTGTAGGCTAATATGGTAGTAGTGAAAATACAAGAAAATGCAAAACTACAATCTACTTTGCAGGAAATGCAACTTCACTTCAATAAAACTAAGTAAATGCTCAAGAAGGAATGTGAAGCTGTCGACAAGGCAACATATATGGGTAATTCATAAACATTTGTATTTAGGGCATTTTTTTGGTCCATTTAAAGCTTGAACAACAACTTTAAACCTTAAACAATAGCCTTAATTTTGATGCACTTTCTCCATTTAAAATTGTCGTTGTTTTTGAGTTAATTTTTATGCTTAAACATGTTGGTTTTCATGAATAAACAAGGGAGACTCTGTCGAATTTAAAAAAAAAATATTGAGTGTTGAAAAGTAAATAGTAAGAAGATATACAAATTTGATGAGGTTTTTAAAAATTTTCATCAATAGGAATTATTAAAAAAGATTACTTCTTTTTTACAGTAACTCACACTAAATAAATTTTATTGTCGGTCGAAATCTTTTGTGGACAAGGCAAGACACATTTTGATGAAGGTCATATGCTTCAAGATTGCGAGTTTACTTTGCTTACATTATTTTATATTATGAATATATGGGTTTTTATATATTAATTCTAATGAGACAAGTGAAATTTTGTAGATTTTTTGAATATTTAGTATGGTTTACACAATGTTGAAATTGTATATTTTATCTTTGTATACGCTCTAATTTTAGTTGAATGGAATCTTAGGTGTTATATTTGTTGAAATGGGATGCTAAATATGTCATATATTATTTTAAAGAGTTTTTGTTTAAAAGTATATTGAGCATATTATAGAGTGGATGAAATTTTTATTTTAGCACAAAAATAATTAAAGACGACTTATTTGCCGTCTCAAAAGGATTCCATAAAGGAGGACCTTTTGAAACGGTATACACCGTCTCTATAGATAACTTTCAAAGACAGCTTTTTTTCCGTCTCAAAAAGGTCCTATAAGTAATGAACTTTTGAGATGGTGTATTTCCCGTCTCAAAATAACTTTTTGAGACGGCTGTTGCCATCTCAAAAAGCTTTTAAAATGGGGGTCTAATATGACACCCCTTTGCCGTCTCAAATGGCGTCACAAAAGGCTTTACAGATGGCCAGAGAACTTGTGGCGACGACTGGAGCACCATCTCAAAAAGTAGTTTTTTTTGTGGTGATATGGAAATTGAATCAGTTTGCAATGGAATGATATTTTCTTTGGGGAAAAAAGAGGGGGTGGAGAATTGTGTTTCACTGTAAATAATTTTGGAAGAATATTTCATTCACAGTGAATCTTTTTCTTTCAAAATTCAAATTTTGAGTAATGATGAATCATCTACCGAGATTGAATTTATTTCTTTCCCATTCTCGTTCACCATTATCGAATAATTGAAAGTACCACAAGAATCAGATGAAAGTTTTAAGGAAATTTATTTGGTGCTTGTCAATGAATGTTTTTCATAAATACTTTTTATGATGGGATTTTCCCTTAGGTGGGCCCCACCTCCCATTCCATTTGAAAAACTTTGGGAGAATATTCATATTATTTTGGATTCCACTTATACTTGTCTCCCTTTCAATCCAAATCCCCAGTTATCCACCAAAAGCTTTTAATTGATGATGGTTTTGTTTCCCTGTCCAAACTAAGCCTTCCGTTGTTTAAATAATATTCTTATTTTTCGAAAGGTATAAACTCAAATGAGGGACACCAATTATCCCTCACAGTCAAATCATATTTTGGGTTAACTTTTAAAATTTTCAACTTTTAGTGTATAGTTAATTAGAAGTTAAAATTGTAGGTTGTACATATTAGATTAATTTTTATTTCTACATATTGTCTAGTGTTATTAGTTAAACTTTTATTATTGTTTTTTGTTATGCTTGATGCTTACATATTTGGTAGAATCTTTGAATTTGTACTTTTCGAAGATCACTCCAGTTTGGGTAATATCTTTCTCTTCCTCTCTTTAACTTTGGTTCTTGATTCACATTGAGGATAATGCAAGGTTTAAGTTAGGGGATGTGGGATATTCTTGACATTCATTGGTAGTTTCTTTGATTTGATTACATGTTCTTCCTAACTATACTTTTGTTGTAAAAAATAAAAAAAAATCAAAAATATTTTCTTTCTTTTTTCTCCTTTATTGGGTATTTTGCCTTTATTTTCAATAATAAATTTCAAATAAATGCCCGGTCCAATAGATAATTCAATGATACATGTTTTCAATTTTAAAAGTTATTAAACTTTTGTCCTCGAACCATTGACATTTTGAAAAACTTCATGAATTAAACTTTGAGCCCATGAGCACATGCGCTTTTTCTCATTTAAATGATTTAGTTTAAGACTTTTATAACTCGGTAATATTTTATTGCATTATATATACTTACACCAAATGAGCTTTCTGCTTTGCTTCATTTGTAAGTGTTAATATATTACTCTTTCCTCCTTGAAATTATTATTGTCATCGATAATCTCACTATCCTTTCTTTGATCGTTCATTAATTGAGTTCATTTTTAAATGTGTCACTTGAGCATGATTTTTAACGTCGCTTTTACTCGAGAATCTCATAAACCGTAGGAAAGGATCATAGTCTCTCTTTGTTAATTCACCCATATAGATCTTGACCTCACCTTGTGTGTTTCCCCCAGTCATCCCTCTTTCTATCTATCTATTAACCATTCATTTTAAAACAAAAAAATCCTATAACTAACTATATATTGAATTTTTAAACCATATATACACCTTCCATACCTTTGTTTAGAATTATTCTTGGAATTTTATGATGTTCTTGTTATGTTGTTGCTTAAGCATGTAAGAGTGAAAATAAAAAGATAAAAAGAGAAGAAAGAGTGAAGTGAAAAAGAAAAGAAAAGTGAGAAGAAAAACAAAAGAAAAAGAAAAGAAGAAAAGAAAAGAAAGAGAGAGATAAAGAGAAAAAGAAAAAGAGACATTTTATTTTTGTACATAGTGTTCAATAGTTCTTATAACTCTCCAATGTGAGAAATATTGCTTTTTATGGAAATGATATTCTAATTTTAAAAGTGCCTGCAATTTTTCATTATTCAAGGTGTTTCTCCCCTAACACCTTTGAATCTGTACGTATTCCTTTCATTTCATAACCTTAACCCCATACCTACATTACAACTCAATAAAGTCTTATGTGATCCTAGTGTGAATGTTACCCAAAAGTCATAATAGTTTCGATAATCTGTGAAAATAAATTTCGTCTCCCTTAATGAATGGTATCTTTCATTGAAATTATATAATTTTCATTTTATATGTAGTCTTCTTCATTGATGACATGTGTGCATCCTTATTTTCATACACATTTACTCATCCTGCTCGCATACCATGTGTGTGTTACCCCCTTTTCACAGTGATTTTATTCTAATAATTTTCATATCATCCTTGTTATATTAATAATTTTGATATAAGTTACGATAATAGTTCTCAAAATTTTCTTTTTGATGAAGTTTCCCGATTACCAAATTCATATGATGCATTCTTGCAAAGTCAGGAAAATAAAAAAAATTGACAACTATTATTGAGAGGAAAACCATTGTTGAAGACATGATTTAGATGCACTTTTTAAATCAAAAGTGACTTTTCTCTTGAAATTATAGAGAAGATGTAATGTTTTGAATCAAATGAGGAATCGATGCCTATTTTGAAACAAACCATTCTTCTTTTCTCCCAAGCCATAAAGGAGAACGAAAATGGGGAGGATATGTAAATTGAATCACTTTATAATCATATGATATGTTGTTGGGAAAACAAAGAGGAGGTGGAGGCTTGTGTTTCATCGAAATAGTTTGGAAGAACATTCCATTGAAAGCCAATATTTTTCTTTCGGAATTAAATCTTTGAGCGATGATGACTTATCTATCAAGATTAGATTTATTTCTTTCCCATTCCCATTTACCTTTATAGAAACATCACAAGTACCACAAGAATCTAATGAATGTCTTAAGGACTTTGACCCAATTTTTATTAAGTAATTATTTTGAGAAATGATTTCCATGATTGGATTCATTCTTACGTGTTCCCCACTCCCCATTCCATTTGAATTTTTTTGGAAATAATTTTTTTTTGGATCCCACTTTTACTTGTATCCTTTTTAATTCAAACCCCCCATCATCCCCCAAAAACTTTTAAGTGGTGATAGTTTATTTTTCCCACCGAAACCATACCTTCCGTTGTTCAAACAAAATTCTTATTTTTTGAAAGGTATGAACTCAATCAAGCTAAACTAATTATATCTCAAAGTAAAATTATATTTTGAGTGGACCCTTAAAAATTTCAACTTCTTGTGTACAGTAATTTAAAAAAATAAAACTATAGGTTGTACATATTAGGTTAATTTTTCTTTTTACTTATTGTCTATTGTAATTAGTTTAGATTTTATCATTCTTTTTTATGCTTGGTGCTAACATGTTTTATAGAATCTTTGGACTTGTACTCTTCGTAGATCGCTCCAGTTTGTGTAACATCGCTCTCTTCCTCTGTTTAACTTACTCCTTCATACACATTGAGGATGATGAAACCTTTAACTTAGGGGTTTGGGATATTCTTCCCATTCATTGGTAGTTTCTTTGATTTGATTATATTTTGTTTCCAAGTATGCTTTTGTTGTAAAAAAATATATAAATTTCAAAAATATGTTTTTCTCCTTTGTTGTGTATTTTGCCTTTATTTTCGATAATAAATTTCCAATAAATGCACGATTAAATATATAATTCAATGATATATTCTTTATATTTTAGAAGTTATTAGACTTTAGTCCTCGAATCATTAATATTATCATAAAGTTCATGAATTTTCTTTGAGCCCATGAGCACATGCGCTTTTCTTCTTTAAATGTTATGGTTTAAGATTTTTACCACTTGGTAATCTTTTGTATGTACTTATAATAAATGATATTTGTGATTTTCTTCACTTGTGATTGATTATACATTACTCTTTTCTCATTGAAAACATTAAAGTCTTCGATAATCTAACTTTTCTTTCTTTGATCATTAATTAATTTAGTTCATTTTGAAATGTGTCAACTGGGCATGATCTTCAACATTATTTTGACTTGAGAATCACGTAAACCATAGGAAAGGATCATAGACCCTCTTTGTTTATTCACCCATATTGACCTTTAACTCACTTTCTGTGTTAATTCACCCATATTGACCTTTAACTCACTTTCTATGATCCTAGGGCGAGTTCATAATTATGATAATCTGTGAATATATGTTTCATCTCCATTAAGGAATTGTATCATTCATTGAGATTACATATTTTTTATTTTATGTATAGAGTTCTTCATTAATGACATATGCGCATCCTTATTTCCATTTGTATTTACTCATCACGTCCTCATGTCCACTATGTGTTACCTTATTTTTATAGTGATTGCTTTTGTTGAGTGTTTACACCGATGATGATTGAATTTTATGCACGCTTTAATATTTATCCGATTTATAAAAGTTTTTCCAAACAAACTATTTTCTTGTGCTCACTATTCCTCTCACTTTTTAAGGTTTCAATTGTATTTAAGTTGTTTTAATGTTAATAATTACGGACTTTTAGGTGATTCCCTTCACTATGCTAATAACTTGTTGAAATTATTTTCATTATTGTTGAGCTTATATTTTTAGTGCTCATTAACCGAAAAACTCTATTATTAATTTGTATATACTTTGCAAGGTATAATTGACCTTTTCTAAGTGTTATGGGTGCATAATGTGAAGTTGCATGCGTTTTGGAAAAAATTCATTGCAAGACGCGACTTTAAGAGAAATTTAGTCTTTCTAAACTTTATATTTTGGATGTTAAAAAATTACCAACATTTAGATCATAAAGTTATCTTTGAGTGACTGCCAACCGTTCGTCATTTCGATCCCAAATGAGGAAGTTATGGACTTTTTCAAAACGTTTTGGCATGTGCTTTAACTCCAACGGTAGTTTGGTAATTTCTTACTACATAATTTAAAGGGTTCAAAACACCAACATATAGATCATTAAATTATCTTCGCATGGTTTCTCATAATGCATCATTTAGAGTTCGTATGAAGATTTTGTGTCTTATTTCGTGCGGTGTTTCAAAAGTAGATCAAAGTAAAAAAAAAGGGGATTGCTAGAACCAACTGAATTAATTCTAGTTACTCTACACTTTCGTGATTTCTCTATTTTTGATTTATTTTTCTTCGTTTCCATTTTAGTATATATAAAAATTGAGGGCTTTTTTGGGACAAATATATAAGATTTTGGGACATGTATATTGATTTTTGAGAGCTTCGTTCATTCCATTTTTGTATGTAAGCACTGCTCAATGTCTTCCTCCATTTATTTAATTTATCATTTGTAATTTCAAACATTGTTTTTCAGTTTTCTTGCTCGATTAATTAATTTTATTACTTTATTTATTACTTTTCTTTAATTTCATGACATTCACAATGCTTTCTATCTTACTTAATTTAAGTTGATATTATTGGACTCACCATTGATTAGTTGACCTCTTTTCTATGCTATAATGTACTAGGATAGTTTTAATGGGTTCAGTTGGTCTTGACTTGCATCTTGGAGATTTAATGCCATTTATCATGTATGCGTCACATTTACGAATTTTCGCGTGTAATCTCATGAGTATTTATTAATTTCAAAATCATAGTAATATTTTATGAGAATTTACGGGGTGACAATTGAAGGTTTTATTAATTGACAAATTGTGATTTAATTTTGATAAAGATTTTCTTTCCGTATAACTATTTATGCTAAATAACCTGGGGTGAGGGATATAATTCACAATCTATAGCTTTTATTCTTGTTGATTAACTCAGTTTCAATATTTTCCTAATGTTGATTATTTTTGTAATTCTAATTATCTTTTACACTTTTATTCACAAGTAACAAATCAATTAAAGTCTAGATGGGTTCGATAGCTAGACTAGCCCCTATACTCTTGTTTATATATTTTTTTATTATGGTGGGAACTGAAAACAACAAATAGCGTATTTACATGATGGTCAATTTCCCGCTATATCAAATGACAATGTTACTGGGGATTATTTTGGTCTAAATTGTAATTGGTTAAGTATTTCATAATATTTTATTTCGATTTGTATTCTTTGTTTTAATTTATTTTGTAGACGTATACATTTGAGCGCTAAGAAATGCTTGAATTAATAGCTGCGTGCCCATCTTCGTGAATTTTCCATCTGTAACTTTTCGGTAATCATGTCTTATTCTAGTATTCTTGGTAAATGTAAGGTTTCGTAATTTTAGCATTCGAATAATTTTCAAAGTATCCCAAAGCCATGACTTTCGGTGAATACTTGCAAAATGAGAAAATTAATTTTTTTATGACTTTTGGTGAGTACTTACAAAATCAAACAATGAATATGGGGACGCTTTTAAAATTATTCTCATGACAAATGCCGCAAAATTCTTACAATAATAAAGTTGAAGACTCTTGTGATAACAACTCTCATAACTATTATGATAATAGCCCTCAAACTTGTTATATTAATAATTTTGATAGTAGTTAGAATAATAGTTCTCAAAATTTTCTTTTTGGTGATGATGCCCTATGTCCAGTTTCATTTGGTGCGTTCTTGCAATGTCAAAAAAATAAAAATTTGACAACTACTATTAAGAGGAGAACCATTATTGGGAATATTATTTAGTTGGAACTTTTGAAATCAACAATGACTTTTCTCTTGAAACTCTGGAGGAGGAGGAATGTTTTGAACCAAATTATGAATTATTGCTTACTTTGGAACAAGACATTCTTCTTTTCTCCCAAGGTATAAAAGAGAAAAAGAATGGTGAAGATATGTAAATTGAATCGCTTTGCAATGAAATGTTATCTTCTTTGGCAAACAAAGAGGATATGTAGACTTGTGTTTCACCTCAAAGAAATTGGAAGAACATTTCATTGAAAGTGAGTCTTTTTCTTTCGAAATTCAATATTCGAGCGACGGTGAGTCATCTATCGAGATTGAAATTATTTTTTCCCATTCTCGTTCACCATTATCGAATCATTGTAAGAACCACAAGAATTAGATGATAGTCTTAAGGACTTTGACCCGATTCTTATCAAATAATGCCTTTTTGAAATGCTTTACATGATGATATTCTCCTTTATGTGTGACCCACCTCTCATTCCATTTTAAAAACCTTTAGAAGGAAATTGAATTTTTTTTGGATCCCACTTGTACTAGTCTTTTCAATCCAAACCCCTCATTATCCGCTAAACACTTTTAATTGATGATGGTTCTTTTTTTTCCACCCAAACCATGCCTTAATCTTTCAAACGAAAATCTTATCTTTCATACGGTATGATCTCAAATGAGGGTACACGAATTATACCTCAAAGTCAAATTGTATTTTGGTTGGACCTTAAAAAATTTGAACTTCTAGTGTGTAATTACTTAGAAGATAAAATTGTAGGTTGTAAATATTAGGATGATTTTTCTTTTTACTTATTGTCTAGTGTAATTAATTAAACTTTTATTATTCTTCTTTGTTATGCCTGGTGCTACCATGCTTTAGTAGAATCTTTGAACTTATAATTTTCGAAGATCGCACAACTTTGAGTACTATTGTTCTCTTCCTTTCTTTAACTTAGTCCTTGATTCACATTGAGGATAATGAAAGGTTTAAGCTAAGGGCGTGGTATATTCTTCCCATTCATTGGAAGATTATTTTATATGATTAAATGTTCTTCCCAAGTATACTTTTGTTATAAAAAATTGAAACTTTATAAAACTATTTTATTTCTTTTTTCTCCTTTGTTGGGCATTTTGATTTTGTTTATGATAATAAATTTAAAATAAATGCCCGATCCAATAGATAATCAATGATGCATGTTCCCTATTCTAGAAGTTACTAAACTTTAATCCAAGAATATTTGATATTATGAAAAACTTCATGAATTAAACTTTGAGCCCCCGAGCATATGCGCTTTTCTTTTTTAAATGATTTAGCTATCGATTTTTATAACTCAAGTAAACTTTTATTGCATTCTATGTACTTACAACAAGTGATCTTTGTTATTTTATTCATTTATGAATGTTTATATATTACTCTTTTCTCAATGAAAATGTTGAAGTAGTCGGTAATATCACTATTCTATCTTTGATAGTTCAGTAATTGAGTCATATGAAATGTGTCATTTGAACATGATTTCTAATGTTGTTTTGACTCGAGAATCTCATAAATATTAAGAAAGGATACCACTTCATTAATTCATTGATATTGACCTTGAACTCAACTTATATTTTTCCCTTAGTCGACCCTCTTTGAGCCTATATATTAACCTTTTGCTTCAAAATCCAAAATCCCATAACCAACACCACATTGGAGTTTTAAACCATATATAAACCTTCCATACCTTTGTTTAGAATGATACTTAGGTTTTTATGATGTTCTTCATATGTGGTTACAATTAAGCATGTGGGAGTGAACAGAAAAAGAGAAAAAAAAGGAACAAAGAGTGAAGTGAAAAAGAAAAGAAAAATGAGAAGAAACATAAGACAAAAAGAAAAGAAAAATAAGACAAAAAGAATAAAAGAAAAGAAAGAGAAAGAGAAAGATTTCCTTTATGTGCATAGTGTTCAATAATCTTTGTACCTCTCCAATTTTATATCTATCACTTTTTATGGAAATTATATTCCAATTTTGAAATTGCTTGCAATTTTCCATTATCCCAAGTGTTTCTCCCCGAACACCTTTCAATCCATACATATTTCTTTCATTTCATAATATTAACCCCAAACCTACATTACAAACCTATAAAGTCCTAAGTGATACTAGGGTGAATATGATTAAAAAATCATAAGAGTTGCAACAGTCTATGAAAATGCATTTCGTCTATGTCAATGAACGACATAATTCATTGAGATTACATATTTTTCATTTTATATATTGCATTCTTTGTTGATTACGTGTGCACGATTTTGTTTCCATTTACATTTACTTATCATTCCCGCATGTATTGTGCGTGTCACCCCATTTTCATATTAAGGATTGAATATTACGCATGCTTTAATATTTATATAGTTTATAAAACTTTTTCCAAATCAAATTTGTTTCTTGTGCTCACTCTTCCTCCCAATTTTTAAGGTTTCAATTGTAATGAAGTGGTTCTAATGTTAATATTTTGGGTGATTTTATTCATTATGATAATAAATTATTGAATTCCTTTTCATTTTAATTCAACTTGTCTTTTTGAATGATTGTGGATTCTTTCGAGGAAGTTCTAATGTTAATAATTACTGACTTTTGGATGATTTCATTCACTATGCTAATTAATTATTAAATCCTTTTCATTATTATTCAACTTGTATTTTCGAATGATTAGGCATACTTTTGAGGAAACTTGATGTTGGTGGGTTTCATCCCTAAAAGCCCCCACGAGAAAAAAAAAATGTCCACTAGGGTAACATAGGAGTTTAACGACTTATAGTATACGCCAAATGCAATTGTGTTCCCTACAAAAGTGAATTTTATTATTTTTAATTTATATATATATATATATATATATATATATATATATATATATATATATATATATATGTGTGTGTGTGTGTGTGTGTGTGTGTGTGTGTGTGTGTGTGTGTGTGTGTGTGCGTGATTAGTTATGAATATTGCATTTAGTACCCTTCATTCTTTCTCATTTTAGCCCCCTCATGCATGTTAATTCCTATATTTATGCTCCTTAACCAAAAAACCTCTATTATTGATGTTTATATACTTTGCGTGGTATAATTGAGCTTTTGTATTTGTTATGGGCACATAGTGTGAAGTTAAATGCATTTTGAGAAAGTTTCATTACAAAATGCAACATCAAGAGAAATTTGATCTTTTCAAATTCCATGTTTTAGATGTTATGAAAATATTAACATGTATATAAACAAATTATCTTCGTGTAACACTCGACTGTGCAACATTTCGATCTCAAATGAGGAAGTTATGGTCGTTTTTAGGAAGTTTCGGCTTGTGCTTTAACATCAAGGCTAGTTTTGTAATTTTATACTGTACAATTTGTAGGGTAAAAAACAACAACATGTATAACATTGAATTCTCTTCACTTAGCTTCTGATCATACATAATTATGAGTCCATGTGAAGATTTTATATCTTTTTTGTGCGACGTGTTAGAATTGGATCCAAGTGAAAGGGGAATTTCTAGAACCAGAATGAATTTGAAAAATTTCCAAATCGAGTCTTGTTATTATAAACTTATATAATTTATCTATTTTTAAGTTATTTTTCAATGTTTTTCCTTTGGAGTATAAATAGAAAGCGAGGTCTCTTATTTTATGGCGATATATCATATTTGGGGAGATATTTGTTGGTTTTTGAGAGGTTCTCTCCCGCTCTCCTAGGGTTTATCCCATTTGTCTATGTAAGTACTATTCACTGTCTTCCTCCATTGATTTTATCTTCCATTTGTAGTTTCAAGATTTTTTTTCTTAGCTTTCTTCTTTGTTAATTATTTTTTTTGCTTTATTTATTGCTTTTCTTCAATTTCATGTCATTTACATTGCTTTCTAGCTAATTTAGTTTAGGATTAGATTATGGAACTAATCATGGATTAATTGGCTTATTTGCTATGGTATGATGGATATATCCAGTTTTAATGGGTTAATATGGTTATGATTTTGCATCTAGGAGATTAAATTACGAATATCGTGTATGCGCCATATTTATGACCTTGCATGTGTAATCTCGAGAGTATTTATTAATGCCAAAATCATAGTAAGATTTTATGAGAATTTAGGGGGTGAAATTTCTAGTTTTTATTAATTGACAAAATGAGATTTAATTTAGATAAAATGTTTCTTCCCATGTAAACATTTATACTAATTAACCCACGGTGAGGGATATAATTCTCAATCTATGGTTTTTATTCTTGTTGATTAGCTTAGTTTTAATATTTCCCTAGTGTTAAGTTCTTTTATAATTCTAATTATCTTTTACACTTTTATTCAGAATTAAAAAATTAATTAACGTCTAGCAATCATTTCACGTGGATTCTATACCTGGACTAGTCGATACACTCCCATACAAGTGTAGTTAAAGTTTTGTTTTTTGCATTGCGGTGGGAACTAAAAATAATGATTAGCGAATTTACATGACAATCGATTTCCCACTACATCACTATGTTTTTTACTAACATGGTTTTATTTGATTTTATTACTCCCTCCATCATAGTCACATATCTGTAAAATGGATGGGTTGTACGATTATTTATCCGTGGCTAAAATTCTTCATACATTTGATTTGGTTGTAATAATTTGGGTATTTTAATTATTGCATTAATAGATGTATTTAGACAAGTTTATGAGGGGATGTGATAGCCTTTATTTTCTATAATACTACATTTGTATTGGGTTTGATCATGGTGGATGTATTTTGGAATTTGGTAGCATTCTAATCATGATTAAGGGTCTTTTAATTAGGTGTGGAAATTTTTGACATGATAAGAAATCAATATAGTTTACGCAGGTATAGGTCTAGCCTTAACAACTCTGGGTCATAAATGGACCCTCCATACCTGTTAAGAAAATGAATCAGTTTCATGTATATTCGTAAAGCCCATTAGTGACACATTTAATTTATGAATATTGGGATCCGCCACCCATTTACAACCTCCCACGCACTTATAACTTGCCACCCGTGCTTAACCCATCACTTGTTTTCAGCATGTTAACATGTTTACAACCCGTTTCCCTATTCACAACATGTCACTCCAACACCCCAACATCGAATTGTTATGCAAACTCTCTATTTAAACTAAGTATATGTAATTTTTTTACCTCAAGTTTTTTAATGTAGCCGGATTATTAGGTGAACCACGTTAAACGAGTGAAACTAGTTAAATAAGTAAACCAAGTTAAATGAGTGAGCTGGGTCGAACAAATCGAAACCATTTATTTTTATTCACAAGTGTAAAAGGGTCAACTCATGTGACCTATTGAGTAAAGAAATTGTGCATTATTTAATTTTTTTTCACCCGTTTAGTGAACGAATCATGTTTGGATTAGGTGAATTGTTTACATGATTTATTTATCACCCAACATGAACTCGGATCGACACAACCTGTTGCCACCCCTATCTTAAATGAAATTTTAAAGGATGCTCGAAGCTCAAAAGGACGTAGTACCCTAAAGGAACTAGGAGATCGGTGGGCAGAGGAGTGCCCAACCGTGACACTTTCTGATGTGACTAAGGGCCATTTAGGCATGATCATTACCTGCCATTACATCGGCGCAGGTCATTGTTGTGCGATCGCGGGCCTCCATGTGGCACATGATGACTTTTGATTGGTTTTTGCTTCTACCTCTTCTAGTGCCAATTTAATTTTAGACTCGTCCTCAAAGAAGGTTTTACTCGAAAGGAAGGAAGATTTCGTGGTCATGGTGGATATGGACTTTGAGTCCTAATTGAGATATAATTTGATTGTGTTTATGTTTGATTATATATATGTTATCTCTTAATTAATGTTTGCATAATTTTTTGTGCCAATTAATTAATCAATTATGAACACCCAATATTAGTGACAACATGTATTTAATTTTGATACCGACTGGAACTACTAAAACTATGCTTGATTTATGTGCAAATAAACCGAACAAGTAAAAGTTGGATAAGTCCGAAAATGAATTCATTGGGGATTGAATGCTTAAAAAAGAACACGCTTGGGTTATACAAAGTTACTATATATCACAAAAATAAAGTGTAGAAGATTATAAGAGTGGGTGTGTGATTTACATCTACAACTATTCTAGTTTGTGTTAAACAAATGTTAAGCAAATGAGTATATATGAATAACAATCACGAAAAGAACTAAATTAACGAGAGATTACAATAGATAATGGATATTAGGGATCATTTCCCCACCTTGGACTAGTTAAATAAATGAAGGGATTTAGTTCAACTCAATTCTAAATGATCATACCCAATTGAAACTAAACATTAACCATGTAGAGGTCAATCTCACAAATTAAAGATTAAAATTCAATTAGTTATAGTGACTAATGAGTTGAGTTTTTGGTAAATCTTAAAACACTACCATTACATGACAAGGGAAGTTAACATGCTATGATGCTCAAATAATAACAAACACGGTTCATTCAAAATGAATCGAACCAAACCCTAGATTTGGAGGTCAAGCATCCATAGGGAGTTTAGGATCCCTAACCTATAAGACTTACCTACTCATGAAAATGATATAATACATGATGAAAACAAGCAATAAGAACATATAAGATACCATTCAAAAGAGGGTAAAAAAAACGTCTTCAATAAGTGCAATTCCAATATTTTATAACCAAGCAAGTAATAAGTATCAAGCTTACAATAACAAATAAATTAGAACTTATACCTTTTTAATGGAAGAAGAGAGAGGGAAAACAAAGATTTTAATGTAAACCTAGAAGAGAGAAATGGGTAAACGATTGGTAAATATCTAGATTCTGACTATATCTACAAAAGGAAAGAGTGGAAACTATATATAATATGTGGGAATTGGAAAATTTGTGAATACAGTACTTTCAATGGAATAGGGGAAGAATCAATTCTTGCCAAAGCCGAATCAATTTACGACCAAAATAATTTGACCCTAACTCCATCCAAATCGATTTAGATCAGACCCGAATTGAGACCTGTATGATGGATTCTTTGGCTTGCTACCTTCATTTTCTCGTGGTTTAATGCATAGAAAGGATGTAACTTCTTCGATATTGAGATTAATGCATGTCGGGATGCTAGATTGTGTAAATATATAGGGTTTTAAATGAAATATCCGTAACTAATCACACCCTCAACTTACAGATAGTCGCTATCAATGAATTGAAAAGAAACAAGATTCATAAGTAATTTCATGAGTAGAAAATTTCTATAATGGATAAAAACCACTTTCGCGAGAGAACGATTGCATTTAACAAATGTAACAAGTCATTAAACCCCTAGGTTACTCTTGTGGATGAATTTTGTGTTGTGAGGATTTCTAAAGATGAAACCCACAAACATCAAGTTTCCTCAAACAATGATTGTGCAAAATCAATTGCAAAAAGCTAAACATCAAAAAAGTTAAGACAACTTATAAGCATATTGAATTAAAATTCATCCAAAAGTCCTAAATTATCAACATTATGTAACACCCCCCGCATTCCTGGCCTCGGACGCCACCAAGACTACTTCGGGCATTGCTAAATTTAATATCATTCTTATCATGTGACAGATATGAGATATGAAAATTTTCATCTGCAAGAAAATAATCATATTAATCCAATAAATAATCATGCTAATCTCCAAAAATTTAATTTCCAAATAAAATTAATCCAAAAAATAATCCAAACACAAATGACTGAATAGACCGAAAACAACTGTAGAACCTAGTGGCCCACTGAATCCATAATAAAGCATTATAATAAAAGTGCGACGAAAATGATAATAAAATGAATGACTAAGAATATAAAATGAAATCCGGCTGCTCCGAAAAAATCTCGAAGTAATCCTGTACAGCAACCCCAACGCTAAACCTGAAATGCTATTCAATGCAATCAGTCAGAGCCCACTGCATGGATACTACTCCTACTCTAAAATAGGGTACTTGAACCTAGACAATAGCATTATACATAATAAACATGAAAGTAGAATATTTTAAATTAAATGAGATATAATAATCAATGAGTAAGAATATATTACTATCAATCCACTTCTAAGTCATCCCCGAGATCCAAGCCCATTTATTTACATTTAACAACAACTAATTATTTAATTTAATTCCATTAACTCGATGATTATTTTCTTCCAACATTAATATCTATTGCATGACTCCCTCTTAAAGTCTTATATCATTTTAATTGCGGCACTCCCTCTAAACGTTCTACACCACAACCATTACCCTCACTATGGCCAGTCAACCCGGTTCACTCTCAGCTCTACACACACTCGTTAGGTTCCACTCACGACACGTCATTATAGCCCGTTAGCCCATTTAACTATCAACCCGCATATACTCGTGATGCCCCACCCACCCACATCGTAATAGACATTCGACCCGTTTAGATGTCATCCCTGTACATACTCGCATTGCCAATCTATTTTAATACCCGTTTATTATCTTAGGCATCAATTCACAATTTCTCAAGTTCACATATTTTTATCTCAAATTAGACACACCCTTTTTATCAACATGAAATCCTCAAACACCATTAATCCCATACCTAAAGGTTTCCAATCCACAATTATTTCCTAGCCTATTGTTTAGGAAGAAAACTAATTTACAAACACCACTTAGCCTTGCTCCTAGGCTCACTAAACCACTTAACAACGTAAAAATCCACACCCCCAAAATATTTATTCGTGAACCGTCACCACTATCTAGTCCCATTCCTAGAAAGAAATAACAACCCAAAGGCCTACTAACTAATCTCATAACTAGAAAGCAAACCAAATAAAGGTGAGATAACCATCTATTCCATAACCCCATCGTCCCCGGGATGTCGAATGTAATAAAATAAATAAGTGGCATAAGACTAAATTTTCATTTATCACACTAATTCTACAAATTTAATTCACACATCATGAATTAAATAATCAATGTTCGTTTAATCATAATATTAAATAAACCATACTTTCTCATAAAATTATTCATTTTTAGTCACATGCATGTTATCAAATTTATACAATAAGGATTTTCTACCACGCAACATCCACAAAATTATCGTGATTTAACATCATACAATATTTTAAAAGATATCCCTACGTAAAAATATACATGCGAACATATTATAGTCTACGGAACCCAAATCTATATCCTAACATGCAAGGTTTCGAATAAATTTTTTCATAAAAATAGTCCCGATCCTAATTAATATCTCTAATTTGTTTTAAGAAAACATATTACTACACATAATACTAAGGGAAAGTAATAGAGGTAACCATGCCTGAGATTTGTTTGAAGAAATCTAACTGGATGAACGTGTTTCATGCGAAGAGATGACAAAGATTCAATTTTGAATCAACTTGAAGAGATACTACTACTCTTAGGTTTTAGAAAAATGAGTTTTAAAAGTCCTAGCCCCGAAATATAAATATATATATAAAGTGAAAGAGTTTTAAATAAACTAAAGCTCTAAGAAACCAAAGCAGAGCCGAATCTGATCCATTCTGAATAGATTCGGAATCCAGGTCGAATTGATTCGGTCTGTTTAGGTGGCCAAGAATGCCCCAAAAATTATATATAAGTCAAAAATCCCAATTCCAATTATGATTAAAAATCTAACTCCCATAAATAAAAACCAACATTTTAGATTTCTAAAAATAATTAAATCCAAATGTTTTATTTTTTTGAATTCCGAATAAATATAAAATAATTACTAGTCCAAAATTATGGGGTGTTACATACTTCCCCACTAGCACAGGAATTTTGTCCTTGAAATTTGATGAAGCATAAACGTGTAAACATAAAATAAGTCTCATATATGCTTACCCATAAAATGCCACAATCGGCCGCGCATACACCCAATCATTCACGCACATACCCCATGATCGAAAAGATGATATATATATATATATATATATATATATATATACATACGTATAACTATGAAAATAATGGCGTACCATGCTTGCCCACGAATCACCACTCGATTTTATCTTCCCCAAAAGTCATCGCAATGCTTAAGTTTTCAACTCAATTAACATCAGCAAATAAATACTTACGATAGCTAACATCATCACTAACGAATTTCCAAAATAAATCTGGCCTCCCAAGATACCTTCTAAGTATCTTTACATCAAGATTACAAGTTCTAACCTCAAGGCCTATAACGTCCTTAACACAAAGCATCCTATCTCCAAGAACCACAGCTAACACGTATGCTAGACCCAATTACCTTAACAAGTACAAATCAACAAGGGAATCAAAGATCGAAAACACGGAAGCAAAACAGACTCACAACCAACGAGACCTAAGACCATGCTCAGATACCATATGTAACACCCCACACATTCCTGGCATCGTCCGCCACCAAGACTACACCGGGCATTTCTAAATTAAATATCATTCTTAGCATGTGACAGATATGAGACGTAAAAAAATTTATCCACAAGAGATAATCAGATTAATCTAATAAATAATTTTTCGTGCAATAATAAAATCCATCACCATACTAATATCCAAAATTCCAATCTCTATATATTATAGATCTCCAAAATAATCATAACATAAATGCCTGAATAAACCGTAAACAATTGTGGAACCGAGTGACCCACCAAATCCATAACAAAGTCTCATAATAAAAATGCCACAAAAATTAAAATAAAATTAATGACTAAGCCTCTAAAATGAAATCCAAGTGCACCCCAAAAATTTCCAAATAATCATGTGCAGCTACTCCAATGCTAAACCTAAAATGTTTGTCAATGCAATCGGTTAGAGCCCAACGCATGGATACCAGCTACTCCTCTCAAATAGGGTCCTTAAACCCATACCATACCATTGTACTTAATAAACACGACAATATAATATTTTAAATTAAACGAGATATAATAATTAGCGAGTAAGAATAAATTACTATCTGTTAACTTCTAAGTCATCCCTGAGGTCCAAGTCCAATTATTTACATTTAACAATAGCTAATTATTTAATTCAATTCCATTAACCCGATGATTATTTTCTTCCAACATTAATATATGTTGCGGGACACCCGCTTAAAGTCTTATATCATTTTAATTACGGTACTCCCTACAAAAGTTCTACATCACACCCATTCCCCTCATTATGGCCAGTCAACCCGGTTCACTGTTTGCTCTTCACATACTCGTCATCAACCCGTCTAACTGTATGTATGCACATACACTTGACGCCACACAACCACGTCATTATATCCAGTCGGCCCGTTTAACTGTCAACCCTGCACATACTTACGCGACCACTATATTTTAATACCCATTTATTATCTTAGGCATCAATTTTCAATTTCTCAAGTTTTCTCATTTTTATCTCAAATTAGACACATCCTTTTTAGCGACAAAAAATCCTCAAACACCCTTAATCCCATACCTAAAGGTATCCAATCAACAAGTATTTACTAGCCTATTGTTTAGAAAGGAAACTAATTAATAAACACCACTTAGCCTCGCTTCTAGGCTCACTAAACCACGGAATAACGTAAAAATCAACCCCACCCCGGAATATTTATCCGTAAACCGTCACCACTATCTAGTCCTATACATAGAGAGAAATAACAACCCAAAGGCCTATTAACTATCCCATACTTAGAAAGAAAACCAAATAAAGGAGAGAGCCCCATCTATTCCATAACCCCGTCATCCCCGCGATGTCGAATGTATTATAATAAATAAGTGGTATAAGACTAAATTTCCATTTATCTCACTCATTCTACCAATTTAATTCACACATCACGAATTAACCAATTAATGTTCATTTAATCATAATATTAATTAAACCATACTTTCTCAGCAAATTATTCATTTTTTAGTCACATACATGTTATTGACTTCAAAAAATAAGGATTTTCTATCACTCAACATCCATAAAATTACCACGATTTAACATCATACAATATTTTAAAAGACATACCTATGTAAAAATCTACATGCAAACATCTTATAGTCTACGAAACCCATATCTATATCCTAACATGCAAGGTTTTGATTTTAAATTTTCATAAAAACAGTCCCGATTTGTCATACACTTTCCCTAATTAATATCTCTAATTTATTTTAAGAAAAAAAAGATATTTAGTGTATAAAGCATAATTACTATGCATAATACTAAGGTTAAGCAATAGAGATAACCATGCCCGAGATTTTTTTGAAGAAATCTGAATGGATGAATGTGTTCCTTCCGAAGATATGACAATCAACTTGAGAAAATCTAGTTTTAGCCTTCAAAGCTTGGATTGAAATCTTGGTTTAAATGGGGATAGGGTTTGAAGGTAGAAGAAGATGCAAAAGATGAGATACTATTGCTCTTAGGTTTTAGAAAAATGAGTTTTAAAAGTCCTAACCCGATATATATATAGTGGAGGAGTTTTAAATAAACTAAAACTCTAAGAAACCAAAGCAGCGCCGGATCTGATCCATTTCGAATCGATTAGAAATCTAGGACGAATCGATTCGGTCTCTTCAGGTGGCCAAGAATTCCCCAAAAATGATATATAAGTTAAAAATCATGATTTCTCCCCTTGATTCCAATTCCAATTAAATATATAAATCCCATAAATAAAAAGCCACATTTTAAATTCCTAAAAATAATTAAATCCAAAAGTTTTTTTTTTTCTAAATTCCAAATAAATTTAAATAATTATCGGTCCAAAATTACAGGAAGTTACATACTTCCCCCCTAGCACATGAATTTCATCCTTCAACTTTGACAAAGCCTATACGTGCAAACATAAAATGAGTCTCACATATGCCTACCCATAAAATGCCACAATCGGGCTCCCATACACCCAGTCCTTCACGTACCTCTCCCACGATAAAAAAATATGATATATACCCTAACTATATGTATATGCATAACTATGAAAATAACGGCGTACCACTCTTGCCCACAAATCACCACTTAATTTTATCTTAACCAAAAGTCATTGCAATGCTTAAGTCCTCAAATCAATTCACATCACCAAATAAATACTTATGATATCTAACATCAGCACCAATCAATTTCCAAAATAATCTCGTCTCCCAAAATAACTTCCAAGTATCCTTACATCAAGATTGCTATCTCTAACCTCAAGGCCTACAACATCCTTATCACAAAGCATCCTGTCTCCAAGAAGCACAGCTAACACGTATGCTAGATTGAACTAACTTAAGGAATACAAATAACCAAGGGAATCAATGATCGGTAATGCAAAATCTACACAGACTCACAACCTACGAGACCTAAGACCATTCTCTGATACCATATGTAACACCGTACGCATTCCTTGCATCGGTCGCCACCAAGACTATGCCTAGCGTTGCTAAATTAAATATCATTCATTGAATGTGACATATATGAGACATAAAAAATTTCATCCACAAGAGAATAATCAGATTAATCCAATAAATATTCTTTCGTGCAATAATAATATCCATTACCATGCTAATCTCCAAAAATCCAATATCCAATATATTTTAAATAAAATCTAGTCGTCCTGTTTAACTGTCAGTCCTGTACATACTCGCGCCACCAAAATATTTTAATATCCGTTTATTATCTTAAGCATTAATTCTCAATTTCTCAAGTTTTCTCATTTTTATCTCAAATTAGACCCACCCTTTTTATTGACATAAAATCCTCACACACCCTTAGTCCCATACCTAAAGGTCTCCAATCCACAAGTATTTCCTAGCATATCATTTTGGAAGAAAAATAATTAACAAAGACTACTCCTACGCTCACTAAACCATGAAACAACGAAAAAATAAGCCCCACCCCGGAATATTTATTCGTAAACCATCACCACTAACTAGTCCCATTCCTAAAAGGAAATAACAACCCAAAGGCTGACTAACTAGTCCCATACCTAGAAATCAAACCAAATAAAGGTGAGATCCCCATCTATTCCATAACCCCGTCATCCCCACAATGTCGAATGTATAAAAATAAATAAGTGGCATCAGACTAAATTTCCATTTATCACACTAATTCTACCAATTTAATACACACATCATGAATTAACCAATTAATATTTGTTTAATCATAATATTAATTAAACCATACTTCTCATCAAATGATTCAGTTTTTAGCCACATGAATTTTATCGAATTCATACAACAAGAATTTTCTACGACGCAACATCCACAAAATTACCACGATTTAACATCATACAATATTTTAAAAGACATCCATATGTAAAAATCTACATGTGAACATCTTGTAGTTGACACGACTCAGAATGTGTATCTAAAGTGTGTGCTCTCTAGGCTCAAGTGCAAGCCTATCGTTCAAGTAATAATCCGACAAGTCGGGTATCGATCCTCAGGGAAAAAGGACAACGAAGTTGTGACGACGGGATAAGATTGAGGAATCCTAGCGATGACTCTAAGAAGAAAAGAAAAAGATTGATTTGGCCTTTTGAGATGGATTAAACTAAATGCAATTATGAAACTATAATGAAAAATGCAATTAACTAAATTATCTAGATTAAGAATGAAGGTTTGATTTGAAACTTTTTAACTAAAGGATGAGAAAACAGGATGGGAATACAATCCCCCAACCCTAGTGTGATGCAGTGACAACGTCAATCATAAATTTATCCGATTAATTCAAACCCGGAATTTAGTACTCCCAAGCATTATGTATACGAGGTTCAAGCCCGCGTCATACCTAATCTGAGGATGAGTAAATCGGTATCGCAGTAATTACACTCAAATTGTATTCTAAATCATCACGAGTACCCATAGGCAAACGAGATATAAAGATCTACAACTCTTATGAAATTACACGATACGATCAAAATTAATCATTAAATTCAGCGGATCAACGTTATACACATGCACAAACACATCAGGTTGGGTTCATGCATCCCAACCTTGAAAAACCTAGCCGAACATGTTAAATTGCCTAATGCATGAAAGAATGATGTTGCATGTGTAAGAATTCATGATGAAATTAGCTAGAAACATGTAATTACGTATTATAAATGCGGAAATAAGTTGAATCTAGTGGGAAAGTAAAGCATGCAAGAACAATAATGAAGAATAAGAATTTTGAATTAAAACTTGCAAAAACAAACCCGAAACGATGAATTCTTGAAGTAATTTGTGCCCTTGATGTTCCTAACTATTTCTCCCTTTTTGTTCTATCAAAAACTCTCTAAAAATAGCCCTAAAAGCTGCTCCTAGGTTAATCCCCCCGTTCCCCACAAGTTTGGAGTGTTTTCAACCTATTAGGAGACTTGGAGACCAATCCAAATGAAAGACAAAATTCGCGTGTCAGGTACAGCGAACCGGTTCGCAGGTACAGCGAACCGGTTCGCATGTACCAGCCTGGTCTTGCTCTCAACACTTAGATTTTTTTCTGGTTTTTCTCTTCTTTTCTTGGATTTTTCTTCAACTTCAACTGAGCATAACTTTTCAACCGTAGCTCGGATTTGGGTGCCGTTTCTTCCAGTGTTCTCGTTGTTCCGATCTCTTCAACTTCCCAGAAGGCCCCACCTCCAGAATCGGGCTGTAAAATTACGAAAATGCCCTTGAACTTGCCTTCCTAGCCTTTCTTCTATGATTTTTCCGCAACTTCAAGGGGTCATAACTCTTTCATCGTAGCTCGGATTGAGGTGCCGTTTTTTCCGGTGTTCTTGTAATTGAAAGATATTCAACTTTCTAGTTGGACCCACTTCCGGACTAAGGCTGAAAAATTACGAAAATGCCCTTGAACTTGCCTTCTTAGCTTTTCTTGCACTGTCTTGCTTCCTCTTTTGCACTGCTTGCATAATTAACCTGTAAAACCAATAAGAGAAGCACGAAACACGAAATACTCGCCAACGAAGGTTAGTAGCACGAATGTGAATCAAATCCATATCTGTTACATCACTCGGGTTCACAAAAGTACTGAAATTAGGGGGATAAATATACAATATTTATGCCCAATCAAACCCCCCTAACTTAGAACTTTGCGCGTCCCGAGCAGTGTAAAAGAATGAAAGTAAGCGTTAAGGGAACTTCAAGGACTTTATTGGGATAGAGTACCACTTTCGCGGGCAAGCGATTGCATTTAGCGTATGCAACAAGCCTTTAAACCTCTAGGTTACCCTAGTAGGACGAGTTGTGTCTCGTGAGGGTTTGCAGTGAATATACCCACAAAATTCGACTCAAAGAAAATTCAAAATATGCAAAAATTGTACAATTCAAACTTTTCCATAAAATAGTCATCATCAAGTCATATTTACAAGTCTCAAACCGTAGTGTGTGTGTGCGAAGCCGGAAATATAACCGCCAATTTCCATCGATTGATCATTACGTTACTTATCCGAAAATTCGTTTTGATTTCAATTTCTCACGGAATGCACTCACAAACGAATCTCTCGGATTATGGCTATTCTCTCGGCATGCGTGATATAAGGAGTAAATGTAATGGAAGCAAAATCACGCATGCAATTAGAAAGACGAAAATTTTTATGGTGGAGGGATCTCTTCAACGGATTACGGTTTTAAAAATGGGAACATCGCCTCTATTTCGCGCATTTAACCTCTTATATTATCTTTTGGTGTATTAACTCTCCACGCGGTACTCAATTTTCGTAATTTGGACTCGGTTAGGACTTTTTCGGGTTAAAGGTTGCATTGGGTAAAATGAAAATGGTAGGGAAGGTTGGAATTGGAAAAGTTATTTATGATGTCCGTTGGTGCTTTTTCTGGGCTATTGCTCATTTTTTCTTCTTTTTCTCTATTTTTTTTTTCATTTCTTTTCTTGTTATTTTTGTTGAGCATTCTTCTATTTTTTATTTTTTTTGCCCCTTTTTGTTGCACTTTTCGGACTTAAATTCTGAATTTTTTTCATTTTTCACAATTCCGGCTATTTTGGGTTTTTCGAGTTGTCAAACGAAAGGGAAAATTATTTGGCTCAATTTGGGTTGCAAAGGGTAATTTTTCGCTACTTTTTCTGGCCAATATTTTTGGGGTGACAAACGAGGGCCTACTTCATTGTCCAAAATGTCAATTGCGTTACCATATGCGTTTAGAGGTGAATTTAAGTTTAGAGACTAATTTGGCACGATTTTCAAGGCAACATTGCACACATTTTTCAAAACCGGTCAAAATGAAAGGATTGAGATCCTTGACAACTTATTTTAAATGCTGAAAAGAACCTTGAGTTAACATTTAACTCGGATTGATTTAAAAACTCACAAAACGTGATAGGCTAGAATCTCACCGGGTTTGTTAATCTCTACACTTATTCGTTAAGTCGTCAATTTTCGCTCAATTTCCATCTTTGGTCAATTTCGGCTTTGTGTATGTTGGATGTTTACAATTTGAGACTCCAATTTGACTTTTAATGATATTTTTGAAAATTTTGAATTCCAATTTTTATTTATTTTGAACAAAAATATTTTTGGATTTTTCAAAATTTTATGATTTTTTTGGAAATTTTGGGCATTTTTGAAAATTTGTGAAGTTTTAGAAATACGCACTTGTGACCCCCCCTAACTTAGACTTTTGCATTGTCCTCAATCAAAAAGGACGAAAATCTAACTCAAGGCGAATGAAAAGTGCGGAAAAATAAAACAAGCAAATATGAAAAATGCAACAAGACACTATATGACACTCATGCATGACTAAAAAATGCAACAACAATCACCCCATACGCGTCGGGGGTGCGACGACCTCTCATCTCTCCACAAACTCACCCGACCCCACTTATGGGGGTTGATGCTCTCCTTGTAACTCCCGTCCTAGGATCATATTCCAATAATCGAAACAAGTTGGGACCTCGCCCATAGATAAAGGATAGACCAGGAGACTCGTCGTGACTAATTGGAAAGGGATCCTCGTGATGCTGACTCAAAGCATGGTCAACGTGCACTGACTCGGAGGGGACACCTAGGTTTCTTTCAATTTTTAAGACGCATGGGTCGGGCTCTAAGTCGGATGAACCACAACTTTTCTCCTCACTCGCCTTTGGGACCTCTAGTGGTATGGGTGGATGGTCACCAAGAAGAAATTCATTGATTTTATCTTCCCATTCCCTTTCTTCTAGGTGTCTAAATGAATCCATTAGAGTTTGGACTTGGTCGTTAAGGCTCTCATCTAGGCTCTCATCCACCGGACCGAATTCTTTTTCAAATTCTTCCATGCTCATGTCCCCTAGATCTCTCTCTTGCTCTATTGCGGTCACTACACACCTCTCTTCCACTTTTCTCTCCGCATCACAACTACCACCGTTACTTGATGAAATAGGGCACACTCCTAATGTCTCTCTCTTGTGGGACCTCTCACTCTCATGGTTCGACACTAAGCAGGACCCTAGGGCCTTCCCACAATCATTCTCCTCGTTGTATTCCTCTATGATCTCATTTATAGAACTCACCGCGTGAAGATCATCGTCTTCTCCCGTATGTTGGGCGACATGGAAGATGTTGGTCTCTAAAGTCATGTTCCCAAAAGTGAGTTGCATTCGCCCATTCCTAGTGTTAATGATTGCGTTAGCCGTAGCTAAGAACGGGCGCCCAAGGATAATAGGAACATGGTTGCTTGAGGTGAAGGAGGGTTCCGTGTCCCAAATGACAAAATCTACCGGGAAGTAGAAGGTGTCAACTTGGATGATCACGTCCTCAATTATGCCTCGTGGAATCTTCACGGTTCGATCCTCTAGTTGGAGAGTGACCTTTGTGGGCTTGAGGTCGCCCAAGTCAAGTTGCCTATAAATGGAGTAAGGAAGTATGTTTACACTTGCTCCCAAGTCAAGTAAGGCTTTCTCAATTTTATTATCTCCAATGATGCATGATATGGTGGGTGCACCGGGATCTTTGAATTTAGGCGGGAGATCATTTAGTAGAATGGAACTCACGTTCTGAGATAGAAAGACATTCTTTTTAACCTTCATCTTCCTTTTTACCATCAACAAATCTTTGATAACTTTGCCGTAGGCTGGAATTTGCTTGATGGCATCAAGGAAGGGCAAGTTTAGCTTCACTTGCTTAAGTACTTCTAGAACTTCATCACGTGGGCATCCTTTCTGTGAAGAAATCAACCTTTGAGGAAATGGTGCCGCGGTGGGTGGTTTCACTACTACCTCGGCCTCACTAGTGTCATCTTTATCACCTTCATTAAAGGGGACATCTTCGGCCTCCTTCGTGCCGGGTGAAATCTCCTTGTCTTAAAGTACGTCTCGTGGGGGAGGTGACAAGTCAACTACCCTCCCACTACGTAGAGTGGTGATTGCGCTACATTGCTCAAGATGGTCGTGGGGTGTCGAGCTAACACTAGTTTGACCTTGGAGAGGTCTTTGGCCCTGGGCAGGAAACTTTCCCTTCTCTTGAACACTCAACGAGGATTGTATCTTAGACAGATTTGCATTTAGGTCGCCAATGAGACGATCATACTTGGCATTGGTTGCGGCCTGACTTGCGATGAATTGATTCACAGTATCCTCGAGAGTTCTCCGCTGTGGCGGGATGTAATTTCCATGAGGTGGTGGTGCTTGCACATGACCTTGCATGTGTGGAGCTTGTTGAAATTGTTGTGGAGGAGGAGGGGCAACATGCGAAGGAGGGTTCATTGCGGCATGTTGTTGCCCGTAGCTAAAACCGGGATGATTTTTCCACGAAGGGTTGTATGAATTCCCGTGCGGGGCACCGAAATTACCCTTAAAACCTCCTATACTACTAACTTGCTCTTGAAGCATTCCTTTGTAGGCGGGTATCGTCGGGCATTCCTCAGTTGAATGTCCCGCCTCACAAATCGCACACACTTTCTCGACGGGATTTTTGATAGATCCAACTACCTCACATAAATCTCGAAATCCTTTCTCAAGGGTGTCCAATCGACTGTCCGTCACAGAATGCTTATCTACGTGGAATAGACCGGACGCCGATGGAGCAGTGGTGGGTTGTCGATTTTGATTTTGAGCGCTCGGGTCAGAGGTATCCCAAGATTGGGTAGTCTCGGCGACATACCTCATGTGAAGATCAGCATCATGGGCATCTAGATCGACAAACGGACCGCTTCCCATAGTTTCAACAAGTTGTTTGGAGTTAAGATTTAACCCATTATAGATAAAGGAGATGATTTGCGACGGATCAAATCCATGATGGGGGCATGAAGACACTAACTCGTTGAAACGTTCATAACATCGATGGAATGGCTCATTTTCATGTTGTCTAAACGCTTGAATTTGAGCCTTGATAGAGATTGTTCGATGTGTTGGGAAGAATTTCTTGAGAAATTTAGACTGTAGCTCGTTCCAGGATGGAATCGAGCTAGGAGGTAAAGACCATAGCCAAGCTTTGGCTTTATCTTTAAGCGAGAACGGGAAGAGTTTGAGGCGGATCACCTCTTGTGTGCAGGTTTGATCATTGAGAGTATCACACACGTCCTCAAATTCCCTTATGTGGAGGTATGGCTTTTCAGAATCCATACCGTGGTAATGTGGTAGCGTCTAGATCATCCCATTCTTGAAACGGAACTGCCCGGCATTATACGGGAGTATAATGCATCCCGGAGTGACAGTGCGCTCGGGATATAAGAATTCTCTCAACGGACGGTACGGAGGCTCTTCCTCACCGGTAGATGCATTACTGTGTTGCGACATCTCTCTCTCACTTGACGATTCAGCGATCTCACTGGGTGTGCTCGAAGTGTGTCCTACGAAGGAGAAGGGAGTGTTGCTAGAGATTGAGTGCAACGGTGTGGGAGGTGGGATCCAGAACTGTGGGGCTTGTGGAGTGTGGGGACTATCAGGATTATACTCAACGAGTGGATTTTCGTGAATGCTGGTTGGAGTATTATGGGGTGTGGGAGTGGTTTCAGAATTTTGCATTAAGCGCAGGAGAGATGATGATTGTGAATCTTTTTGATTTTTTTTTTTTTTTTTTTTTTGGTCAAAGTTTTGGATTAACTCGATCTAATCTTAAGTCTACCTAATTCCCGGGCAACGGCGCCAAAAACTTGACACGACTCAGAATGTGTATCTAAAGTGTGTGCTCTCTAGGCTCAAGTGCAAGCCTATCGTTCAAGTAATAATCCGACAAGTCGGGTATCGATCCTCAGGGAAAAAGGACAACGAAGTTGTGACGACGGGATAAGATTGAGGAATCCTAGCGATGACTCTAAGAAGAAAAGAAAAAGATTGATTTGGCCTTTTGAGATGGATTAAACTAAATGCAATTATGAAACTATAATGAAAAATGCAATTAACTAAATTATCTAGATTAAGAATGAAGGTTTGATTTGAAACTTTTTAACTAAAGGATGAGAAAACAGGATGGGAATACAATCCCCCAACCCTAGTGTGATGCAGTGACAACGTCAATCATAAATTTATCCGATTAATTCAAACCCGGAATTTAGTACTCCCAAGCATTATGTATACGAGGTTCAAGCCCGCGTCATACCTAATCTGAGGATGAGTAAATCGGTATCGCAGTAATTACACTCAAATTGTATTCTAAATCATCACGAGTACCCATAGGCAAACGAGATATAAAGATCTACAACTCTTATGAAATTACACGATACGATCAAAATTAATCATTAAATTCAGCGGATCAACGTTATACACATGCACAAACACATCAGGTTGGGTTCATGCATCCCAACCTTGAAAAACCTAGCCGAACATGTTAAATTGCCTAATGCATGAAAGAATGATGTTGCATGTGTAAGAATTCATGATGAAATTAGCTAGAAACATGTAATTACGTATTATAAATGCGGAAATAAGTTGAATCTAGTGGGAAAGTAAAGCATGCAAGAACAATAATGAAGAATAAGAATTTTGAATTAAAACTTGCAAAAACAAACCCGAAACGATGAATTCTTGAAGTAATTTGTGCCCTTGATGTTCCTAACTATTTCTCCCTTTTTGTTCTATCAAAAACTCTCTAAAAATAGCCCTAAAAGCTGCTCCTAGGTTAATCCCCCCGTTCCCCACAAGTTTGGAGTGTTTTCAACCTATTAGGAGACTTGGAGACCAATCCAAATGAAAGACAAAATTCGCGTGTCAGGTACAGCGAACCGGTTCGCAGGTACAGCGAACCGGTTCGCATGTACCAGCCTGGTCTTGCTCTCAACACTTAGATTTTTTTCTGGTTTTTCTCTTCTTTTCTTGGATTTTTCTTCAACTTCAACTGAGCATAACTTTTCAACCGTAGCTCGGATTTGGGTGCCGTTTCTTCCAGTGTTCTCGTTGTTCCGATATCTTCAACTTCCCAGAAGGCCCCACCTCCAGAATCGGGTTGTAAAATTACGAAAATGCCCTTGAACTTGCCTTCCTAGCCTTTCTTCTATGATTTTTCCGCAACTTCAAGGGGTCATAACTCTTTCATCGTAGCTCGGATTGAGGTGCCGTTTTTTCTGGTGTTCTTGTAATTGAAAGATCTTCAACTTTCTAGTTGGACCCACTTCCGGACTAAGGCTGAGAAATTACGAAAATGCCCTTGAACTTGCCTTCTTAGCTTTTCTTGCACTGTCTTGCTTCCTCTTTTGCACTGCTTGCATAATTAACCTGTAAAACCAATAAGAGAAGCACGAAACACGAAATACTCGCCAACGAAGGTTAGTAGCACGAATGTGAATCAAATCCATATTTGTTACATCACTCGGGTTCACAAAAGTACTGAAATTAGGGGGATAAATATACAATATTTATGCCCAATCAGTAGTCGATGGAATCCAAATCAAATGCTGGAGGATATGCTGAGGATGTGCATTCTGGATTTTGGGGGAGGATGGTAGCAATATCTTCAATTGGTATAGTTTGCATATAACAACTCTTACCAATTTACTATTGACATGGCACCATTTGAGGCACTTTATGGGAGACCTTATTGTTTGCCCGCTTGTTTGTTAGAGATGTGGGACAACAAGTTATTTGGTCCATAGATGATTCAGGAGATGATTGCCAAGATATTGTTGATTCGAGGACGTATTTAGATAGCTTAGGACAGGGAGAAGAGTTATACCGATGCTTATCACAGACATGTGGAGTTAGAGGTCGGCGATCAGGTATTGGTTCAGGTGTCTCCCATGAAGGGGGTGATGAGGTTCGACAAGAAGGGGAAACTAGAGTCGAGGTATGTGGTAACTTTCCCTATCATTGAGAGAGTAGGACCGATAGCTTATAGACTAGGTTTGTTAGAGCATCTTCAGCGGATACAGGACATGTTTCACTTGGCATCGCTGAAGAATTATAGGAGGAATAAGAGAGCTTTTTGGCACGTCCCACACGAAGATATTGACTTACAGCCAAACATCTCATATGAGGAGAGACCCGTATCTATTATGGATCATAGTGAGCACAAGCTGCAACCTAAGGTGGTACCACTAGTTAGAGTTTAGTAGGGACATCACAGTGTCCACTAGTCTACTTGGGAGCAGGAGGATGACATGCGAGAGAAATATCCAGAGTTATTCACTGCAGCTATGACCTAATTTCGGGAATAAATTCCGTTGTAGGGGGGATTATGTAACACCTCATATTTTTGTGCATTTGATAATTAATTTGGCTAATTTTAAATTACTTATTTGTCATAATTTAATTGAATTAATTATTATTAATATTTCTTTAAATATTAATATGGAGAGTAAATGGTTAATATTTATGGAATTTAAATTACTCAGTGAATAGTAATGATTTATTTACGTCATAACAAGTGATAGTGACGTGGCATTAATTTATCTCAATCGAGGGTCGAGTATAGACTATTTTCGGGTCGATATAAGGACTTTTAGTAAAATAGTCCAGATGACAATTCTGAGTGGACAGTTGATTCCGGATAGGCTGAGATAGTCGGGAAAGAGTACTTGGGGCTAGTAAATGGGTCTCGAGGTATTTTTAGGCATAATCAGGCCCCACACGGGAATGTTTGAGCGATTTTAATAAAGCCCATAAGCCTAAAAATAAGATTGTATTAATAAATCCTAAAAGTGAGAGGGTATGGCAGCCATAAGTCATTTAAGAAAACCTAAGTAAGTAGAGGAGAAATTAGAGAAACCTTGGGAGCCAAAACCAAGAACAAGTGTGTGTGTGTGTGTGTTTGTTTTCTTCATCAAATCATCATCTACACCAAAGGAATTCAGACCCTACGAACACTATAAGGCAAGTGGTTAAACTTTCTTTTAATATATTTTCTTCAATTCATATCATAGTGGGTGTGACAAATATCCATTATTCTTGGGTTGGGTTGATATAAATTGGGTTTTCAATTTATGGTGTAATACGTATTAATTTTATACTGCTGAAGAGTAATATCATTGGGATACTGTTGGGGGAAATTAAAACTTATGAGTTGAACCCAAATAATTATTATGTTAATTTGATGGTCTGTGGAATCAAATTTAGATGTAGTTTGGCAAACCTTATGTAATTAAACCTATGAAGTTTGGGAGATAACATTATGGACTGTAATTGTATTGGTATGTTTAAGTTAATGATGGACCTATATAGATTAAATAAATAACGAGTTTGGGGGTAAATTCTATTGAGATAGTAGTAGAATATTAAAGGAATTAAAGAGCAGGTTCTGGGTATTAGAAGAATTAAAGATACAGTAATGGCAGCGTTTGTAGGAAGAAGGAGGGAGAAGAAACCCAAGAGGTTGCTCGAATGACCTGAGTTTCATTCAAGTGACATCCATTATCATTCGAACGACAAGTTGAGTCATTCGAGTGACGAGACAAATCCGTCCACTTTTCTTCCCTTCTATTGTTTGGTTTGGGTTTTGTTTGAGGAGGCCTACGATTGTGGTTAAGTACCCTTGGCTTGGAAATTGTGTGAAAATTCATATTGGGACAAAACAATGAAATGTTTTATAGGGGTAATTAAGGTTGGAAGATGAACATTAGGGAACATTAAATTAATAATTGTGTTAAATTTATGAAAGGGAATTTTGGGTAATAATATTTTGAATATTAAAGTACGGGCCGACTAAGTGAGTCCAGACATTTTGGTTAGTGACACCAAGTTAATGAATTAATTAAATTAAGAGTCGGGACATAGACTCAGGTATATTAAAGTACGGGCCGAGTTTGTTGTTAAAATATCGTTGATAGGGTATTTTAGAATTATACACCCTCTAGTGCTATCACGAGGGTGATATCACGAGACATTGAGCTATATATGTATATATATATATATATATATATATATATATATTAAGTACCCTTGGCTTGAAAATTGTGTGAAAATTCATATTGGGACAAAACAATGAAATGTTTTATAGGGGTAATTAAGGTTGGAAGATGAACATTAGGGAACATTAAATTAATAATTGTGTTAAATTTATGAAAGGGAATTTTGGGTAATAATATTTTGAATATTAAAGTACGGGCCGACTAAGTGAGTCCAGACATTTTGGTTAGTGACACCAAGTTAATGAATTAATTAAAGAGAGATTAATTAAATTAAGAGTCGGGACATAGACTCAGGTATATTAAAGTACGGGCCGAGTTTGTTGTTAAAATATCATTGACAGGGTATTTTAGAATTATACACCCTCTAGTGCTATCACGGGGGTGATATCACGAGACATTGAGCTATATATATATATATATATATATATATATATATATATATATATATATATATATATATATATATATATATATATATATATATTGTGTGTGTGTGTGTGTTATTAAAATATCGTTGACAAGGTATTTTAGAATTATACACCCTCTAGTGCTATCACGAGAGATTGGGTGATATGAGAGACTCCCCCTAGCTTGAGGAGCACAGAGAGTATAATCCCCAGGTCATAGTGTCCAATAGAGGTGAGGCAGTTTGAGGTGATTGTTTTCATTCTCAGGGAACTATGACTGCCTCCACTAAGCTTATATTTTTATGTTCCGACTCGGCGGTATTTAGTTGTCTTGGGAATTTAGGTGGGACTGAGTAGACCTGGGATGATATCACTTTAGAGAAGCATCCGGTGAGGTATAACTCGTAAGAATGTTATATGGTCTTAATGGAAGATGATTAGTTAAGTTAATGTGATAAATAACTTAAAAATCATATATTAAACATACTCGGGATAGAGTAGTGTGACCGGAAGGAGTTATAACATGAACTAGTTATGGGATAAATAACTAGTTTGTTTATAAAGAAAGCATTAGATGTGCATAATAGTTGAGGGGTGAGCAGGTCCTCAAGGGAGTGTGACACTAGCTTAAATATGAAGAGCATTCATGCATTTTAAATTACCGCAATTTAATCACTTGCTAAATATTTTAAAAATATTTTGGGTTCTAACACTTGTTGTCAAATATTTTTAAAACCATTTAAGTATCCAGCCATAGGGACGCCAGAATTGATTCTATTCCAGAGATGCGCAGCTGCGGCATATGTGGATGTTGTAAGAGTTGGAGTAGACACCCCTTTTATTTTTTCCTAGTTTAGGAATTCTATCTCAGTTTTATTTTGAGCATGCTGCTCACTACATTTATTCAGATTATTTTAGTTCAGATTATATGGGATTTATTTACAATCTGTCAGATTTATTTGGTTTAAATTTTAGCCGATGGTTAATTCGATAAGACTTTGGTTCAGTTATTTGATGGGATCTTTAGATTCTAGTATTATGTGATGGTTCTATTTAGTTTTCCATTGTACTTAATGTCTTGGTTATTAAATGATAAAATTTTGACACCGGTTTAATTAACTAATAGGTGGTTAGTAATAAATATGGTTTTTTGATAGTGATGCTAAGAATGAACCAGATGGAAATCTGTTTTAATTTAATAAAGGACTGATCACCCGATATTTAATTAGGCGGGGTGTCACAGATGATATCAGAGCATCAGGTTCTAGTGTCGTTAGGATCTGTATGGCTTACGATGACTTCAGCGTAACTATCTTTTAATATATAGACCTATTATTAGGATTGTTGATTTGTCTTCATGTTTATGAGATATCGTGATTCTTCTGTTGAGTTTTGTATTAACAGTGAACTAATACTACTCATTTTAAATTTCAGATGCCGCTTAGGAGAGGTAAGGCTGCTAGGGCAGTAGCCAGGGAGGAGGTTAGAGATTCTCAGCAGGAGCCAGAGGTTCCGCAACCACAGGTACCACTAGGATTAGTGACTACAGTTCAGGGTCAACGCAACAATAATAGCCATAAAAGTTCATTTTCCTCAGCCTCAGCCACAACGTCTAGTGTCCCTAGTTGTTCAGGCCCACCCAGGGCCGTCATAGTGGCAGAGAGTTCGGGAGGCCTTTTAGAAGGTACACCCACCAAAGTTTTAGTGGAGTTATGAAGTGATCCTACCTTGTAAGTGGAAGAAAGAAATGTAGCACCGCCGGTGCATGGTTGACTGTAGTGAGGTACAAAGACAGATGTTAGCCACATTCAAGTTGACTGGGGAAGCCTTACAGTAGTGGGAGTCTATTACCACTATTGAAGAGAGAGATACGATGACCATCGCCGAGTTTTGGGTGCGATTTGATCGCAAGTCCTTTCCTCCAGTAGTCGAGGCCGAGATTAGGAGGAAATACAATGAGGTGACTCAGGGTGACCATTTTATGGAAAAGTACAAGGAGGAGTTCACTCGTTTGGATAATTTTTTTCGAAACGAGGTGAGCAACGAGGAGCGGAAGAAGGCAAGGTTTGTAGTTGGTTTAGCTTGGAGGATCAGGTAGCACTTGATCGGGAACCCTGTATTGGTGACATATACAGGTGTTGTCAATGTAAACTTATTACACTATCAGGACCATCACTTCCACCTTAAGGGAATCAAGAAGGGTAGTGATCCTAGCCAGTAGGGCAAAGGCAATCAAAGGTGTTTCTAGTGGAGCATAACAATAGTAGACATGCAACTAAAAGGGGCAATATAACCGTTGTAACAACCCTCACTTTTGAGAGCCTATTTTATATTTATTTACTATGTTTAGTAATTAATTATAAAATGATAGAAGTAGAGTAAATATTAATTTAATATGAAAAAGGTTAATATTTACTGAAATGTTGTGTGATTACCTGATGAGTAGGTACAAATATCCATGTTGTGATTTATGGTGTCATAAGATATAAAATGACATTTTGGTTTAATAAGAAATCGGAATTTAAAATGAGTTATAAAATTCCCAAATGATAATTTGGAGGGTGCAGTCAGTCCCGGTAGGTGCGAGACAATCAAAATAAGTGCCATATTATATTTTGGCATTTCGGGCACTTTTGACTGGTTATAGCTTAAATGTGTAGTTGCGATTTATTATATCGTGTATTAGTCATTAAAGTTGGGCTTTTTAGACTTAAGCCACGTTTAAGTCCCCTATCCTATTTCTATTCTTCCATTACACACAATTGAGCCTTAGAGAGAAAGAGAGAGGAAGAGAACTTTGGGAGAAATTGAGAGATTTGGAGATTCAAGCTTGGATTATTGCTTTCATCTTCATCAAAATCTGATCCTTGCAAGTTTGAGGCAAGTAATCTACTTGCAATTACGTGATTTAAGGAGAATAATCAGTATTGATATTTATGATATTGTTGTATTTAATAATTTTAGGGTTTTGTTAGATTAATTGGGTATTAACCCTTAGAAATGGATTTGGATGATACATATGGTAATTGATGGTAGTTAGATGCATTTAGGGTGTATTAGTTCCCTTAAATGATCTTGTTTGGGTTTGATGGAGCGCGAACCGTGCATCGTGTAATACGAAAATCGTTGTTATCGGTTTGGCGACTCAATGCAAAAAACCTAAACTACAACTACACTTGACAAGCAAGCACATCGGTAAGTCGGGTATCGTAAGAAATCCACAGGGAGTGATTAAATTTTAGATGTTAATTGTTTTAAAACTTCAAGAATAAAAATGGTGTAAAAGAAATAAGAAAAAGGTGATGGGTGGTTATGGTGGACTAAAGAAAAGAATAAGTTAACGCTAAATTAAAGGAAAGCGAGGATCGGGATCGCATACACACATTCACGGGCTAAACAACTACTAATTAGAATTTCGATTCGAAAACATTTAATCGATCATTTTCAATTAATCATAAACATCACGCAATTAGGAATTTAAGCCAAAGTTGCGAGATTAAACATTTAATGGAAAATGGTCGCACGCGGATTAAATTCGGATTGTCGCTATAAACACTAAAGTTGCGTGACAAATAGAGTTAAATGCATAACAATCCAACTTTCATACACGCGGTTTCAATTAAAAGCGATTTTGCACAAAACCTAGTTTTCGGAGCTCGGGGCCCGAAAATGGCGGAAATGAAATCCCGACCCTATTTATCTAAGGGTGCATGGTGAGTTACACTAAATTATGCTAATTAAACTAAGAAAGCAAGAATTAAAGCAAGTAAACTAGTTAGAAAGCATTGAAACTAAATTACAAGGCAAGAGAAGAAGAAGAACAAACTATATTAATGGAGAGGAAGTGAATAGTTCAATCTTACAAACCACATGGGTTGTCAATCCAAGAAGAAGAGTGAAATGAAATCTCCACACCAAACCCTAACTAAAACTATCTAAATCAGAATATGTGAGTCCCCCTCTTATTACAACAAAAACTAGATTATATAGTAAGTTGGAATAAAAGAAAAGAAGAAAGAAATAAAAGAAAATATCTGCAGGGGAAAAATAGGGGATCGATCAACAGTGGAAAACGTGGCAAAAAATAATAAGGCTCGATCGATCGACCCCCAGGCTCGATCGATCGATCAAGCAGGGGCAACCTGCAATTTCCCCTGCATTGGCATACAATCCAACGTCGCTCAAATCGCCGTAACTTTGTCGTTATGCATCGGAATCGCGCACCGTTCACGGCCACGAGAAGCTAACGAGGAGAGCTACAACTTCCGTGTAGATGTTGGGCCAGGTGCTCAAACTGTCAAAAGACTAAAATGCCCTTGCGCGTGCGATAGTGTACGAAAATCGAGCGAAACGCATCCGAAGTTCACACTAAGCATCCAAACACCTCCAAAAGCTCAATTAACCCCTGCAAAACATGTTAACATAGAAATCTGAGGTTGTCTGGTTAACAAGCATAAATATAGGGATTAAGATACCCGAGGGGGCTAATAACGCGTATGTTAACGGGTGAAATACGCAATATTTGCGTCGTATCACACCCTCTAACTTACACATTACTAGTCCCTAGCAATGAAATAGGATGCAACATGAAGAACAAGTAAACCAACATAGGAGAGAGTACAAAAGTATGGTATAAAAGCAATAAAAAGATAAGGCCACTTTCGCGGGCGATTCGATTGCATTTAGCGTATGCAATAAGCCGTTAAACCCCTAGGTTGCCCTAGTGGACGAGTGTCGTCTCGTGAGGGTTTTTAGTGATGGAACCCACAAACATCATAAAGTTTCCTCCAAATATGCCCAATCAAGTAAGACAAACTCATCAGTGCGAACAAGATTTCAACATGTTATTAGCATAGCAAACGAATTCGCATGAGAAGTCCGTAGTTATTAACATTATCGAATGCACCTCAATGAATTGAAACTCTAACATGTGGTAGGGGAGTGAGCATACGCAAAGCATGATTTGGCGAAAAACTTAAATAATTCGGATACTAAACATCAAAGCATGCATAAAATTCAATCCTCACGGGCATTACGCTCAACAAATGAATTCACTATGAAAAGGGAGGTAATACACGGGACATGCGGGCATAAGGAGTAAATGTAAATGGAAACTAGACCGCACACATGTCACAAAAGAAGAACGCTATATATAAACTAAAAAACTGTAATCTCAATGAAAGGATACCGCACACTAAAAGAGGCGAAATGCATTTTCACAGATTATCGCAACTAGTATGACTTTTGAATTACATCAACCTAAGATCACATAGGACTTGTAATATGGTTGTAATGTAGGCTAGGTTAGGGTATGAAATGAAAGGGATGTATATACGGATTCAAAGTGTTTGGGGATGAAACTCGGAATAATGTAAAAAGTGGGCAATATCAAAAGTTGGACAAAGATGTCCAAACGAGCATAGATATAACAATCGAGAGAGTAATCAAAGCTTATTGAAACACTACAAACAAGATTTACAAATTTCTCTTTCTTTTTCTGTTCTTCCTTTTTCTCACTTTTTCTCTTTTTGTTTTCTTTTGCTGTCTCTTTTTCTTCACTTTTTTCACTACTTTCTTTTCTTTGCTTATCAAACTCTCATATGCCTAAATTGCAACCGACATCACAACAACAACATTCAATCCCAAGTAACATTCCAAACAAAGGTATGGAAAGTGTATGTATGGCTTAAAACTCCAATTTAGAGTTGGTTATGGGAATTTGGGTAGTGAAAAGAAAGGCTAGTATTTAGGCTCAAGTGGGTTGACTAGGGAACATATAAAAGGTGAGGTCAAGGTCATATGGGCGATAAATCAAAGAAGGCCTATGATCATTTCACAAAGTATATGCAATTCTCGAGTCAAAACAATATACGAAAATCATGCTCAAGTAACACATTTCAAGTATGAACTCAATTAATGAACGGTCAATGAAAGAATAAAGAGATTACCGACGAATTTAACGTTTTCAAAGAGGAAAGAATAGTGTATACACTCACAAATGAAGATAAGTCTCTAATCTCACTCGGTGTAAGTATATACAATGCAACAAAAGCATACCGAGTTATAAAAATCTTAAACCAAATCAATGTAACAAGAATGGTGCATATGTTCACGGATAAAGTTTAATTCATGAAGTTATTCATAATATCAATGATTTAGGGACTAAAATCTAATAACTTCTAAAATCGAGAACATGCATAGCTGAATTGTCTATTTGATCGGGCAATTATTAAAATTTATCATCGGAAACAGGGAAAAATGCCCAATAAAGGAGAAAAAAGAAAGAAAATATTTTTGAAAATTTTCAAATTTTTAACAAAAACATGCTTTGTAACTAAATTGTAATCAAATCCAAGGACTAAACAGCAAAATGGATAAAATATCCTACACCCCCTAACTTAAATGTTGCATTGTCCCCAATGCGCCCATTAAAGAACACAACACAAAGCTAGGAAAAGAATGATATTACCCAAATGTGGAGCGATCTCCATAAGTACAAGTCCAAATGAAGCTGCAAAACAAGTTAGTACAAAGCATATGAAGAATATGTACCAATGTATTAAGTTAAGAGAATCTATATCAGAAGTCACAATAATATAGAGGGGCTGAAGTGCAAATACTAGATAAATTGATGGTGAACTTTTTGATTTTATAAAATGGAAGGTCACACACATCAAAATCCAATAAACAACCACAAACTACATTTTCATTTCTCATTTCATAACTTCAATACAAAATTACTTAATACATTACAACTTCTGAAATAAAAGAAATACAAATAAAAATAAAAATAAAAAGTACAATATACTATCCGATCCCCAAAATACAAAAAAAATAACCCAGCATAGCAACAGCCAAGTGGCCAGAACCACTAGGATCAGAGGGGTCCTGAAAATGAGGAGGCACTGGTGAGTCGGAATCACTGAGCTGCAGATAAAGATCTCTCATCATCCGCTGCATCATCTAGTAATCCTGTCTGCTCTACGCCCTCGCCTGCCTCTGCACGTCCCACTCCTGCCGCTGGTGGGCCTGAAACTGCTCCTGCTGAGCTTGCTGCTGATCCAGGCGGGACTCCCAAGTCGTCCACCTGAGCTGGGACTCCTCCTAGCGCTGGTCCTGCACGGCCTGGAATGCCGCAAAGCGGGCATCATCCTCTGTGTGTGGCGCGTGAGAACCCTCACCCATCTCCATCTCTTTGATCTCATCCTCCTCATCGTCAGGCAAGTCAGCCATCTCTGCCCTCTGTCTCTTCCCAGCCGGTTGCCCCCACTCACGCTTCAGCATTTTTGAGATGTTGTCATTAGAGAGAAGCCCGAGTGGCACATGCTTACGGTCTGCGTCCATCTCCGGGCAACCGTGTGAAATACAAATCTTCATGATGAGGGCAGGAAAAGGAAGGGAATATCTCCAAGAGACCTCCTTCGCCGTAGCGCACATCATATCTAGAAAAATACTGGGCAAGCTGATACTGCCCAATCCATTCAGCATAGTGTAGATCAGTTCGGCATGCTTGTGACGAACCTCAGACCGGTTATTCGTCACCATGAAGGAATGGACATTGATGTAGTGTAGTAATCGAGGGAAGTCCTCCATCGCAGCCGAGCGGAAAACACCCCTCTTCCACGCCTCGCCCGGTGCAAGGGCCTCTATCAATGTCCCTCGGCCGGAAATACTCCCATCGAGAAAACTGACTGGATCCGCGGGGAGAGGAACATCCATAAAATCTGCCAAGTCTGAAATACTAAATGGAATCCTCACCCCACGAACCATGGCCTCATATGTAGTCGGCCCATCTCTGCTCTTCACCTTTACTAACGTCGCGTAGAAAATCCGTACCAACTCCTCGTTGACACGCCCGTTAGTAGAAAGAAAGGGCTCCCACCCTTGATGGCGCAACAGAACCCGCGCCTCCCTTGGTATGTCCTCAAGGACCCACGAAAAATGATTACCAAGCGGTCGCTCGGAAGTATGAAAGTGCACACGGAACCAATCCCGCTCCTGCTCTGAGAGGAAACCATCGACGCCCCCGGCGGGCACACACCTAGTAGATGAATATTTTTTTGGTGCCATTTCAACCTACAAAACAAGAATTACACAAAACAAAGAAAGTGTAAGCACAGTTTATGGTTAGTAGTGTAAAAGTTGAAATGGTGGTACAAGTGCGCAAAACCGAGGTGAAAATATGCAACATTGCGATGAAAAATGTCGGAATGCGACAAGGCATGAAAATCACCCAAGTGCGCGTCAAAATAAGGATTGAAATCTGTTTTAGGCATTTTGACGAACACTTAGCGTGCGCAATGTGCGTCAAGGTCGAAAATACCATGTTTGAACCAACGAAACCACCCCACTCATGAACAACCAACAATGCAGCAATCTAAACATGTTCATGAGTGGATGTTTATTAAGAATCATGCAAAAAATACAGTTGGAACAAACGAAATCAGGGGGTAACACCAACATTCAAACATGTGTCAAACAAGGGTTTAAACTAGTAATTTGTGACAAAATTCAAACAAAAGCTACAAATTCAAGCATAAGTAATGTAGATTATACCTTGGATGTATAGAATTTGAATGAAAATGGAGTAAATGTGGTGTGGGGAATAACTAAGGCATGAAATCAGTTAAGAGAGGAAGGAGAGAATAAGAAAAGTGGGGGAAAAAACAAAGCAGACCTCGGCTTAACCTGGTCGATCGATCGATCGAGGCCAGGCTCGATCGATCGATCGAGCAGGGCCAGGCCCACTGCATCCAATTTTTTATGGGGGGGGGGGAGAAATTGCAATTAATGGATAGTTATGGGGCATAAATATAAAATAACTATAAATATATTATATATATATGTATATACATAAAAATATGAAATTAAAATAAAATAAAAATAAATACACATAGGCATGCATATACACACAAAAAGGCCTATGCTAAAAAAAATAAAAAAAAAAATAAAATAAAAATATGTACAATGAGCAACGCACACGCATATTCACGACAAAAAATGAAAAATAAAATAAAAGAAAAAGAAAAAAAAATGCAAATGCGTGAGGATGCGTGTGTTAAAAACAAAGGAAAAAAATGTTTTTGTGAATTTTTGATTGTTTTCTTAACAAATGTGTGCCGGGGCGCATATCTCCGCAAATTCAAGTCCGTTGAACCTACGAAAGAGTTAGAACCAAGCATATGAAAAGAAATAAAAAGAGTTTAACTAATTACACGAGGCTAAAATTAAGAAAAACAAAAATGAAGAAGTTAATATATACAACCTACACTTAGGATGTGCAATTAACTATATACCAAAAGTTGAAATTTTTGAGGGTCCATCCAAAACACAATTTGAATTTGGAGGATCATCGGTGGACCCTCCCGAACATGCATGCCTCCCGGAAAATAGGAATTCCGTTTGAACAACGGAAGGCATGTGGGCGGTGAAAGAAATGAACCATCGCCAATTTGAAATTCTGGGCGGACAATGGGGGATTTGGATAACAAGGGGGAAAGGTACACCTGAGGTCCAAGAAAAGTTAACTCATCTCCCAAAGATTTTTCAAATGGAATGGGAGATGTTGCACACGTCGGGATAACGTCCATCGAAAACAAGTCCGGTAAAGAGTCCTCGTCGGCAAGAAGTGTAGAAATTTTAAAAGTTTCTATCGACTCATAGGAATCAACCGGTGATTCTAATGGTTCGATGACGGAAAACGAATATGGTGATGAAACAAATTCAATCTCAATCGGCTCATCGTCGGAAGGAGATTGAATTTCGAGGGAGAGAGATTCACACTCGATGAGAAATTCTTTGAAAAATTGAGGTGAAACACAAGTTTCCACCTCCTCGTTGTTTTGTGCATAAGAATTCATCTCATCGGAAAGTGCACCAAGTCTCATTCCAGCATCATCTAAGATTTCCAAACCTTGGTAATAAAGAAGCAAAGTCTCTTCCAAAGTAGTCTTCCTCGGCTCAAAAGCCTCGGACTCCTCATTTGGTTGAAACTCGTCTTCGAAAGTAATGAAATGAAGATCGTAATTGGATTCGAATAATGAATCCAACTCAAGCTCCCAATAACGATTTTCATTCTGATAAATATTTTCAAGTCTTTCATTTTCAAGAAAATCTTGAAAATGGAAAACTTGAAAACTATCCCCAAAGTATGAATCATTAGAACAACCGTAATAACTATAAAAGAAAGACATGGTTACCTCGTTGTTGAAAGATGGAGAAACCAAGAAATAAAGTGAGCAACCGCGAATGAAAGTTTCTTAGCGCTCAAAGTATGCAAATCCTGCAAAAAAGGTTAAAACAAAGAATACAAATACAAACGGAAAAATACTATGAAATAATAAAACAATTACTATCTAAAACAAACTCTTCGGCAACGGCGCCAATTTGTGATGGAGCACGAACCGTGCGTCGTGTAATACGCAAATCGTTGTTATCGGTTCGGCGACTCAATGAAAAAAACCTAAACTACAACTACACTTGACAAGCAAGCACAGCGGTAAGTCGGGTATCATAAGAAATCCACAGGGAGTGATTAAATTTTAGATGTTAATTGTTTTAAAACTTCAAGAATAAAAATGGTGTAAAAGAAATAAGAAAAGGTGATGGGTGGTTATGGTGGACTAAAGAAAAGAATAAGTTAACGCTAAATTAAAGGAAAGCGAGGATCGGGATCGCATACACACATTCACGAGCTAAACAACTACTAATTAGAATTTTGATTCGAAAACATTTAATCGATCATTTTCAATTAAGCATAAACATCACGCAATAAGGAATTTAAGCCAAAGTTGCGAGATTAAACATTTAATGGAAAATGGTCGCATGCAGATTAAATTCGGATTGTCTCTATAAACACTAAAGTTGCGTGACAAATAAAGTTAAACACATAACAATCCAACTTTCATACACGCGGTTTCAATTAAACGCGATTTTGCACAAAACCTAGTTTTCGGAGCTCGGGGCCCGAAAATGGCGGAAATGAAATCCCGACCCTATTTATCTAAGGGTGCATGGTGAGTTACACTAAATTATGCTAATTAAACTAAGAAATCAAGAATTAAAGCAAGTAAACTAGTTAGAAAGCATTGAAACTAAATTACAAGGCAAGAGAAGAAGAAGAACAAACTATATTAATGGAGAGGAAGTGAATAGTTCAATCTTACAAACCACATGGGTTGTCAATCCAAGAAGAAGAGAGAAATGAACTCTCCACACCAAACCCTAACTAAAGCTACCTAATCAGAATATGTGAGTCCCCCTCTTATTACAACAAAAACTAGATTATATAGTAAGTTGGAATAAAGAAAAGAAGAAAGAAATAAAAGAAAATATCTGCAGGGGAAAAACAGGGGATCGATCGATCGACCCCTGTGGTCGATCGATCGACATTGAAAAACGTGGCAAAAAATAATAAGGCTCGATCGATCGACCCCCAGGCTCGATCGATCGATCAAGCAGGGGCAGCCTGCAATTTCCCCTGCATTGGCATACAATCCAACGTCGCTCAAATCGCCGTAACTTTGTCGTTATACATCGGAATCGCGCACCGTTTGCAACCACGCGAAGCTAGCGAGGAGAGATACAACTTACGTGAAGATGTCGGGCCAGGTTCCTAAACTGTCAAAAGACTAAAATGCCCTTGCGCGTGCAATAGTGTACGGAAATCGAGCGAAACGCATCCGAAGTTCACACTAAGCATCCAAACACCTACAAAAGCTCAATTAACCCCTGCAAAACATGTTAACATAGAAATCCGAGGTTTTCTGGTTAACGAGCATAAATATAGGGATTAAGATACCCGAGGGGGCTAATAACGCGTATGTTAACGGGTGAAATACGCAATATTTGCGTCGTATCAGGGTTGATTTTGGTTTAAGGAGAAATTTGGAGTTTAGAACTCCATAGCCAAAACTTGGCAAATTTGCAAAATCGAATCGATTCGGCCTGGCCGAATCGATTCGCCTTGAGGCAGTTTCCAAGCCTGAGTCGACCGAATCGATTCGTCTCGTCTCGTCCGAATCGATTCGACAATTATGCAGATTCCCCATTTTCCTGGCTGAATCGATTCGGCTAGGCCGAATCGATTCGGAAATCCTGCAATTTTCTTTTGTTTTCCTTTTCAAATTTCAACCTTTTTATTTAGGGTTAGGACCTAGGAACCTTCTTCAAAGAAGTAAACTTAGAGTCCTAGAGTAGTTATTGAGTTTGGTCGCTACCCTAGACTAGAAATGGGTTCATCTGGGGTTTATTTCGGGGAGGTTTAAAGTAATGTTAAGGAATTACTTCTTTTAGTAAAATTTTTAGAAGTTAGGAAGTTAAATACCCTAAGTTGGAGACTTAAGGGCTTATCAAAGTTATATGAACTTTGGGGATTTATAGGATCATAATGACTATTTGGATATTTAGTTGGGACTTGCAATTTGAGGAATATCGATGATAATATTCAACGGGAATAAGTTCGAATAAAATGAACCCAAATTGTTTAAAGATGATAGTTTCAAGTAAAATGAACTCAAACTATGTTAATGATGATTGGTTCAAATAAAATGAACCCAGTTGTTTAATGATTATAGGTTCGAATAAAAAGAACCAGACACATGGATATTGGTAATGGAATTTTGGTAATGGTAAATTGAAATGAAAATGAGATATAATATGGTAAGTGTTAATTTACTTAAACACACCTCTCTAAATGACATCACAAGGGAATTTCGCGCGCTTGGTGATGCCCCCTGGCTAGTGAATGCAGGGTGGATATAGTCCTAGGCCATATGCGGGGGTTTTATATATTTTTCTGCACTGGTTAGGGGATTCCAGGTGTGGTCCTAACTTTCCCGCAGGCATATGACCACTTCCCAACGTTGCGTTATGATCCCAGGTTGTCTTGTATAGATAGGCCCTGGAAGATGATGGTCATTTAGGGGCGCGCCCAGTGGGGAAACTCAGAGGGGAGGTCTTAGAATCGTTATATGTATATCAATATAACTTTTCTGCATCAAGTGGGACTTGATGGTTATATGCCATAAAGAGCATGGATTCGTGCCATAAAGAGCACGGGAATGATATATGTGCCATAAAGAGTACTTGATGTAAATGATATTCCTATTAAGGAATGGAAAGATAAAAATGGGAAGTTTTAATTAATGAAAGGAAATTATAACTTCTTGATTAAACCGAATAAATGGTTTTATTCTTAATAAGGAATGTTAGAAGGAAATGGAAATTGTATTAATGAGTAAAGGTTTTAAATTAAATTTCTTTACTTTTAATTCTTGTTTGTAATTGTAGATAGCATGCCATATTATCATCCTTGTCATTCATGCATAACTGTTCATATCTATCAATCTTTTTATTTCTTCTGGTGATCATATAGAACCCGGCCCTGACCGGTTCATTTTCCTTGTTGTGTATATGATTATATCCGCGCAGGTGCTCCACCGCAAAGACACCCGTTTTGACTTTCCCAAATTCCTTCGCTTTTGACGAGCAGTAAGATTTGCAGGTTATTACAGGATGTTGTTTTAGATGCCTTCATCGTTGTATTCTAGATATGTTTGGGTATTAACTCGGGCGTGTGGACCAAACTTTGTAATTGTTTAATGCATGTATTCCATAAGATATTAAATAGTTGTAATACTTTGTATGTAGCTGTGGACCGACAACCTATTCGGTCCTCTTGTTTACATTTCTTTTAGTTGTAATATATATATATATATATATATATATATATATATACTCTTTTGGAATTCCACTTGCTTGTCAGATTGGGTTGTTTAAATTTAATTTTCTCAATAGGTTTTAAATTTCAAAACTTTTTAGCAACCCGTTTTCTGATTTATTGGGTGGTTTTCCTGTATACTCAGTTTATTTTTTGATGCTGAGAATGATATCCATCCATGATTCCTGTTACGTTTGAGTATCAGGCTGGCCACCCCTTATCTCAGATCTTCGGATTGTCACACCCGTAAGGGGAGTTATGCTAAGAGATTTTGATCAAGAGTTCAGGTATTTAGACAGGGCCAGCAGGACCCTAATCAGCAGAAGGTTCCTAAGGCCCACTAGGGCCAATGGAACAATGGGGGAGGCTAGTTGGGATAACATCAGGGATAACCTCGTCAGGACCAGTAGGGCCAGCATTAGCGAGACTTTTAGAGGCATTACTTTGTTTGTGGCCAAACAGGTTATCTGAAGAAATAATTCCCATAGAGGGGTAGAGCCCAGCAGCAGGTACAGATGCCTCTAGCAACACCAGCTCCCCCAGCCCCACAACAACAGGGACATATTCACTACGAATGTGTGTATAATGTTTAGGATGTTCCCATCCCACCCGCACCTCACGCACCGCCAGCAGTTATAAGTATGTTTCCTATTCATGCGCATGAGGGTAGGATTATCTTTAATACTCGGGCATCTTATTCATTCATTAAAACCAGATTTGCTAAAACCACCGATTTATTAAAGTCAACCGGTAGTCTTCTTATGTGTGTAGAGTCGTCCATGGGTAGTGGGTCACTTATACACTCAATCTGTAAAAGGAGTAGATATTGTGATTAGGAGACTAAGTTTAGTAGAAGATCTCCTAGTGTTATATATGGAGAGATATGATGTTATCCTAGGCATGGATTGGTTGGCAGGATACAAGGAAATGATAGATTATTTTGAGAGGACCATACTATTTTCCATTCGGAGATAGGAGATGTTTTCAGTGGCGATGCCTCTTCTTGAGGGAGGTCGCACACTCATTTATACTATACTGAGGAGGAGACCTCACAGGAGGTTGGTATTCCATTAGACTCGATTATAATCGTGAGGGACTTTGAGGAAATATTTCAGGATATACTAGAGTTTGCTCTTGATTTAGAACCGGGTGCAAGGCCGATTGCCCGAGCACCTTACCGCATGGCCCCTTTAGAGATGCATGAGCTGAGAGAGTAGATTTAGCAGCTTTTGGGTCAGGGTTTCATTCGGAGGAGCACATTGTCATGGGGTTCCCATGTGCTGTTTATGAAGAAGAGGGATGGTTCACTCCGCTTGTGTGTAGACTACAAGGAGCTAAATAAGATCACGATATGGAATAAGTATTCGTTACCAAGAATTGATGACCTGTTTGATCAGTTGATAGGGGTAACATACTTCTCTAATATTTATTTGAGAGTGGGATATCATCCGTTGTGCATTCGGCAGGAGGATGTTCCTAATACCACTTTTCTGTCATGGTATGGATCCTATGAGTTCAGGGTGATGCCTTTTGGGTTCACCAATGCGCCAGAAGTGTTCATGGATCTCATGAACAGGGTATTGAGGGAGTTCCTCGACGCGTTCATCATCGTATTCATATACTATATTTTGTTCTACTAACGCACTAAGGAGGAGCACAGAGAGAATCTACGTATAGTTCTACAGACACTACGGGACCACAAGTTACATGCCAAATTCACGACGTGTGAATTTTCTCTATGAGAAGTACAATTTCTTGGCCACATTGTGTCAGATCGGGGTATTAATATAGATCCTAGTAAGGTATCGTCAGGGAGGGAGTGGGGATAACCCACGACACCGACCAAGACTCATAGTTTTTTGGGGTTGGACGGGTATTATCACCGCTTCATTAAGATATTTTTGAAGATTGCGGGTCCGTTGACGAATCTGACTCGCAAGGGAGTACCATTTGTATGGAGTGACCACTGTCAGTTAGCTTTCAAAGAGCTATAGTACAAATTGGCATCAATACCCGTACTTACTTTTCCTAGAGGTGGATTGGAGTACCGGGTTTATACTGATGCATCCTTGAAGGGACTCAGGGGGTGTTATAGCAGGAGGAAAGGGCTATAGCTTATGAGTGTTAGAAGATTAAGCCCCATGAGAAGAACTACCCCATCCACGACTCGAGTTGGTATTCATCGTCTTTGCTTTGAGGATATAGATATATTATCTTCTGGGAGAGCAGTTCACATTATTAATGAATCATAAGTTAATTCAGTATCTGTTCACACAGAAGGATCTGAATATGAGATAGAGGCGGTGGCTAGAATTCGTGAAGGATTACCAGTTTGATATACAATATCATCCTCGTAAGGCTAACGTGGTGGCAAATGTGCTGAGATTGTGACCTACGAGGGACTTGGCAGAGGTCTGGAAAGTGAAGTGGAGTGAACTTCAGTAAGATGATGAGGTTACCAAGGTGTGTATGGAAGTTTTAGCTATCACTCTCGAGATTGTCATGCGGGTAGTGAGAGAACAGGAGGAAGATCAGTTTTGCGAGGACAGGGTACGATAATTACTAGTAGAGGGTGCAGAGTCTTACTCTATCAGGTCAGAAGGAGGTCTAAATTTTAATGGAAGGTTAGTCGTGCTAAAGGATGAGGATTTGAGGCATGATGTTATGACTGAGTACCATGGTTCAAGATTCGCAGTACATCCCAATAGGAATAATATGTACCAGAACATGAGGAGGTAATACTGGTGGTCAGGGATGAAGAGACACATAACATAGTTTGTCTCGAAGTGTGTTACCTATTAGCTTGTGAAAGTTGACCATAAGAGACCTTTAGGGATGCTACAACTGCTTGAGATTCCAGTATGGAAGTGGGAGAGCATTTCTATGGACTTCATTACAAGGTTCCATATGGGTGATAGTGGATTGACTGACCAAGGTAGTCCATTTCTTTTTAGTTCTCATTGACCTTGAGATGATGCAGTATGTGCAGCTGTTCATAGGGAAGATAGCTAAGTTGCACGGGGTACCGATTAACATTGTGTATGATAGAGACAAGATCTTTGTGTCTCACTTATGGCAGAGCTTTCAGGAGGCTATGGTCACAAACTTGCAGTTGAGTACCGCCTATCATCCATAGACAGACGAGCAGACTACGAGGATAAATCAAAACTGGAGGATATGCTGAGGATGTGCATTCTGGATTTTGGGGGAGGATGGGAGAGATATCTTACATTGGTAGAGTTTGCATATAATAACTCTTACCAATTTTCTATCGGCATGACACCATTTGAGGAACTTTATGGGAGACCTTGACGTTTGCCCGATTGTTGTCTAGAGGTGGGGTAGAATAAGTTATTGAGGCCAGAGATGATTCAGGAGATGACTGCCAAGATAGAGTTTATTCGGTAATGTATTCAAATAGCTTAGGATAGGCATAAGAGTTATGCCAAGATGACCAGAGACATGTGGAGTTAGAGGTCGGTGATCAGGTATTGGTTCGGGTGTCTCCTATGAAGGGGGTGATGAGGTTCGGCAAGAAGGGGAAACTATCACCGAGGTATATGGGACCTTTCCCCATGATTGAGAGAGTGGGACCGGTAGCTTGTAGACTGGGTTTTCCAGAGCATCTTCAGCGGATACACGACGTGTTTCACATGGCATTGCTAAAGAAATACTAGAAGAGAGAGAGGGACTTTTGGCATATCCCACTCGAAGAGATTGACTTACAGCCAGACGTCTCATATGAGGAGAGACCCATTTGTGACACCCCGCTTATTAAAATAAGAGGTGGCTAGACTAATACTCTAATAATTATAGGAATCATAGATTGTCCATTCTTAGCATCACTGTAAAACATTAAGTTTACGAGATAACCACCCATTGTTTTAATAAAATGGATTGTCAAAATTTAATTTGCGAGTTAAAGAAAAACATTTAAACAATCCAATTAAAAATAAGAGAAGGTGGATGAAAATAAAGATATGTATATGATCAACAATCTCGTACGACAAACATAAATGAATAAGCTGTCGGTTAACAAACCCTTAAAATTTGGTTACACCGAGTATTAAAGTACAATATCACATTATATAGTACAAGTACAAAACTTGGGCAGCACTCCCGAATGTGTAACCGATCATAACTAGAATATAAAAATATGGAAGCGTCTATATCAAATATCCCATAACATCGGCAAAGTGTTACAACTCCAGGACACTGTAATACAAATGTCAATACGGGTATCCTTGCGGTGGAGCACCTGGTCGAATATAAGATTCATTCAAAACAATAAGATATAAACGGGTCAGGGCCCGGTTTAATAGTGAATAAAGTGCATGACAGTTATGGAAAATTTAATTAACATGAATAAGCTTGTTTCGTTCTCCATAAATAATGATAAGGAATCTAACTTCTCAATCTAAAAGCATAACCTAACGCAAATATAATGACAATGATTACAATTCAATTATGCTAGAGAATATGAATAAAATTTTACTTAATGAGATTCAATTCTCTTGTTACCCAATTTCATTTTACCGTTCCTTTTTCTCATTAGGAAACATATTCAAAGAAATTTACTTCATAAAGTGCGTATTATCAATAAAATCCCACTTTAATAAGAATAGTTATATTTCACAACATATAACGATTCTAAGACCATCCTTCCGGGTTTTCCCACTAGATGCGCCCCTAAATAGCTATCATCTTCCAAGGTCTATCACCAATACAACCTGGGCATCCTACATCGCGTGACGTCGGGAAGTGGCCATATACCTTCGGTAGTGAGTCATAACCACACCCAGAATTACCTCACTTCGAATAATAATCACACAACAAATAATAACCGGTCCTATGGCCGATGACTATATTCACCCTGCATTCACTAGCCAGGGGACTTCACCTCATGCGCGTAACTTCCCCTATGATAGCATTTAGAGAGGTGTGTAATAGAAATTATCATTCACATGTTATTCCCATTTGAAAATATACATTAAGTCTTTACCCGGAGCCATAAGTGTTTAATGTCATCATTATAAACTTCAACATTTAATAAACCCCCAATTTAGTCTCTGAGAAATAATGACGTTACTATAAACCACCATGTATACTAGAACTCATTCATATCTCTAAATTTCCACACTTATATAATCCTACTCTTCCCTAGTCTCAAACTAATTTACACAAGAAAAAGCTACCCTAACGTCTATTAAATAATCCCCTAGATAGGCCCAAGTATCCCCGTTTAACTCTAGAGTAGTCATATACCTAATATAAGACTCTAGTACACTTTATTTTATCCTAAGAAAAAGTTCCTAGGTCCCAAACCTACAAGAAAAGGGTTACAAACTAAGATAGAAAACACCTTAAAATAGCAAGAATTCCGAATCGATTCGCCCTAGCCGAATCGATTCGGTCAAGAGGACCCAACATTCTGCATACTGCCAAATCAATTCGGATAAGCCGAATTGATTCGCTCTTCACTGATCTGTAGCCTACCCCTTTAACGAATCGATTAGCTAGGGGCAAATCGATTCGCCTGGGCCAGAAAGCCCAATTTCGGCTATGGGGTTTAATACTCCAACTTTTTCCAAACTCATTACTCCTCCATTTTTATAAACAACAACCACCATTAATCCAACCAAAACCATCCTACATGAATACTAACTACTATACTCAACACAATATCTATTTAAACAATGTTTAAGGGTTCAAACACCACAAATTCTTTAAAATACATATTTGTTCAATTGATTCCAATACACCACTATCACTATAATTTATTCATCCCAAATCATATCTTAGAAAGTAAGAAACTTTCCTTAAGCTGAAATCTCGAATTCCCTTACGGTAGATGAAAGATCAAACCCAATTTCTTCAATTCTCCTTCTTTCTATTCTTTTTCTCAACAATTTTCTTCTTCTTTCTTTCTCTCTAGGTTTAGGAAGTATACACTTGAGAAATAAAAGGGTTTCCAAGACTTAATCATTCTCTTAGCATTAATTCCCATCTTTAAATGTTAATACACCATTAAAATGACTCGTAACTACATAATTAAGTCATAACCTGTCAATAGTGCCCGAAACCCAAAAATATGATATGGAACTTATTTTGACTATCTCGACTAGTATGGGACTAACCGCTCCCTCTAAATTGGCATCCGGAATAATATAAATCATTTAAAGTTCCAACTTCATTTAAACCATAAATGTCGTTTAAAGCACAACGACACCATAAATCGTAACATAATGCTATTTACATTCACATAACAGTAAATATGCAAAATCTAGTAAATATCATCTTTTAAATTAGTTAAAATATTATTTACTCCATTATCCAATATTTTATGTAATTACCTCACATGGTAAATTAATCTAAAATAAATTTCTCAAAAGTAAGGGTTATTACATACTCCCCCCTTATAAAGAAATTTTGCCCTCAAAATTTAGGCGTACCTTGCAAAAAGAGATGTGGATAGTTTTCTTGCATATCATCCTCACGCTCCCACGTTGACTCCTCGGCATTGTGATGCCCCCATTGGACCCGAACCAAGGGCACCACTTTAGATCTTACCCTATGATCCCCGTGATCTAAAATTGCAACTGGTTGTTCCTCATATGATATATCGGGCTGTAATTCGATATCCTCTAAAGAAATGTGCCAGTGAGCTCCTTCACACCTTTTATACTTTTTAAGGATGAAACATGAAACACATCACGAATCTGTTATAAGTGTTTTGGTAAGGCGAGTTGATAATCTACTGGGCCTACTTTATCTATAATTGGAAAAGGGCCTACATAGCGCGGCGCAAGCTTTCCTTTCTTACTAAATCGTTTTGTACCCTTCATTGGCGAAACTCGCACCAAAACTTGATCTCCAACCTCCAACTCCACATGTCTTCTATTCGCATCAGCATAAATCTTTTGATTATCTTAAGAGATTTGAATGAGATTGCGAATAACCTCAATCTTTGAATAAGTATCCTGGATCATCTCAGGTCCAAGAAATTTATTATCCCCTACTTCCAACCAACAAGTAGGTGATCTACACGGTCGGTCATATAATGCTTCATAGGGTGCCATCCCGATAGTTAATTGGTACTAATTATTATAAGCAAATTCGACCAAGGGACGCTATTGTACCCAACCTCCTTTGAAATCAAGCACACACATTCTAAGCATATCCTCTAATATTTGGTTGACTCTTTCCGTCTGACTATCTGTTTGAGGGTGATAGGAGGCACTCAACTTCAATTCGGTTCCCATAGCTTCTTGGAAACTTAGCCAAAAATGGGAAACAAAAATTTTGTCTCGATCGGAGACTATATTAATGGGCACCCCGTGGAGTCTAACAATCTCCGCAATAAATAGCCGGGCATAACAAGCAATGTTGTAGTCTATACGTACGAGTAGGAAGTGTGATGACTTAGTTAAGTGATCCACGATAACCCAAATGGAATCATGATCTCTTTGTGAAATTGTCAATCCCGTGATAAAATCCATTGAGATGCTTTCCCACTCCCACACCGGTATTTCCAAGGGTTATAGCAATCACGTCGATCACTGATGATCTATTTTCACCAACTGACAAGTAGTACATTGGGAGACAAATTCAGAGATATCTCATTTCATACCCGCCCACCAATATTGACGGCGCATGTCTTGGTACACTTTGTCTCCACCAAGATGTACTGCAAATTTGGACCCATGAGATTCTGTCATTACGGCTTGTCTCAAATCCCCTTCGTCCGGGATAATAACTCTCTCATGGAAATATAATCCACACTCAAAACTTATAGAGTAGGATGCCTCTCCCTCAGTTAACAATTGGTGTATACGGTCCTGACAACCTTTGTCCCTTCCTTGAGCTTCAACAACCCATGCTACTATTGTAGGCGTAACGGTCAACACCAACATAAGTGCCCATGTCACCACGTCCTTTTGGATGAGTTCTTTCCATTTAGCCTTCCATACCAGTGCTAACTCCCCCTCGGGTTTTCGACTCAACGCATCCGCCACTACATTAGCCTTACCCGGGTGATAGTGAATATCAAATTGGTAGTCTTTCACAAACTCCAACCACCGATGCTATCGCATATTCAAATCTTTTAGCAAAAACAAATATTGCAACGATTTGTGGTCCGTAAAAAGACTAAACTTCTCTCCCAGGAGGTAATGCCTCCAAATCTTTAAGGCGAAAACTACTGCAGCATGTTCCAAACCATGAACTGGATAATTCTTCTCATGGGGCTTTAGCTTGTGAGAAGCATAAGAAATAGCTCGCTTCCCTTGTTGTAACACACCTCCCAACCCTTGCGAGATGTGTCCTTAAAGACCAAATATTCCAACCCCGGCCTCGATAACGCAAGTACTAGAGCAGAAGTCAACTTATCTTTCAGCTCATCAAAAGCTAGTTGACAAGAATCATACCAAACAAATCTCACTCCTTTCCGAGTTAAATTTATCAAAGGTCTAGCAATATTAGAAAAACCCTTGATAAACCTTCGGTAATAGCCAGCCAAACCCAGAAAACTGCGAATCTCTGTAGGTGTCATGGGCTGACCCCATTCCCACATCGCAATAACTTTACTCGGATCCACCGAAATACCACGAGCTATCACAATGTGACCCAAAAACTGCACTTCGTGTAGCCAAAAACCACACTTCTCGAACTTAGCATACAATTGATGATCCCTCAACGTCTGCAGGACCAACCGTAAATGCTTATCATGGTCGGCTTCAGTTTGAGAATACACTGGGATGTCATCAATAAACACGATAACAAACTGGTCCAGGAAGTCTCGAAACACTTTATTAATAAGGTCCATAAACACTGCAGGAGCATTGCTTAGCCCAAAAGGCATAACTAGAAATTCATAGGACCCATAACTACTTAAAAATGAAGTTTTGGACACATCCTGTTCTCGTATCCACAGCTGGTGATACCCAGTCGTCAAATCTATTTTAGATAAGTACGATTCTCCCCTAAGTTGATCGAATAAATCATCAATCCGAGGTAGTGGGTATTTATTCCTAATGGTAACTTAATTAAATTCCCGGTAATCAACACACAACCAGAGCGAACCATGTCTTTTCTTCACAAACAATACAAGATCTCCCCACGGTGATGTACTATGCCTAATTAACCCCTGTTCTAACAACTTCTGAATCTAATTTCTTAACTCCTTCATCTCAACAAGATCCATACGGTACGGAGCTCTAGCAATTAGTCGCAATCCCGGTGCTAAATCAATCACAAACTCAATCTCCCTACTTGGAGGTAAACCCGGTATCTCCCAAAAAACATCTTCGAAGTCTCTAACAACTGAAATTGAATCTAAAGAAATAACTACATCCAGAGAAGTCTCCTGTGCAATGCAATACAAATAAGTGCTAGAACCTCCCTCTGAACGAGGCATAGCCACTAAAAACATCTATTGCCTCAGAATGGAAAAGACTATACTCTTTCCATAATAATTTACTATCGCACAATACTTCACTAACCAATCCATACCCAGGATAACATCATACCCGACCATATCAAGGACGAGTAAATCGGCCTCAAAAAACAAATTACCAAGATTTATTTATACTCTTTTACAAATAAAGAAAATGAGCGAACCATCACCCATTGAGGACTCGACACTAGTGAAAGTACTTTTTGAAGATTTAATTAACTCCGTCAATTGAGAAAAACTTCTAGAAATAAATGATTGTGTCGCACACGTATCAAACAATACAAGACCCATATGCCCATAAATGGTAAACTTACCCTCGACAGCCGGTGACGCTGGAGGAAGCATTGCATCCTATATATGGTAAACACGCCCATACTGTAATTGTCCTTATTGTGGAGGGACAACTGGATTGGGCATTGGTGGCGGTAGTTGTGCCTGCTGATGCTGTGGAATTCTAGGTAACTGTCCTCCAATCAACTGCGGGAAAGATTTCCTATACTGACCTGTCTATCCACATTGAAAATAATGACCCACCATATTTTCCTGATTTTGGCCCCTATTAATTCTGAACTGCCCAAAGCCTTGGCCCGGATGTCCTCGACCCCCATTGTTGCCCTGACCTGCCTGGCTTACCTGCTACAAATCCTGGGTACCCTGTCCATGCCTAAAACAACTACCACCGAAAATAAATCCCCCCAAATGTTATCTTTTGGACAAATCCCCTTGTTGGGTGTCCCTTTCCTTTTACTTACCTCCCGATGATTGGGACGAGGGTAGTGCTCCCCCTCCTATAGCATTGCTTCCTGTCTTACTCGCTTTCCCTATAATTGAAACTTTCTTACTTCCTTGTACATGCAACCAATGATCCTAACAATGAAGTAATGCGGCATTCATTACATCCCCGAATGTTTGTAAAGCGGGATTCCTCATCAAGTGTTGCCGTATCCTCCAATGTAAGACTTCAATGAACTTTGATATTCTCCTTTCCTCCGGAGTCACCTCATCCAGCACAAAACTAGCCAAACGAGGGAATTCCTCCTCATATTCTTCCACCGAATGTTCACCTTAAACTACATCTTGAAGTTTTCTCCTCATTTCCCTTTGGACTGCTGGAGGAAAATACTTTCGGTCAAATAAAACCCAAAAGTTCATTATAGTCATAGTATCTCTTTGTTCTGGCATGGTCATCGACTCCCACTAGTGTAAGGCTGCTCCAACTAGTTTAAAAGTAGCAAGGATTTTCTTCATTCCTCACTACAATCCACCATGCGAAGATAGCGTTGCATATCCTTTTTCCATTGGTTAGATACTATCACATCGAAACCACCCTGAAATTCTAGGGGATGACCCTTTAAGAAAGATTCTCTGACTCTTTCCCATGAAGAAGGTCCCACGGGGGCTTGCATCTCCTAAACCCTCGGCTGTTGGGCTTGGGGAAATTATTGAATCATGGCAGTCATCGCAACATTGACCGACTGGGCCACAATATTAGCTACTTCAGCGACATTTATAGTTCCTTATTGTGGCGGTGGAGGACCTACATCATCATCTACAACTCTATTTCTTCTCGCAGGGCCACCTCTCTTAGGCAACATCTGAGACGAATAAACAACTGAATTAGAATACTAATAAGAACAATTTATTTTGCAGAAACAAAACAGTCCTAACAATAAAGCTCTATATCAAATAATGCTACGGTAGAGCGTGACAAGTCCGCATAGATCCTAAAGACTCTAGAACCAGATGCTCTGATACCATCTGTGACACCCCGCTTATTAAAATAAGAGGTGGCCAACCCAATAATCCAATAATTACAGGAATATAGATGGTCCATTCTTAGCATCACTATAAAATAATAAGTTTACGAGATAACCACCGATTGTTTTAATAAAATGTATTGTCAAAATTTAATTTGTGAGTTAAAGAAAAACATTTAAACAATCCAATTGAAAAGAAGGTGGATGAAAATAAAGACATGTATATGATCAACAATCTTGTACAATAAACATAACTGAATAAGCTGTCGGTTAACAGACCCTTACAATTTGGTTAAACTGAGTATTAAAGTACAATATAACATTATATAATACAAGTACAAAACTTGGGCAACACGCTCGAATGTGTAACCGATCATAACTAGATTATAAAAAGATGTAAACATCTATATCAAATATCCCATAACATCCGCAAAGTGTTACAACTCCAGGACACTGGAATAGAAAAGTCAATACGGGCGTCCTTACGGTGGAGAACTTGGCCGAATATAATATTCATTCAAAACAACAAGATATAAACGGGTTAGGGCCGAATTTAATATGATCACTAAGTAAATAAAATGCATGACAGTTATGGACAATTTAATTATCATGAATAAGATTGTTTTGTTCACCATAAATAATGATAAGGAATCTAACTTCTCAATCTAAAAGCATAACCTAACACAAATATAATGACAATGATCACAATTCAATTATGCTAGAGAATATGAATAAAATTTTACTTAATGAATTTCAATTCCATTCTTACCCAATTTCATTTTACCGTTCCTTTTTCTCATTAGGAAACATATTCAAAGAAATTTACTTCATAAAGTGCCTTATTATCAATAAAGTCCCACTTTAATAAGAATAGTTATATTTCACAACATATAACGATTCTAAGACCATCCTTTCGAGTTTCCCCATTGGATGCGCCCCTAAATAGCTATCATCTTCCAGGGCCTATCACCAAGACAACTTGGTCATCCCACATCGCGTGACATCGGGAAGCGTCCATATACCTTCGGCAGTGAGTCATAACCACACCCAAAATTACGCCACTTTGAATAATAATCACACAATAAATAATAACCGGACTTATGGCCGAGGACTATATTTACCCTGCATTCACTAGCCAGGGGACTTCACCTCATGTGCGTAACTTACCCTATGATATCATTTAGAGAGGTGTGTAATAGAAAATTATGATTCACATGTTATTACCATTTTAAAATATACATTAAGTCTTTATCCAGAGCCATAAGTGTTTAATGTCATCATTATAAACTTCAACGTTTAATAAACCCCCAATTTAGTCTTCGAGAAATAATGACGTTACTATAAGACACCAAGTATATTATACCTCATTCATGTCTCTAAATTTCCCTAATTATATAATCCTACTCTTCCCTAGTTTCAAACTAGTTTACATAAGAAAAAGCTACCCCAACGTCTATTAAATAATTCCCGAGATAGGCCCAAGTATCCCCGTTCAACTCTAGAGTAGTCATATACCTAATATGAGACTCTAGTACAATTTATTTCAACCTTAGAGAAAGTTACTAGGTCCCAAACCTATAAGAAAAGGGTTACAAACTAAGATAGAAAAATACCTTAAAACAACAAGAATTCTGAATCGATTCGCCCTGGCCGAATCGATTCGGTCTTGAAAGAGAATTAATTCGGATGGGCCGAATCGATTCGCTCAGGAGGACCCAACATTCTGCAGACTGTCGAATCGATTCGGATAAGTCGAATCGATTCTCTCATCACAGACCTGTAGCTTACCCCTTTAGCGAATCGATTCTCTAGGGGCGAATCGATTCGCCTGGGCCAGAATGCCTAATTTCGGCTATGAGGTTTAATACTCCAACTTTTTCCAAACTCATTTATCCTCCATTATTACCCACAACAACCACCATTAATCCAACCAAAACCATCCTACATGAATACTAACTACTATACTCAACACAATATCTATATAAACAATGTTTAAGGGTTCAAACACCGCAGATTTTTTAAAATCCATATTTGTTCAATTGATTCCAATACACAACTATCACTACAATTTATTCATCCCAAATCATATCTTAGCAATTAAAAAACTTCCCTTAAGCTGAAATCTCGAATTCCCTTCCGTTAGATGCAAGATCAAACCCAATTTCTTCAATTCTCCTTCTTTCTCTTCTTTTTCTCCACAATTCTCTTCTTCTTTCTTTCTCTCTAGGTTTAGGAAGTATACACTTGAGAAATAAAAGGGTTTGCAAGAATTAATCGTGGCCTTAGCATTAATTCCCATCTTTGAATGTTAATACACCATTAAAATCACTCGTAACTACATAATAAAGTCAAAACCTGTCAAAAGTGCCCGAAACGGAAAAATACAATATGGCACTTATTTTGACTATCTCGACTATTGCGGGACTAATCGCGCCGTCTAAATTGGCATCCGGAATAATATAAATCATTTCAAGGTCCAACTTCATTTAAACCATAAATGTATTTTAAAGCACAATAACACCATAAATCGTAACATAACACTATGTACATTCACATAACTGTAAATATGCAAAATCTAGTAAATATCATCTTTTAAATGAGTTAAAACAATATTTACATTATCCAATATTTTATGTAATTACCTCACATGGTAAATTAATATAAAATAAATTTCTCAAAAGTAAGGGTTATTACACCGTTGCTATTATGGATCACAGTGGGGACATCACAGTGTCGACAAGTCTACTTAGGAGTGGGAGGATGACATGCGAGAGTAGTATCCAGAGTTATTTGTCCCCAGGTATGACCTAATTTTGGGGATGAAATTCCCTTGTAAGTGGAAGAGTATGTAACACCCCGTTTTTTGTACATTTGATATTTAATTAATTAGGCTCGTTTTAAATTACTTATGTGTCGTAATTTAATTGAATTAATTATTATTAATATTAATCTGGAGAGTAAATGGTTAATATTTATGGAATTTAAATTATTAAGTGAACAATAATGATTTATTTAAGTCAAAGCGAGTGATAGTGATGTGGCATTAATTTATCTCAATCGGGAGTCGGGTATAGACTATTTTGGGGCCGAGATAATGAATTTTAGTAAAATAATTCGGATGATATTCTGGTTGTACGGTTGATTCCGAATAGGTTGATACTGTCGAAAAAGCATACTCAGGGATAGTAAATAGGTCTTAGGACATTTTTGGGCATAACCAAGTCCACAAGGGAGTGTTTGGGACATTTTAATAAAGCTCACAAGCCAAAAAAGGAGATTGCATAATAAAACCTAAAAGTGAGAGGGTGTGGCAGGCATAACTCATTGAAGAAAACCTAAGTAAATAGAGGAGAAAAGAAAGAGAAATTGGAGAAACCTTGGGAGCCAAAACCAAAACTAAGAACAAGTGTGTGTGTTCTTCATCAAATCATCATCTACACCAAAGGAATTCAGACCCTACGAACCGTATAAGGCAAGTGGTTAAACTTTTTTTTAATATAAATTATTGTCTTCAATTCATATCATAGTGGGTGTGAGAAAAATCCGTTATTCTTGGGTTATGTTTAAATTTATGGTGTAATACATATTAATTTAAAACTGTTGAAGAGTAATATCATTGGGATACTATTGGGGTAAATTAAAACACATGAGTTGAACCCAAATAATTATTACATTAATTTGATGGTCTATGGAATTAAATTTAGACGGAGTTTGGAAAATCTTGTGTAATGAAATCTATGAACTTTGGGAGACAACACTATGGACTGTAATTATGTTGGGGTGTTTAAGTTGATGTAGGACCTGTATAAATTAAATCAATAATGGTTTTGGAGTAAATTATTTTGCAAAAATGGTAGAATATTAGAATAATTAAAGAGCAAGTTCTGTGTATTAGAAGAATTAAAGATGCAGTCATGGACGCGTTCGCAGGAAGAAGAATGGAGAAGAAACCTAGGAGGTCGTTTGAATGACATGGGTTCCATTCGTGTGACAACCATTATGGTTCAAATGACAAGTTGAGTTATTCGAGTGACGGGACAAATCCGGACACTTTTATTCCCTTATACTGTTTGGTCTAGGTTTTATTTAAGGAGGGCAACAGTTGTGGTTCAGTACATTTGGCTTGGCAATTGTGTGAAAATTCATATTTGGACAAAACAGTGAAATGTTAAATAGGGGTAATTAAGGTTAGACGATGAACATTAAGGAACATTAAATTAATAAGTGTGTCAAACTTATTAAGAAGAATTTTGGATTATAATATTCCAAATTTTAAAGTACAGGCGGAGTGAGTGAGTCCAGGCATTTTTGTTGAGTGACACCAAGTTAATGAATTAATTACTGAGAGATTAATAAATTAAGTGTCGGGACATAGACTCAGGTATATTTCAGGCTAGTGCTACGGTTGTCGGGCATGGTATAGCCGGTGTTAAAATTCAAATATATATATATATATATATATTATAAATAAATTTAGTTTATTCAGATAATAATTTTAGAAAAAAGTCTCTTCTAAATGGCTTACATTCCTGTCCGCATCTCTAAAGATGGGGAAAAAGAAACTTAAATTAGGTTCTTTATAAAATAGAACCTTCACAAGATCTTGAAAAATTGAAGAAAAAACTAGAACATGCTTTTAACTTCGAGAGGATAGAATTAAACTCCAAACACACCTATTCATGAATAAAATTAAGAAGACCCCATTTATCCACTTGAATCAGAACCCTCAGATGCTTTGGAAAGTTGTCCACGCTTGTAGAGAAAAGGATTCTATCTTCCTTACTTCCCAATTTAACTAGGAAATCAGCTACTTGATTGACTTCCCTATAAATATGAGATAAAGAGAACTTTAAATTCTGCAAAAGAAGCTTGTGATAATATATATATACGGTAGTGTGATAGTATATATATATATTGTGTGCTATTATAATATCGATGACTAGGTATTTTATAATTATATACCCTTTAGTGTTATCACAGGAGGTTGCATGATCTGGGTGAATCCTCTTAGCTTGAGGTGTAGAGAGAGTATAATCCCCAGGTCATAGCGTCCAAAAGGGGTGTGGCATTTTAAGATGATTGTTTTCATTCTCCGGAAACTATGATCCCCACCACTACGCTTATTTTTTTTATGTTCTGACTCGGTAGTATTTAGCTGTCTTGGGAATCCAGGTGGAACTGAGTAGACCTGGAATGATAACACTTTAGAGAAGCATCCAATGAGGTATTACTCGGGAGTATGTATTTATATATATACGACATATGTGTGTATGTTTTAATATAGTTCTACGTATATAATTGAGTAAATAGTTATATGCGGGTAAAATACATGATGTGAACTGTATTAATTATATATAACTCATGAGAATGTTATATGGTCTTAAATGAAAAAAATTAGTTAAGTTAATGTGATAAATAACTTATAAATCATATATTAAACATACTTGAACTAGAGTAGTGCGACAAGAAGGAGTTATAACAGGAACTAGTTACGGGGTAAATGACTAGGTGGATTATGAAGAAAGCATTAGGTGTGCACAATAGTTGAGGGGTGAGCAGGTCCTCAAGGGAGTGAGACACTAGCTTAAATATGAAGAGCATTCATGCATTTTAAATTACTGCAATTTAATCACTTGGTAAATATTGTCAAAATATTTTGGGTTCTAACCCTTACTGTCAAATATTTTTAAAACCTTTTAGGTGTCCAGCCACAGGGATGCTAGACTTGATTCTATTACAAGGATACGCAGCTGCGACATATGTGAATATTGCAGGAGTTGGAGTAGACGCCTCTTTCATTTATTCCTAGTTTGGGAATTCTATCTTAGTTTTATTTCGAGCATGTTGCTCACTGCATTTATTCAGATTATTTTAGTTCAGATTGTATGGGATTTATTTACTATCTGTCAGATTTATTTGGTATGGATTTTAGTCGATGATTAATTCGGCAAGACTTTGATTTAGTTATTTGATGGGATGTTTAGACTCTAGTATTATGTGATGGTTCTATTTAGTTTTCCAATGTACTTAATGTCTTGGTTATTAAAAGATAAACTTTTGACACCGACTTAATTAACTAATATGTAGTTAGTAATTAATAAGGTTTTCGACAATGATGCGAAGAATGAACAAGAAAAAAAATTATATTTTAATTTAATAAAGGACTAATCACCCAGTGTTTAATTAGGCGGGGTGTCACACCATAATTACGACACATAAAACTTAGGGAAAATAATAGAGTTAACCATGCCTGAGATTTGTTTGAAGAAATCTGAATGGAGGAACGTGATCCTTACGAAGATATGACAAAGATTCGTTCTTGAATCAACTTGAGAAAATCTGGCTTTGGCCTTCAAAACTTGGACTGAAATCTTGGTTTAAATGGGGATAGGGTTTGTAGGTAGAAGAAGATGCAAAAGATGAGTGAGTACTGCTCTTAGGTTTTAGAAAAATGAGTTTTAAAATAACTAACCCTGAAATATATATATATATATAGTGGAAGAGTTTTAAATAAACTAAAACTCTAAGAAACATAAGCAGTGCTGGATCTGATCCATTCCGAATCGATTCGAAATCTAGGGAGAATCGATTCAGTCTGTTCAGGTGGCCAAGAACGCCCCAAAAATTAATATAAGTTAAAAATCCCAATTTCTCCCCCGATTCCAATTCTTATTAAAAATATAACTCCCATAAATAAAAACAAACATTTTAAATTTCTAAAAATAATTAAATCCAAAAGTTTTATTTTTTTGAATTTTGAATAAATTCAAAATAATTACCGGTCCAAAATTACATGGTGTTACATACTTCCCCACTAGCACAAGAATTTAATCCTCAAAATTCAACAAAGTGTAAACGCGCAAATATAAAATATGGCTCACATATGCCTAGCCATAAAATGCAACGATCGAGTGCCCATACACCCAATCCTTCACGCACCTACCCTACAATTGAACACGATATATGAGACACCCCGCCTAATAAAATACCGGGCGATCACTCCTATATCAAATTATAAAGGAGTCACATATGGATCATTCTTAGCATCACTGTCGAAAGTCCATTTAATTACTAAAAACCTATTAGGCCGGTGTCAAAATTTTACTTAACTACTATTTTTAACAACTAAAATTAAAACATCCACACAATATATGCGTAAATGAAACTGAAATGAAATAAAATAACCGAACACTCGGTCAAAATTATTACAACCATATCGAATGTTGTGCTAAAAGAATAAGTAAATGCAATTAGGCCATTGACCCGGATGTTTATACAATACCTCCTATCTAGAGTACAAAGATAGAAGCGGCTATCGAGAACTTGCACGCATCCACAGCTGCTGCAGCTGATGTCTGACTCGAAGGAAGTGCCATCCAGGCCTCCCTGTGTCTGGACACCTATATATATATATAGCAAGAGAGGAAACGTAGATAAACGGGTCAGAGCCCGAGTTTTCAAAATATTTAGCAAGTGCATAAATGCTTTATTTTTAGAAAAATATTTTTATCTCATATTTAAGTTGGTATCGCACTCCCATGAGATACCCCTCACCTCTCTACTAATAGTGCACTCCTAGCGCATCCCTCTAAACATCCTAGTTAATCTACCCTGCTAAACTAGTTTATCACCCAACCACTATCAACCCTAGATAGTCCAAGAAATGTACTAAGGGCTAAACTTCACCCCAGTCTCAACGCTATGCCATGTTCGTGCGTGGAGTGTCTCGCAAAGCGAAATCCAAATAAGGAACCCCTCCGATACACTACTATGCGGCAAGGTCGATCGTCGAGATCCATTAGACCCTCAGTACGTAATGTATATATATACACACATCATATAAGAAATATAAATATTAGAGTACTAAGGATTAAACTTCTCCCTAGTGTCAACACAATGCCATATTCGTGCCTGGGGTGTCTCGCAGAGCGAAATCCAAACAAGAAACCCCCCGATACATTACTATGCGGAAAGGTCGATCATCGGGATCCATTAGATCCTCGGTACTCGATTTATTCATATATATACATATTACCATATACATACGGATCTATCTCCCGGACTGAGGATTTATATAGCAAGTGATTAGGCATAAATATTGTATATTTATTCCCCTAATTTCGGTACATTTGTGAACCCGAGTGATGCAATCGATATGTATTTAATGCTCATTTATGCTACTAACCTTCATTGGAAAGTATTTCATGTTTCTCCTATTTGTTTTACAGGCTAATTATGCAAGTGGTGCAAAAGAGAAAGCGAAACGATGAAATAAAGGGTAGGAAGGCAAGTTCAAGGGCATTTTGGTAATTCTGTAGCCAGGTCCCAGAGGAAGAGTCAAATGGAAAGTTGAAAAGCTTGGAACAATGAGAACATTGAAAGAAACAACACCCAAAATCCGAGCTACGGTTGATGAGTTATGACCAGTTGAAGTTGAAGAAAGATCCAAGGAAGAAAGGAAGAAAACAAGAAAAATATTCTGAGTATTAAAATGAAAGAAAAGGACATCCAAACCAGTGAACTTTCCCAAACCCAATGCAAATCGATTTGGGGGGGCGAACCGGTTCGGGGAACATGTGAACCGGCTCGGGGGTCCTGAAGCGCAAATTTTTCTCCTTCATTCTGATTGGTTCAAAGAATCCCATTAGGTTAAAACTCCTCCAAAAACAGTTTTGGACGTACTTAGTGACCTAGGAACAGCAGTTCTGAATGTTTTTTTTTTATTTTTGGTAGAGAAAAAAAGAGAAGAACATCTAGGAACATAACTTCAATTAATTGATGCAAGATCAATACAATTCCGGGTTTGTTTTCAAGTTGTAATCCAAGTTTTATTTTTATGATTATTGTTCTTGCATGGTAAGTTTCCTGCGTGATTTGAATAAATTTCTGCGTTCATAATACTTAGCTACGTATTTCAATCTAGTGTTATCATGAGTTCTTTCACATGCAATGTTACTATTTCATGCATCCTTCAGTTTAATATGTCCGACTAGGTTTAAAAGGCCGGGATGCATGAACCCATCCTGATGTGTTAGTGCGTGTGTATAAAATTAATCCGCTGAATTTAGTGATTGATTATGATCGTATTGCGTAGTTACACAACAATTGTAGATCTTCATATCTCGTTTGCCTCTGCATACTCGTGATGATTTAGAGTGCAATTCGAGTGCTACTATCGCGATACTGATTTACTCATCCTCAGATTAAGTATGACGCGAGCTTGAACCTCGTATACGTAATGCTTGGGAGTACTAAATTCCGGGTCAAATTAATCAGTTGAATTTATGATTAATATTATAACTGCAATACACTAGGGTTGTGGTGTTGTATTCCCGTCCTATTTTTCTCATCATTTAAATAAAAAGTTTCAAATCATCATTCATTCTTAATCTGGGTAGATTAGCATAGTTGCATTTCTTCATAATTTCATTATCACATTTAGCTGTAATCAATCTCAAAACCAAATCATTTTTTCTTTTCTTTTTAGAGTCAAAGTTAGGGTTTCTCCGTTTCTTCCCGTCGTCACAACTTCGTTGTCGTTTTTCCCTATGGATCGATACCCGACTTACTGGGATTATTACTTGAGCGACAGTCTTGCACTTGAGCCTATAGTGAACGCATTTCTGAGACACATTTTCAATCGCGTCAAGTTTTTGGCACCGTTGCCGGGGGACTAGGTAGACTTAGGATTAGATCGAGTCAATCCAAAGCTTTGACCAAAAATCTCCAAAAATCCAAAAACATATAAATTTTTTTTCAAAAAGCACAAAAATATTCACCACTATCTCTCACAAGTTTTAATGCTAAATTCCACTCCCACACCTCATAATACTCCAACCAGCATTCACGAAAATCCAATAGTTGAGTATAACCTAGATAGTCCTCACACTCCAAACGCCCAACAATTCTGGATCCCGCCTCCCACACCGTCACACTCAATCTCTAATAACACTCCATTTTCCTTCTTAGGACACACGTCCGAGAATACCTCCGAGAACACTTCGAGCACACCCAGTGAGAGCACGGAGTCGTTAAGTGAGAGAGTGATGTCGCAACACAGTAATGAACCCATTGGTGGGAAAGAGCCTCCATACCGCCCGCTGAGAGAATTCCTATATTCCGAGCGCACTATCACTCCGGGATGCATTATACTCCCGTATAATGCCGGGCAATTCTGTTTCAAAAATGGAATGATCCAGATGCTACCACATTACCACGGTATGGATTCTGAAAAGCCATACCTCCATATTAGGTAATTTGATGATGTGTACGATACGCTCAATGATCAAACCTGAACCCAAGAGGTGATCCGCCTCAAACTCTTCCCTTTCTCGCTCAAAGATAAAGCTAATACCTGGCTATGGTCTTTACCTCCGAGCTCGATTCCATCTTGGAACGAGTTACAATTGATATTTCTAAAGAAATTCTTCCCACCACATCGAACAATTTCCATAAAGGCTCAAATTCAAGCATTTAGACAACCTAAAAATGATCCATTTCATCGATGTCATGAGCGTTTCAATGAGTTAGTTACTTCATGCCCCCATCACGGATTTGATGCAGTGTAAATCATCTCTTTTCTCTATAATGGGTTGAATCTCAACTCCAAGCAACTTTTTGAAACCATGGGAAGTGGTCCCTTTGTCGATTTAGACCCCCAAGATGCAGAGCTTCATTTGAGGTATGTCGCCGAGACTACCCAATCCTGGGATACCTCTGACCCTAATGCTCAAAATTAAAATCGTCAAGTGACCACCACTCCGTTAGCGTCCGACCTATATCATGTAGAAAAGAATTCTATAGTGGACAGTCGAATTGATATACTTGAGAAAGAGATGCGAGACCTACGAGGGATATGTGGGAGAGGACTAGCCGTAGCTATTGTGAGGCGGGACATTCAACTGAGGAATGTCCGACGATACCCGCCTACAAAGTAATGCTTCAGGAGCAAGTTAGTGGCATAGGAGGATTTAAGGGTAATTTCGGTGCCCCGCACGGGAATTCTTACAACCCTTCATGGAAAAATCATCCCGGTTTTAGCTATGGTCAACAACATACCGCAATGAACCCTCCTTCGCATGTTGCCCCCCCTCCACCACAACACTTTCAATAAGCTCCACACATGCAAGGACATGTACAAGCACCACCACCTCAAGGAAATTATATCCTGCCACAGCGGAGAACTCTCGAGGATAGCATGAATCAATTCATCGCAAGCCAAACCGCAACCAATGCCAAATATGATCGTCTGATTGGCGACATTAATGTGAATCTGTCAAAAATACAATCCTCATTGAGTGTTCAATAGAAGGGCAAGTTTCCTGCCCAAGGCCAAAGACCTCCCCAAGGTCAAACTAGTGTTAGCTCCACCTCTACTGAACATCAGGATCAATGTCAAGTTGTGACCACTGTTCGTAGTGCGAGAGTCGTTGATTTATCACCTCCGCCACACAACACAATGAAAGACAAGGATATTTTTCCCGGCACGAAAGAGGCCTAAGATGTCCCCTTGAATGAGAGTGACAAAGAAGACGCTAGTAAGCCAAAGGTCGTAGTGAAACCACCCTCTGCGGCAACGTTTCCTCAAAGGTTGATTCCCTCCCATAGAGGAAACCCACGTTAAGACATGCTAGAAGTGCTAAAGCAAGTAAAGCTGAATTTACCCTTTCTCGATGCCATTAAGCAAATTCCAGCTTATGGCAAAGTCATCAAAGATTTGTTGACAGTAAAGAGGAAGATGAAGGTAAAGAAGAACGTCTTTCTAGCCCAGAATGTGAGCTCCATTATACTAAATGATCTCCTGCCTAATTTCAAAGATCACGGTGCACCCACCATATCCTGCATCATTAGAGAGAATTAAATCGAAAAAGCCTTACTTGACTTGGGAGCAAGCGTAAATATCCTCTCTTATTCCATCTATAGGCAACTTGACTTGGGCGACCTCAAGCCCACAAAGGTCACTCTCCAATTAGCGGATCGAACAGTGAATATCCCATGAGGCATAGTCGAGGACGTGATCGCCCAAGTTGACACTTTCTACTTTCTGGTAGATTTTGTCATTTGGGACAGGAAGCCCTCATTCAACTCGAGCAATCATGTTCCCATCATCCTTGGGTGCCCTTTCTTAGCTACGGCAAACGCAATCATCAATACTAGGAATGGGCGAATGTAACTCAGCTTTGGGAACATGACCTTGGAAACCAACATCTTCTACATAGCCCAAAATGCAGGGGAGGAAGATGATCTTCACGCGGTAAGCCTCATAGATGAGATAGTAGAGGAGTATTTTGAGGAGAATTACTGTGGCGACGCTTTAGAGTCCTATTTAGCGGAGAGACACGAGAGTAAGGGGATGTACACTGACGTCGAGAGGGAGGTTGGGGAGTTGAGAGAGCTACTCAATGAGAGTACATCGGACGAGGACGTGAGAGATGTTGATGATGCTAAGATTTAGCACCACCAGATAAGTGATAGTGAGCTCAAGCAGTAGTAGCCATGGCAGCCATGGATATGTATAAGTATATAGAAGGTGATGAGTATAAGAGGAGATAAGACAATGATGTATAGTGGTTCAGCCAATTTGGCCTACATCCACTGTGAGTGTGTGATCCACTAAGTATGGGCACTAATGGCCTTGGATACAATGCACATAACCCTCTCTCTCTCTACTGTGTGTGTACAAGCAGAGTTTTAGCTAGGGCTACTGTTCATGGATCGATCCCCTATAGGGTTGTAGGTGACAAGTATATATAGGTCTTGGGGGGTGTAGTGTACCCCCCAAGTATGCATGGTGCATGTGAATGATGATCTAGCCAATCCCCTGTTGACACCTGTAGATGCCCAATGATGACATAATATTCCCTCACGTGAGGGTGTGATTTGGTTATAACGGTCTTCCACGTGTCAAATGAGCCTCACGCGCACTGTTCCACGCGTCTCCCAAACCACGCGCTGTCATAATGTCACCCTCGGCCTATGAGATGAGGCCGAGGGCAAAGTTCCTTCCGGCAGTGAGTCTGGCTTAATTCTGGCCTCGTATTGTCGTACCCTCGTAGTGTCGTCCGGAGCCTAGGAGGTCGGCCCCTCGTAGGGTCGGGCGGAGCTTGGTGAAGGGTCGGCCCCTCGTAGGGTCATCTGGAGCCTGGTGAAGGGTCGGCCCCTCGTAAGGTCGTCTGGGCCTGGTGGAAGGGTCAGCCCCTCGTAGGGTCGTCCGTTTTGGAGATAGTCCTCAGCCAGGCCAAGGATATAAACGGGTATATCAATCACCCCCCAGCCCTTAGCCATAGGTGCTATTGAGATGGCTGCGGGATAGTGTTTTAAATGAGATTCATGTATGATCAGTTAGATGAGTGACACCTGGGCAGATACTCATTGCTGTTTTAGTTTCCAAGGCATGGCGGTTGCGCAGTGCACTTGGGGCCTTGTGCCCTAATTATACCTTTCTTGGTAAATGGGTCCACTCATTACCAAAGTATTTAAGAGATTTTCAAACTCTCTCTCTCCTTCTTCTTCTTCTTCGCGCCTAAGCATTCTCTCTCTAGAACCAGTTTCCATTGCCACCAGCAGCTTTCGATTCGTCAGGTCTCAACAGCGTTATCCACCCTCGTCATCAGGTACTCTCCTTCATTTAGCGTTTTCCTTTGTCTTCAATTCTGTTTGTTTTTTAGGGCCATAGGGTTGCACTTCCTTCGAGTTCCCCATAGCTTTTTCCGGTACCTTCTCCCGTTAAAGGTTCATGAACGTTCTTGACAAAAACCTTTGAGTTCTTTTGTTTAACCCAAAAGTCAAACCTGGTCAATTCCCCACTTGTTTGTAGCTGAATTAGCTAAATCTAGTGTAATTTCTCTAAGTGTAGAGTCTTCCCCTTAATGCTTAGGAGGCTTTACAGCTTAGTATCTGAGTTCCCGTCCTTGAGAGAGAAGCTCTTTACCGAAATCAGACGAATAGAGGAAGATGAAGAGAGGAGACGAGGGGCCGACCCTAATTGGGTACGACCCATCTTTCCCATTCCTCTTTCCACCACAAGACCCTCTGAACCTTCTGAGTCTTGTGGGTCGTCTCCTCGTCCGGCCGAGACTCCCAACCCAAGTGAAATGGACGAGAGAGCCTCCTCACCAACTGGTGCTGGAACTTCTGGTAGAAGGGACACATCTGACCTTAGTCCGGGCCGAGAGGCCGAGGGCATGGCCCCTTCTGAGGCTGTCCCTGTGATAACCCTATCCCCCAATACCTTCTAAGTGGCTTTTCCTCAGGGCCCTCATACAGGTGATGAGGGAGAAGGGGATGAGGACAACGATACGGATGACGAGGTTGATACCTCCCACGCCTCGTCTTTTATCTCCTCTGTTAGGGATAGAGACCTTCTGATATGGAGGCATATTTACGGAGTGCCCTCCGGGGTAACTATGAGGGTTCCCTCTGAGACTGAGAGGGTTTTTGATTGTGAAGAGGGAGAGGTTGCAGTCTATGAACAAATGTTCAAGGTTGGATTCAGGCTCCCTCTGCACCCTGCCATTGCTGATATCCTATTTGCCTTCGGCGTAGCCCCCTCTCAACTTCCCCCCAACTCTTGGAGGACGATCTTGGGCTATATCTCTTTGTGGAAGAATTCTTTCACCGACGAGCCCTCGGCTGCCCTATTTTTGGGTTGCTACAACATTACCTCCTCGTCCAAACAGCTCGGATACTATCATCTGGGGGCAAGGAGTATGAGAAGAAACTCCTTCACGTGGCACAAACTTCCAACCACGATTGGAAAAAGAGGTTTTTCTTTATTTCGGGGGAATGGGAGCCCACTGCCGATGTTCCGACGGTCCCCAGAAAATGGGCCAACCCCTCCATGAAGGCCAGGTCAGACCCTGGAATTAGTCTGGAGGAGAAGGACATTGTAGATTATGTGAGAGGATGAGGGCGAGAGGGTGAGCTTGCAAAATTTGAAGACTTGATGACCCCTCGGTTCCTTAAAGAAGCTGGTCTGAGGGTCGGCCCCCTGTCTGAACTACGTGAGTTATACTGAACATTTCCTATTATTTGCTTATTTTTGAAGTGTTCTCTCTTTATCTCTGAACTTTTCTGACATGTCGTCCTCTTATCAGATCGTCCTGCAGTTACACCAGACTATCTTTGGGAAATGATCGCTCCCAGCTTACTGTCTGGATTGGCCAAGAAGAAGAGGAAGGAGCCTCAGCAGGCTCCGAGGAAGATAAAGGCCGCTGGGCCGACAGTGGTGGAGCCGACCACTGACAGTAACAAAAGGAAGGAGCCTGAGGGCCCAGTTGAGCCTCGGCCTGATTCTCGGATGAGGGCCAAAGTCGACGCCTCTGAGGGGACGACCTCTTCGTCCAGAATGGGGGCCTTCTGGTCTCAAAATCTGGCCCATCTGAGGGCCGACCCCTCGTCACTGATCACGAACTTGCGGGCTGCGAAGGCCTCGATGTTCTCTGCACCGTCGGCCTCTGACTTCGAGTTCTTAGCAAAGATGCCTCCTGCTAAAGTGTACGACTATGGTCTGCACTCCCTTGCTCAGGTATTGGTCTTGACCCACATCCTTAATTTCATTCTTTCGCTAACTGTTCCCTCGGCCCCTCTTGATATCTGTTCATTTTTCGTGCAGTCTGTTTGTGCCCTTACCTCAGCCACCAAATGGATGGTCGAGAATCAGATGAAGTTCCATGAGGCCGAAAAGGCTATTCAGCATGAGGCTGTCTTGCAGACAGATCTTAATACTGCGAAGACTGAGCTTGATACTGCGAGGGCTGAGCTTGAGAGTGCTAGGACCGAGCATGCTAGGGTCCTAGATGAGCTGATGAGGCAGCACGATGCCGACCTGCAAGCCAAGGACTTGATCATCAAGGATAGGGATGAGGCTTTACTGAACATGGAAGTCAAGCACAAGACTGATCTGGAAGCAACCATCAAGAAATCTGAGGCCGATGCTGTTGAGGCTTATAAGACATCAGATGAATTTCAGGGCTTCGGCTTTGAGTATCTGGAAAGGGGGATCAGGACGTCCTGCCGATGGGTCATCCTCAAATTCGGTGATGTCGTCTCGTCAGTTCGTCCTTCACTGGAGGGTGTTCAACTGGACGACCCCCTAATTGTCGAGGCCCTCAATCAAGTGGAATCCCAAGTTCAGGTCTAGGGGGTCGGCACTTCTGAAGATCACCCTATTCTGGTTATTGAGGAGACCGTTCCTATAGATGTAGAGGCCTTGCCCTCTGATGTCGTCCCATAGGGTGGCTGCCTGTAGCCCATACCCTTGTAGTGTATTTTTGTGCTTTGTATTGTAAAACACTTGATATTTTATGTTGTCAATACCATCGTCTCTACTTCTACTGTCTTCCATATTTAATTCTATTATGGTTTTCTCATTGTTGATGCTACTAACCCCTCCCTCGTCTTTTTTGAGGACCAATGTGGGGTCGTCCCCTCATGTGGTCACATTATAGACGAGGGTTCAAGTAACCAAATTAATGATTTTTAAATAAAGTCTACCCTCGTCTTTTTTGAGGACAGTGGTGGGGTCGTCCCCTCCACTGGTCCCCATTTATAGCCGAGGGATTCACTTACCAAATTAATGGTTTTTAAAGTCTTCCCTCGTCTTTCTTGAGGACAGTGATGGGGTCGTCCCCTCCACTGGTCCCCATTATAGCCGAGGGATTCACTTACCAATTTAATGGATTTTAAAGTATTCCCTCGTCTTTTTTGAGGACAGTGGTGGGGTCGTCCCCTCCACTGGTCCCCATTATAGCCGAGGGATCAACTTTCCAATTTAATGGATTTTAAGTCTTCCCTCGTCTTTCTTGAGGACAGTGGTGGGGTCGTCCCCTCCACTGGTCCCCATTATAGCCGAGGGATCAACTTTCCAATTTATTGGATTTTAACAAAAGTCTTCCCTCGTCTTTCTTGAGGACAGTGGTGGGGTCGTCCCCTCCACTGGTCCCCATTATAGCCGAGGGATCAACTTTCCAATTTAATGGATTTTAACAAAAGTCTTCCCTCGTCTTTCTTGAGGACAGTGGTGGGGTCGTCCCCTCCACTGGTCCCCATTATAGCCGAGGGATCAACTTTCCAATTTTAATGGATTTTAAAGTCATCCCTCGTCTTTTTTAGCCGCGTTCCTTCTAGCGGTGCTCGTCTCAGCCCTATCCGCGGGTGTGTCTACGGGTCTATCTTTTATATCCGTCTTCCCGAGGGTCTCACCCTAGGACTCATCATCTTCCCAGGTGAACTCAGCCACGAAGTCTGCCAATGCCTGCCCCTTAATGGCCGTCCTAGGCTGATACACAATGTCAAACTCCCCCAGCTCTATAGCCCAGGCCATCAACCTACCTGATTTTTCTGGCTTGTGTAGGACCTGCCTAAGAGGAGAGTCGGTGAGGATGACCATTGTATGGGACTGAAAGTACGGCTTCATCTTCCTTGAGGCATGGATAAAGGCGTAGGCCAGCTTCTCCATCCTCAGGTATCTTTGCTCTGCCCCTTGGAGTGCCTTGCTATTAAAATACATAGGCTTCTGTATCCTGTCTTCGTCTCTCACAATGGCTGAACTGATGGCCGACTCTGAGACGGCGAGGTACACATAGAGTTGTTCACCCTGCACGGGTCGTGACAGCAGCAAGGGAGACCCTAAGTATAACTTCAGGTCCCTGAAAGCCTCATCACACTCTTCGTTCCACTCGAAAGCCTTCCTAAGGATCTTGAAGAATGGAAAACACTTGTCCGTGGCTCTAGAGACGAACCTGTTTAAGGCAGCAACTCTCCCTGTGAGTCTCTGCACGTCTTTAATGGACTTGGGGGTCTTCATCTCAACAAGGGCCTTTATCTTTTCAGGATTGGCCTCGATGCCTCTTTGGTTGACAATGAACCCCAGGAACTTCCCTGCTCCGACCCCGAAGACAGATTTGCCCGGGTTAAGCTTCATCTGGTACTTGTCCATCGTATTAAAGGTCTTCTCCAGGTCTGCCACATGATCCTCTACCTTCAGACTCTTAGTCAGCATGTCGTCTACGTAGACCTCCATAGACTTCCCAATTTGATCTTCAAACATTTGTTCACGAGGCGTTGGTACGTTGCCCCTGCATTCTTTAGGCCAAAGGGCATGACCCTGTAGAAGTATGTCCCCTTGTCAGTGATGAAGGTGGTCCTCTCCGAGTCTTCAGGGTTCATGAAAATCTGGTTATACCCTGAGTAGGCATCCATGAAACTCATGAGCTCATGGCCTGCGGTAGCATCTACCATCTGGTCGATGCAGGGGAGAGGGAAGCTGTCTTTGGGACAATGCTTGTTGAGGTCTGTGAAGTCCACGCACATTCTCCACTTGCCGTTGGCCTTTGGGACAATGACTGCATTGGACAGCCATTCAGGATAGATGACCTCTCTAATAAATTCAGCGTCTTCTAATTTTTTGACCTCGTCCCTGATGACCTCATATTTTTCTCTGGAGTAAATTCTCCTCTTCTGTTTCACCGGCTTCACTCCCTCTACCACATTGAGCTTGTGGCACATGACTTCAGGATCAATCCCTGGCATATCTACATGACTCCAGGCGAAGACACTTCGCCTTCTCCTCAATAGTTTAATGAGGTCTTCCTTGATGTCGGACTTCAGAGACTTGCCAACTTGAATGGTTTTTTTCGTGTCATCCTCATCGAGGATGATGGATTCTACCTCTTCCACAGCCTCTCCTTTCTTCAGCTTTGTTTTATCTCTGGGATCTAGGGTATCAATGTTGTAAGTTGTCGTAACCCTCTTGTGTGCCTCCCTTTCTTCAGCGCAGTTGTAGTAACACTCTCGCGCTGTCATCTGGTCTCCCTGAACTTCCCCTACCCCGTAAGGGGTAGGAAATTTGATCATCTGGTGGACCTTAGATGGCACAGCTTCAAACCCCTTGAGGGCCACACGCCCCAGTATGATGTTGTAGGCCGAAAACACTTGCTCGTCCATCACAAAGAAACTGACCTACTTTGTGAGCCATCTCGGCCACTCGTCCCCCATCCTCACATCGGCCTCATATACCCCAAGGGGATGAACCTTTTCCCCACTGAACCCAATCAACGGATGATGGTAGGGGATAAGTCTAGCATGGATGAGACCCAAAGCTTTGAAGCATGGCCAAAACATCACATCTGCAGAGCTACCCCCGTCTACCAAGATCCTCGGCACCTCGCATCCGTGCACCCTGGTAGTGATGACAAGAGGGTCATCATGTGGTGCTAAGAGGCCTTTGAAGTCCATCCTCGAAAACCCTACTATCAGTGTGTCCATATCCACCTTCTTCCTCTTTTCTGACTTGACCTCCAGGGAGGTTGCGTGTACCGTCTTCGTCACTGCCTTTGCTTCAGCCACATAGGCCTTCCTGTCGGCGACCTCAGACCCTCCTCTTGCAAGTCCCCCGGAGATCATTCCCACTCCGAGCGAGATCATATTAAGCCTCTTGACAGGGCCATGGTCGTCTCTCGGTGGGAGGTTAGGGTCGTCCTCATCATCAGAAGGGTCATCCCCTCTTTTTTGAGGACCTTCTCTGCATGCATCGCCTCGCTTCTTTCTGGGGTCATCCCCTCGGCCCCTCTTGAAGGAACCTTTGTCGACGTACTTTCTCAGCTTTCCTTCCTTCAGCATCTTCGTAATTTCGTCTTTCAGAGCAAAGCATTTATCCGTTACGTGGCCGTGGTCTTGATGAAATTCACACCACAGGTTCTTATTCCTCTTGCCGGGGGCTGCCCTCAGCTTCTCAGGCCACTTCAGCGTCCGATCACTCTTTATCTCATTGAGAATTTGTTCACAGCTGACCGTCAGAGGGGTGTACCCAGCGAACTTGTCATTCGTGGACCTCTTCTTCCCCTCTTTATTCTTCTTAGGGTATTTACTCCCACTTGCACCTCCTCTTTTGTCCTCATATTTTGCAACAATCGCCTCTTCGGCGTTCATCACCTTTCCTGCTGTCGACAATAGTTCGGCCATCGTCCTCGGAGGGTCTTCAGCAAGATTCCATAACAGCTTCCCCTTTTGGAGTCCTCCAATCAGGGCTGTTATGGCTATGCTCTCCTCATAGTCTTCCACCTCCATCTTCTCCTTATTGAATCTGGCTATATAGTCCCTCAGACTCTCACTCTTTCTCTGCTTGACATAGAGCAGGTGGGTGGTCTTCTTCTGTGGCCTCACCCCGAAGCAGAAATTATGGATGAACAGGTCGGCCATCTGCTTAAAGTTTTCGATGGAATTTTTTGGAAGAGACGTGTACCAGACATGCGCAGCCCCTGTCAAGGTACCAGAGAAGGCACGACACCTCATCTCATATGAGATAGAGTATATGTCTTCCGCCGACTGATACACCTCCACATGGTGGACGGGGTTGGTATTCCCGTCATACCTTGGGGTGACCATATGTGGCTTGAATTTTGATGGCGTGGGGAAGTTGACTATCTTTGCCACAAAGGGTGAGCCTATGGTGTATCCCCTCTGAAGAGGGTCTCGGCTCTTCAATATATCACCAATCTTATCCTCTAGCCGCTTGATTGAGTCATTCCAGGGCCTCACAGGGTCGGCCTGACCGATGTTATCCCCTGCTGCCTCTCCGAGGTGGACGGAGGGTTCTGTTGCAGCAGGCCTGTCTCGGTTGTTTACTTCCCTTTGGCCATCATCTCGTCCTCGGGGTCGGCCATCTGCTGCCTCCTTCCTGGATCTCGCAGCGCTTCTTGGTCTGGACAACTGTTCCCGCAGGTCATTTACTGGGCCTAGCCTCTCAAAGGCCGACCCCCTGCTCAAGCAATCAAAAACAGAGCCTCTTGGACGATCATCAGGGTTTGGTCTCCCACACTTCCCTCTACTATACTGGAGATGGTCGTACAGTATTGTTGGAGACCTCATAGGGTTCCCAGCATTCTATTGGGGCTTCCTCTCCCTCCAGATCGTCATACATGTCCTCAGGGCAAGGGTTTCCTTGCCTCCCTTGGCGTAAACGCCGGGGGTCAGCAACATCCCTACGCCGCTAAGGGGGTGGTAGGTCTTTGCGTGGTGCCTGGGGTGGTCCCCTGACCCCACGCTGTCCTGGAGGTGCTGCCGGAGTAATCATCTCAGGTGAGACCCCTGGTGGTCTCAGTATGTTCTGGCTTAGAGCTCTGAACTGCTCCTGCATCATCCGCTGGCTTACTGCCAGAGACTTTAGGGCTGCCGCCACATCATCCATCTCAGACTGAGGCGGCGGCTGACTGGAACTGGGTCTTCCCCCCTCATCCGGCGGGGGAAGTGGTGGCGGTGGCATCTCAGGTTCCATGTGCTTGAGCTATGAAAATTTGAACTGAAGAAAATACTGGTGAGCTTGGGAACCTTAGTGGGTCTCTTTCAATGGTGAAACACCTCCTCTTAGGGGGAGTGTTGGTTCACCACCAGAGTGCCCAGTGAGGTCAAGCTGTACAAAGGAAGAGATGTCTTCTCGTTCCCACAGACGGCGCCAAACTGATGATGCTAAGATTTAGCACCACCAGATAAGTGATAGTGAGCTCAAGCAGTAGTAGCCATGGCAGCCATGGAGATGTATAAGTATATAAAAGGGGATGAGTATAAGAGGAGATAAGGCAATGATGTATAGTGGTTCAGCCAATTTGGCCTACATCCACTGTGAGTGTGTGATCCACTAAGTATGGGAACTAATGGCCTTAGATACAATGCACATAACCCTCTCTCTCTCTACTGTGTGTGTACAAGCAGAGTTTTAGCTAGGGCTACTGTTCATGGATCGATCCCCTGTAGGGTTGTAGGTGACAAGTATATATAGGTCTTGGGGGGTGTAGTGTACCCCCCAAGTATGCATGGTGCATGTGAATGATGATCTAGCCAATCCCCTGTTGACACCTGTAGATGCCCAATGATGACATAATATTCCCTCACGTGAGGGTGTGATTTGGTTATAACGGTCTTCCACGTGTCATATGAGCCTCACGCGCACTGTTCCACGCGTCTCCCAAACCACGCGCTGTCATAATGTCACCCTCGGCCTATGAGATGAGGCCGAGGGCAAAGTTCCTTCTGGTAGTGAGTCTGTCTTAATTCTGGCCTCGTACTATCGTACCCTCGTAGTGTCATCCGGAGCCTAGGAGGTCGGCCCCTCGTAGGGTCGGGCGGAGCTTGGTGAAGGGTCGGCCCCTCGTAGGGTCATCTGGAGCCTGGTGAAGGGTCGGCCCCTCGTAGGGTCGTCCGTTTTGGAGATAGTCGTCAGCCAGGTCAAGGATATAAACGGGTATATCAATCACCCCCAGCCCTTAGCCATAGGTGCTATTGAGATGGTTGAGGGATAGTGTTTTAAATGAGATGCATGTATGATCAGTTAGATGAGTGACACCTGGGCAAATACTCATTGCTGTTTCAGTTTCCAAGGCATGGCGGCTGCGCAGTGCACTTGGGGCCTTGTGCCCTAATTATACCTTTCTTGGTAAATGGGTTTCTAAATTCGAGGAATTACCTCCGAGGGATACACACATGGTTCCCTCCATTGACAAATTTTTAACCCTAGAATTAAAGAAACTCCCCTCCCATATTAAATATGCATACCTAGGAGAGGATGAGACATTTCCTGTTGTTATCTCCTCTAGCCTAGATGAAGGACAGGAGGGTAAATTATTGAAAATTCTGAGGAAGCACCAAAGTTCTTTTGGTTGGTGCATTGATGATTTGAAGGGGATAAGTCCTTTGATTTGCACTCACAAGATCCATCTCAAAGAGGATGCCAAGCCCTCTAGAGAAATGAAAAAAAGACTGAATCCTAACATGAAAGAAGTTGTGAGAACAGAGATTATCAAATTGTTGGATGCCGGGATTATCTACCCAATCTCGGATAGCAAGTGGGTAAGCCCTATTCAAGTTGTCCCAAAGAAGTCGGGTATGACTGTGATTGAGAATGATAAGGGAGAGCTAGTTACCCAACGTACCACCACCGGATGGCGCGTTTGCATTGATTACCAGAAACTCAATGCGGGAACTAAGAAAGACCATTTCCCCTTGCCATTTATTGATCAAATGCTTGAAAGAGTGGCGGGACACCCTTACTATTGCTTCCTTGATGTTTATTCCGGATATAACCAAATTGAGGTGGATGAACTTGACCAGGAGAATACGACCTTCACTTGCCCTTTTGGTACATTTGCCTACAAACGTATGCCATTTGGCTTGTGTAATGCACCCGCGACCTTTCAAAGGTTCATGTTGAGCTTATTTAGCGATATGGTCGAGAGAGGACTTTAAGTGTTCATGGACGATTTCAGCATTTTTGGCACCTCTTTCGATCATTGTTTAGAAAATCTGGAAAAAGTACTTACCCGGTGTGTGGAAAAGAACTTAGTGCTGAATTGGGAGAAATACCATTTCATGGTCATCAAGGGAATAGTTATTGGCCACAAAGTATCCTCCAAAGGAATAGAAGTCGATAGGGCAAAGATAGATGTCATAGCTGATCTTCCCCCACCAAAATCACCGAAGGACGTGCGCTCATTCTTGGGCCACGCGGGGTTTTATCAAAGGTTCATTAAGGACTTTAGCGCCATCGCTAGACCCTTAAGCAACCTACTCATAAAGGACACCCCATTCGAGTGGACAGAAGCATGGCAAAGCTCTTTTGAAAAATTGAAAAACATGCTTGTGTCCGCTCCCATCATGCAAGTTCCGAATTGGTCCTTACCATTCGAACTTATGTGTGATGCAAGCAATTATGCAATCGGGGCTTTTTTGGGCCAACAAAAAGATAAGCAAGTCCATGTCATCTACTACGCTAGCCGGACCCTTACCGGACCTCAACTCAACTACTCTACCACGGAGAAGGAGTTGCTAGCGGTAGTCTTTGCTCTTGATAAATTCCGGTGATATCTCATTGGTTCTCCCATTACCTGCTTCACCCACCACGCAGCCTTGAAATACCTATTTGCAAAGAAAGATGCCAAGCCGCGCCTCATAAGGTGGATCCTACTCCTACAAGAGTTCAATCTCTCCATCAAAGATAAAAAAAGGAGTAGAAAATGTCGTTGCTGACCATTTATCTCGACTTTCGTCCAACGTACCTAATGATCCCATACCCATAGACGAATAATTTCTGGATGAGCAACTTTTTTCTACCTCTTCGTATCCCTAGTTTGCGGATATAGTGAACTATCTTATCATGGGAGCCATCCCTCCCGACTGGACACCGCAAGATAAGAAGAGGTTTCTTACTTGGTCGCGCATGTTCTTTTATGACGACACCTTTCTTTTTAAATATTGCGCTGACCAAATCATCCGACGATGTGTACCGAATGACGAGATCCCAAAAGTCATCCAGTTTTATCATTCGGAAGCTTGTGGAGGCCATTTTTTGACGAAAAAGATGGCCGTTAAAATTCTGCAATGTGGCCTCTATTAGCCCACAATCTTCCAGGATGTGAACAATGCTTGCAAAGCGTGCAATAGGTGCCAACGAATGGGAGCCATTACTCGACGAGACATGATGCCTCTTACACCAATACTCATTATTGAGTTATTTGACTATTGGGGTACTGACTTCATGGGTCCCTTCCCCCCGTCCTTTGGTTTCCTATACATCCTTGTCGCGGTAGAATACGTTTCTAAATGGGTGGAAGCTATAGCTACCAAGACTAATGACAACAAAGTGGTGATAAAGTTCCTTCAGGAACACATGCTTTCCTACTTCGGTGCACCGAAAGCGATGATTAGTGATAATGGCACACACTTTTGCAATAGGCCATTCGCAAAGCTCATGAGGAAGTATGGTGTCGTTCACAAGGTTGGAATGACTTATCACCCAGAAACGAATGGGCAGGCCGAACTAAAAAATTGGGAAATCAAGAACATTCTTGAAAAGACCATAAATCCTACCCGGAAATATTGGTCCCTTAGATTGAACGATTCGTTATGGGCCTATCGTACCGCATACAAGAATCAACTTGGTATGTCCCCCTTCCTCTTTGTGTATGGAAAACCTTTCCATATTCTCGTTGAGCTTGAACACACGGCGTATTGGGAAATTAAACAATTGAATTATGCCATGGACAAGGCCGGTGAAGCCAACAAGCTTCAATTGAATGAGTTAGAAGAACTACGCAATGATGCGTATGAGAATGCCAAAATTTCAAAACAAAGGATGAAACTCGGTCATGATAGTATCATTCGACGAAAAGAGTTTCTTCCCGGGTAAAAAGTTCTTCTCTACAACTCTCGGCTTCACCTCTTTCCGGGCAAGTTGCGGTCACGATGGTCTGGCCCATTCTTCGTGAAGAATGTTTTCCCCCATGGAGATGTTGAACTATACGATTTAAAAGGGGGAAACACGTTCAAAGTGAATGGACAACGCCTAAAGCCATATCCAGAGGCGTGTATGGAAGAAGTCGACACCGTTTGGTCATCGGACCTCGTTTACGAGGTCAATTGAGCTGAAAAAGTGAGGTCGTCGCACTTCCAACGCGTATAAGGTGAGTTCTTGTGTATAGTAGTCGTGTGTGAATAGGTTGGTTAGGAGTCAGGAACATGGGTCATGAGAGAGACCAGTTAGCATGCACTGCGAGGGAACTAGCACGTAATACGAGGTTGGTATGAAGGAATTTTTAGGGAGCCCGATGGTCTAAGACGTCTTTAGGGGCATTACGCACAAGATAGAGCATGAGAGCACACTTTGAATTCGAGAGAAGAGAGAACCCAAGCAAACGAACCAGCACAGTTCCCCGAACCCCATACCGAATCGGTTCGTGGTACCTCCAAACTGGTTCGGGGTACCTGGCAGATTCCCCCCCTTATTACCAAATTCATCCTCTTCCCTCCTTTTTCCCCTACATTCACTCCCCTTTATTTTTCTTCCCTCCAAACTCTTCCCCTTCCAATTTCCATACTAATTCACTCCCTCCATCACTTCCTTCCCACCCATTCATATTTCCCACCAAAACCCACCCCTCCACACCTATAAATTACTCCCCACCCCTCCTCCATTTCTCACACCACAAATTCCCTCTCCCTCTCCTCTACACCATATACATTACCTCTCCCTCTCCTCTACACCATATCCTTTCCCCCTCCCTCTCTCTTTCCATCATCATGCCGCGTCCTCGCCAAGCAAATTTCTTCCCCAAGAAATATGATGATACCACCGTCCTTGATGATGAGGGTAAAGGGGTATTTCGAAGCATCTAAGAACGTCATTGGGCCGAGCAATACTTCTCGGCTACACGCCCAATCCACATCGAACGTTTCGTTAATTGGGAACAACTTCCGGTCGATGTCACCACCCTATTTGATCGCCGAGGGTGGTGTTCTTTCCTCGCTCCAATGAGCACTCACGTGTTTGAAACACCCATCCGCCAGTTTTATGTTACCTTGGTTCGCAAATCTTCTACGCTTCACGAGGCATACCTTGATGGTATCCAGATTCCTTTTTCGGCGGCCATCATCGCGCGAAAAATGTGTGCTAAAGGGGTTATCCTCCCCGTGCCATTCCAATACCCCACAAATGGTATTCCCCACACCAAAGACGAATGCATTGTTCGTATGGCACCCGGGGAGGAATGGGTACGAGAGTCTTTTCCCATCGGAGGTTTGGCGGCTACGGTGTGATTCACGCACCTCATTGCTTGTGGTGCCATCCACCAAACCACCAATGACTCGGTGGTCCGGTTACGTCATGCCAATTTCCTCTACCACTTTTTAGACCCCGAGAGCACCATCAATCTTGCACAACTTTTCTACGCAGACATCATCAATGCCTCCTACGACGAATGGGGCAAAAATACAATCCCTCATGCCTGTTTCATTATGGAGCTCTTGATGGAAGCCGGAGTAGATGACCCGGGGCAGCAAATTTGACTCCCCCCCCCATTGGAGGCACCTCCATGTAATACCCCGTATTTTTGGCGATATTTATTTTTGGGATTAATTAATTAAATGAGAATTAATTGGAAATTAATCCGGATAAAATACTAGCGAGATATGAGTTGGTATTTGACTATATTGAGTATATATGATGATATATGATTATTGAATTATGAAATTTGTCGTGAGATTTATATACGGCAATTTGGTCATTTTATTGGGACGCGTGTGACAGTCGCGTCAGGATATAATTATTTTAATTGTAAAAGTGAATTTAAATTCTATTAATCGTATGGTCATTTTGAGTGCACCAACGCGTCCAGAAGGGTCGAGATAGTCAGAAAACACTAGCCGGGGGTTTAGTTTGGGTCCCGGGGTATTTTTAGGCCATACCGGCATCTTATAAGGGTAGTTTGGTAATATTGCATTTTTTGGGATTTAATAATGACGAAAATTAGGATTTATAATATGATTGGGAATTGACCCACTAAACGCACTAACCAACCCTTAATGACCCAATAAGCTACGGGGGTTATCAGATTAGGTTTCCAAAACTTTCCCAAAGAAAACCCTAGTCACCATTGGAGATAAGCTTGGAGAGAGAGAGATAGAAGGGAATTCTGCAGAAAAAGCTTCTTCAAACCAACACCAAATTCAGAGACACTAGAGACAAGTGATTTAATTCTATTTAATTCAGAGAATGTTTCTTCCATGTTAGATAAATTGAAAGATTTACATTTGTTCTTGGAAGTTAAATAAAATCCCATTTTCATTGGACTTAGGATTTGAATTTTGTGGACAAATTGCATGTAGAATAGTATGGAGATGTTTATTCTGATGTTAATATATGTTGGATGTAACAAAAATGAATCTAGAATGGACTTATTGAGGATTTAAAATTCTAGGGTTTATGTTCTTGAAAATTTGGGGAAAAAGGGTAGAGATTTGATGAATTAATGATGGTTAGGATGTGTTAATTCCTTAAAAGATGTTAGTATATGACCTTAGTATGTTTTAGGATTATTGGAGACCTTAAAACATTGATTGGACGAATTTTTGTTAAGATTTGAGGTGTAGAAATTGGTGAAAAACGAGATAGGATTTCTGGGCTTGAATCTTGTCACTCGTTAGAAGACCTACCCAGGTCGTTCGAACGAACTCGTTCGAATGAGCTTCTAACGAGTTGACAGTTTGGGGTTCTAACGAGAGGGATGTTCGTTCGATAATCTCATTCGAACGAGATCTCGTTAGATAGCCCAGTTCGTTCGAACGAAATCTCGTTCGAACAGCCTCGTTCGAACGAAATCTCGTTCGAACAGCCTCGTTCGAACGAGACTTCTAACGAGCTGGCAGTTTAGGCCTTTTTGGCCTGTTTTGATTTTGGGAGTCCCGTAAACTTGTTCGAGGTTAGAGATAACATTCCTTTGATGGTGTATTAGTATACTTGGGACATTTGGTATATAATGAGGAGTAAATTATATAAGTGTGGATCAAATCAAATAGACATTTGAGTCGAGACGTGAGTGCCTACTACGACGCGAGAATAAATTATGGCGTGTATAAATATGGACCGAGATTATATAAGTTGTATATATATTAAGTTGGTACGAGAATGCGATAAGTACTACAATTAAACTACGGGATTACTAAGATGTGTGCTTACTTAGTATTGGTATATGAACTTTGTGTATGACATACCTACCATACTTGCTATCCCGGGAGGTTTGCGTTCGCTTAGGGCCCTCTAATCCTTATGTTTCCCGGATTTAGACTGGTTACCTCGATGAACATAGGTCAGAGAAGGACTTATTGGGATGTTAATAAGTCTGCTGATCATGGGAGCGCATGTATGTGCATGACCCATGTGATGTGACTGTGTTCGCCTCCATTATTTGTGATGTTGTTATCTGTGAACTATTCCTGAGAGATTCAGAATATGTGATCCTTATGTACGTGATGTACCGGGATGGATAGCAGAGTATGTGTGCATCGCAGCTTAGTCTTGGGGTGCTTATATTGTACGTTTATGTTGTGGAAAATATACGCTTAATAAACTGGGAACTTTCATATGGTATTGTGTGTATAACTATGGAATAACAAAAGGGATGATCTATAATGAGTTGTATTACTTTTATGTGAGAACCTGAATTTAAGTTAAGCCCCTATTTAATTGCGAACGTTATAATGTTAATGGGAATCGAGTAATAAGGGTAGAACCTATGACAGTCTAGCTAGATGTGATGTCACTTAGCTAGTGGGTTGTGTCATTTTAGATGGGTACTTACGTTAGGAGTGCACAGTTAAACGAGAGGTGAGAATTTCATGTGAGTGCACGTCCTAACATGTACTTTGCATTTAATGTTTTAAATGTTTTTAAAGCACTTGCAGGTTTTTAAAATATCTCCACATTCGGGCCTTGACCCGTTTGCTTTCAAATCTATTTTTTCTTGTAAAACCATTTTAGGTGCCCAGCCACAAGGACACCATGCATAGGATACTCATTCAGATGACGAGCTGTAGCTGTTTGTGGAAGTTACAGGGATTTTCTTTTAGACGCTTCTATCATTTGGATTCCACGTTCAGTATTCCTCAGTTTTAGGGCATGTTGCTCAGTTCCATTAGAGTTACATTTCCATTACAGTTTTCAGACTTTGGCATGTATTGATTCAATTTAATTATTTCAGTTTGTGGATTTGTAGTGAGGAGTTTTCCTCCAAACTTTATTTACATTATGTGATGGTTATTCTATTGTTTTCGTTATAGTGAATGGTGTTATTATTCTTCATTACACTTGTTGCATGTTAATTATACTTATTAAAATTTGACAACTTACTTTTTAAATACTAGGTGGTTAGTAATCATTAAAATGTTTTCGACAGTGATGCTATTAACTGGACCAACTTGGCATTTTGAATTAATTTAATAAAGGAGTAGCTACCCGGTATTTAATTAGTCGGGGTGTCACAGGTAGTATCAGAGCATCAGGTTCTAGTGTCCTTTAGGATCTGTACGGCTATTATGTTTTCGCTAAGTTTCTTTGATATAGAGCCCTATATTTTAGGACTGTTGTACTCTTTTTGTGTATGCTTCGTTCTTCAGCTATTTTAAGTTTATAAACAGTGAACTTATAAACTTTATTCTTATTTCAGATGCCTCCACGACGTGTACGACGAGTTCCCAGGGATGCAACGCCCGAACACCAGCCCGCTCCAGTTCAGGGCATGATGAACGCCGCTGAGGTTGCTGCTATTGTAGCCTAAGCGGTAAATGCCGAAATTGCCGTAGTTCAGCAGGCACCACCTCAGGCGCCGGTTACCGCGCCAGTATAGGTAAATGCATTCCCGTATGCTTGGGAACGTGTACGTGAGGCTTTTCAGAAAGCGCATCCGCCAGGGTTTGCAGGTAGCTTAGATGTGGTAGTCTCGAGCCAGTGGAGGAAAGATATGCAGAGGCACTTGAGGATGTATGAGTGCACGGACGTTCAGAAGCAGGTGCTAGGTACTTTCAAGCTCGTTGGATCTGCACTGCAGTGGTGGGAGTCTATTACCACCGTGGAGGAGAGGGATACTCTCACCATTCAGGACTTTTGGGAGCGGTTCGACCGCAAGTACTTTTCGTCGGCTGTTCACATGGAAATGAGGAGGAAACTGATGAATCTGAAGCAAGAGGGTAAGACCATGGCCGAGTATGAGGCCGAGTTCATAAATCTATTGAATATCGTTCCGGATGAGATACCGACAGAAAATAAGAACATTGATAAATTCACCGACGGGTTGACATGGAGGATCCGTCAACATCTGTTAGGGAACCTTTCGTTGGCCACTTATTCTGATGTGGTTAACGCTGCTTTGTTACACTGCCAGGATCACCGCTTTCATATGGCTGAGGGCAAGAGATCGGGAGAGTCTAGCCATCAGGGCAGGACTAGAGGACATGGTGCCGGTGGGGCACAATCTGTTCAGGGGTAGAGATAGGGTGAGCAGGGTTCTCAGCAGGGGGATCAGAAGAGGTTCAGATCAGGGAATTACAGGCACGGACAGGGAGGTTTCCGTCAAGGCCATCAGGGTCCAAACGGCCATCAGGGCCAACAGGGGCAGAATGGACAGCAGTTTCAGCAGGGCCAGCAGGGCCAAGGGAGGAACGGTAACGACCACTAAGGCCGTGGACCGCAGGGGAAGAGAGGAGGGAACTTCCCAGGGAAGTGTTTTGTTTGTGGCAAGACTGGCCATAAACGACAAGATTGTCCTCATAGGGGCAGGGCCCCACAGCAGCAGCAGTAGCAGCAGGGTGCTCTCCAGGAGCCGCAGAGGCCTATGTTTCCCGCCGCTCTCCCCGCACCGCCACAGATGGCAGCATTGCCACCCATTCCAACAGTCCCAGTTCAGCAGGGGCAGCTACAGTATGGACGTGTCTACAACGTCCACCAGGCAGCAGTTCCACAGGCACCGCCCGCGATTGAGGGTACGTTTCCTATCCATGGCACTATGGGTTGGGTATTATTTGATACGGGGGCTACACATTATTTTATAGCTACAAATTTCACGAAAGCTTTAGGATTGTTAGCTACGGTAGAGAGCACAGTGACGTGTGTCGACTCACCATTGGGGAATGGGTCACTTATATTCTTTATATGCCGGGGAGTGGGGGTAGAGATTGGTAGTCTGGTATTACCTGCAGATATGTTGGTATTAGATATGCATGTTCACGATGTGATTATCGGTATGGATTGGCTCACTGATTATAGATCCATGATTGATTGCTTCGGTGGGAGCATTGTTTTTGCCATTCCGGGGCAAGAGATGTTTGTAGTGGCGATGCCTCGCCCAGAGGGAGGCTCGACCACTCATTTGTATTACCTAGAGGAGGATACCACTAAGGAGGTTATGATTCCTTTATATTCGATCCCAGTCGTCAGGGAGTATTCAGATGTGTTTCAGGAGATACCAGGCCTACTCCCCAGTCGAGAGATAGACTTTGTTATAGACCTATTTCCAGATACGAGGCCTATAGCACGCGCACCGTACCGTATGGCTCCGACAGAGATGCGAGAGATACGGGATCAGATAGAGTAGCTGTTAGGTCAGGGCTTTATTCGCAAGAGTACCTCACCTTGGGGCGCTCCAGTTTTGTTTATGAAGAAGAGGGACGATTCAATGAGATTGTGTGTGGACTACCGAGAGTTGAATAAGGTCACGATACGGAATAAGTATTCGTTGCCTCAAATCGATGACTTATTCGACCAGTTGAGAGGATCTTCTTTCTTCTCAAAGATTGATTTGAGATCGGGATACCATCAGTTGCGTATCAGGGAGGAGGATATCTCGAAGACTGCGTTCTTGTCGAGATATGGTTCTTACGAGTTTCGGGTTATGCCTTTTGGTTTGACCAACGCTCCAGCAGTGTTTATGGACTTGATGAATAGAGTGTTCAGGGATTTCCTAAATCAGTTTGTCATTATCTTCATTGATGATATTCTGGTTTACTCCCAGACAGAGGAGGAGCACGCCGAGCATTTGAGGCAGGTTTTGCAGACGCTGCGTCAGAACGAGCTGTATGCAAAATATGAGAAATGCGAGTTTTGGCTGAAGGAGGTCCAGTTTTTGGGACATATTATTTCCGACCGAGGAATATCTGTTGATCCGGGGAAAGTATCCGCGGTGAGGGAATGGGGACAGCCCACGACACCGACTGAGATTCGTAGTTTCTTGGGCCTAGCAGGATACTACAGGAGGTTTATTCGGGGTTTCTCGAAGATAGCAGGTCCTTTGACACATCTGACTCGTAAGGGTGTGCCATTCATCTGGAGTGATGCCTGTCAGTTGGAATTCGATGAATTGAAGGATAAATTGACCTCATCACCTGTGTTAGCATTGCCGAGACCGGGAGTTGAGTATTTGGTTTACACCGATGCGTCTTTGCAAGGACTTGGAGGTGTATTGCAGCAGAAGAGACAGGACATAGCTTATGCTTCCCGTAAGCTTAAGCCTCATGAGAATAATTACCCCACGCATGATTTGGAGTTGGCGGCAGTGGTATTTGCCCTACGAATTTGGAGGAACTATCTTTTGGGGGAGAAGTTTCAACTGTTCACGGACCATAAGTCCCTACAATACCTGTTCACGCAAAAGGAGTTGAATATGCGGCAGCGTAGGTGGCTTGAGTTTGTGAAAGACTACCAGTTCGATATCCAGTATCACCTAGGTAAGGCTAACGTGGTAGCAGACGCGTTGAGCCGTAGGCCAGCAGATGAGGTGGCAGAGGTGTGGAAGGCAAAGTGGAAGGAATTGGGACACCAGGATGCAGTGGACCGATCGTTCATGTCTGTGATGATCGTTACACCGCAGATTGTCACGAAGGTAATACGGGCACAAGCTAATGACTCGTTCTGTCAGGAGCAGATAGTTCGATTACTAGAAGAGGGAGTCGAGTCCTACACCGTCGGCTCAGATGGGGGATTACGCTTCAATGGGAGATTAGTAGTTCCGGAATGGGAGAAATTACGACATGAGGTGATGGCAGAGTCGCACGGCTCACGGTTCGTGGTACATCCCGGAGGGGACAAAATGTACCAAGACATGAGACGACAGTATTGGTGGAGTGGTATGAAGAGAGATATTGCTGAGTTTGTTTCGAAATGCGCCACTTGCCAGCTAGTAAAAGTGGATCATCAAAGACCGACAGGACTTCTACAGCCGTTGGAGGTCCCGGTGTGGATGTGGGAAAGCATATCTATGGACTTTATTACGGGGTTGCCTAGGTCGCAGAGGGGTCACGACTCCGTTTGGGTAATTGTGGATAGGTTGTTCAAAGTCGCTCACTTTTTACCCGTAAGGACTGACTACACTACGGGACAATATGCCTAGCTCTTCATTTCAGAGGTTGTGAGACTTCACGGTGTGCCCCTAAATATCGTGTCTGACAGAGACAAGATATTTGTTTCGCGGTTTTGGGAGAGTTTCCAGGAGGCTATGGGATCGCAGACCGATGGGCAGACAGAGCGCACAAATCAGATGTTGGAGGACATGCTACGTATGTGCATTATTGACTTTGGAGGTGGATGGGAATAATACCTTCCACTGGTTGAGTTTGCTTATAATAACTCCTACCAGTTCACTATTGGCATGGCTCCATTTGAGGCATTGTACGGTAGGCCTTGTCGTTCCCCAGCATGTTGGTTAGAGGTGGGGGACAACAAACTACTTGGGCCGTAAGTGATTCAGGATACTTCGGCAAGGATTGAGTTGATTCGGAGTCGCATTCGGGTAGCTCAAGACCGGCAGAAGAGTTATGCTGATGCGAAGAGGTTTTTTAGGGAGTTCCAAGTGGGGGACCAGGTTTTGCTCAGAGTATCTCCTATGAAGGGGATTATGCATTTCGGGAAGAAGGGGAAATTGGCACCGAGGTATGTGGGGCCGTTTCCTATTATTGAGCGGATTGGACCAGTTGCGTATAGACTCGGGTTACCGGAGCATTTACACCGGATTCACGATGTGTTTCATATTTCCTCGTTAAGGAAATATCTCAGAGACGATTTGGCTCATTCTCACATCGCTTTGGAGGAGATTGATTTACAGCCTGATAGCTCCTACGAGGAGGGGGCGATTGCTATTTTGGACCAAAGTGAGAGGAAGCTGCGGTCAAAGATAGTTCCATTAGTGCGTGTTCAGTGGCGACATCACAATGTCGAGGAGTCCACATGGGAGCGCGAGGATGAGATGCGCGAACGTTATCCAGAGTTATTTTTAGCAGGTACTTTCTAGTTCCGAATTTCGGGACAAAATTCGATTATTAGTGGGGAAGTATGTAATACCCCGTATTTTTGGCGATATTTATTTTTGGGATTAATTAATTAAATGAGAATTAATTGGAAATTAATCCGGATAAAATACTAGCGAGATATGAGTTGGTATTTGACTATATTGAGTAAATATGATGATATATGATTATTGAATTATGAAATTTGTCGTGAGATTTATATACGGCAATTTGGTCATTTTATTGGGACGCGTGTGACAGTCGTGTTAGGATATAATTATTTTAATTGTAAAAGTGAATTTAAATTCTATTAACTGTATGGTCGTTTTGAGTGCGCCAACGCTTCCGGAAGGGTCGAGATAGTCAGAAAACACTAGCTGGTGGTTTAGTTTGGGTCCCGGGGTATTTTTAGGCCATACCGGCATCTTATAAGGGTAGTTTGGTAATATTGCATTTTTTGGGATTTAATAATGACGAAAATTAGGATTTATAATCTGATTGGGAATTGACCCACTAAACGCACTAACCAACCCTTAATGACCCAATAAGCTACGGGGGTTATCAGATTAGGTTTCCAAAACTTTCCCAAAGAAAACCCTAGCCACCATTGGAGATAAGGTTGGAGAGAGAGAGACAGAAGGGAATTCTGCAGAAAAAGCTTCTTCAAACCAACACCAAATTCAGAGACACTAGAGACAAGTGATTTAATTCTATTTAATTCAGAGAATGTTTCTTCCATGTTAGATAAATTGAAAGATTTACATTTGTTCTTGGAAGTTAAATAAAATCCCATTTTCATTGGACTTAGGATTTGAATTTTGTGGACAAATTGCATGTAGAATAGTATGGAGATGTTTATTCTGATGTTAATATATGTTGGATGTAACAAAAACAAATCTAGAATGGACTTATTGAGGATTTAAAATTCTAGGGTTTATGTTCTTGAAAATTTGGGGAAAAAGGGTAGAGATTTGATGAATTAATGATGGTTAGGATGTGTTAATTCCTTAAAAGATGTTAGTATATGACCTTAGTATGTTTTAGGATTATTGGAGACCTTAAAACATTGATTGGATGAATTTTTGTTAAGATTTGAGGTGTAGAAATTGGTGAAAAACGAGATAGGATTTCTGGGCTTGAATCTTGTCACTCGTTAGAAGACCTACCCAGGTCGTTCGAACGAACTCGTTCGAATGAGCTTCTAACGAGTTGACAGTTTGGGGTTCTAACGAGAGGGATGTTCGTTCGATAATCTCATTCGAACGAGATCTCGTTAGATAGCCCAGTTCGTTCGAACGAAATCTCGTTCGAACAGCCTCGTCCGAACGAGACTTCTAACGAGCTGGCAGTTTAGGCCTTTTTGGCCTGTTTTGATTTGGGGAGTCCCGTAAACTTGTTCGAGGTTAGAGATAACATTCCTTTGATGGTGTATTAGTATACTTGGGACATTTCATATATAATGAGGAGTAAATTATATAAGTGTGGATCAAATCAAATAGACATTTGAGTCGAGACGTGAGTGCCTACTACGACGCGAGAATAAATTATGGCGTGTATAAATATGGCCCGAGATTATATAAGTTGTATATATATTAAGTTGGTACGAGAATGCGATAAGTACTACAATTAAACTACGGGATTACTAAGATGTGCGCTTACTTAGTATTGGTATATGAACTTTGTGTATGACATACCTACCATACTTGCTATCCCGGGAGGTTTGCGTTCGCTTAGGGCCCTCTAATCCTTATGTTGCCCGGATTTAGACTGGTTACCTCGATGAACATAGGTCAGAGAAGGACTTATTGGGATGTTAATAAGTCTGCTGATCGTGGGAGCGCAGGTATGTGCGTGACCCATGTGATGTGACTGTGTTCGCCTCCATTATTTGTGATATTGTTATCTGTGAACTATTCCTGAGAGATTCGGAATATGTGATCCTTATGTACGTGATGTATCGGGATGGATAGCAGAGTATGTGTGCATCGCAGCTTAGTCTCGGGGTGCTTATATTGTACGTTTATGTTGTGGAAAATATACGCTTAATAAACTGGGAACTTTCATATGGTATTGTGTGTATAACTATGGAATAACAAAAGGGATGATCTATAATGAGTTGTATTAATTTTACGTGAGAACCTGAATTTAAGTTAAGCCCCTATTTAATTGCGAACGTTATAATGTTAATGGGAATCAAGTAATAAGGGTAGAACCTATGACAGTCTAGCTAGATGTGATGTCACTTAGCTAGTGGGTTGTGTCATTTTAGACGGGTACTTACTTTAGGAGTGCACAGTTAAACGAGAGGTGAGAATTTCATGTGAGTGCACGTCCTAACATGTACTTTGCATTTAATGTTTTAAATGTTTTTAAAGCACTTGCAGGTTTTTAAAATATATCCACATTCGGGCCTTGACCCGTTTGCTTTCAAATCTATTTTTTCTTGTAAAACCATTTTAGGTGCCCAGCCACAAGGACACCATGCATAGGATACTCATTCAGATGACGAGCTATAGCTGTTTGTTGAAGTTACAGGGATTTGCTTTTAGACGCTTCTATCATTTGGATTCCATGTTCAGTATTCCTCAGTTTTAGGGCATGTTGCCCAGTTCCATTAGAGTTACATTTCCATTACAGTTTTCAGACTTTGGCATGTACTGATTCAGTTTAATTATTTCAGTTTGTGGATTTGTAGTGAGGAGTTTTCCTCCAAACTTTATTTACATTATGTGATGGTTATTCTATTGTTTTCGTTATAGTGAATGGTGTTATTATTCTTCATTACACTTGTTGCATGTTAATTAGACTTATTAAAATTTGACAACTTACTTTTTTAATACTAGGTGGTTAGTAATCATTAAAATGTTTTCGACAGTGATGCTATTAACTGGACCAACTGGGCATTTTGAATTAATTTAATAAACCCAAATAGCCCAAAATTGTGAAAAATGGAAAAATTCAGAACTGAAGTCCAAAAAGTGTATATAAAGGGGCAAGAAAAAAAAATATTCTCAACAAAAATAGTGAGAAAAGAAAATAAGTGAAAAACAACAAAATAGAAGGGAAAAAAAATTAGCAATAGCCCGAAAAAGCACAAACGAACATTATTAATGACTTTTCCAATTCCAATCCTTCGTACCATTTTCATTTTACCCCATATACCTTAAAACCCGAAAAAGTCCTAACCGAGTCCAAATTGCAAAAAATGGTTACCGCGTGGAGAGCTAATACACCAAAAGATAATAAAAGAGATAATGCATGGAAAATGGGGCAATGTTCCCGTTTTTAAAACTGTAATCCGTTGATGAGATCCTTTCACCATGAAGTTTTCGTCTTTCTATTTGTATGCGTGATCTTGCGTCTATTATTACATCACGCATACCGAGAGAATAACAACATTCTGAGAGATTCATTTGTGAGAGCATTCCGTGAGAATTTGAAATCAAAACAAATTTTCGGATAAGTAACGTAATGATCAATCGGTGAAAATTGGCGGTTCTATTTCCGTCTTCGCACACACGCACTATGGATTGAGACTTGTAAATATGACTTGATGATGACAATTTTCTGGAAAAGTTTGAATTGCACAATTTTTGCATATTTTGAATTTTCTTTGAGTCGAATTTTGTGGATATATTCTCTAGAAACCCTCACGAGGCACAACTCGTCCTACTAAGGTGAACTAGGGGTTTAAAGACTTGTTGAATATGCTAAATGCAATCGCTTACCCGCGAAAAAGGTATTCTATCCCAATAAAATGTGATTTTCAAGAGTTAAGTCTTGCTAGGATTCTTTTACATTGCTCGGGATGGGCAAAGTTCTAAGTTTGGGGGGTTTGATTAGGCATAAATATTGTATATTTATTCCCCTAATTTCGGTACATTTGTGAACCCGAGTGATGCAACCGATATGGATTTAATGTACATTTATTCTACTAACCTTCGTTGGCAAGTATTTCGTATTTCTTGTTTCTCCTATTTGTTTTACAGGTTAATTATGCAAGTGGTGAAAAAGAGAAAGCGAAACGATGAAAGAAAGGCTAGGAAGGCAAGTTCAAGGGCATTTTGGTAATTTTGTAGCTAGATCCCAAAGGAAGATTCAACGAGAAAGTTGAAAATCTTGGAACAACGAGAACACTGAAAGAAACGTTACCCAAATCCGAGCTACGGTTGATGAGTTATGACCAGTTGAAGTTGAAGAAAGATCCAAGGAAGAAAGGAAGAAAACAAGAAAAATATTCTAAGTGTTAGAATGAAAGAAAAGGACATCCAAACCAGCGAACTTTCCGAAACCCAATGCAAGCCGGTTTAGGGGGCGAACCGATCCGGGGAACATGCGAACCGATTCAGGGGTCATGAGGCGCGAATTTTTCTCCGTCATTCTGATTGGTTCAAAGAATCCCATTAGGTTAAAACTCCTCCATAAATAGTTTTGGACGTACTTAGTGACCTAGGAACAGCAGTGATGAATGTTTTTTTTAGTTTTGGTATATAAAAAAAGAGAAGAACATCTAGGAACATAACTTCAATTAATTGCTGAAAGATCAATACAATTTCAGGTTGTTTTCAAGTTGTAATCCAAGTTTTATTTTTATGATTATATTTCTTGCATGGTAATTTTCCTGCGTGATTTGAATAAATTTCTGCATTCATAATACTTAGCTACATATTTCAATCTAGTGTTATCATGAGTTCTTTCGCATGAAACGTTACTATTTCATGCATCCTTCAGTTTAATATGTCCGACTAGGTTTAAAAGGCCGGGATGCATGAACCCAGCCTGATGTGTTAGTACGTGTGTTTAAAATTAATCCGCTGAATTTAGTGATTGATTATGATCGTATTGCGTAGTGACACAACAATTGTAGATCTTTATATCTCGTTTGCCTCTGGGTACTCGTGATGATTTAGAGTGCAATTCGAGTGCTACTATCGCGATACTGATTTACTCATTCTCAGATTAAGTATGACGCGGGCTTGAACCTCGTATACGTAATGCTTGGGAGTACTAAATTCCGGGTCAAATTAATTAGTTGAATTTATGATTAATATTATAACTGCAATACACTAGGTTTGGGGGATTGTATTTCCCGTCCTATTTTTCTCATCATTTAAACAAAAAGTTTCAAATCATCGTTCATTCTTAATTTAGGTAGATTAGTATAGTTGCATTTCTTCATAATTTCATTATCGCATTTAGCTGTAATCAATCTCAAAACCAAATCATTTTTTCTTTTCTTTTTAGACTCAAAGTTAGGGTTTCTCCGTCTCTTCCCATCGTCACAACTTCGTTGTCCTTTTTCCCTGAGGATCGATACCCGACTTACTGGGATTATTACTTGAGCGACAAGCTTGCACTTGAGCCTAGAGTGAACGCATTTCTGAGACACATTTTCAGTCACGTTACCAAGTATTTATCAATACTTTTCATTTCCTTTCTTATATCCAGGAAATATATATACAAGACAATTCATTATCATGAATTTCTTTAACATAACATATAACTTTTTAAAATCCAATTTTATTATCATAAAATACTTTTCCGTTTTAAAAATATCCCATTTCCCTTCTCATATCCAGGAAATGTATCCAAAGCCATTTTTATTATCATAAAAATGCTTTGATCGTATCATATGTTTCCATTTCCCTTCTTCCATCCGGCAAATGTATCTGAAGCCAATCATTTATCCCATTTCCCCTCTTCCATCCAGGAAATGTATTTAAAGCCATTTTATTATCATAAAATGCTTTAACAAATCTAAGACCGCCCCTCCAGGTTTCCGCACTGAACACGCCCCTAAATGGCTATCATCTTCCAGGGCCCATCAAACAATACAACCTAGGAACCTATCAACGTCGGGAAGCGGCCATATGCCTGCGGGAAAGTCAAGACCACACCCAGAATCTCCTAACCAGCGCAGTAAAATATAATCGCCATATTGCCTAGGACTATATCCACCCTGCATTCATTACCCAGGGGGCATCACCATACGCACGCAACTTCCCTTATGATAACGATTTAGGGAGGTGTGTAACCATAATTTTATTAATTATGAAAATCTTTTCTTTTCCATTTTGAAAATATTCATTTTTACATTTTCAAAATCATTTACATCACATCATACATATATACTTTAATCACATAGTATATACATATACCATATATTCCTCCTCAAATATATAAATGGCCATATGCCAAGTACATCAAGCGATGGCCAATAATCCCAAAGATTCCCTCAAGGAATCATAATCATGCATTTATATAAGCATGATACTAAACCCAAAGTATTTCCTTTCTTTTATAACTAATAAATACCTTAATCATCTCTAAGTATATTATTGGATGTCTCCAATTTCCAATTCACTCTAAGTGAATATAAATAACTATATCCCCAAATTATCCTAATTATCTCCCAGGGTACACTCAACAGTAATCGATATAATTATGATTTCTATATGCATAATTATATAGGCTTATATGCCTACTAGAAATATCCTCGGGATTTATCTCTCCCGAACCACCTTAAATTTAATGGGTTATGGATTCAATTCCATGAACCCAAGGACTACCTCTTGTCCATATAATCATATAAAGGTCCCCACTATAATTAGGAACTCTAAACCATCAAGTTCTACAATTATACTATTTTCCTCGAAAATATAATGTAAAGGTTATACATTAAAACCCTCAACTTGCCCTCCTAGATTTCCGCAATTGGAGGACCATAAACTCCTAAAGGGTTACTTCTATTAACCAATAATTAACCTCAATTCAATTAAAAATTTGATTTCACCCCATCCAAATCACCATAGGAAAATTACCCATTTTTAGAATGGGTCGATCGATCGACCCATGGCTATCGATCGATCGATTGCTTCGATCGATCGAACCCCCATGATCGATCGATCGATTATGGGGGGCAGCTTCTTCTCCGAGAAGCTATTTCAGCCATGGAAGCTTCCCCCAAGCTTCCATCTCCTCACCCAATGGACCACAACTTCAACCCATGATAACCACACATATAATACGGGTTCTAAACATCCTAGAACCCGAAATCACTAATTAGTTTCAATTAAAACCTAAGTTTCTCCAATTATTCAATTTTAGGGGTTTATTTGTTTTATCTCCCACGAAAACCCAACCCAAAATATTTAGGGTTTGATTATACCAAACTACGGTATGAGATATTTATGCAAAAAGGAAATAAAGCAAGTAAAGACTTGCCTCGTGGATAAAATCCAATGTCCTCGAGCCGAATCCCGCGGAGGCTGGCCGAAATCTCCCCCCTTTCTCCTCTTTTCTTCCTCCTCTCTCTCTTCTCTCTTATTTGTCTCTTTATTTCTTTTTTTCTCCCTCTCTTCCCCCTTTTATTAGGAGAAAAGGGTTTTAACCCTTAAAACCCAAAAACGACTCGTTTATCCAATTACGAGTTACTTTTAACTCCAAAATTACCCGAAACTCATTTTCGAAAATTGGACACTCTTTTCTGACTATCTTGGACATTCGGAGATTCATAGTGCAGTCAAAATTCCCATATGAGGTACTTGACCGCAACTCACTATTTCAACCCCACACGACTTAATGGGGGGTTTCCCAATTTAAATCTCACCTCGTGTCGCTTTACTCAACGACAACATATAATTAAAATATTTTGACCTATATAGTTCCAAAAATAATCACAACATCCATCGAAAATCATTTAATCCTCGAAAATCCCAAAAATTACTATTTCTAGAAATTCTCCAAATTCCAATTTATACTTAATTATGGAATTTAATCGTCCCCAAAAGGGCGGGTTGTTATATACTCCCCCCTTACAACGGAATTTCGTCCTCGAAATTCAGACACAACCTACACCACCAATCCTAGGATCACTCCAAATCCTAATACCTCAAGGGGAACGATACTAACCCAACGGTTCCCAACCATATACTATGCGGCCACCGCAATCATAAAGTGACTCTAATACGTCACATTGTACCCATCATCTATAGCGCTTCACAGCATAAACTTCAACTTTATATACTACGCCCATCCTATCTTAGGCGGTATATAAAACCATCTCACCAAGGTGCCCATACACCTTTCTAACTTGTGCACATCTGCACAAACATTGCGAACGTCCGACACGTAACACTCCCTCCCAATAAGGGTCTCCATTCCTCGGTGTAATACTCACACATAGGTCCTCCCAACCCGCGAAAGGCAATTCTCCTAACCTCGGCGCCACTAACTCTATCGAATTTACGTCCTAATAATACTAAGGTCTATGCGATGTCCTACATACGCGAAACGATAGTCTAAATGTGTCCCTAGTGCCCAAGGCCTCTCTCAACTTCCAATATTTTCTTGGTTTCATGCGTGGGACGTCTCGCCAAAGCCAAATCAAAATAAGGAACCTTATCATTACACTACTCCCTCGCGTTGTCGGTCATCGAGATATAGCGACCTAAGGCACACCAGCGGGACGTCCTAAATCCTACCACGCTAACCAATGAACGCATGTCTACTATTCTATCCTTCCGCCCATACGAAAGGAAATCTAACTAATCGAAGTGCCCAATTCTCTGAAAGAGCACTACGTACATCATACCGAATCATATTTCCTCAAAGTTTGCCTTTTCGTTAAGGCTTGGCCATAATCCTCAAATCAATTTTTCTAAGTCCTACTTCACCCAACTACTTGTGGTGAGAGGACCACTTTAGTGCCTTTTCATAGCACAATATTTCCATAAGCATACCGCCATCAGATGGCTCGTAGTCTATAGTGGTTCATCCACACTATAAGACTTTTCCACAAAACCAACATCCTTGCATCCTATAACATCTTTCTACTCCCGACGCCGTTAAGATTCATGTGTGGAGCATCTCGCAAAGCGAAATCCAAACAAGGAACCCCTCCACACACTCCTACTTAACTTTGTCGGTCATGGAGGTCCGTTACTTCAAACATGCAACCGAGATAATCCTATCCCCTTCCAACAAAAGGTGGTCCAAACTCCTATCTCTAACTAAGAGTCACACCACCAAGCGCTCGTACTAATATTCAGTCCTCGCGCAATCAATAATGAGCTTAGACTCACAGCTCAGCAATTAACCCGGCACACCTCAAATCATAACTTTAAGGTTTCTACATATACAAATCGCCATAATGAAACCTCTTCTCATCGAAGTTCCATCTACCCATAACAATAAAGGAAAACTCAACCTATATCCAGGTGAGACACCGCAACAACAACCCATTCCACCTTGGAACTGCGGACACGATAGTCTTGCCATCATTAGCCTGGTATCGCTCCAAATGACCAATAACATATTATATACTCACCATATTACTATACTCGCATAGACATATAAAACGAGTATCCCAAACCAGATATATATGTATATACAATATATCAACACCCGCCCCTATGACGAGTGAGAGAAAATAAAATTCCGCTACCACAGAAAACACATAGGCATACATTATATAATGTTATCGACACCGCCACAAAGATCAAATTACACACACAAGTCTAGGGCTATCTAACACCACAACTTCATCTATCCACACCTCTTACCAATATTTCTTAACTCTATGCCCCATCTAGGCACCCTAATCTTGTCCTTTATTCCTACCAGGAAAGGACTAACCGTGTGGATGCACACTCCACATTACTATTTTCATCACTGGCCTTCCTGACCATGATAAAGTTATCAACACCATATGACTCTATAACCTCGCTCCTTACAATCACCTTACTAATCCTCTTAACTTCTTTGTCAAAAGGAAATTCCTTACTTCAACAAATTTCCCGGGTGGATTTCCACCAACGGGATCCACGAATACACACTTTCTTTAGTGAGCATATCCTTCCTGGAAAGGACTCATTATTAATTACACATAACTCACTTAGGTACAAAGTTCACTTCTCCGTATCACTTTTTATCCACTATCGGCCTCTGACCGATCCTTAGGTGAATAATTCCCAAAACAATCTTCCTTTCATTCTTGCTGAACCACGGGGACTCACGGTTAAAACTATCCGTAAGATCCCTTTTGAATCCTTACTTCATTGGGAAATTCAACTTTAGTACCACACTCTACTATGGCGGTACTACGGTACTCATAACTACTATAGTTTAGTAGTCGTTGAGAAAATCCTTAACAAACACTACAAAGGAAGTGACCCCTACTACGGTCCACATTCTCGACTTCTACCAGCTGATCCAACTAAGCCTCACCTCCTGCTTCCATCCAAGCCTCGCAAACGAATCTCAAATGAGCCCGCAAAAGGTTACTATAATCTTATAATATAGAAGGAGAACGAAATCTCACAAGAGAAATCAACAATCCTAATCCCGAGGCTCTATAACAAATCGAGAGCAATGCTGAAAGCGTAGTACGTCCGCATAGATTCCTAAGGACACTAGAACCTGATGCTCTGATACCATCTGAGACACCCCGCGTAATAAAATACCAGGCAGTCACTCCTATATCAAATTATAACAGGAGTCTCATATGGATCATTCATAGCATCACTATCGAAAGTCCATTTAATTACTAATAACCTATTAGGCCGGTGTCAAAATTTTACTTAACTACTCTTTTTAACAACTAAAATTAAAACATCCACACAATATATGCGTAAATGAAACTGAAATGAAATAAAATAACCGAACACTCGGTCAAAATTATTACAACCATATCGAATGCTGTGCTAAAATAATAAGTAAATGCAATTGGGCCATTGACCCAAATGTTTATACAGTACCTCCTATCTAGAGTACAAAGATAGAAGCGTTTATCGAGAACCTGCACGCATCCACAGCTGCTGCAGCTGATGTCTGACTCGAAGGAAGTTCCATCCAGGACTCCCTATGTCTGGACACCTATAATATATATATATGTATATATAGCAAGAGACGAAAAGTAGATAAACGGGTCAGAGCCCGAGTTTTGAAAATATTTAGCAAGTACATAAATGCTTTATTTTTAGAAAAATATTTTTATCTCATATTTAAGTTTAGTATCGCACTCCCATGAGATACCCCTCACCTCTATACTAATAGTGCACTCCTAGCGCATCCCTCTAAACATCCTAGTCAAGCTACCCTGCTAAACTAGTCTATCACCCAACCACTATCAACCCTAGATAGTCCAAGAAATGTACTAAGGGCTAAACTTCACCCCAGTCTCCACGCTATGCCATGTCCGTGCGTGGGGTGTCTCGCAAAGCGAAATCCAAACAAGGAGCCCCCCCGATACACTACTATGCGGCAAGGTCGATCGTCGAGATCCATCAGACCCTCAGTACGTAATGTGTATATATATATATACATCATATAAGAAATATAAATATTAGAGCACTAAGGATTACACTTCTCCCTAGTCTCAACACAATGCCATATTCGTGCGTGGGGTGTCTCGCAAAGCAAAATCCAAACAAGGAATCCCCCGATACACTACTATTCGGCAAGGTCGATCATCGGGATCCATTAGACCCTCGGTACTCGATTTATTCATATATATACATATTACCATATACATTCGGATCTATCTCCCGGACTGAGGATTTATATACCAAGTATTTATCAATACTTTTCATTTCCTTTCTTATATCCAGGAAATATATATAAAAGCAAATTCATTATCATGAATTGCTTTAACATAACATATAACTTTTTAAAAGCCAATTTTATTATCATAAAATGCTTTTTCGTTTTAAAAACATCCCATTTCCCTTCTCATATCCACGAAATGTATCCAAAGCCATAAAAATGCTTTGATCATATCATATGCTTCCATTTCCCTTTTTCCATTCGAAAAATGTATCCGAAACCAATCATTTATCCCATTTCCCTTCTACCATCCAGGAAATGTATTTAAAGACATTTTATTATCATAAAATGCTTTAACAAATCTAAGACCGCCCCTCCGGGTTTTCCCACTAGACGAGCCCCTAAATGGCTATCATCCTCAAGGGTCCATTAAGAAAGACAACCTGGGAACCTAACAACATCGGGAAGCAGCCATATGCCTGCGGGAAAGTCAAGACCACACCCAGAATCTCCTAACCAGCGCAGTAAAATATAATCTCCATATGGCCTAGGACTATATCCACCCTGCATTCATTAGCAAGGGGGCTTCACCATACGCACGCAACTTCCCTTATGATAGCGATTTAGGAAGGTGTGTAACCAGAATTTTATTAATTATGAAAATATTTTCTTTTCCATTTTGAAAATATTCATTTTTACATTTTCAAAATCATTTACATCATCCCATACATATATACTTTAATCACATAGTATATACATATACCATATATTCCTCCTCGAATATATAAATGGCCATATACCAAGTACATCTAGCGATGACTAATAATCCCAAAGATCCCCTTAAGGAATCATAATCATGCATTGATATAAGCATGATACTAAACCCAAAATATTTCCTTACTTTTATAACTAATAAATACCTCAATCATCTCTAAGGATATTATCGGATGTCTCCAATTTCCAATTCACTCTTAGTGAATATAAATAACTATATCCCCAAATTATCCCAATTATCTCCTAGGGTACACTCAACAGTAATCGATATAATTATGCTATCTATATGCATAATTATATAGGCTTATATGCCTACTAGAAATATCCTCAGGATTTATCTCTCCCGAACCACCTTAAATTTAATGGGTTATGGATTTCAATTCCATGAACCCAAGGACTACCTCTTGTCCATATAATCATATAAAGGTCCCCACTATAATTTAGGAACCCTAAATCATCAAGTTCTACAATTATACTATTTTCCTCAAAAATATAATGTAAAGGTTATACATTAAAACCGCCACCTTTCCCTCCTAGATTTCCTCAATTGGAGGACCATAAACTCCTAAAGGGTTACTTATATTTACCCATAATTAACCTCAAGTCAATTAGAAATGGGATTTCACCCCATCCAAATCACCCTAGGAAAATTACCCATTTTTAGAAGGGGTCGATCGATCGACCCATGGATGTCGATCGATCGATGGCTTCGATCGATCGAACCCCCATGATCGATCGATCATTGTGGCCAGCTTCTTCTCCGAGAAGCTATTTCAGCCACGGAAGCTTCCCCCAAGCTTCCATCTCCTCACCCAATGGCCCATAACTTCAACCCACGATAACCACACATATAATACGGGTTCTAAACATCCTAGAACCCGAAATCACTAATTAATTTCAATTAAAACCTAAGCTTCTCCAATTATTCAATTTTAGGGGTTTATTTGTTCTATCTCCCAAAAACCCGTTTTATCAATGAAAACCCAACCCAAAATATTTAGGGTTTGATTATACCAAACTACGGTATGAGATATTTATGCATAATGGAAATAAAGCAAGTAAACACTTGCCTCGTGGATAAAATCCAACGTCCTCGGGCCGAATCCAGTGGAGGCTCGCCGGAATCTCCCCCCTTTCTCCTCTTTTCTTCCTCCTCTCTCTCTTCTCTCTTTTTTCTGTATTTATTTCTCTTTTTCTCCTTCTCTTCCTACTTTTATAAGGAGAAAAGGGTTTTAACCCTTAAAACCCCAAAACGACTCGTTTATCCAATTACGACTTACTTTTAACTCCAAAATTACCCAAAACTCATTTTCGAAAATCAGACACTCTTTTCTGACTATCTCGGACATTCCGAGACTCATGGCACAGTCGAAATTCCCTTCTGAGGTACTTAACCGCAACTCACTATTTCAACCCCACATGACTAAATGGGGGTTTTTTCCAATTTAAATCTCACCTCGTGTCGCTTTACTCAACGACGACATATAATTAAAATATTTCGATCTATATAGTCCCAAAAATAATCACAACATCCATCGGAAATCATTTAATCCTCGAAAATCCCAAAAATTATTATTTTGAGAAATTCTCCAAATTTCAATTTATACTTAATTATGGAATTTAATCGTCCCCAAAAGGGCGGGTTGTTACAATATATACCCCATATATATATATATATGTGTGTACATAACTATAAAAATAACAGCATACCACCCTTGCCCACGAATCACCACTTGATTTTATATCCCCTAAAATTCATCACAATTCTCAAGTCCTCAAATCAATTCACATCACCAAATTAATACTTACGATAGCTAACATCAACACTAATGAATTTCCAAGATAAAATATGTCTCCCAAAATGAGTTCTAGGTATCCTTAAATCAAGATTACTAGTTCTAACCTCAAGGACTACCACGTCCTTAACAAAAAGCATCCTATCTCCAAGGAGCACATTTAATACGTATGTTAGACCCAATTACCTTAAGGAGTACAAATCAACAAGGGAATCAAAGATTAGTAACGCAAAATCTACATAGACTAACAACCTACGAGACCGAAGACTAAGCTCTAATACCATATGTAACACCGGCGCATTCCTTGCATCGGTCGCCACCAAGACTATGTCGGGTGTTGCTAAATTAAATATTATTCTTAGCATGTGACAGATACGATAAATAAAAAATTTCATCCACAAGAGAATAATCAGATTAATCTAATAAATAATCATCCATGCAATAATAAAATCCATCACCATGCCTATCTCCAAATAAAATAAATCCCAAAGATAATCCAAGCGTAAATGACTGAATAAATCGTAAACACCTGTGGAACCGAGTGAACCACAAAATCCGTAATAAATTCTCATAATAAAAATGCGACGGAAATGAAAATAAAATTAAGGACTAAGCATATAAAATGAAATCCAGTTGCACCTAAAAAATCTCCAAATAATCCGATGCAGCTACTCCAACGGTAAACCTGAATTGTTAGTCAATGCAATCGGTCAGAGCCCACCACATTGATACCATCTAATCCTCTCAAATGGGGTCCTTGAACCCGGACAACAGCATTATACGTAATAAAAATGACAGTAGAATACTTTAAATTAAATGAGATATAATAATCAGGGAGTAAAAATAAATTACTATCTATCCACTTCTATGTCATCTCCGAGGCACATGTCCAATTATTTAATTCAATTCCATTAACCCAATGATTATTTTATTCCAGCATTAATATCTGTTGCAGGACTCCCGCTTAAAGTCTTATATCATTTTAATTGCGCTACTCCCGCTAAAAGTTCTACACCGCACATATTCCTCTCGCTATGTCCAGTTAGTCCGGTTTACTGTCAGATCTGCACACACTCGTGAGGTTCCATGCACGATACGCCACTATAGCCCATTATCCCGTTTAATTATTAGCCCACACATAGTTGTGACGCCTAGCCAATCGACCCATTTAACTGTTAGCCCTTCATATACTCATGCCGCTAATATAATTTAATACGTGTTTATTATCTTAGGTAATACTTCTCAATTCCTCAAGTTTTCTCATTTTCATATCAAATTAGACCCACCCTTTTTATCAGCATAAAATCCTCAAAGACCCTTAGTCCCATACCTAAATCTTTCCAATCCATAAGTATTCCCTAGCCTATCATTTAGGAACAAAACTAATTAACAAACGCCACTTAGCCTTGCTCCTAGGCTCACTAAACCTTGGAACAATGTAAAAATTAGCTCCACCCAGAATATTTATCCGTAAACCGTCACCACTATCTAGTCCCATATCTAGAAGAAAATAACAACCCAAAGTCCTACTAACTAGTCCCATTTATTCCATAACCCCGTCGTCCCCACGATGTCGAATGTATTAAAATAAATAAGTGGCATAAAACTAAATATACATTTATCGCACTAATTCTACCAATTTAGTTCACTTATCATAAATTAACCAATTAATGTTCATTTAATCATAATATTAATTAAACCATACTTTCTCATCAAATTATTCAATTTTTAGTCACATGCATGTTATCGAATTTATACAAAAAGGATTTTCTACAATGCAACATCCACACAGTTACCATGATTTAACATCATACAATATTTTAAAAGCCATCCCTACGTAAAAATCTACATGAGAACATATTAAAGTCTACAAAACCCAAATCTATATCCTAACGTGCAAGGTTTTGAGTCTTCATTCATATTAGAAATTTTCATAAAAATAGTCCCGATTTGTCTTCCACTTTTTGTAACTAAGATCTCTAATTGATTTTAAGAAAACAAGATTATTTAGTGTAGATGCCATGACAACTACGCATAATACTAAGGGAAAGCAATAGAGGTAACCATGCCTGAGATTTGTTTGAAGACATATTAATGGATGAATGTGTTCCTCGTGAAAAGATAACAAAGATTTGATCTTGAATCAACTTGGGAAAATTTGGTTTTAGCCTTCAAAATATGGACTAAAATCTTGGTTTAAATGGGGCTTGGGTTTGGAGGTAGAAGAAGAATCAAAAGATAAGAGACTATAACTCTTAGGTTTTTAGAAAAATGAGTTTTAAATGTCTTAACCATGAAATATATATATATATATATATATATATATATATATATATATATATATATATATATAGTGGAAGAGTTTTAAATAAACTAAAACTCTAAGAAACCAAATCAGCGCCAAATCCGATCCATTCCAAATTGATTCGAAATTTAGGCCGAATCGATTCGGTTTGGTCAGGTGACCAAGAACGCCCAAAAATTATATATAAGTTAAAAATCCTGATTTATCCCCCGATTCCAATTCTGATTAAAAATCTAACTCCCGTAAATACTAATAAACATTTTAAATTTCTAAAAATAATTAAATCCAAAAGTTTTATTTTTTAAAATTCTGAATAAATTTAAAATAATTACCAGTCCAAAATTACGGGGTGGTACACATTATTAGAGAAACTTCATTAAAATTTAAAGTTGCAATGTGTTAGATTAGCATCCACATGTGAAATTTAAGATTCCACAAAACGTTTATAACCCAGATAAGCATTGAATAATGTATGAACTTAAATCCTCTCCGGTCACTGCACTCAACAAATGAAAGAACTTAGAATGGGGTGTAACACACACATGATATGCAGGCATAAAGAGTAAATGTAATAGGAAACAAGGTCGGACACATATTATTTATGAAGAACGCTTTATATAAAAATGAAAAATATAATCTCATCAATAGATATCATTCATTAAATGAGGTGACAATTATTCTAACAAATTATCGCAAATTTTAGACTTTCGAATCAATTTCACCCTAGGATTAAATAGGAATTTTTAGGGTTATAATGTAGGCTAGGTTAGGCTTATGAAATTAAAGGAATTTAGAATACAAAGGGGTTTGGGAAGAAAATGCGAGAGGATGGTAAGTATGGATAAATTTCAAAAGTGGAATTTAAGTTCCATAAGCACAAATGTACAATTGGAGTATGACTTCTTTATCCATCCTCAAAACCATGGGATTTGAAACTTTCGAGATCACTTTATTTTGTTTTGTTTAGATTTTATTTTCTTTAAGTATACTCTTTGATCAATTTTAAGCACACATCAAGCACCATAAAATCCTAAGTTTGATGCTAAATAAAGGTGAGTATGGTGTATATGGGTTTTAAACACCAATGTGAAGTTGGTTAAGGATTTGGGTATGAAACAAAAGGATATATTTAGATTCAATGGGGGTTGACTAGGGAAACATGTAAGGTGAGGTCAAGGTCAATATGGTTATAATACAAAGAGGGAATGTTATCCTTTACTAGGGTTTCATGATTATCGGAACTGAACAATATTGAAAATCATGTTAGAGTATTAAATTTCATAATGAACTCAATTAATAAATGATCAATGATAGACTAATGAGAATATTGATAAAAGTGTGTTTTTCAAGAAAGATAGAGTAATTGTATAACACTAACAAATGAAGGTAAGTCTCAAAGCTCACTTGGTGTAATTGTATACAACACTTCATATGATCACGGAATTATAATAGCCTTAAATAAAATCATAAACAAGTACTTTTTTATGAGCTCAAAGGTTACAAAGTTCAATTCATGAAGTTTTTCACAATATTTAGAATTTGAGGACTAAAGTATAATAATTTATAAAATCTAGACATGCATCATTGATGTATAATTGGATAGGGCGATCATTTAAGTAATCATTGCAAACATCGGCTAGATGCTAAAGAAAGAGAAAATGAGAAGAATTTGAAGTTCTAGAATTTTTTTGATTTTTGATTTTTGATTTATATATATGTTGCTCACAATTAAATGAAATGAGTAAATCAGACCCCTTAACTTGAAATAAACATTGTCCTCAATGCTGCTAAAGATAAAAATGTAAAATGGGGTGAGAAATGTGCCATCTCATAGGAAGCGATCCCCGATAAGTGTACAATGGCACACTTACACAACATCTTAATACCAACACAAGTGTAACACATACAAAACTATACAAGAGATATATAAATGACAACAAGATATAGAAATGAAGTTATTTAATTGATGTAGTAAAACTTGCAATACATAGGGTTTGAAATAAAAAGTACATCAATTAACCCATACAACACTGAATTGCACAACCAACTTCCAAAAACAGACCCAAAACAACTACAACGATAAATAAACGATATGGGGAAATCCTAATGACCACCAGAGGTTCCCGAAGAATCGAGAACACGCAATGCGTAAGGATTATAGAAATATGGAGGTATAATTGCATCATCCCCATGATGGTAGAGATACGTATCCATTTGGAGCTAGGTGATCATGTTGATGTCCTGACGGTAGTCATCCTGGAAAGATGAGAAACTAGCCTGAAATTATGTGAAATTGTCCTAAAGGCCATCTAGTTGTTGTCTTAGGGCATGAATATCACAATATCCCTCTACATGTTGTACATCTACGCTTGTATGAAATCACTCCTCCCCCTTATCCTATTCTGAGTACTCCTCTTCAGCCTGTCGCTCGACCCTCTTCCTTCTCCATTTCTCCCAAAATCATTCGCCCAATCAAATCATCATCGATTTATCTTCAACATGGTTGAGAGCCTTGTTCATCTTATCACTTCCTAGGACTTTTCATCCCACATGTACACATATCCTCATGATGAGTCACTCATATCGGAGATAAGTAGTGATTGATCTATCAAGAGTGATTGATCTATCAAGATTGGTAACCTCCATCTTGTCAAGGAAAAGAGATGGTAGGCTAATTTGATTTTGCTCCCCTAGAAGAGTATAAAGGAAAAACATGTGTTTGTGACAGAGAGAGGACTTGTTCTACATGGAAGGATATAATCAGCATTGATGAGGTGGAGGAGGTGGTGGACATAGGGCACGCGGCTAACTAGGAATGAATGGGATCCCCATACCTCCCCCAGATCCAGACGCTCCTCAATGTAGTAGTATATACCTTATCAGCATTCTCAGCATCTGGATAGTCATAGGCATCGGGATAGACGCCCTCGTCATATGATTGACAATTATGGCAGTAGAGACTGAGATAAGGTGTCCATGCACAAAAATCCTTGTATATGCCAATTAGTTTAATGACTAGTGTGGTGTAGAATCGACATACAATTTATTCATCCACCTCCCCCTCCTTGGATAAGTGGATTTCCCACCTGAATTGCTATGAAAGCCCTATACAGAGTTAGGCAAATAATGTAATTTAAGGTCCCTTTCCACAAAATTAAATGACTTGATTTGAACATTGCCCAGTACCAATCACTCTTCGCTCGTGAGCGGAATCCCTCATAACCATTTCCCCCAGAGATTTCAGAAGTGAGGGGTTTTGTTGACATTAAGACCTACTATATAATAATTCAATACAAAACACCAACTGCGTAATGCAAAACTTAACGTGGAAACGAGAAAGATAGTCAAAACGTATATAGGGGGTGCAAAATATGGAATTTGGTCGACTAACAGTTGACCGATGTGCTCGATATACCCAAGTGAAGTAAAGGTATGATTAGTAGAGAAATTGGTGAAAATTTGTCAAATTTAACATGAAAAGCCCTTTTAGGCATTTTGACAAACACCTTGTGTGCAAGGTGTTAAAGTGGGGTGGGTAGGTAAAACCATTGATTTAACAAGAAATTTAAAAAAAAAATCAACACAACAATAATACTATTCAATAAGAATAGTTACGTTTGATGAAATAATAATATGGAATATGGAAATGAGATCTAAACGTGCAAGTTGAACAATTTAAACTAAACTAGTAGCAAAACCTAACTATGAATATATACCACAAATCAAACCATGAAAATCCAACATAAATAATGGAAGCCATACCTGGAAGTGATAAAAGTTGGATGAATGGAGGGATTTGGGTGAAAAAATTGAGTTTTATGAAGTTAGGTCTTGAGGCGAAGACACCCATCCTAGGACACCCCTAAGCACCTCCTTAGATCCCTAGCACCCACTCGTTCACCACAAACCTTATATCATGTAAGGACATGATTTTATAAATGTCCATTTTAGAATCTAGGAATTTGCTAAATGTCCTAGATCTCACCTAGTATATCTGATACCATTACATTCGGCACATCATCATGATCATCCATAACGACCTTGATCTAAATCCAAAGTTTCACGCACCCATCATCTCCATACATGCGTAATGAAACATCAACGTGCAACTGCATCATTAACATTCCCACTACTCCACTCATGATTATGGTAAAATATTTAATTTGAAGTTTTTAAGTTTTACATATTTATTTGGGAATATTTTATAAATTGTTTTTAGTACCTAAAATATTTTTCCTTGGGAAAACAATTTTTCTAAGTTAAGAGTCAGACTTTTTGACGCTTGGGTCATTCAAGCAGCACTCAATGTCATGTGAAGGCATCAAATAAGATGTGCCTATCCCTCGAGAGACATAGGCATCTCGTTTGAGCGAGATGGCTATCTCGTTTGAACGAAAGTTCATCTCGTTCGAGCGAGCCACGACCTTAATTTATCTATAAAAAGAGGTTTCTGCATTCATGTTTTCTTAAGTCTTTACACTTTTGTTTTGCAGAACTGCTGCGTTTTCCAGACTTTATCTTTAAGTTTTTAACCTTTTTGATTCACAAATCCTTCCCCAATACATATGTGAATCTTTATAAACCCTAGATTGATTGTTCTACTCATTTGGAGTATTCTTGTGGAGAAGAAGGTTGTTCTCTATTGCTAACTTAGAGCACTTGTGGGATCTCTTACCTACGATGACGAACCGATGCCTGCGAGTATTCGTGTTTCACTGTATTTCTCTGTAGTTGTAAGTTTTATGAATTACACTGAAATAAAAGGTTTTGCCAATTTGGGGGATTTTTCCTCGTATTGTGATTTCTTTGCATGCTTGAATTTATTTAATTCGTCAATCACATTTATTTGCAAGAGTTAGTATTTTTTAGATTAAAAATTAGAATTTAATTAAACAAGTTTAATTATTAATTGCTGGTTCACTCTCAATTTGGTATCAGGGCCAATTACATAATTATATCGTGTAATGTTTTTCGCAAATTTTTTCTAGAAATCAATTTTTGACTAAAAATTGATTTTTGTAAAAGCGCAATTTCAATGGAAAACTTGTATAGTCGAGTGCCAATTTTTAACGGGACAAATTATGCATATTGGAATGCTTGTATGAAATTCTATTTAAAGGCAATTGATGAACGTGTCTAGGTTGTATTTGAAAGAGGGTTGACTCCTCCCACTGTCACTGTAGAAAATGTAACGAGTCTTAAATCCGTGACTGAATGACTGGGGACAAATTTAAATGGAGCACATATAACTCACGTGGGCTTAGTGCAATTTTCGAAAACGTCACCCCCGACGAGTTCCGATGCATCATGATGTGTATCACATGAAAAGAAGCATGGGATGTTATTCAACTTACCCATGAAGGCACTAATGGAGTTAAAGAGTCAAAATTATAAAATTTAACTACACAGTTTGAAATAATCACCATTCTTGAGTCTGAGTGTTTTGATGAATTCTATGCATGCTTAACTGATATTGTTAACACTAGTTTCAATCTTAATGAACATATTCCTAATGCTAGAGTGTTAAAAATATTTTGAGATCATTGCCTAAGAATTTTCTCCCTAAAGTTACTGTGCTAAATTCGATAGGAAATTTGAGTAGTCTGAAATTCGAAGAGTTGGTAAGAGACCTCTAGGCTTATGAAATTGACATGTTTCCTAACACAATAAAATCAAAAGATAAATGGATAACACTTAAATCCCAGGCTAGGAAGAGTGATGGGTCATCAAGAAAGAGAGGTGAGTCGTCTAGGAGAAGATACCAAGAGATGTTTGATTTAGAGTTTGATTTTGACTTAGACGATTTGGCTTTATTTCTGAAAAATTTCAATAAATTTCTCAAATTAAAGAAAAATTGCAATTTCAAAGATAAAAAGAATTATGAGAAAAATAAGTTTGAAAAGTTAAATGAAAAAGATAAAAAGTACACGCCTAAGAAGGACGAGGAGAGATGTTATTTGTGTGACAATAGAGGTCATAAGGCATTTGAGTGTCCTACGAGGTTGAAACGTCAAGGCAAAGGCAAAACGACTTTAAATGCCTCCCTTAGTGACAACATATAGGTCGAGTCGATGGATTCTGGAGATGAGTCATCGTATGAATGTAACTTCATCGCATTCATGGCTAGTTTTGTGAGTACTAACGGTGCAACTCATGGCAATGAGAAAGCTACTTCACAGGGACACCTCGATAGTGAAAGAGATGTGAATGAGAGGGAGGATGTTCCAAGTGAGAGAGAGAGTGACCTATGATGCACGTACGCTGATTTATATGCTAGTTCTTTTAAAACTAAAAGGCGTAACAAAGAATTAGCACTGAGGATTATTGCCTTAGAGAAAGATTTTGGAGAGATGAGAGAGAGAGAGTCCTCAATTAGCACTACCTTAAGAGAGAAAGATGGAGACTGTTTGCATAGAGAGAGAGAGAGATTTTATGTAGATAGAGAGAAAGATTTAGTTTAGAGAGAGATATAGTAGCTTGGAGAAATAGAAAGGGGACTTGAACAATCATGTCGCTAGTCTTTAGAGTGAGATCCATTCCTCCCTGGACACTCGAAAGAAACTTAAAGCCCTTGTAGCCTAACTTACGCATAACCTTGAGAGAGCTCGGGACGTCAAGGTAAATATAGGGGACAGATCTGGAAAGATGGTAAAGATGCTCCTCACCCATGCTTTAGGGTTGGTAAAAGACAGGGAATAGGTTTTGATGATGCTTCCATGTCTAATGTGATATCGGAAAAAGTTCCTGAGTTTACTACGCTTCCATATGTCCATCACCCATAACACCAAAGAAGAGTTTGACCAAGAAAAGTAAACCAAGGTCAATTTAAGACTGTGTACTTTTGTACCAATTTCAAAAGAAAAGGCCACCTGAGGGAGTTTTGCTATAGTTTAGGTCGATCACGACGTACTTCTGCTCCATCACGTTCCACTAGCGATTTTTTGAGTCTTAAAGAGCAAGTTGAGTTTCTAGTCGCCACATATCAAAGTTTAATGGAAGGGTTCTAAAGGATTTCTTTGTCATATAATCCTAACTAGAACCAATAATGACAAGGGAAAACAGAAAGTTACCTCCACTTGGTTGCCTAAACACGACGCAAAAGATCTTGCTGTTCATGTTTCTCTTAAAGCACATAATACTTCTCAGTGATACTTTGATATTGGGTTCTTTAGACACGTGACTGGTGACATTTTATTTTTTACCTCCCTAGAGTATCGTAAGGAAGGTAAATTCACGTTTGGAGACAGGAGAAAGTCTAGCATAGTAGGATGAGGTACAGTAGAGATACCAGGATTTCCTAAGCTAGAGGATGTTTTGTACGTCAAAGGTTTGAAAGCAAACCTTCTCAGCATTTTAGGATTGTGCCTATGATGTTTTGTACGTCATAGGCAGTTGTGCAACACTCATTTTACAATAAAGTTTGATCGGAACGAGTGTAATGTCTATGATCAAACCGATAAAATTCTATTGTAAGGGGTGAGGACTCAAGATAATTGCTATAGGATTATGCCCAAGTTCTCATTTGTCTGCAACGACACCATAATCACTCATATGGATCTGTGGCATCAATATCTAGGTCATGTGAACTTTAGATATTTGGAGATATTAGCTAAAAAGGACCTAGTTCGTGGTTTTCCATCACGTGGAAAGCCGACTTTTGTGGTTTGTGGACCTTGTCAGTTGGGAGATAAAGTTCGTAGCCACCAAAGGAAGTTGAATTCCACTACCACTTCACGAGTGCTTGAGTTGATACGTATGGAATTCATGGGTACCACTCGTACTGAGAGTTTAGGTTGTAAGAGGTATATCCTCGTCATGGTAGATGATTTCCATCATTACTCGATTGTAGATTTTCTGAGAGAGAAATCTGATGTTGTGGAATTTCATACGACTAATTGTCGTGTCCTATAAAATCAACATGTGTCACTATCAATAGGATACGTAGTGGCAATGATACTGAGTTTAAGGAATCTAAAGTACATCTTTACTATGATATCCTTGGGATCAAAGATGAATTTTTTACCGCGAAGACTCCTTAGTAAAACGGGATTGTTGAGAGGAAGAACCGAACGATTCAGGAGATAGCTATATCTATGCTTCTAGGTCATAGAGTTGCTAGGAGATTTTAAGCATAGGCGATATCTATCGCGTGCCATACAGTGAATAGGGTTTACCTTCGTCCACACGCACTTAAGACGCCATACAAATTGTGGACTAGAAATAAGTATAACCTTTCATATTTCCATGTCTTTGGGAGTAAATGCTACATCCTACGGGATAAAGAGAAATTAGGAAATTTAAACTCTGAGAGCGATGAGGGAATATTTTTAGGGTATTCATTGAATTGTAAAGCATATCACCATGAAAGATGATGAACCAGAGTAGCTCTAAGGTTATGGAGTAAATAAATATCACCACGAAAGATGATGAACCGTCAACGTCAGTTGATTATAACCTTTTGTGTGAGGAGGGTGCACTTCCTAATGATGATCCCATTGTACCTCCCACACCCAAGGTGGACCCTACTCCTGACTTAAGGGACACACCTGCTTGGGTTCACAAGAGTCATGATCTTATTACCATTCTTGGAGATCCCACCCTAGTTGTCAACACTAGTGCTCAGATGGAGTACGTGGTTATCTTTGTTTGCTACATGTCTAAAGTTGAGCCCAAGAAATTCAAGGAAGCACTCAAGGATTAACATTGGATATCTTCTATGAAGGATGAGCTGCTTCAGTTTAGAAAGAATGATGTCTCGGATCTAGTCCCCCACTTAACGAGAAAAATGTGATAGGTACCAAGTGGATCTATAAGAAAAAAATGGATGAAATGGTACCATAATACGAAACAAGGATAGGTTGGTCACTCAAGGCTACACACAGATAGATGGTGTATACTTTGACGAGACATTTTGCCCTGTTACAAGGCTTGAGTCCTTCCACTTACTACTCGCTATTGCATGTAATTTGCGCTTCAAGTTATACTGGATGGATATCAAGAGTGCCTTTCTGAATGGCATTCTATAAGAGGAAGTTTACATGGAACAACCAAAAGGGTTTGAAGACCCCAAGCACCCTGATCACGTCTATTTTACGAGAAAATCCCTGTATGGTTTGAAGCAAGCACCCCATGCTTGGTAATAGTGGCTTACTTCTTATCTCTTAGCCTGTGACTTTATAAGAGGGGGATTTGATAAGACATTAATTGTTAGGAGAGGAGACGGTGCTAATTTGGTTGCTTAGGTCTATGTGGATGACATAGTTTTTGGATCCACGTGCTCCCGACATGTTCACGACTTTGAGGAGGAGATGAAGAGTGAGTTTGAGATGAGAAGGGTTGGTGAGCTTACATCTTTCCTTGGTCTTCATGTTTGTCAGCTAGAGGATGGGATGTTCATCTCCAAATCCAAGTATGCTAGAGACCTTGTGAAGAAATTTGGTTTAGACTGCGCTAAGCACGCACGTACCCCAATGAGTACCTCAACAAAGCTTGGCAAGGACATAGAGAAAACCTTGTATCGGAGTATGATAGGTAGTCTTCTCTACTTGATTCAGTCGTCCCAACATAGCCTTTAGTGTTGGAGTCAGTGTGCGAGATCATACATCACTAAAAGAGTCGCACTTACTCTCTCTTAAACGTATTATCAAATACGTGAGTGGGACTCTCTCTACTTTGGAATTTGGCATTTGGTATTCCTTTGATGCCGATGATTGTTTATCCACCTATTTAGATGTCGATTGGGAAGAGGATACAAATGGATGTAGGATCACTTCTGGTGGGTGTTACTTCTTTGAAACCGCTCTTGTCTCTTGGTTAAGCAAGAAACAAAACTCCATATCTTTTTCGACTGTGTAGATTGAGTACATAGCCACCGGGAGTTGTTGCATGCAGCTTATGTGGATGAAGCAAAAGTTGGAGGATTATGGGATATCACAGGATAATATGACTATTTCCTGTGATAATATGAGTGCGATACATATATCCCGTGATCCAGTCGAGCATTCACACATAAAGCACATTAGGATACGCGAGCGCTTTATCTGTGAGCTAGTAGAAGAGAAAATAATATCCTTGAGTTTTATATCTCCCGACCTCCAATTAGCCGATATTTTGACAAAGCCTTTAGAAGCCCTTAGATCCAAGAGTCTTAGGAAGTCTTTAAGAATTTGCACAGTTGACTGTGGGGTTGTCACCATGTCTAGAGTATGATGCATTTTTCATGTTCATATTATATGATTCCTATCTCTAGATTGTATCATTTGTATCATTATTTTTTTTTTTGAAAAATACAAAGAGATTTTCTATTTTTTTGAAAAATTGAAAAATCCAAAAATATTCTATTTTTTGATAATTTTTTTTGAAAAACACAAAAGAGTTTTGTATTTTGTTTGCACCATTTATGGATGAACATTTAAGATAGCCATAGTCAGAACTCCATTCCCTATTCCATGTGACTGTTTGATAGTGATTTGAGAAGCTACATCATTTCATCCATGTGCTTTTAAATTGTTTGGAGTCATTGAGATGTGATTAGTGATATCTTCTACATATTTGGCTCCTTATCTATTTTATTGCACATGTGCATGGTTTTATTTGAATATTTTACTTGTATATCACATGTTGGTTTCGTGTTTCTGTCTCAATTCTGTCTATATAATGAACCAAATGCGATAAAACTTCACATAAAAGTAGTGCATGTAAGAATCGTTGTTGTGAGTTTATGTGATTTATTCAAAAATAGGGAAGGGATATGAAATATACTCATTTATCCTTTTTGATTAAGCCACCGTTTAAATTGGACCTAGAAAAAGTGTGGCACAAAAATAGAATCCAAGGTCCAAAGAGGTTGAAAAAGATCCCGAATTTTCTTATAAGCAATAAAAAGAAAAATATACAAAAAAGGTGGGCCAATAGGATTTAGTTTCGTCACCTCAAGATAAAAAATAAAAAGATCATTATTTATGAGGGAGTTTGGATGGAATATAAAATGTGTTTGCACGTCCTTGAAAGTCATGAAAAAGCGTTACATATTTTTGGACGTTATTGGTATGGAAATCACTTTGAGCTTTGATTTGTTGATTTGATTGAGTCAATTTCTTATAATTCCACCATTTTTACACCCAAGGGAGATGCTGAGTTCATTCATTAGGAATATCCGAAATTCATCATGCACATATGTTATGTTTTTATGCATTGATTTTCCTAACGACTTTGTTCACATCCTAAGATTTCCGCTATCATCGTCTTGGTTATTTTCGTGTTCTTTCAGGGTGAGATTTTTTATTGTATATTTTTTTTGTGAGAAAAATTTTGAAAAATTTAAAAAGAGAAAGTTTATTACCTTGTGACATCCTCCATTTGCATTGCTTTGTGTTCTTCACATTTTTCTATTTGGGGACATCATAAAAAGGGGGAGAACGAATTATGGAGGAGAATTTTTGTTTCTTTTAATAATGATTTGTTTGAGCTTAATTGATATTTATTTTTGCTTATCATTATATTTGAAATTGTTATGCTTCACGGGTATTGTTTTTAATCTCATGCGTGTAGGTACAAGATTGAGGACATTTTTTTGGCACACCTTGATGATGACAATGAAATATTAAAGAAGTTTAAGATGTTTGAAATCTTTTTGAAGACATGTTATTTAGTATTTCCAGTTTTTGGGTTTAATGGGGGTACTAAATTGTATGTCATTTGTTTGAGTTTGGGTTGCATAATTCCGATAGTCTTTATGTATGTACCGACATAGACTTAGGGGAAGATTTGTAAGGACATAATTTTATAAAAGTCCATTTTAGAATCTAGGAATTTACTGAGCATCCTAGATATTAGCTAGTAGGTATGTACCGTTACAATCATCATGTCATCCCAATCATCCATGACGGCCTTGATCCGAATCTGAAGTTTCATGCACCTATCATCTTCATACATGCATAGTGCAACATCAACGTGCAATGTGAAACTGCATCTTCAACATTCCCACTACTTCACTCACGATTATGGTAAAATATTTAATTTCATGTTTTTAATGTTTACATATTTATATGGGAATTTTTTATAAACTATTTTTAGTACTTCAAATGTTTTTCCTTGAGAATTTTTTTTTTCTAAGCCAAGAGGTGAAATTTTTGATGGTTGGATCATTCAAGTGATACTCAATGTCGCGTGAAGTCATCAAACGATATGTGACCGTCGCTTAAGCGACATAGGCATCTCGTTCGAGAGAGATGGCTATCTCGTTCGAATGAAAATGAATCTCCTTCGATCAATCCACCGCCTTAATTTTCCTATAAAAATAAGTTTTTTCATTCGCATTTTCTCAAGTCTTTACACCTCCGTTTCTATAGAACTGTTGCATTTTCTAGACTTCATCTCTTAAGGTTTTAACTTTTTTAATTCAAAAATCCTTCCCATATACATATGTGAATCTGTATAAACCCTAGATTGATTGTTCTACTCATCTGGAGTATTCTTTTGGAGAAGAAAATTGTTCTCCATTGCTGACTTGGAGCTCTTACGAGATCTCTTTCCAATGACGATGAACCTACGCCTGTGGGTATTTTTGTGACACTATATTTCTATGTAATTATAAGTGTTACGAATTATAGTGAAATATAGGTTTTGCCCCTTTGGGGGATTTTTCCTCGTATTTTAATTGCTTCGCAAGATTGAATTTATTTAATTCGTGAATCGCATTTATTTGTATGAGTTAGGATTTTTTAGATTAAAAATTGGAATTTAATCAAACAAGTTTAATCATTGATTTTTGGTGCACTCTCAGATCATAACCCATGTATTGATCTAGAGGCCACTGGGCACTCCCGGTCCCCATTTAACTCCGTTCAACTTACTTGTCTAAGTAAAATATCAATGAATATTCAAATCTCTCTCAATACCCTTTACAATGGTTTGCCTCGTGCATGAATCGGCCTTTCGGTAGAATGAAAGGTCTATTTTACACTAAAAATTGATTTGGAGGCTAGAAGGAGATCCTGAACCCCGTTGGGTTTCCTTCAACTCTCTCTCATGGGCAGAAGCACAATGAATCTTCAAAGGGCTCTTAATTCTCTTTCCAAAGGTTCATCCCATATGTGAATCGGCCTTATGGTTTCGATAAATGGTTCGTTTCCCTACCAAAAACTGATCCAGAGGCCGCCAAGTTCTCCCGAGCTCATTTGACCCGATGAACTCTCCAAATTGAACTAAGTTCAATGAATCTTTAAAGGGCTCTAAATATCCTTTCCAACAGTAGACCCCGTGCACAAATGGAACTTACGATGCAAATGAATGGCCCATTTTACTCTGAAGGGTCACGCGTGCTTTTGGACCCATTTGACCTCAGTTAACTCTTTGAATCAAACGAAGATGAATGAAATCTCAAAGGGCTCCGAATACTCTTTTCAATAGTTCGTCCCATGCACAAATTAGCCTTACGATTTGGATGAAAGATCCATTTTCCTTTTTAGTCACCATTAGACCTCGGTCAGCTCTTGGACCCGATGGTGGATCGTTGATTATTAAGGGTCTCTGAATACCCTTTCCAATGGTTAGTCCCATGTGTGATTGTGACTTAAAGTTCACATTTTATAGTCAATTTTTCAAAAAATTTGTCTCAGACTGCCGAATGGATCACCGGGACTCTACCTATCAGCAATGTGCCTGGGGTTCTATGTCCATAAGAAGATCCAAGACCCTGCCTATTATCACTCCCTTTGACCTATAAATAGAGGCCATGACTTCACTTTAAAAGGCATCCCTGAACATCCCCCTCGGCTCCCCTCTTAAAAATCCCATTTCCCACATTGCTTATTCCATTTCATATGCTATTTAGTAAATCCCCCCCTCCTCATGCCACCATCACCGCATTGCGAGATCAGCACGTCTACAATCAAGATCCACTTTAAGTCTTCATACATAGGTCCAATTCTCCATCAGTGTCTCTAAATTCACTTTTTTTAGCATTAGTTATTTTATTTATACTTTAGAACTTTATTTCATTACATCACATACATTAATCTCAACCCTTTATTAGTATTATTTGCACATACTTTATTTTCATAAAAAAGCTAAAAACTAGAAAAAGAGGGTTTATCTTTTAATTCCAAAAGAAGGATTCTCATTACATACTCTCACATGTAAAGCACGTTTATCTCTACACACACATATAAGAGAAATCCCCCATTTGGATTTATGGGTTAAAACCTACATTTTGTTATCTTTGAACTACGAGGACTTTGATGCCCCTTGGGCTACTTAGGCATCTTGGTTAATTCCCTAGGCTCAAGTCCTCCCTTACACACATTAATAATGTTGTTGTTATTATATATATTCTTAATGGATTTCATATTCTTCATGCTTGTGTCTTGTCCAATGTATACATTCATTCTTCTACAACTACTTGTGATTCGATAAACATTTATACTATATCTTAATGGCTCCCCTCATATCATACCTCTTGACCGAACTCAGGATGAAAGGTATACAACAGGGAACTCATTCATGTACGTTGAGTATATCAAATTTTCTCTCACACATATCATCCCCATGAGATATATCATGTGGCAATTCACGTACACTTAGGTATATCAAATGGCTTGTCGATACATACTAATAAATGATTTCCCTTATAATAAAGTGGTATATCATGGAAGTCGTGCCAAAGGGGGAACCCTTACACTAACCCAACAATTGCATAAACCTCATATGCATGTTAAACCTAGGGCACTCATATTTAGTTTATCGGTTATCATGCGAAACTTTCTCAAAATTTTAGGTTGGCATTCCCCCCGAATTTTTGCACTATTTCACCATTTTTCAAAACAAGACCCCGTCCATGAGCCTGAAAAAAGTCAAACCATGCCTTACATATTTTCAAACTCAATTTTTCCCGACTCGGGTTCTGTATGGAATTTTTTTGCATTCAGGCAAACCTAATACAAGTGAAAACTTAATAATAACATTAATAATAATCATGCTGAGATTCCTTTCCAATTTTCAAAAAACCAAAAACATTATTCTCATCCTTCCCAAAATATCAAAAAATTTCTCCCTCTTTTTTTCAAAAATAAATTCAAACCATTTTACCTCTCAAGTTGATCGCATCCTCGATTTTGGCCTAGCTCCCTATTGGCTTTGGTCTTCCATCCGACCGCCCCGAGGCTCAGTCGCTTATTCTACTACTTCATCTGAGTTTGGGATCTACCTTCATGATCTCTTCAAGGAGTACACGGACCAAGCACCGAATGTTCAGTCCGATCTGATGACCATCTTAGGCCAACTTATTGACAAGATTGATACCCTTCAAACCAAGGTCCATGAAGTACAGCATCACCGGGCCCAAATCCCTGAACAACATGAGGTTTTATTTCTTCATGCCATTGATCCACCCACTCCAGAGCCTATCTGGATCCTAGAAGAGTATCATCATGCTCTGCATGACCCACCTACCAATATGTTTCCACCAGCTCAACTCCCTATTCTGTACCTTACCCAACTAGGGGCTAACCTGCTAGTACCTGTGGATCCCAAAGAGGGGGAATTGAGCAAGGTTAAGAAAGACCTCAAACTGGTATCCAAGAAGTTTGTCCAAGTTAAGATATTAGGGAACTACATGGAATACATCCATATGTCTCTATATCCCAAATCTGGACTACGAGATAAGTTCAAGATGCCAAACATCGAGAAGTTTGGGGGAAGCGAACCCCTAATTATTCACCTTCGAAGTTATAACCGAGACATGACCCTCCTTGGTGCCTCTGAGGAGATAATGGACCAGATGTTCCAGTAGACCTTGAAAGAATGTTCCATTCGATGGTTTTTATCTCTCAAAGCCCTTCGATGGTTTTTATCTCTCAAAGAATCCAGGATCCGTAGTTGGGAGTATGTCGCTCTAGAATTTATGTCTCAGTATAGGTAGAATGAGGAGATAGAGATTACGCGCAGAGATCTAGAGCTTATTAAGAAAAAACAAGTGGAAATATTCAGTATCTTCATAGGAAGGTGGAGAGATAAATCTGTTACCATGACCAACAGACCCTCCGAGGAGGAACAAGTTAGTATTGACTCATCGCCTCATATTCGAGTTTCCATGAGAGGGCAATATTACCCATACTTTCGAGCCCTTCGAGAAGCTGGAGTAGAAATTGAGGAACACCTTACCAAAGAAGAATCTGAGCCAAAGAAATTGACCTAACAGTTCACTCCTCGGAAGTATGAGAAGCCTAGTAAAGCTATAGTCTTAACCATCAATAACATTTTACAACCCATAACTTCTTGGGCATCGAAAAGTTGCCCTAATTGATAAAAATACTTTTTGTGTGTCGTTGTTGAATAGCCTCTCTAATAATAAAAATCCTTCAATTACCTACAAAAATATAACAAAACTCGTATAAAGGTAAGTAAGGTTATCAATCCAACTTAATGGAGTGAAACACGATAAAAGAGATGTAATCCAATTTTTTAGTTTTTTTTTCTAGATTTTTCTACTTTTCTTTTGCTTTGTTTTTCATTTTATTTTTATTTTTTTATATTAACATAAATTTGTGATGATGGTGAATTAACTAAACTAAATTAGAAAAAGTAATTAAACTAGAAGAAAAGCGTAAAGAAACAAAAAAAAGTGAGTTATAACTAAATGAGAGATGTAAGTTAGGTTTAATAGCAGTGAGTTTGGGTTGCATTTGGAAAATCTTCGGGTTATGAGGTAGGAATGGAGTTTGGGTTTAATTTGGTTGTGTGTAAATGGAGGTGTAGGTGAGTTGGTGAGAGGAGAGAGAGATGGAGGAGAAGATGATGGGGAAATATTTGGTGTGGTAGGGTGTGTATGGTAGTGTGTGTGTTTAGTGTACCAAAAAATTAAAATAAAATTACTTAAGTGTTAAAGATTCAACTAAAATTAGAATTTAAACAAAATCTATTAAAATAATAGAGAAACAAAATATTAAAATCCTAACCTATTAAAAAATAAATAGTAACAAGTCTGTAAAACTAAAAAATATAAAATCAATAAATTCCTAAAATAAAAGACTAAAAATAAAATAAATCTAAACTAATAAAAAACTAAAAACATATCAAATAAAATAACTAAAAGAAGTCTAATTAAACACACAGCTAAATATGTACAAACACGGACGTAACGACACACACCTAGTAGATAATGTTTACATAAGATAATAAAACTCTAAATAAACTAAACTAAACTAAACTAAAATAATAAAAATGACTCAAAAAATAGAAAATAATTCAAATAAAATAACACACACACTAAACAATTTTAAGTCAGACTTTAGGAATTCTGGGGCAGGTTAGGGGACTGGGAATTTGTATGAGGCTGGTTTGGGCTCCTTTAACCACACATTTTCCATGATATAAATCTTTTAAATCCACAATCATCACTTGACCTACAAAATAAAATATATTTGCATAAGACCAATTTAATTGGGAATCATCTACTTGGAGTTTTATTTAAACACTTTTGGTTCTTGTCACACCACCCCCAAATAGATTGCTAGTACTCGAGCGAAAAAAGAGAGAAAGAAAGATAAGAAACCAAAGGTGTGCCACTTTCACAGGCACTTGTAATTGCACTTAGCATGTGCAATAAGCCTTTAAACCTATAGGTTACCCTACAAGACGAGTTTTGCCTTACGAGGGTTTGTAGTGAATGTACCCACAAAATTCAAATAATTATTGAAAATGATTTATTGAAAGGCCAGTCTTTTATTTGACATTAAAAAACTATACAACCCATATATAAAGACTTCACAGAATACAATGTTCAACTATGAGTGTATGGAATAAAATTACTTAATACTAAAGGTGTAATCCATCCTAAAAACTTCAGCGTGTTTAGTGTGACATAATCTCAAGTATCATGAGAGTATTTCCTAGATCACTTTTATAGAATCAACGTTTTGACTTCAAATCTCACTAGATATGTCTCTCTGAATTGAACTCTTCGAGATTTAGGTAAGTGTATATCTCTAGTGTGTGAGGAGGTGAGTAAATGTAAACAAGATCAAACGTCTAACACACTTATAATAAATGACGTATACATGAAAGAATTTGATCTCATGAATGAATGCTAACCACTATTTTGGTAATGTCGAGTCCTTCACCATATAGACTTCTTGTTTGCGCGAACACCTCGCCAATGATGAAAATGGGGTTTAAGTAGGTCACGAGGAATGAGATGAAGAAGATGGATAATATGATGGTAGAGTTTTTTTTAGAGGAGTGGAATACAATTACTAATGTTTTCATTTTAAAATTATGATCGCATGCTTTATTTCTTTTTCTTCTTCTTTATAATATATATATATATATATATATATATATATATATATATTTCGTATTTTATTTTTCTTTTCTATTTTTCTTTTTCTTTTTTATGTCAATGCATTTCTCTTTTCAAACCAACAATGAATACATTTTTCATTTGGACTTTCAAACACTATTTTTCTGAAAAAATGATGGATGATAATGATTGGAAATGATATATGGATGGAAAGGATAAAGGAAATATGGGACGGTAATGGGTGAAGTGAATGGTAATGTGATATGGAGAAATGGTGAGTGTATGGTAGAGAATGGTTTGGTGCTTGGGACAAACTAGAAGACACATGTTTCTTATTACTCGAAGGTGATATTATTCTTGGTGGTTATGCCAAAGATGACAAATAATGAGTCATGCAACGACTAAGTGCGGTACCCAAATAAAGTTGAGTCATCTTATGACTCAGAGATACGTAAACCTTAAAAAGGTGAATAGCGCAATTCTCATATGTTTAAGTCTCCACAAGTGATCTTTTAGGAATCTCTTGAGAATGTAGTTACTCTTCAACTTTTCATTGTAAACATGAAAGTGAAAATTTACTTATTTTAGGAATTCAAAGTGCAAGTACGCCTTAAGAGGTACTAGAAATTTTATGGTAAAAGCATAATTTGGGATTGAACAAGGGTAATCCGAGACTTGTGAAAGATAGATGATCGACATTTCATGTCATAAAAAAATTGAATTAAACTTCACAAAAAAATCAAAGTGACTTGTTTCTAACAATATTTTCAAAAGAGGTATGATTTTGATAAATTTTCCAACCCCCAAATAAAAGAGAACATTGTCCTCGATGTTTAAAACTAGATATAAAAATTAAAAGGACAATGTGGGAAAGACATTAACATAATCAACCGCAAATGAAATAGACCATACATATCCAAGAAAAACCTGAATATGCAATGAGATAAAATGTGTGCAAGTCTAAAAAACATGGTAAACTACTGGGTGATGTGAAACACCACCCCCAAACATGATAAGACTCATACATCGAAACGAGACATAACGGGCTATCTCTTGGTAGCGCTAAGTTTAATGTCTTCATCCAGACAGACGGGAACTCACCCTAAAGATAAGAACTTTTAAAGCATAGGGTAGCAAAAAAATTAGGTGATGATAATCACCCCAAAATAATACTGAAGCATCAATCTTGCTGGATAAAGGATACAAGGTCAATACACTTGTATGACGAAGTGCTTCACGCGATGCAAAACATTGGTGGACTAAGCGTGGGTGGGGATAAGGGTATATAGAAGAAAGGAAAGGGCGAGGGTGAATAAAGACCGATCACAGGCCTTATTAAGCATAAAGGTGAGGGTAACAAGGGCCTTATAAGCATGGTTCTCCAATTGGATAGGAAGGCAAAATTATTTGGAAAGTGGAATGGGAAGGGGATCATAGAAAGCGCTCGACCGTTCTATAAATGGACAATGATAATGGTCCCACTGTGACACATCATTGAGCTGATGAGAATAAAAATCACCACGAGAGAAGAGTGGCGGACATGGAGGAACAAGCTCTGTGTCACCTAAATGGAGAGTATGACCATACATACTCTTATGGATGGAGGGATAGAGGAAGAACTCATGAGTGAGATTGTGAAGATTATGGGTGGGTGGTGGTTTAAAGTAAAGAACAAAATGGGTAGATGTGAATGGTAAGTAACGAGGCCCAAATATGGTGGTGTGTCGGGTGGGACGATGGGTGGATTGGGAGGGACAATGGGTGGAGGAAGATGATCTAACTCGAGAGTAGGGGATACACACTCCTTTTGAGGCTCAGTAATTCTTAAGGTAACTCGCTGGAGGAAGTATGGAAGTAAAAAATTGAGTCATCAATTTATCCACCCATAAGTAACCATGTAAGGTGGTGGGAAAATCTAATGATTCACTCAAATCCTAGATAGAAGAATCAACATTAATATATGACTCAAAGTGAGCCAAGAATGCTTGGGCATGATCCGTATCCAGAGAGGTATGAACCATATTGGATTCAATGTCAGGACTTTGTTAAGAACTCCTAGCTAGAGCTAACCTATAATGAAGTGGTGCCTCGGGAACATGCACGATGGTCTCAATAGGCGCACACTCGGGCATATTTTTGGATTCGTCAAGAAGGGTTATGTGAACCTCAATGGTGGGTTCTTTAGGGGAAGGAAGGTTTTGATCAGTTTCACAATCATCAGGTAAATCAACACAATTTTCAACTTAGGTCCCGGACCACGGGGTGTTCATAACTTTGAGATTCTCGGGATGATAGGGTTGGTTACACACAAAATTTATGAAAAAATATGCCTCATTATAACTCCATATGGGGGAAACAATGGGTTGACTTGGGGTGAAACCGACTCTCTCGTACACTCAAATTCATTTAACATTTCTTCAATTCGTTTAAGGGCTTGATTTTGATATTGAGTATCTTGCTCTTGTTTGAGGATAAACTTTTACAAGAGTCTTTAGAGAGCGGATGTGGATGATGTTGGTGAAGTGTGGGCAGGTAGAAGTGGTGGTTGAGGAGGAAAAAACTCTCAATTGACACTAGAAAGAAAAGAATACTCGAAGTGTGGGGAACAGGGTCAAAGTTTGTCATACACGAGAGAAGAATCTCCGTGAGAGACAAAAGGTTAATAATTATAGAAAGCATAGTAAGGTGAATAATTAGGATTGAGTTCACTAGGTTTCCATAACGACTATCATAAATTGTGAGAATCCACAACATGAGTTTGAGATTCATATTTCATTGGAGGGTGATCAAGCCTCCACGGACAACTTGAGTACTCACACCACTATATATTGGATATGTCATGATAATTGGCCCGTGTGGGTCCCAAAACAGTGTCGTATGTATACATTTGGACTAAGGTTGGTGCAGATAGATATAGAAAGTAGGGACACTCATGGGACAAGTGATCAGCGTGAAAGAAATAGGTGCATGACGAAGCATTGGAAACGTTGACACTCATCAACGGAGGCGGTGGAGTATGATATGTGTACATGGATGACACAAGAGTATCAACGGTGTGCGTGAGATAGTTAAATCCACTAACTAAAGTATGGAGGTTCGACTTGGGCTCAACTTAAAACATGCTTCAAGACGATGGAAAATGACCAAAGTAGTCTCTTAAAAAACGTTCATCGGCCATGACGAGCGTAATATTTTTATTTTTGAGAAGGAAAAAAAATATTTTTGGAGTTTTGTTGAAAATGAATGAATGAAATATTTTTGGAATTTATGGAGTTACTAAAAAGAAAAATAATTTTATTGAATTTTTGAATTTTAAGACAAAGAAAGGAAGAAAATGTTTTTTGATTTTTTGGAAGAAAAGATGGGAGAAAAATATTTGGACTCTTTTTTTGGACGAACTCACTAAAATAAACTACCGAAAAATTGAATTAGACACACATAAGTAATGGATAAATCCTAACTAGAACGTAGACAATTTATATCTTCAAAATTAGTGAAAAGGGTAGCCAAATTTTAATTAAATTCCCAGGCGACAAAAATCACGGAAGTTATCTTTCTGATCGCCTTTGAAAAAATGTGCTCCTACTCGACTAGCTAGTTGATTGCTTTTAAAATTAATGATAGCTAGGGTAGAACACAATGGATAAGCGAGTGATTAGGTTGATGAAATCCCTTCTTGTTTCAATAAGAGAGTATAGGTCTTAGGTTCATTAATTCATGAAACCATCCAAAATAAATGCAATGTGTAGACACCCCATTCTATTACCCCCTGAATCTCCTTAGGTCCCTAGTACCTCCCTTTATAACTGTAAACCCAGGTCACGTCCCGAGTACTGACCTGAAAGCCATCGGGTACTCCCCGGCTCAGTTTGACCCAAAAGTCAAACTCTTCGTCTCGATCGAGATTAAATGAATCTTCGAAGGGCACTGAATACCCTTTCCAATGGTCTACCCCGTGTGCAATTTTGACTTACCATGAGGACGAACGGTCCGTTTACGTCCGAAACCTGACCCAGAGGCCACTGGGCGCTCCCGGGATCTATTTGACCTATGTCAACTCTTCATCTCGACCGAGGTTAAATGAATCTTCAAAGGGCCCTGAATACACTTTCCAAAGGTCCGCCTCGTGTGCGATTCTGACTTTCCATGCGGACGAACGATCCATTTGACTCCGGGAGCCCACCGAGCACTTCCCGGGCCCAGTTGACCAAAGTCAACTCTCCAAATCGGGTCAAACTCTTTGGAATGTCGAAGTACATCTCCTAACCTTTCCAACGGTATGCCCAGTGCATGATTCGGACTTACCATGCGGATAAACGATCCGTTTGCGTCCGAATGATTCCCCGTCCAATGGACCGACAAATGCTTTCGAGCCATATTTGTCCCAAATTCAACTCCCGAACCCGGGAGAGGTCCAAACGACTTTCGAAGGTATCTGAATTACCTTTCAAATGGTATGACCTGTGCACGATTCTGACCAACAGTTTTCCCTCGGCGGCCGATTTTCCAAAAAAGCATGAAACACACTGCCAAACGGCAGGTTCCAGAACCTGTCTATCGGCACCTGCCTGCCGATAGGCAGGAAGGGATCTATGCCAATCGGCACTCACCTGGGACTATAAAAGGAGGCCTTCACCTCATTTGCAGGAGGAGCCCAGATCTGATAAAAATCCCTCTCAACGATTCCCAAAAACCTCTCTCGAAGGCAGCATGATTTCAACTTCCAAATCCCCCTTTTACTTCCACTTTTCATCATCCCTTTCATCAAACTTGGTGAATTATCCACTCTCAATCATCATCCAAAGTGCAAGGGTTGCTCCCCAACATTCAAGATCAAGCTCAAGATCTTCAAGAAGGTACAACTTTCTCAAACTCTCTCTTTAAATTCTCTTGAATTCTCAATAACTTGTTTTCTTACTTAGCACTTTTATTATCCCATTTCACACATCATAATATACTTTTTACTTAGTATTATTGCACATCTTTTATTTTCATAAAACCCAAAAAATAAGAAAAAGAGGGTTTTGCTCATAAATTCAAATATGGTATTCTCATATTTTCCTCACACTTTTCTCACAACTAAAACACTTTTTTCTACACACACACACACACACTCACAAATAAGAGATTCCCCATTTTGGATTTATGGGATAAACCCCACCCCTCGTTTTACATGCGAACTACGTGGACTTTGATGCCTTTATAGGCTACGTAGGCATCGTGGGGTAAAACCCGAGACTCGAGTCCTTTTTCTCTCATTTTCTATCTTCCCTAAATCCATTTTTATTATATTATACATATACTTGTTCTTAGTGACGCATTACCCCATATGCGTTATCGTTCCCTTATAACGATCAATGTAGGGGTAATCGTGTAAATCTCAATTTTCTAATATTTCTCTTATATATTCCTGCAGATGACTCGCTTTATCTTTTCCATGATACAAGTCGAGGATTCCTACCTCCATTCTATATATATACACATGCACACATATTACGGGGGGAAACATAAAGGAAAATAGTAAATATTCATGAGAGACCGAAAGGGCGGAATGGGTGCCTAACACCTTCCAATTTCATAACTAAGCCTCCGAACCCTTCTCGAATCATCTTAGTTTCGTATGCACCAGTATGTCTTTGGATGCCACTCTTCGGGGTGGCCTCCCCTTTTTCTTTTGACTGTTTTGAGTAAAATAGACTGGCGAATCTGAATCTCTCTACATTTTTCACACCACAAATGACGCCGACCGAAGCGCTCCCGAGAGGGATGCGAGGGACCCGAAGGATCCTTTCCTCCACGCGTCCTTCCGCAAGGATCAGGATCAGAAGAAGTAGTAGAGGAGCCGATAGTCCTCGCTCAGCTCGTGGTCAAGATTGACAACCTCCAAGTTGAGGTTTGAGAAATGCAACAAAACCAAGTTCCTATTCCTCAAGATCCCAAGGCCCTGTTCCCTCGTGCTATAGGTCCACCCGAGCCTATCTGGGTCCCCAAAGAATATCAGCAAGCTCCACGTGCCCCTCCTGCCAATGGGCCGCCGCCTGCCCAGCTTCCAATGCCAAACATTGCACAGCCTATGGCTAACCTTCCTGTGGTCACTGATCCAAAGGAGGAGGAGTTGAATAAAGTCAGAGAGGATCTCAAGATGCTCACCAAGAAGTTTGACCAAGTCAGGATCTCTGGGAATTACATGGACTACACCCACATGTATCCTTATCCAAAAGCGAGGTTACCCAAGAAGTTAAAGATGCCAAATATCGAGAAGTTTGGGGGGAGTGGTACCCCAATTGTTCGTCTTCGCAGTTATCATCGTTCCATGACTCTACTAGGGCCTTCTGAAGAAGTGATGGACCAATTGTTTCAGCAAACTTTGAAGGATAGTTCCCTTAGATGGTTTTTATCCCTTGAGGAATCCGGAATCCGTATCTGGGAGGATGTAGCACGAGAATTCATGTCGAAGTACAAATACAATGAAGAGCTTGAGGTCACCCATCATGATTTATATCTGCTCAAACAGAATCCTGGGGAATCAGTCAGTAACTTCATAACTCGGTGGAGGGAGCGAGCAGCTACCATGACTAATCGTCCATCCGAGGAAGAAAAGGTCAACATAGTGAAGAAGAACTTCTTGCCCCATGTCCGAGCGACGATGGGAGGACAATTCTATCCCCACTTCAGAGATCTCAGAGAGGTTGGAGTGGAAATCGAGGAAAGCCTCATTAAAGCGAAAATTGAACCAAAGAAAGGTGTCCTGACAGTTCACCCCTAGAAAGTATGACAATCCTTCCAATGCTACAGTCTCAACCATCAACAACATCTATCAGCCAACCACATCATGGGAACCAGAAAGCCTCCCTGCTCCCGTCCGAAGGGAATACACTAAGCTTCATGCTCCCCTCTCCAAAGTTAACCAAGCCCTGTTAAGCCGAGACCTCATTAAACCCTTGGATCCACATCCATTGCCAAATGCACTCCCAAGAAACTTCAAGACCGACGCTCATTGCACCTTCCACCAAACTGCTGGTCGTACCATCGACCAGTGCTTTCACCTCCGAAACGTAATCCAAGATCTCATTGACCGGGGTACCATCGCCCCACCAGCCAATCCTAAGCCAAACACTACTCACAACCCACTCCCAAATCACACCAATGCCATCTTCTTGGAAGAAAACCTGAATTTCAATCCATCAACCCAAATCACACCCCTATACCCTCCTAAACCTCTTCAAATTTTCCCATATTTCCTCCTATACCCTACTAGCCCCGCTAATCAGGCATTGTCACTCCTTACCAGAGCATGCATCACTGTCCATACCTGTTTTAAAAATGGAGGTATGGAATTATCATAGGTGTTAAACTAACTTCTAGAATTCGGGCTGAAATTATATTCACAGATGGTCATCGATTGCCAGAGATTCAGTGCACTATTTTTGGAAGCACAAAAATGGGCCCGGGATTCAGACATATGGGTGGTACAAACCGATGAAGTCAACTTAGATAATGTTGTCCAGACTATGGCATAATTATTCAGGCAAACCAACAGCATTTGCAGTATCACCCGATTACATGACACTTTGAAGCTACAAGGGCCCTTAGTCCCTTCAGTCACACATATTCCCACAGAATGGGAGAACTTGTATGAAGAAGCTGTTGAAGTTGTGTAATACATCGACTTTACAGGGAAAGAAAAAATTATTGCCACCGGATGGGGGGAAGGATTCGAAGATTTGAGCGAAAAACAAGCTTCAGGAAGAGCTGGCCCAGTAGTCGACATATGTGGGATGATCTCATCTGAAGAACTCCTCGGAGAAATAGACAGAGTGGCAGAACAACCTGAGATTGACGAGGAAACGGGATTTATGTTTTTTCCTTCTTCAGTAAATCACATGACCAGATTATGGAGACATTACCAAGTTCCAAGCTCACTACCAGCAAATGATAAGGGGAAGGGCGTTGAAAACCTTCCTATGCTAGAGATGACCATCGAAGAAAGCAAGATCCTCGATCAACTGAAGAAAAATCAATCTAACATCACTCTATGAGGGCTTTTCATATCTTCCCAGCTACACCGAAATGCTTTAATCAAATTACTCACGGGACCTATAGTTTCTCCCTCTACTACACTAGAGGAGGCGGTAAATCTGGTCGGATCCTTAACCTCTACCCGAATGCTATAATTTTTTAAAGAAGAAATCCCCAGAATTGGGCCGAATCATAATCATGCACTCAACATCTCCGTCGAAGATATGGGAAAGGTCGTGCCACTCTCTCTTGTTGATAACGGATCCTCCTTGAATGTTTGCCCATTGAGAACTTTCAAGTGTTTAGGCCTGAAAGAAAGTGACCTTGCTCCAACCTCTGCCGCTGTTCGTGCCTACGATAATACCCGTCGTGAGGTGATGGGATGCATAAAACTTGTAATAGGTGTTGGACCTATAAACCCTGTCATTGAATTCCAAGTCATAGACATCCCAGCTTGTTTCAACCTGTTGCTCGGACGCCCCTGGCTCCACAATATCAAGGGTGTGTCTTCCCCACTCCATGAGAAATTGAAGTTCTTCACCGACGGGTGAGTCATCACCATTTTGGGCGATGATAAAAATGCCGAGGGTGCAAGCACCAGTAGTCCAATTCTCGAGATACAACACGGGTCAAATGATATGCTCCTATCAGGATTCTGAGTCGAGCCATTCCTACTCCCGACAGGGGACGGTTTCAAAGAAAGGGTTTGTCTAGAATATGACCCTCATGACAATGTCAATGTGATTCAGATGTTCAGAAACATGCACTTTATGCCCGAACTGGGGCTAGGGAAAAGGCAGCAAGGGATACTTGAGCCCATCGAACTGAAGAAAGCTTTCCCTCCTTACGGCTTGGGGTATCAACCATCAGAACAAGAGCTCAGAATGATCCGCCAGTCTCGACCAAAGAGAGGATTAAACTGTATCCGAACTATCTCAGGAGACTCCTTAAATGGATGATTCATCAAAGAAGGTGAGGATTTACCCTTTTTCAGTTTTCCAGAAACATGGTACGACCACACAGACAAGAAGATCAAGCATGGATTGGAGATCTTTTTCTAAGATAGCTACCCATGGGTCGAGAGTTTCCCACACTTCGTACAACCTTTCATCAAAGATATCGAAGAGACTGAGAAAAGTGATTTCGAAGACTCCTTCAACTTATAGATACTGGGGCTGGCACTCTGCATGGTTCATTCAGGCACTACATCAATGGACCCATCCCGTCTGATTAAAGCTGCTGATACACCTCACCTCAACTGGCATGCTGCGCCACTTCTACCTCTTAAAATCTCCCCTAACCCCAATGTTTACCCTATTTCTTCTTCTGTTGTCTATCCTTGCTCAAATGTAATCAAGACCTCTTTTGATGAGGTTCTCAATGCTGTTTTTCCTATCAATGAAATAAATGAAGATTTTGAGTATCTTGTTGTTCATTACATTAATTGTTTAGATTCTAATCGAACTTTTGATGATGATGATTTTACAAATGAACAATTCTTAACTGATCTAAATAAGGTTAATAATAAATAAGATAACCATGTTCAAGTTAATTGAGAAGAGACTGTTGTTATTAATCTCGGTTCTAGTAGCCAACTGCGCGAGATTAGGATATGGGCCACTCTTGACAAGCATGAACGTGTATAACTCGAAGAATTGCTGAAGGAGTTCATAGATATTTTCGCATGGTCCTATGATGATATGCCCGGCATCGATCCTGAAATAGTTCAGCATGAGATCCCCACTCTCCCAGATTACAAGCCAGTTAAACAAAAACTGAGAAACTCCACACCGAATGGTCGATCAAGGTCAAAGAAGAGGTGGTCAAACAGTTAAACGTGGGTTTCATTCGAGTGATCGAATATCTCACATGGCTAGCCAACATTGTACCTGTACCGAAATTAGGAGGAAAGGTTTGAATGTGTGTGGACTACCGAGATTTAAACAAATCTTCTCCAAAGGATGATTATCCACTACCCAACATCGACATGATCGTGGACAACATAGCCAATCACGATCTCAAGTCATTAGTCGACGGGTTTGTCGGATACAACCAAATCAAGATGCACCCAGACCACCAAAAAAAAACCGCATTCATCACCCCATGGGGAACCTTTTGCTACACCGTTATGCCATTCGATCTCAAGAATGCTTGGGCTACCTACCAAAGGGATGTCACAACCATCCTGCACGATCTGATTCACAAAGAGGTCGAGGTTTACATGGATGATATGATTATCAAGTCCAAAACTAGAGAAGGTCATGTTCCCGCTCTCCGAAAGTTCTTCGAACGACTGCGACAGTATCAGATGCGACTTAATCCACAGAAGTGTGTCTTCGACATTACAAAGGGAAAACTCTTGGGATTCATGGTTAGTGAAAAGGGGATAGAAACATATCCTACAAAGCTGCAGGTCATATTTGAGATGCCACCACCCCGAACAGAGAAAGAAGTCCGAGGTTTTCTTGGGAAATTAAAATATATCAACCGGTTCATCAACCAGCTAACCTCCATTTGTGAACCAATCTTCAAGCTCCTCCGAAAGGATTTAACCAAGGTTTGGAACGAGGCCTAACAAGAAGCTTTTGATATAATAAAATAATACCTGACCCAACCTCCAGTACTCATGCCACCACAGTCTGGTCTCCCTTTGCTCCTATACCTAACCATAACCGACACTGCAGCTGGGGCTTTGCTAGCCCAATACCTTGAACACTCCCACAAAGAAAGATCCATCTATTATGCCAATCTCAAATTGGCCGGGTACGAGGTCAACTACACTGCTTTAGAAAAGGCATGTGTCGCACTTGTCTGGGTCACCCAAAAGTTGCGACACTACATGGTCGCCTTCCCCGTCAAACTTGTATCTCGAATGGGTCCCATCAAATACCTGCTTGAGAAACCCGCCTTATCTAGCTGAATGGCCCCATGGTTGATGCTCCTAACCGAGTTCGATATCATGTACGTCATAGATAAAGTTGTTAAAGGAAGAGCCATGTCTGACTACCTCGCTGACTACCTTGTAGAAGAAGTAGATGTCTGGATCTCCGAATTCCCAGATGAAAATATCCTCTGCACCACCCAAAACCGCCTTTGATAGAAAATGTTCTTTAATGGCACTACAAAAAAAGGGATATGGCATTGGGATACTTCTGGTCACCCCAGATGACTCCCACACTCCCATCACCATGAAATTGGATTCCCTTGCACCAACAACATGACGGAATACGAGGCATGCACAATGGGCCTCAAAGTGGCTCTCGAAAAGGGTATTTAACACCTTGATGTCTACGGGGATTCTGCCCTCATCATCGATCAAGTGCTCAGAAAGTGGAAAGTCAAGGACGAAAAGCTCCAACCCTTTCATGCCCAATTAGAAGAGTTAGCCTCCCAATTATGAGATATCACCTTCCATTACCTACCCCGAGCAAAGAATAACCTAGCTGATGCTCTCGCCACTCACTACACCAAATCTGCCCATTTGTCAAGGTCATTGACCTTGACAAATTCACCTTGTCAAGGTCAATGACCGTGACATTTCGAGGCGAGATAACTTTTTTTGTCACGGTCGTGTCACGGTCGTTGACCTTGACAAAAAACTCGCGTTTTGTGTCACGGTCGTGTCAAGGTCAATGACCGTGACACGTTTATCACGGTTCTAAACCGTGACATAACCATGACCCCAATTGTCACGGTCATTGACCGTGACACGTCCATGACAACTTTTGTCGCGGACTTGTCACGGTCAATGACCGTGATAATTCTGGGCAGAATTTAAAAAAAATCTGCTGGGCAGTATGGCCACCGCCACTGCCCAGCAGTATATTTGTACCTGTTATAGCAACGTTGTACCTGTTCCAAAAATCATATATCCAACACAAACTAAAGATAATGAAAATATATATTCATGACGATATAATCCAAATATTCAAAGTAAAAACAATAAACATGACGATATAATCCAAATTTAATTAAAATGGACAAACTTAAAAATAATGTTACTACATGTCTTGGATAAAACTGAGGAGGTGAGTAGGCCACACGACATACGAATTGACTCACCCACTAATATACGTCGTGTCGCATTGTTCGCGCAACCACAATAAGGAGTTCTCCTTCCCCGGTATGACATGCATGACAAGCACCCTGGACTCCATCTCTTGAAGCACACGTCCATGGACTATTCCACCCTCGACGATATTCGGGTCCCTCAACCCCCGCCCTATCCGCTGGCCATCAAATACGTCCAATATGAACATGCTCGGCCAACCAATTGTCGGCAATGGTCTGTTGGAGGGCATCAAATAGGGAAGTGGATCGTCGAAGTACGAACGTGTCGGTGATGAAGCAGTGAGGTCCACATCCTCGTCATCCTGCGCCTCGTCCTCCCGCACCTCCTCCTCCACCGCCTTCTCCTTCCCTTTCCCTTTCCCTTTACGGTCTCCACCCAACGTACGCTTCATGAATGCGTACATATCTTGGACCGTCGCCTCCAAACGGGACAGCTTCGCGTCATGTGAATCCACCGTTCGAGACAACCCGGTGTCGCTCGTCTCCAATCCGATGATCCTAGATTTGGCCACTCGCGAGCTCACTCCCCTTGTCCTCCCTTTGAGATCAGAGCCAAGCACTTGGCTGAGTGCGTCTGTGGACATAGATGCCTTGTCGGCATCAGACTGCGACTCATGCACTTCCTTAAGCTTTGCCTGAAATGACAAAAACCACATGATTAGTAAAATATGTAAACTAAAAAATTATAACGTAATTAACAATAATTAAACTGTCAGATTACTTACAATCGTGGCCGCGACACTCGGGGATGAAGCCCTTATACTTTTGACTCATTTGAGTCTATACTGTATAAGAGATCATCTAGTTTGGAAATTGTGACAAAATTGCGTCCGTCCTAGAAACCAAAGAGCCTCAGAGATTGTGTTGCTTCTTCTCCTATTCATCTTGTAATGATCTTGAGACTATAGCCATCACTCACACACTTAGAACTTAATTCTTGCATATCATATTGCATCTTTATGTGTATTAATGTGGTGAGTGTGTTTAAATCCCTTAATTTGATTTTTATTAATTTTTTTGGGAATTTTAAACATCTTTTAATTAAGGTTTTATTAAATTAAAACTTGATATAAAAAGTCTTGGGGTTAATATCTAAATATGTATTGTTGTGATTTTTGCCCTTAAGTTACTCTGGGTAGAAATCGAAAGCGCCAGAGACTCCAGGGTTGGCTTTGTAATTAGTTTGGGACGCGCGATTGCATTCGTCCTATGGCCAACACTTGCTGCTCTCTGATTGGCCAGAGTTGTGTTTCTTTACAGAGACAAAACTTCGCATGTTTACAGCCCTTGGATCAACCCTTATCAATGGCCTGCATGTTGCCTGAGTGAATCCCCGTGTAAACCTTTAAGCCAATCACAACCTGTTTAATCCACCGCCTGTTGTGAGCCCTTGGATTGAAGTCAAAGAAGCTTGACTCAATCTCAGACGTTGTTTTTGAACGATAGTCTGGAACCTTCTCCTCTTCCTATTTAAATGACTCTCATCTCAGCCTTCGAAAGCTTTTGCCACTTTGAAATTTCTCAGAGAAAGAATAGAGAGAGAGAGAGAAGAGAGAGAAGAGAGAGAGAGAGAAGAGAGAGAGAGAAACCAGAGAGCCAAGTTAGAAACCCTAACTTCATCTAAATCTTCTCCAACCTAAACCACTTACCTCTCCAAAAACACCATAACCAAATAAACACCATCCTTAGTGTTTCTTGAGTTTATGAGAGTTCGAGTTGAGTGATTTTTGGGTTGCTGTAACCTTGTGTTCATAAAATCTTATTTCCAACTTAGACACTTACTCAGATCTTGTTTCTGATTCAATAGAAATCATAGATCTGAAGTTTTTCATGTCACAACACAGTTAGTTGCATTTTATTTCTCATCTTGAGAAGTTCGTTGTGGATTGTTTTCTGTTAAAACATTTTCTTAATACAGAATCAACAATACATGTTTTTCTGTTTCTGTTTTTACAAAACTTAACCTGACCTAGTTGGATTCGCACTTGGAGGGTTTTCAATCTCCTAAATATTTTCAAAATAGATTGAAAAAGGTCTTGACCGATTTCTTAAGCAAGATCTCCGTGGAATCTGGGTTATATTGAAAGGTCAAAAGGTTTTTTGTTTTGTAAGAAAGAAAAATAACAAACTCACTGCATATAGACTTTATATGTAATTTGTTAGGATTGTTTGTAACTAATAAGAGTGCGTGTGTGCATGCATGTGTTATAGAACACTTTTCACAAACATCTTCACACTACATACACTGAAAGTGTTGGCTATAAGATTTGGTGAACATAAGTCGACGTATACTGCTGAAACAAAGGAAGAGTTGACAAACTGAGAAGACTACATCAACAATCAAGATCTGCAGAAAAGTTTAAGGACGCCAGAGGGTATAATCCTGAACTTGTATAGACTTGTTATTGTGTACATGTTAGTTAAATAGATTGTAACTCACATATTTCTTTTAGTGATATTTTCTTATTTTACTCCGTAGATGGGAGTCGTGGATGTTTCTTCAAGGTTGAGGTTTTACCACGTTAAAAATCCTGAGTATTAATATTTCTACATCTTCTCACCCCATTCTGATGTGTGCTGAGTTTAAAATATTTTAAACTGTTTACTAAAACTTGTTATCAAATCTTGTCCATATCTCGTACATAATTTTGTTAACACATCTTGTGTTCAAAATCAGTTTGATTTAAGTAAAGAGTTTCTTCAACAAACTTTCGGAGTTGCTTAAATAGTTTATTTTCAATAAACGGCTTTGGCAACGCTATTTCAATTGGTATCAGAGCTTTTTGTGAACTTATTTAAAAAAGATCCTGAGTTTCTGAAACTGTTTTCTCAAAATCAATTATGGACGAGAAAAATGAAAGATATGGTAACTTGACCAGACCTCCAGTCTTTGATGGAACCAATTTTTCTTACTGGAAAGTAAGGATGATTGCTTTCATTCAAGGAACTTTGGGAGATGATGTCTGGGACATTATTGAAAATGGATACTTTTATCCTACTAAACCAGCCACTGAAGGAAGTAATGAGAGGGTTAAGAAAATATTAAGTGAGTTTACTCAAGAAGAGAAACAAGTTTCTCGCAATAATAATAAAGGAAATAATGCTATATTTATGTCTATAAATGAACATGAGTTCAAGAGAATCTCATCTTGTACCACTTCTAAGGAAGCATGGGATACCTTGATTACTGCCCATGAAGGAGACTCTAGGGTTAAGGCAGCTAAAACTCAGATGTTAATTCAATAGTATAATTCTTTAATCATGTCTGAATCTGAGTCTTTTGATGACTTCTATATGAACCTGACTGATATTGTCACTAAACTGCATGCTAATGGTATAACTTATGATAGACAAGAAATTGGGTCTAAGATTCTGAGATCATTACCACAGAAATTTGACAATAAAAGATATGCTATTGAGTAAATGTGTGATATAAATCTCACTCCTGAATTACTCAGTAGTAAATTAAGAACTGTGGAAATGGAATTGGAGTTTAAGAAACAATTGACCCACACTCATAGGAAACATACCAATTCCAATCTTAGATTTACTTCTAAGATGACTAAGCCTGAGTTAAACACTCCTAGTAATGATTCTGATGAGGACTGTGACTTAGAAAGTCTAGATAATCAGATTGCCCTAATGACAAAACAATTTAAGAAAATTGTTAAATTTAGAAACAGTATTGGAAATAGACAGGGAAAGTCTAATTATTCAACTCCTTCAAATCACAAGTCCCATGAGAAACCTCATGACAAATAGAACAAGGACAACACAAGACCTCACAGAGACCTCAAGAAGACTGAATGCTATAGATGTGGTATACTAGGACACATTGCTCAAGACTATAGAGTTAATTTAAATACCCAAAACAAACACTCTAGAGCCAACATCTGCAAAACATGGGATGACTCAAGTGACTCTGAAAATAAGGAACCTGAGACATCTGATGGTTTTGATCCTTGTTTATCCTTCTTTTCCAAAATCATATATAATGATGATATGCCTGTGCTTGATAGTGAGGATGAGTCTAGTAATTCTAGCTCTGTTGTCTTGAATCATACTTTAACTGGTTTAGATGCTTTACTTACTGAGAACATTAATACTTCTTCCTCGGGGTGTGTGAGTCAAAGGGGAATCGATACTGCTGATGTCAATGGGTGCGTGAGTTTAAGAAATGAAACCTTAGGGTTCACTTCACACACCTCACTTAGTGACTCAGACAATGAAGATCTCCCAGATATACACACTCTATATTCTAAAACTCTAAAGAAAAGCACTAGACTAGAAAAGATTGTGAAAGATCTTACCAAAAATCTAGAGGATCTAAGCCTGATGGTAAAACTGAATGCTGAAGAGTATACTACTCAATGCATGTCTCATGAAAGTGATATCAAAGTGTTTGATGAAAAACTAAAAACCTTGACTGAAGCTAATGAAATTCTGGAGAAAAAATACAAAGGGACATTATTAGAATTGGAACAAACCAAAGAAAAGACAGCAACCGTGTTCAAAAAATTTACAAAATTTGAAAACAATTCTAAATGTTTTGAGGAATTCGTTGCTGAATCTAAAACCAATTCTGATGATCGAACTGGTATAGGGTTTTGCCCCAATTTGAAGACACAAACAAAACATGTTGAACCTATCAAATTTGTGTCAGGAGGCAAAAGACCTATTGAAACATGTCCAGACTTTCATTCACTAAAAACTGAGTTTGATCATCAAAACACTAACACTGGAGATGCAAGTTTCTCTAAGCATGAAAGTTTACCAAAGGGAAAATATGTCTGCCCCCCAATTAGGAAAAGTGAACCTGCTTTCAAACCTGTGCTACCTAGGAATAAAATTCAGCCTCAAAATTTCTCAAAACCTTTGTTTAGAGACTTTCCTAAGGTAAACCCCATTCTGAGCAATCTTTATTGCTCCTATTGTGATATATACGGACACTCTTTCGATGATTGCTATGCTAGGAGACTGATTAAGCCTATCTACAATACTTCCGTGTATTAAAACTTTAACTATTCTAGGAGGAGTCGTAACAATTATGTCCTTCCCAGGCCACCAGACAAAAACTCCAACTATAGGAATAGAAAGACTAAACCTAAAAGGACATTTACTAGAAGGAATCCCAGAAACTTTTCTAAATCAAATGCTCAGGTGTTTAAATTTACTCAAAATCATGCGCAAAATGTTTTTCAACAAAAATCTAATGCTCGCAAATTTTATCAAATGAGAGCAAACAAGCGCAAACAGAAAACCAGAGAAATTTGGGTTAGAAAAGATGATCTAGTACTCCAGATGAAGTGTAATATTGTTATTTATGCCTTAAAAGCTGAACTTACATCTTCTGGTTGGTATTTGGATTCTGGATGTTCCAAGCATATGACAGGTGATGATACAAAACTTTTAAATAAAACCCACTTTGATGGTGGAAAAGTTGTTTTTGGTGATGGAGTATCATCCCAGATCATAGGCAAAGGAACTCTTAAAGAAAAAGGACTTCCTGTTCTTGAAAATGTTCTCTTAGTTAAAGGTCTTAAGGCTAATTTACTTAGCATTTCGCAATTTTGTGACTCAAACCATATTGTTACCTTTTCAAAGAACAATTGCAAGATTTTAAATGAAAAGGGAGAATGCGTAATTACAGGATTCAGGACTCCTGACAATTGTTATACTGTCATGTCTAGTTCTGAAATCTGTAATGTTGCCAGAATGGATGACAATGAGATATGGCATAACAGAATGGGTCACATTAACTACGAAAATTTGAGTAAATTGTCCTCTCAACAAATATTTAGTGGAATACCAAAAATTAAACCTATTCATAACATTGTCTGTGGTCCCTGTCAAGAAGGAAAAATTGTTAAAGCACCTCATAAAAGGGTTAAAGATATCCATACATCTAATCCCTTAGAACTCATCCATATGGACCTAATGGGTCCGTCTCAAACTGTTAGTCTCTGTGGACACAGTTATATTCTAGTTATGGTTGATGACTTCACCAGATTCACTTGGGTAGCTTTCTTAAAACAGAAATCCGATACTTTTCAAACTTTTTTAAAGATTCTTTTACGGATTGAAAATGAGAAAGACACTCAAGTAAATAGAATACGAAGTGATAGAGGTGGTGAATTCAAAGACACTGGTATTATAGAATACTGTGACTATAATGGTTACAAACATGAGTTCAGTGCTCCTAAGATGCCTCAACAAAATGGTATAGCTGAGAGAAAGAATCGAACTCTTCAAGAGATGGCACGTGTCATGCTCCATGCCAAGAACTTACCTAAGTATTTTTTGGTAGAATCTATTCGTACAGCATGCCATCTTATTAATAGGGTCTATCTTAGAAAGAATTCCAAACAAACTCCTTATGAACTTTGGTACAATAAAAATCCTAATCTTAAGTACCTTAGAACCTTTGGTAGTACCTGTTATGTGTGCAAAGATAGGGAACACTTATCTAAATTTGAGAGTAGGGGGGATAAATCCATATTCTTAGGATATTCTCCTAACAATAGAGCTTATCGGGTGTATAATCTTTGCACTAAAACCTTAATGGAATCCATAAATGTAATTGTTAGTGACACTACTGTAGAAAGCAAGACTAGTGAATTAACTATAGAAGAAGAATCGTCAAATATTTTAGAAAATGACTCTTCTGAAATAGATAATTCATTACCTATTGAGTCACCTGAAGTACCTAACTGGGTTTCTAAAGATCATCCCATAAACAACATAGTTGGTAACCCTAGTGAGCCAGTACGTACAAGATCCCAACTTAGAAATTATGCACTTTATGCATGCTTTGTTTCTCTTGTGGAACCAAAGAATGTAAATGAGGCATTGAATGACTCTCACTGGATTTCTGCTATGCAGGATGAACTTTTACAATTTGTCATTCATGATGTATGGTATCTTGTTCCACGTCCTGATCACAAAAAGGTTATTGGTACTCGTTGGATTTTCAAAAATAAAACTGATGAAAATGGGATGATAATTAGAAATAAAGCTAGACTAGTTGCTCAAGGTTATTCCCAAATAGAAGGAATTGGTTTTAACGAGACGTTTGCTCCTGTTACTCGTTTAGAATCAGTTCGTCTTCTTCTTGCTATAGCTTGTCACATTCATTTTACATTATATCAAATGGATGTTAAATCTGCGTTCCTAAATGGAATACTTGCCGAGGAAACCTATGTAGAACAACCTAAAGGGTTCATTGACCCTAATTATCCTAATCATGTATTTCGGTTGAAAAAGGCTTTATATGGTCTTAAGCAAGCTCCTAGAGCTTGGTATGAGCGCCTATCCAGTTTTCTGCTTGATAAAGGTTTCAAAAGAGGTGGAAATGACCAAGACTTATTTGTCAAACATTTTGGCAAACACATTACTATCGCTCAAGTCTATGTAGACGATATCATATTTTGATCCACTTCTACCTCAGAAGTAAAATATTTTGCTGAAATTATGAGTAAGGAATTTCAGATGTCCCTTATGGGGGAGTTACAGTTCTTCCTAGGTCTCTAAGTCAGACAACAACCAGATGGATTGTTTCTTTCGCAGACTAAGTACGCATTAGAGATAGTTAAGAAATTTGTCCTCGAGAGTGCTAAAAGTGCTAAAACACCTATGAGTACTACAGGAAAATTGTCAAAAGATGAAAATGGAAAATCTGTAGATCCTACTTTATATCGTAGTATGATTGGCACATTACTCTATCTGACTGCCTCGCATCCTGATATCATGTATGCTGTGTGTGTTTGTGCGCGCTATCAAAACAACCCCAAAGAGAGCCGTTTAAACTCTATTAAACGGATAATTAAATATGTTAAAGGCACTCTAAATTTAGAAATTTGGTACACGAATGACACACCGAGCACTATTATTAGGTACACTGATGCTGATTGGGCTGGTTGTACTGATGATAGTAAAAGAACTTCAGGCGCATGTTGTTATATTGGTAATAACTTGGTAGGATGGAGTAGTAAAAAATAGAACTGCACATCTCTCTCGACTGCTGAATCTGAATACATAGCCGCTGGTAGCTGTTGTGCCCAATTATTATGGCTTAAACAAATGCTAAGTGATTATGGTATTCTAGAACCCACACTTCATCTCTATTGTGATAATCAAAGCGCGATTAATATTTCTAAGAACCCGGTTCAACACTCGCGAACTAAGCACATTAAAATAAGACATCACTTTATTCATGAATTAGTTGAAACCAAGGAATTAGAAATCAATTATCTTCCTACTGATCTACAACTTGCAGATTTATTTACCAAACCTCTTGATTATAATAGATTCATCTCTTTACGTAAATCTATTGTTATGATTTGTGTCGAGTAAATACCTGTTATACTTTACAAGTTCCTTCCCTTTGTCCATTTGAGACAAAATGGGGGAGAAATTTGAGTCTATCTCTGCATATACTAAACAGCTTGATCTTAGTAATTCTTTGCAGGTATTCTTCTTGTACAGTCATTCTCTATTGTAATAATAGGATGTTAAACTGTATATAGTTGAGTTATGTAATTTTTGCTTTCTAGGATTTGGGTAGATAGAACTTTTATAGGAATAGGTTTTTCTTATTTGATTGTCGCCCTACGAGTTCTAGATGACTCAAAGGAGATTTTGTCTCATATTTCCAAAGGGGGAGATTGAAGCCCTTATACTTTTGACTCATTTGAGTCTATACTGTATAAAATCTCATCTAGTTTGGAAATTGTGACAAAATTGTGTCCATCCTAGAAACCAAAGAGCCTCAGAGATTGTGTTGCTTCTTCTCTTATTCAACTTGTAATGATCCTGAGACTATAGCCATCACTCACACACTTAGAACTTAATTCTTGCATATCATATTGCATCTTTATGTGTATTAATGTGGTGAGTGTGTTTAAATCCCGTAATTTAAATTTTAAACAGCTTCTAATTAAGGTTTTATTAAATTAAAACTTGATATAAAAGTCTTGGGGTTAATATCTAAATATGTATTGTTGTGATTTTTGGCCTTAAGTTACTCTGGGTAGAAACCGAAAGCGCCATAGACTCCAGGGTTGGCTTTGTAATTAGTTTGGGACGCGCGATTGCATTCGTCCTATGGCCAACACTTGCTGCTCTCTGATTGGCCAGAGTTGTGTTTCTTTACAGAGACAAAACTTCGCATGTTTACAGCCCTTGGATCAACCTTATCAATGGTCTGCATGTTGCCTGAGTGAATCCCCGTGTAAACCTTTAAGCCAATCACAGCCTGTTTAATCCACCACCTGTTGTGAGCCCTTGGATTGAAGTCAAAGAAGCTTGACTCAATCTCCGACGTTGTTTTTGAACGATAGTCTGGAACCTTCTCCTCTTCCTATTTAAATGACTCTCATCTCAGCCTTAAGCTTTTGCCACTTTGAAATTTCTCAGAGAATGAATAGAGAGAGAGAGAGAGAAGAGAGAGAAGAGAGAGAGAAGAGAGAGAGAGAAACCAGAGAGCCAAGTTAGAAACCCTAACTTCGTCTAAATCTTCTCCAACCTAAACCACTTACCTCTCCAAAAACACCATAACCAAATAAACACCATCCTTAGTGTTTCTTGAGTTTATGAGAGTTCGAGTTGAGTGATTTTTGGGTTGCTGTAACCTTGTGTTCATAAAATCTTATTTCTAACTTAGACACTTACTCAGATCTTGTTTCTGATTCAATAGAAATCATAGATCTGAAGTTTTTCATGTCACAACACACTTAGTTGCATTTTATTTCTCATCTTGAGAAGTTCGTTGTTGATTGTTTTCTGTTAAAACATTTTCTTAATACAGAATCAACAATAGATGTTTTTCTGTTTCTGTTTTTACAAAACTTAACCTGACCTAGTTGGATTCGCACTTGGAGGGTTTTCAATCTCCTAAATATTTTCAAAATAGATTGAAAAAGGTCTTGACCGATTTCTTAAGCAAGATCTCCGTGGAATCTGGGTTATATTGAAAGGTCAAAAGGTTTTTTGTTTTGTAAGAAAGAAAAATAACAAACTCACTGCATATAGACTTTATATGTAATTTGTTAGGATTGTTTGTAACTAATAAGAGTGCGTGTGTGCATGCATGTGTTATAGAACACTTTTCACAAACATCTTCACACTACATACACTGAAAGTGTTGGCTATAAGATTTGGTGAACATAAGTCGACGTATACTGCTGAAACAAAGGAAGAGTTGACAAACTGAGAAGACTACATCAACAATCAAGATCTGCAGAAAAGTTTAAGGACGCTAGAGGGTATAATCCTGAACTTGTATAGACTTGTTATTGTGTACATGTTAGTTAAATAGATTGTAACTCACATATTTCTTTTAGTGATATTTTCTTATTTTACTCCGTAGATGGGAGTCGTGGATGTTTCTTCAAGGTTGAGGTTTTACCACGTTAAAAATCCTGAGTATTAATATTTCTACATCTTCTCACCCCATTCTGATGTGTGCTGAGTTTAAAATATTTTAAACTGTTTACTAAAACTTGTTATCAAATCTTGTCCATATCTCGTACATAATTTTGTTAACACATCTTGTGTTCAAAATCAGTTTGATTTAAGTAAAGAGTTTCTTCAACAAACTTTCGGAGTTGCTTAAATAGTTTATTTTCAATAAACGGCTTTGGCAACGCTATTTCAGGGGACACCTCCTTGTCCTTCCCCTTCTTCGTCCGAAGAGACACATAAGTATCGAGCCTATGTGGCTTACCCCCTGGCCCACTCCCTACCCCCTGAAATAAAATAGAGTAAAGTAAAATTAGTATCGGCCCGTAAAGTAAAATACTATCCAATAATATATTTCTGTAGTTATATATAAATTAAATCTTACCTGCATCCTATGCTCCACCTCAGCGTAAGAGGTCCGGCCGGGGTAGTGCACGTCCGTCTTTTTAGCCCGATTTTCCCTCCCCGATTGGCGAGATGCCAATTGTCGATCCTCGATCTCATTGTCAATGAACTTTTGCCATTGTGCCAATGAGATCGGCTCCTTGGGCGGGACGGATCCGCGCCATTGTAAAATGGACTCTTGTGTTGCTCCCTCAACTGCTCCAAGACGGAATCGCGTAGCTTTGGATCCAAGTTGAATTGTTCCTGTCCAACAAATACAATGTTAGTTGCAAATAAATATAAATATAAATTAAAATATTAATATAAATATTACCTGTAGTGCCTCCCAAACAGCTAACTTGAGCTCATACGGCACCTCCTTCCAACTCATAAACCCCGGGCCGATGACCGTCTTTAGCAGCTCGAGGGATCTCGCTAAAAGCTCCGACTTGTTTTCGACGGTAATCCCAAATTTTCCATATTTGGGGAGCCTAGCGGCGGAGGAGCCCTCGTCGCCTCCGCTACCACCGAACCCAGACGACATCATCATAAACAGCATCATCATCTTCGCCTTAACATCTGAAGGAGACATTTTTGCTGTAAAAAAAATGTTATTAGTACAGATAAAAAAAATGTTAATAGTACACATTTCGTTTTACCTAATTGAATTAATTGAGTTAATAGTACAGATAAAAAAATGTTCCATCTATATTGCAACGTATGTGTAAGTTCCGTCAATACCATTTCGTTTCAATTTTATAATCCTATATTTTACCCGACCGATGAACTATTTTATAATCCTATAGAATTAAGTTTTAGAATCAAGGAATTGATCAGATATTCATTAAAATCGGTTAGTAGAAAATTTATTTAACCAAGAGGGTATCGAAAACATAACGTGGGGAATCATAATATACCGTAATCAACTTTAATAATAAGAACACATTCTTTCGAGTGATTTATAAATAATTAAATTTGAGTGAAATCATGATTATTTAGTGGAATGAATCGTGATTAAATAAATAAAGGATATATATTAGACGGTTATAAATTGGGATTTCCTAGTATTTACTTTGAATCCAGTTTATTTATTTATCTTTGGTCCCTAGTATAGTCATTTCCCAAGTAGTAGGAGCGAAACTCTATAAAACCCTAGTTTACCTAAAGCCCGTGAATTATCCCTCCCCCACCACACACCACCACACACACACACACCCCACCCCACCCCCACCCCCTGCCCCCCTCCACCACCCCCTCCCCCACCACACACCACCACACACACACACACACCCCACCCCACCCCACCCCACCCCCTGCCCCCCTTCACCACCCCCTCCCCCACCACACACCACCACACACACACACACACCCCACCCCCTGCCCCCCTCCACCACCCCCTCCCCCCCCCCTCCACCACCCCCTCCCCCAAAACACACCACCACACACACACACACACACACGGCACCCCACCCCACCCCCTGCCCCTCCACCACCCCCTCTCCCACCACACACCACCACACACACACACACACACCCCACCCCACCCCACCCCCTGCCCCCCTCCACCCCCCCCCTCCACCACCCTCTCCCCCAAAACACACCACCACACAGACACAGACACACACACACACCGCACCCCACCCCACCCCACCCCCTGCCCCCCTCCACCACCCCCTCCCCCACCCAGCCCCACCCCGCCCCACCCCACCCCATCCCCCACACACGCACACACATACACACACATATATATACACATACACACATAAATATACACACAAATATATATATAAATGGAAGAGAGAGAGAGAAATTGGACCTGAAAGTAGAGAGAGAGAGAGAGAGAGAGAGAGAGAGAGAGAGGGAACGGTGGGAGGGAAAAAAGAAGGGGGAAAGGGTTTTTGCTGGAAAAGTTGATACGGTCGTGTCAAGGTCATTGACCGTGACAAGAATTGTCAAGGTCAATGACCGTGATAAATAAATTTATCATGGACTTGTCACGGTCAATGACCGTGACAATTAGTTGTCACAGTCGTGTCAAGGTCAATGACCGTGACATAAAACGCGTGTTTTTTTGTCACAGCCAATGACCTTGACAAGGCTGGCCGGCTGAAAGGTGACAATTTGCCCATTTTGGTGTAGTGACTTTGGCCTCCATGGTCGACAGGCCCGAGGGAATAACAATGACCCCCTTCCTAGTTCAAAAGCAAGACAAACCGACCCATTGCTTCCATGTGGATCTTGTCTCCACTAAAGATCCCAAACCAGCCGATTGTTAGTATTATGATATCTAGTTCCTCCTCAAACATGGTAGGTATCCCGAGGGTTCCAACAAGAAGGACCGAAAAACCCTTTGAAGACTAGCCGCCTAGTACATCATCTGTCATAAATCTCTACTCAAGAGGAATTTCGATGGAACTCATCTACACTGCATCGCAAGGGCCGAGATTGAGAAAATAATGTAGAAAATCCACAGCGGGGAGTGCGGACCCCACATGAATGGTCACATGCTCGCCAAGAATATCATCCGACAGGGCTACTACTGGACCACCATGACCCATGATTGCACCGCCTATGTCTGGAGATGCCTCAAATGCCAATAATTCTCCAATCTTCAACACTTGCCTCCGCGAGAGTTATACAACATGACCTCTCCCTGGACGTTCTCCAGGTGGGGTATCGACATCATAGGGAAGGTTACACCAAAGGCTTCAAACGGACATGATTTCATCCTGGTCACCATTGATTACTTCACCAAATGGGTCGAAGTTGAGTCATACGCAGTGTTGAACGCCAAGAAAGTGGCCAAATTCATCAAGAAGAATATCATCTGCCGATATGGGGTCCCGTATGAGCTAGTGTCAAATAACAGGTTGCACTTCGAAGCAGAAGTCACAGAAGTTGTCAATGAGTACGAGATTCAAAGACACAAATCTTCTCCCTACCGACCTCAGACCAATGGTGCAGTTGAAGCCACCAACAAGAACCTCAAAGCCATCATCAGCAAGATGACCAAAAGCTGTAGGGATTGGGCCGAACGGATCCCATACGCCCTCTGGGGCTATCGAACCTCAATCTGAACCTCTACTGGGGTTACCCCTTACTCCCTGGTCTATGGCATGGAAGCAGTGCTACCTGTGGAGCTGGAAATACCCTCGCTACGCGTCATGCTCGAAAGCAAGGTTAGTGAAGAAGACTGGTGCCAAAGCCGACTTGATGAGATATCCCTCCTAGATGAAAGAAGATTAAAATCTCTTTATCACATACAGGGGTACCATCGCCAAATAGCGCGATCATTCAACAAGAGAGTCAAGGACCGTAGTGTCCGGGAGGGGGATTTAGCCCTTAAAGATATAACAGAACCCATCTGGGACCCTAAAGGGAAATTCAAGCCCAATTGGAGGGGCTCCTACATTGTGAAGAAAATCTTATTCGGTGGTGCCTCCATTCTCACTGACCTGGATGGGGAAGAGATGGCTCGTCCAGTCAATCTGGACCGTCTCAAGAAATTCTACCCCTAGTCCGAAATCTCGGTGCGCTGTGACTCTTCTCACCCCCCTTCTATTCTAAAAAAAACTCTTCATCTCCCTCTACCCAAAACTACGTGGGCCTGATCCTCTACAAAAACTATTTTAAAACTTTTCAAAAACCCCAGAGGTACGTAGGCAACTCATACTCCTCACATAAGTGCGGCCCTTTCTTTTTCACAAAATACTATTCTTTTCTTACCTCCGAGAACGACGGTTCATTCTAAAATTATTTGAACAAAAGGATTATGTATGCCTTAGCGATAGATAATTCAAAATACAAAACTCATCGAAAGGCACAGTTGGATGATCAGAAAATTGTTTATTTCATTAATAAGAAATTACAGTACGGATTACATAAGAAAAAGGAACGGATAACTCCCTTCCTCGCCACCATAAAAAGCCAAATGAAATCCCCACATACATTCCCTATTACATAAATAAACTCCCCACGAGTCCTACCCATAGCTACCCGAAGAGTCTGCACCCTCATCATCTACATCCTAAGGACCCCAAGTTTCCCCTGCCTGAATAGAGTGCCATAAACATTCCATGGATCGATGAGACTTAACCATCTTCTAAAAGACAACAACACCCCCTTCCATGGAGTCAGATAAAACAAACCATCTTTGACCAGTCTCTACTGCCAATATCTTGCTGACTACTTTCCTCCACAACCACCTCATATAATCTTTGGGGACATGGCAAACCTTCCCGACATAATGAAAAGGACGGGTCGACGGACGTCAATTTTTCCCACAGAGACCCAAGCAACAGACGTAGGCGCTCAGTCAAATCTTCTACTGGAAAGAAATTTGAGGTCCAAGAGGGCACGACGTGCGCCCAGCCAAATTGGCGCAGAAGCTGCCAAGGGAAATAAAAAGAGGTCTGTCTGAGACCAACCAGCCGCACATATGAATACTCTCCTAGCTCTAGAACAGGATGCAATTGTCCCCACCAAGGCACGAACCAATACAGCCCACGAGCCCCTTGCTCCACAAACCAATTCTCCCAGTTTTCAACATACAGGCCAACGCGGATGAAGTAGCGCGAAAAGAAGTTGGGTACATCCGACAAAGGATATTTTGGAGGAGTCGACAAGAGGAATCTCTCAGACAACCACATGAACAGCATCACAGGTCTACCCCTTAAAAAGTCAGAACGACCTTCTCTCCAGGCATCCAGGCCATTCAGAGTCTCCGCCAATATCATCGCCGCAGGATTGCGATGGTATGACATCCATGAAGTAATGGCTACAATTTGTGGGTCCACTTGCACCTCCCCAGTCACCAACAACAATTTTGAAATCAGGCCCAGAACCACAGCTCCAACATAGCCGACATCACCTACTTCCCACAAATGCACGGACTGCAGCACCACCGGGAGGGAGATCATTCCTCCAGCAACCAATGACTTGGCCGTCGATGGCGAGATATGAAGAAGCCCGACCAACAAATCCCTAGGAGAACGGGAAAATTCGGGCAAAGCCGTAGAAATACTGGGATTCACACCCAGTATGGCAAAAAATTCCTCATAAATAAGACAAACTTCTTCCAACCCCAAGCGGAATAGATGGTCTTCGGGGTACCAGAATTGTACCGCTGCCATCAACATATTCCACCCAATAGGCCGATTGCGCCACAAGGAGACTCAACGCATGTTAAAGGCATCATAATCGACATTATAAGAGCACATAGCTTCCAAGGCTTGGAGGTAATTGACAAACTCAATGCTACTAGGGAGAGCCATCTTGCAAGACTAAAAGATAATGGGTATGCAGTTAAGGATGCAAAGGTGTGATGAGAACACTCCACCCTTCTCCCTTTTTATACTTAAAAATCCTCACAAGGGACATAATCCTTCCAGAAATCGGAGGGAATCCTACCCCACAAGGTACCAAGGGCTGAAGAGGGTACCAATCAAAGCCTTCAAATGATGGGACTGGACTAAACTGCCGATAGGCAGGTCAGGGTGCTTGTCGATCGGCAACCCCCCATTTTTGGAAATTTCCTCCTTTCCTCTTTTGACAAATCAGAAAAATCAATAAAAATAAGTTGATATTCTCAAAAGAATTTCAAGAATCCTGTTTTCTCCTTATAGGATTCCCCTTTTAAATAAAAGCTTTCCTTCAAAAATTCCAAAAACATTCCTTTTTTACGGTCTCAGTAGCAAAGTAAAAAGCGCATGTGCATGCATTCATTCATCATTAATAAAAGATAATAATAAAAAAAACTCCCATTGCATTGCATATATTTGTGTTCTGTGTTACATAAGTTTTGCAGGAAATAAGAAAAGAAAAGCCAAAAATAACGGGACTCAGCACGAACCCACATTTCATTCCCTCTCTCTCTCTCAAGAGCTTCCACCCCCTCAACGCGCTCTCTTCCCCTTACGGCGAGATGACGCACCACCACTACCCGAGCCCGAGTCCTCTCTGGACGAAGCAGATGGCACCAGGAAAGAAGGAACGGGAATCGCGTCCCGAATATGGGCAGTCGCCGAAGATATCCAATCTCTAATGTCCCTGAGCCAAGTGTTTGACACTCGGACTTGCTTCAAGGAAAGGCAAAATCAGTATCAAAATAGGAATGACCAAAACAGAAAAGAAAGAGAGGACCAGAAAGGTATACTACATGTCGAAGGACCTCCTCTGTCAAACCCAACTCCTCCGGATCCATCGCATGATGATGGTGCAGCATAGGAACCATCCCTCCATCAGCCCGTCGGATGTTGTATGAAGGGGTATGCAACCGCACAAAAGGGACCTCCGAGGTCGCCACCGCCGCAGATGTCGACGGACCGCCACCACTATTGGAAGACCCCACTGCCCGACTCGAACCTACAGAAGGGAAGGGCAGCGCATCATATATACTGGGCGCCATCAACCAGCTCGTCATAAAATCCATATAGTCATACGGCGTGGCCGTATCGGTGTACAGCAAGTAGGACTCGTCAATCATCCCCGCAATCCTCTCATCCTCCAACATCAATCGCTCCTGCCTCATAGACGTAGGAGGCTGCGCGGGTGGCACCACCACTTCTCCTCAGAAATCTGACGAACTAACCTATCCTCGAGATACCAAGAATGGCCGAACTCATGCGCCAGTAAATGCCTCATCCGCGCGTTCACCCCGGTTACCCCCGCATCCTGAATGGCTATCCCCCAAGGATAAAAGGTCACCTGAAAATCTCCAAGCAAGCACAAATCAATAAGAGATCAAAAGTTGCAAAAACTAAGACTGAAATGGAAAGGGTCTTACCCTACCACTGGTCAGGTCATTCAAGACCTGACGCACCACCTCCATGGAGAGAGATCCCTTCGACTGCCAATTGGCCTTACGCCATCGATACAAGCGACAGAAGTCCCCAAGAGTGTCGTCCTTCAAAGCGATCAGCAGGGTATTGCACCCAATCACCTCATAGAACCACGTCTGAATTCACAAGCAAAAAGAGACGCATAAGGAAAATGCAAATGCATGAAAGGAAAATGTGAATGCATGAAAAGAAATGCACAAACTGAAGAATACATCAAGAAGGTACGTGGCCCAGTAAAGGTCTGCTGGAATCACCAGCTAAATGCATCTAAAGAAGCATAAAGGGTCGCCAAGGTCAGACTTCCCCAATCATAGAAAAGGATGTTCGAAAACATACTCAAGTACGACAAAAACCACAAATGAACGACGTCGCCGCTCGACGCCACCATGAAACCTCCCAATACTAGAAAAATGAATAACCGGGCCATCTGCCTCACTTGCAGCCCATCCTCCACATCGATCACCCTGTTCAGCAAAACATCCTTCAATAAGGACAACCGAATGGAATGCCCAGAGACTATCCTCCCCACATCACCAAGTGCCGCACGCACTGCCTTCGGTCTCACCCGTAAAGAGCGATCCACCTCTATCTACTCTCCATCACAATCTAGCCCCATCAGATGCTGCACGTCTATGGGAGTCACCGTCATCTCCCCGAATCCAAAATGAAAGGTGTGGGTAGTGTCCCACCACCTCTCTCCCAAGGCACACAAGACCGCTGTCGAACGAGGCGTCTCATCCAGCATCGATGCCAACCACCCAAAACCTGCTGATGATACCATCCAACGCACCACAGGTAGGAGATTCTCCCAGACATCCTTAAGCCTCGTTGTCCCACGGGCACACATGTTCTTCAAAGAGATATCAGACTGGAAAAAATAAAAGCCTCATCAAAAGTCAAACAAGAAAAACCACCAAAAAGAGAAGAATGTCAAAGGTCGGGTTACTTACATAACCGTCGGGGATCACTCTCGTTGAGCAATGACGTGATGGCTCCCACCGCAAGGTCCGCTCATATGCGACAGGCTCAAACGCATCAAAGGAATTCTCATTCCCCAAAGCAATAGGCGCCCTAGCCCTCCACTCCAAATTCGCCCAATCATCAATGATCAACCACTCTCGATGGATTGCAGTGCTCATAAAGGCAGCCATTTCTTGAAGATCGAAATGATAAAACAATTTGCAGAAGAATCGCAGAGGGAGAGAAAGCAAACGAAGCTGTGAAAAAATGAGGGGATTTTCCCCCTTTATATAGGAGGCCAAGCTCCATGCCGATCGGCATCACCCTCCCCCCCCCCCCACCATACCGATCGGCACTGACCCCTTGCCTTCCTGAGGTAGCACTACCGAATGGCACCCTTCATACTATGCCGACCGGCACCCCTCCTAAAATTTCGTACAAAAATTCCCAGAAAATACCAGAAAACCTCAAAAAATCCTCAAAAAATTCCCAAAAATCTCAGGAGGGATTTAGAGCCGTTCTATGAAGAAAATTTTACATTTACTCAAGTGGAACCCCTCTTCCCCAGTGGAATCCTCAAAAGCTAAGTGAAAACTCCTCCCGGCAAACCTCCGGAAAATCCCTAAGGATCACCTGATCACTTCCCCAATGGAATTCTCTTACAGCACCCAAAATAGGTTGTTCTCCCCTCTGCGAGGTCTCCTAAAAATCTTCCCCAGCTCAGATCAGAATCACAAAGCTCTTTCCCCAGAAAAATCAAAATCTAATCCTTAACCACTCTTGGGTCAGCATTGGCCCCGGTCTTGGATCGTCACCTGAGTTAGGTCAGAATTGACCTCGGTCCTCGGTCGTCACAACCCTTGGGTCAGAATTGGCTCCGGTCTTGGATCATCATCTAACTTAGGTCATAATTGACCTCGGTCCTCGGTCGTCACCACTCTTGGGTCAGAATTGGCCCCGGTCTTGGATCGTCACCTAAGTTAGGTCAGAATTGACCTTGGTCCTCGGTCGTCACCACTATTGGGTCAGAATTGGCCCCGGTCTTGGATCGTCACCTCAGTTAGGTCAGAATTGACCTCGTTCCTCGGTCGTCACCACTCTTGGGTCAGAATTAGCCCCGGTCTTGGATCATCACCTAAGTTAGGTTAGAATTGACCTCGATCCTCGGTCGTCACCACTCTTGGGTCAGAATTGTCCCCGGTCTTGGATCGTCACCTAAGTTAGGTCAAAATTGACCTCCGTCCTTGGTCATCACTACTCTTGGGTCAGAATCGGCCCCGGTCTTAGATTGTCACCTAAGTTAGGTCAGAATTGACCTCGGTCCTAGGTCGTCACCACTCTTGGGTCAGAATTGGCCCCGGTCTTGGATCGTCACCTAAGTTAGGTTAGAATTGACATTGGTCCTTGATCGTCACCACTCTTGGGTCAAAATTGGCCCCGGTCTTGGATAGTTACCTGAGTTATGTCAAAATTGACCTTGGTCCTCGGTCGTCACCACTCTTGGGTCAGAATTGGTCCCGGTCTTGGATCATCACCTGAGTTAGGTTAGAATTGACCTCGGTCCTCGGTCAAAACCAATCTTGGTTTAGAATTGGCCCCGGTCTTGGATCGCAACCTAAGTTAGGTCAGAATTGACCTCGTTCCTCGATCATCACCACTCTTTAGGTCAGAATTGACCTCGCTAGACCTTTACCCTATGCCCGCAGATTCGGTTTTGATTCGTAGAATTGATCATCCCCAGTACAGTCCTGAATACCCTTTCCAACGATCCACCCTGTGCGCGATTCTGACTTCTCATGCGGACGGACGATCCGTTTGACTCTAGGAGGCCACCTAGCGCTTCCTGAGCTCGGTTGACCAAAGTCAAATCTCCAAACTGGGTCAAAATATTTGTATTATTTAATTACATCTCCTAATCTTTCCAACGGTATGCCCCATGCGCGATTCGGACTTACCATGCGAACGAACGATCTGTTTGCTTCCGAATGATTCCCCGTCCAATGGATTGACAAACGCTTCCGAGCCATATTTGACCCAAAGTCAACTCTCGAACCCAGGAGCGGTCCAAAGGACTTTCAAAGGTATCTGAATTACCTTTCCAATGGTATGCCCCATGTACGATTCTGACCAACGGTTTGCCCTCGGCGGCCGATTTTCCAAAAAAGCCTGAAACACACTACCAAACGGGAGGTTCTAGAACCTGCCTATCGGCACCTTCCTGTCGATAGGCAGGAAGGTATATATGCCGATCGGCACTCACCTGGGACTATAAAAGGAGGCCTTTACCTCATTTGTAGAATGAGCCCAGATCTGATAAAAATCCCTCTCAACGAATCCCAAAAACCTCTCTCGAAGGCAGCGTGATTTCAACTTCCAAATCCCCTTTTTACTTCCGCTTTTCATCATCCCTTTCATCAAACGTGGTGAATAAGACACTCTCCATCATCATCCAAAGTGCAAGGTCTGCTCCCCAACATTCAAGATCAAGCTCAAGATCTTCAAGAAGGTCCAACTTTCTCAAACTCTCTCTTTAAATTCTCTTGAATTCTCAATAAATTGTTTTCTTACTTAGCACTTTTATTATCCAATTTCTCACATCCTAATATACTTTTTACTTAGTATTATTTCACATCTTTTATTTTCATAAAACCCAAAAAACAAGAAAAAGAGGCTTTTGCTCATAAATTCAAATAAGGGATTCTCATATTTTCCTCACACTTTTCTCACAACTAAAAAACTTTTTTCAACACACACACACACTCACAAATAAGAGATTCCCCATTTTGGATTTATGGGATAAACCCCACCCCTCGTTTTACATGCGAACTACGTGGACTTTGATGCCTTTATAGGCTACGTAGGCGTCTCGGGGTAAAACCCGAGACTCGAGTCCTTTTTCTCACTTTTTCTCTCATTTTCTATCTTCTCTAAATCCATTTTTCTTATATTATACATATACTTGTTCTTAGTGATGCATTAACCCATATGCGTTAACGTTCCCTTATAACGATCAACGTAGGGGTAATCGCGTAAATTTCATTTTTCTAATATTACTCTTATATATTCCTACGGATGACTCAAAGTCGAGGATTCCTACCTCCAGTCTATATATATACACATGCACACATATTACGGGGGAAACATAAGGAAAAATAGCAAATATTCATGAGAGACCGAAAGGGCAGAATGGGTGCCTAACACCTTCCCATTTCGTAACTAAGCCTCCGAACCCTTCTCGAATCATCTTGGTTTCGTATGCACCAGTATGTCTTTGGATGCCATTCTTCGGGGTGGCATCCCCTTATTATTTTATCTTTTTTGAGTAAAATAGAATGGCGACTCTGAATCTATGTACATTTTTCACACCACAAACGACGCCGGCCGAAGCGCTCCCGAGAGGGACACGCGGGACCCGAAGGATCCTTTCCTCCATGCGCCCGCCCGCAAGGATCAGGATCGGGGATGGACACATAATGCGATAATAAAAATCATGTAGGAGAAAATAAGCACATAAAGAATGGACTCACTTGCGGTAGATTCACGAGTGATAAAGAAATGTACCCCCCCATATTTTTTACACACACGAGGTGAAGACCGATTTGAGTAGATCGGGGGGGAGATCGCTAATCTCAGTCAGGCTCGGGAATCCTACAGACCCAAAGTAGAGAGGCTTATTTTCCTCGACTTTGGATGCCCTCTATCTACCTTTTTCGGTTTCTCTATCACGCTTTTCTTCTTTTTATGAACTATTACAAATATAAATGAAAAATAAATGGTGTTTCCAAGCATCGCAATACAAGGCAAATGATAAAATCCTAATACAAAACTTCTAATAAAAGGAAAAATGGAATCGCAAATGAAAAAGATATAAAAAATGAACTACAATCCAAAAATTCTTCTCAAGCGCGTCAATCTCCAGAAAAGAGGCCACAACGACATATAATATAAAGGTTTTTTGTGTGTCATTGAATAGCCTCTCTAATAAAAAATCCTTCAATTACCAATCAAAATATTACAAAACTCGTATAGAGGTAAGTAAGGGTATCAATCCAACTTAATCGAGTGAAACAAGAGAAAAGATATGTAATCAAATTTTCTAGTTATTTTCTTTCTAGATTTCTCCATTTTTCTTTTTCTTTGTTTTTTACTTTTTTATTTTTTAAAATTAAAACAATTTTGTGATGATGGTGAATTGACTAAACTAAATGAGAAAAAGTAATTAAACTAAATGAGAGAAATAAATCAAGGGATGTAAATCCACCCCCACTTCACACAATTAACACTAATTTGTCTATTTTAAATTGACAAATTTCCAAAATAAGCATTTATTTCAAAAGGTAATTCTCATTACACTAATGAATTAATTAAATATTCTTCTAGAAAGGTAATTTTAATTCCCACAATATTACTCAAAATGAATTAAAATTAATCAAATGAATCACCCGCTAAGTTCGATTCACCCAACTAATTTTAATTTGACAAAATAAAAATAAGAGTAGAAGAAAACTATATTATGATTTTAATAAATTTGATAAGACTACCTCTAGTTTCAATCAAATGATAAAATGATAACAAAATTTTCAACTCTTTCTCAAGGATGATTTTCCATTTCTTAATGTGAAAATAAGAGTTAGGAATTAAATTTACTAATAAAAAGAAATCAAACAAATTACAATTAACAAACTAAATCAATTGGATTCATGAGGGCTTTAATTCAACCCTTGAATGGGAGATTAGACATCCATAATCATCATCCAAGACACAAAATAAAAAATAAAAACATGCAAGGATTAAACAAGATGAATTAGAGAGGAATTGATCAAATCCAAAAATGTCGTCGATTGCAATGAATTTATTCAATTATATTTCTCTCAATTGAATTACAATCACTCATTTATTTATTTTTATTTAAACTAAAAAAATTAAAATAAATTTTATCTCTCTATGGTCTTCTTTACTATCTTCTTCTAGATCTTCTAAATAAATGAGCCTTCATGGTTATATAAGATGCACATGGAGTAAGGGAAATTTGGAGATTTTTAATTGTGCATGTGGGGGAGGTGTCATGAGGGGTATATTGGGTAAATGGTGAAAGACCTTTTAAACATGTGGGGTTATGGGTTTTATTTTTAGTTGGGACTATATGCTGAATGGGCAAGGGTCACAATTTGGAGTAGGGAGCTGGGTTGGAATAGGTTATATGGGGTTAGAGGTGGATCGAGTTTCGTATATATGAATTTTGGGGGAAGGGATATAGAAGGTGGGTTAGGATTCGTGGGTTTAGGGTTAGAGAGAAAGGGTAGTGGTTTAAAGGTAGGAGATCTCGGCTTTGGTAAGTACAGGTCCGGGTTGGCCTTGTTCACGAATTATCTTTGGGTTTGGGGGTCTGTCTGGGTATGGCAGAAGCTTGGGAAGATGGAATAATGGTGGTGGGTAGTTTTGACATTGGGTTCAATTATGCATGGTGTTGGGTCAAGGCTAGGGAGATGTAAGTCGAGTTTAATGGCGATGAGTTTGGGTTTAATCGTAGCATCTCCGAATTATAGGGTAGGAATGGAACTTGGGATTTATTTGGCTGTGTGTAAATGGAGGTGTAGGTGAGTTGGTGAGAGGAGAGAGAGAGAGAGATGGAGGAGAAGATGATAGGGGAGTATTTGGTGTGGTAAGGTTTGTATCGTAGTTAGTGTACAAAAAAAAATTATTTAAGTCTTAAAGATTCAACTAAAAATAAAATAAAAATAAAATCTATTAAAATAATAGAGAAATAAAAAAATTAAATCCCAACCTATTAAAAAACAAATATTTACAAGTCTATAAAACTAAAATATATAAGATCAATAAATTCCTAAAATAAAAGACTAAAAATAAAATAAAATCCAAACTAATAAAAAATACTAAAAACAAACCAAATAAAATAACTAAAAATCTAATTAAACGCACACCTAAATATATAAAGACACGGATGTGACGACACACACATAGTATATAATATTTATATAAGATAATAAAAAACTAAATAAAATCAACTGAAATAAAATAAATTAATAAAAATGACTCAAATTTTTTCGAAAATAATAAAAACTAACACACACACTGAACAATTATAGAACATGCTTAGGGAATCGGGGATAGGTTAGGGGAATGAGATTTTATATGGGACTGGTTTAGGCTCTTTTAACTGCACAATTTCCGCGATATAAAGCTTTTAAATCCTCAAGTGGCACTTAACCTACAAAATAAACATATATGCACATAAGACCAATTTAACTGAGAATTAGCAATTAAATATCTTCTATATGGGGTTTTGTTAAAAAACTTTTGGGTTATCACTAATCCTGTCAAGAAAGAATATACCGATCTTCATGCTTCCCTATCCAAAGTCTACCATGCCCTTTCATCAAACCCTTGGACCCCTGTCCACTACTATACGCACTCTCTAAAATCTTTAAATCGATGCTCATCTTTATTTCCACTAATATCTTGGTCATACCACCAACCACTGCTTCCACCTTAGGAATGTGATCCAAAGCCAAATTGATCGGGGTATCATCGCCCCACTAGCTATTCCTACACCCAATACCACCTATAAACCAATTTCAGTACATAAAAATGCCATATTTCTATAAAGTGACCCAAAATTTGACCCATCTACACAAATCGTGCCCAATAAATCACCCGGCATCCCTATAATCTCACCCAAATTGCTTAAGGTTTTCACATATTTTCTTCTACACCCTACCTGCTTCACTGATCAAGCTTTGTCACTCCTTACGAGGACCTACATTGCCATTCTCACCCAATCCGAGAAGGGAGACATGGAGTTACCAGCTATGTTGAACCAACTCTTAAAGTTTGGGTCAAAATTTCCTGGTGAGATGTCCATTGATTATCGAAAATTCTATGGCTCGTTCATAAAAGCCTGAAGGTGGGATTCGAGAATCAAGTGAATGGGTAGAATAATTTAAAGAAGTCAGTTTAGATGATGTGGTATGTAAAATGGCCGATACGTTCAGACAAACAAATGAAATTTGTAGCATATATGAGTTACTCACCGCTTTATAGCTTCAGGGATGGTTGGTCACTTCATTCATGCCCCTCCCCATTGAGTGCGAAGATTTTCACGATGAAGCCATCAAGGTTATTGAATGTACTGATTACTCTTGGGAATAGGACATAGTCACCACCGGATGGGGGATATTTTGATAGCCCAGATGATGAGCCAAGTTAGGAAGAAGTCAGTCCAGTTACCAACCTTTATTGAATGATATCCTTCAAAGATCTGTTGGGGGAAATCAATAAATTATCTATTCATACCGAGGTAGATGAAGTCATAGGATTCTTGTTCTTCCTCCCCTAAGTAAACCACATAACCAGGTCTAGGACACACTATAAAGATCTGATTTCTAATGCCACCGAGATAGATAAAGTAAAGGAAGTTGCCAAAGAACTTCTCATTCCAGAAATGACCATTAAAGAAAGCAAAGTCCTTGATCAGCTCAAGAAAACCCAATCCAATATCACCATGTGGGGGATTTTCATGTCCTCTCAGTTTCACCAGAATGCTTTGATAAACCTCATCACCGAACCCACAGTCCCTCCTTGCACTAATTTCAAAATATAGTTGGGTCCCTGGCCTTTTCCAGATTCCCCTCCTTTTTCAAAGATGAGATACCAAAGTTCGGCCCTAATCATAATTATGCCCTCAATATCTTTGTTGAAGTCTTGGAAAGGCAGTCCCACTTTCACTTATTGATAATGGGTCTGACCTCAATGTTTGTCCTATTATAACCTTCAAATGTTTGGGACTAAAAGTCAATGATCTCACTCCCACTTTAAATGTCGTGCATGCTTATGATAATACTCGACGAGAAGTAATGGGGTCCATAAAACTTATACTAGGGGCTGGCCCTATCAATCCTATCACCGAGTTTCAAGTCATTGACATATATGAATGCTTAAATCTACTACTTACCCATCCATGGCTACACAACATTTGATGGGTATCTTATTCTCTTTATCATTAACTCAAGTTCTTCGCCAAAGGTAAGGTTATCACCATTTGGGGGGACGATAACAGTATAGATAATGCCAACACTAGCAATCCAGTATTAGAAATCCAGCGTGGGATGAATTATATGCTCCTCTCTAGTTTCAGAGTTGATCCACTTTCCATCCTAAAAGGAAAGAATTTTAAAGATCTGGTATATCCAGAACACATTCCTTATGGCAATGTTAATGTGATGCAGATGTTCAAGAACATGCATTTAATGCTCGAAATGGGTCTAGGGCAACACCAACAAGGGATCCTTGAATCCATAGTAATGAAGGAGGCCTTTCACCCATGTGGTCTGGGTTACTAACCCTCACCAGATGAACTCAAAGCACTCCATCAACTGAGATTAAAAAGAAGCTTAGAGAGTGAAAATAATGTTTCAAAGGAATATTTAAATGGAAGATTTATCAAGGAAGGTGAAGACTTCCCATTCTATGGAATCCTTAAACCATGGTACGAACATGTTGATAAGAATATGAACCATGGGATGGAAATCTTCTTTCAAGACAGTAACTCTTGGGCTGAAATTTGCAAAAATAAAGTGCAAGCTATCACCGAGAAAGCCGTGACAGTTACCAGAGACTCTAAGTTTCGAAGAATCATTCAACCATAAAACATTAGTAGTCATCACCAAGAGATCAGGATAGGGTACACCCTTAACAAGCATGAGCGTGCACAATTTAAAGGACTTCAAAAAGAATTCGTATACATTTTTTCATGGTCCTATGATGACATGCCCATCATTGATCCAAAAATAGCTTAGCATGAAATCCCGACATTCCCAAAATGCAAGCCAGTCAAACAGAATCTAAGAAAATTCTGTACTGAACGGTCTCTCAAAGCAAAAGAGGAAGTGGTCAATTAGTTGAATGTACGTTACAATCACGTAGTCGAATACCCAATATGGGTCACCAATATCATCCCCGTGCCGAAGTCAGGAGGAAAAGTCTGCATGTACGTCAACTATCAGGATTTGAATAAAGCATCCCCGAAAGATGATTATTCCTTACCCAACATCGATATAATCGTGGATTCAAATAATTTGTTGATGGATTTTCTAGATATAACTAGATCAAGATGCACCCTGACCATTAGGAGAAAATCTCCTTCATCACCTTATGGGGAACCTTCTGTTATACTCCCATGCCATTCGGACTCAAGAACATCGATGCTACCTACCAAAGGGCTGACACAACTATCCTGCACGATCTTATTCACAAAAAGTTCAAAATTTACGTAGATGACATGATCATTAAGTCTAATACTTAGGAAGGTCATATTCCCGCCCTCTAAAAGTTCTTCAAACAACTACGACAATAGCAGATGCGGTTAAATCCATATAAATACATTTTCATCATAGCGAAAGGAAAATCTTGGGATTCATGGTCACTAAGAAGGGATAAAAATAGGCCTCGCCAAGCTAAAAACCATACTTGGGATGCCACCACCATGGATGGAGAATGAAGTTTGAGGATTCCTGGGTAATCTATAATACATCAGTCGGTTCATCATCCAACTGACCTCTATCTGTAAACCCATTTTCAAACTTCTCCAAAAGTATTCAACTGTAGCTTAGAATGAAGACTTCCAAGAAGCCTTTAATCGAATCAAACGATACCTCACCCAACCTCTGATGCTTATGCCTCCGCAGTTAGGTCTCCCCTTCCTTTTATACTTGACCATAACAGATACCACATCAGGGGATTTTCTAATTCAATACATTGAAGAATCCCATAAGGAAGGATCCATTTATTATTCCCGTAAAAACTAGCCAGGTATGAAGTCAACTACACTACTTTGGATAAAGCATGTGTCGCCCTAGTCTAAGTTACATAGAAGTTATGACACTACATGATTTCCTTAAATTCCCCATCAAACTAGTACCCCGTATGGATCAAATTAAATAACTGCTAGAAAATCTCGCTCTGTCTAGTCGAATGTCCCGTTGGTTGATATTTCTAGTCGAGTTCCATATTGTGTATATCACGCAGAAAGCTACGAAAGGGAGAGTCATCTCTGACGGCGTTGCCTATTAACCAATGGAAGGAACCAACATTTGGGTCTCTGAATTCCTGAATAAATATATTCTCTACACCTCTTAAGAGGACCTTAGATGGAAAATGTTCTTTTATGGAGTGGCCAATAAGAAAGAATATGACATTGGGATACTGCTGATTGCCCTTGATGAGTCTCTTACTTCCATTGCCATCAAACTAAACTTCCCTTGAACCAACATCATGACTGAGTATAAGGCATGCACTACAGGCCTTAAGATCGCCCTTGATAAAGGTATAAAAAACCTCGACATCTATGGAGACTCTTCCCTTATCGTCGACCAAATCCTCATAAGGTGGAAAGTCAAAGATGAGAAGCTCCTATCCTTTCATTCACACCTAGAAACACTGTCCTCCCAGTTGAAGGATGTCACCTTCCACTACCTTCCTCGGGAAAAGAACTGCCAAGTTAATTCCCTTGCTACTTTGGCCTCCATAGTCGACATGTCTGAGGGAATAACAATGTCCCGTTTCCTAGTTCAGAAATAAGCTATACCCACCAACTACTACCACATTGAGATCATTACCAAGGCAGGTCTCGATATGGTCGAGTTATGGTACTATAACATTTGGAACCAACTTAAACATGATAGATTTCCATAAGATGTAGATAAGAAAGACTATGCAACCTATCATAAATTAGTTGCCCAGTATATCATCTGCAACAAGGCACTTTTCAAAAGAAACTTTGATGGAACCCATTTGCACTGCATAATAGGGGTTTCTATTGAAGAAATGATGCACAAGATCCATAGTGGGAAATGTGGTCCCCATATTTGCGGTCATATGTTTTCTTAGAAGATCATTCGTCAAGGGTACTATTAAACCACCATTGTTCAAGATTGTACTGCCTATGTTCGAATATGCCAATAATTTTCCAATCTCTAACATTTACTACCATGAGAACTATACAACATGACCTCTCCCTAGACCTTAACCACCTGGGTAATTGACATCATATGGAAAGTTACTCCCAAATATTCAAATGGTCATTAATCTATCCTAGTCGCCATTGAATAATTCACAAAATGCATCGAAGATGAGTTATATGCAGTGCTGAATGCTAATAAAGTGGACAAGTTCATTAGCAAGAACATCATCTTTCGATATAGAGTTCCCCATGAGTTAGTATTAGATAACAGACTCCACTTCGAATCTGAGGTCACAAAAGAGGTCGACGAGTATGGGATTTAGAGATACAAATCTTCTCCCTAGTGAACCCAAACCAATGGTGTTGTCGAAGAAGCCAATAAAAATCTCAAAACCATAATCAGCAAGATGACTGAGAGTTATATAAATTGGGTTGACCGGATCCCTTATGCCTTATGGGACTATCACATTTAAATCAAAATGCCTATTGGGGCTACCCCTTATTCTCTAGTGTTCGATATGGAAGTGGTCCTACTCGAGCTAAAAATACCTTCCCTACGCTTCATGATCTAGAGAAACGTTTACGGAGAAGACAAAAATCAGATCCGCTTTGATGAACTGTCACTCTTTGATGAAAAGAGACTTAAGGCTCTATACCATATACAGGCATACCATCGTCGGATGGCGCGATCATTCAATCAAAAATTCAAGGACGACAGTGTCTAGGAAGGAGACCTTTCCCTCAAAGAAATCATAGAACTCGTTTAGGACCCTAGAGGGAAATTCAAATCGAATTGGAGTGGCCCCTATATTGGGATGAAAATTCTCTTAAAAGGCACTGCTATGCTCACAGGCCTCAATGGAGAAGAGATGGCGTGTCCGATCAACCTAGAATATCTCACTAGATTTTACCCTTAGTTCAAAATCTTAGTGCTCTATGACTCCTCTCATCCCCCTTCTATTCTAAATAAAATTCAAAAAAAAATATCTTTATTTCCCCTACCAAGAACTATGTGGGACCTAATCCTCTCAAAAACATTTTCTTTCAAAATGAGACTCATGAAAATTTTAAAATCCCTAGAGGTATGTTGGCAGCCCATATGCCGCACATAGTCTGAATCCCCTTCTTTTTCATAAAATGTTATTCTTTTCTAACCTTCGATAATGGTGATCAATTCTTACAAACTGTGACGGATGGGTAGGTGGCCGGTGGCACTATCACAAGGAACCCAACATAATCTGCAATAATTTAGTTATGTCCTTCACCGAAAAGAAGTTTGTTATGCGAGGGTGAATAATTTATTCCTATCCAACTTGTCACAAATTCTGCTAGGGGAAATAAAAAGAAATCTGATGAAGGCTAACCAATTGAACATATTGGTACCCTCTAAGCTACAAAACAAGCTACAATTCTCCCCAACATGGAACTGACCAATGAAGACACTGATCACTTCCACAAACCATTTGACCCAATTCTTTATTGATGGGTCAAAACTGAAGAAAGGTCGAACAAATAAATTAGGCATACCCACTAAGGGATAATCAGGAGGGGTATCTACAATCCACATGAACAACATTACTGGGATCCCCCTCAGAAAGTCATAACCGACATCCTTTCATGAATTAAGACCGTTCAACGTCTCAGCCATCACCCCCGCTGTAGGATTATGGATGTAAAGCATCCATGCTGTTATCGCAACCACTTGGGAATCATCCGTCAAGTACCCTATGACCAGTTAAAGCCTCGTAGTAAGGCCTAAGGCAGCATCTACGAAAAAGATAGTATCCTCAAATCCCCTGAGGGGAACTAAATATATAATCTCCTGAAGATAAATAAACCCACCAGTAACCAATGGTTGAGCCGTGGAAGGAGAACTATGGGGCAACTCCGCCACAAATGTCCGGGGAGAACGGGCAAAATCGAGAATAGTCACCATCACACTAGGGATGACCACCAACATTATGGAGAATTTATCATAGGTAGGACAAACCTCCTCCCATCCAAAATGGAAGAGATCGTCCTTAAGGTACCAGAATTGTACCGTCGCTGCTAGCAAGTTCTAGTCAATGGCTCGGTTATGCCACAGAGAAACCCAATGCGGGTTGAAAGCATCATAGTCCACATTATATTGGCACATGGCCTCCAGACCATCAAGGTAAGCGAAGAATTCATCATACATGGGAATATCCATTTGGGAATAGGAAATGAGAATCAAGAACATAAATGTGGGTATTTGTGGAGAAAGAACATCCCATACCCCTCCTTTTATACTCAAAATCCTTGGTAAAAAATAACAAAAGCTCTAGAAACTCGATCCATTCTCATCCCTACAGGAGTACACTGATATGCAGAAAAATGCAATCAAAGCCTAGGGGTGGTTTGGCTTGACCCCCGTGCCGATAGGCAGGTCAAGGGGTATGTTAATCAGTAACCGCCTTATTTGACCTCTTTTACCAAAATCAATTTCCAGAAAAATCTTTATTTTGAAAAACTACACCCGGGTCATTCCTTTTAAAATTATTCATTTTCTCTATTTTTACTTTCCTCAAAAAACCATTTTCATTCTCAAAAAAAATTCTTACTCAAAAATCATTTTTTAATTAATTTTACTCCATTTTTTTCTAAAAAAGTAAACATTTTTTCCTTTCATTATCATTTCCATGTTTATCTCAATATTTACAATCTCGGCAGAAAATTAAAAGTGCATATATGATAAGTCACTAAATCAAGAAAAATGCCAAAGAAGAAAAAGCATACATTTCATATATTCTTGCTTCACATGATTAAATTTTGCAGATAGAAACAAAATAAAAAATAGAAACGGGACTTCGCTCGAAACCACAACCTTCCTTTCAAAACCCTCAACCTCGGTGGTGGACACTCTTTCCCTAGTGATGAGAGGTGGATCCTCCACTCCCAGAACCAGAACAATCGTCTGAGGTGGCAGGTGGCACAAAGAAGGAAAGATAAGACTTCTTGATATAATGAGACATGGAGTTTATCAAGTTCTTGATATACCTCAGCTAGTTGGTTAGCACCTGAACATATTGTAAGCAAAAGACAAATCAATTAATAAAGAAGCAAGAAAAATCAACAAAAAATAAAAAAACAAAGGATATACCTAAGGTCGGAGGGCCTCATCTGTATGCCTCGTCAACTTAGACACCGACACATGAGGAGGATGCGACACGCTTAGTGACTCCCCGCTACTCAGTCAAAAAATTATAAGAATGGGGAGTAACCCGAATGATTGGAGCTTCCTCTGTCGCCGTTGCCACCACCTATGTTTTAGGTCGATCCCATCGACACACTGGTACCCCCTACCCGAAGTCGTGGAAGGATGGAGGCATGTTCTCTACATCATAGATACAGGAGGGCATCAACCAGCTCGTCATAAAATTTAGATAATCACAGCTTGCCATTGTATCCTTATAGTTCCTATAGGCTCTCCGATCATCGCTGCCACCCTGGCATTATCAGAAATCTCCCTGACCCACCTCATATACATAAGGGCACTGACAGTGGGACCATCACCTCCTTCTCCTCCATAATCTTCTTCACCACCCTCTCTCTTAGGTACTAGACATTGCATAATCAATCGTTGCATTTGCACATGTAGGCCCATTAAATCCCGTATCCAATGAAGTCACCCCTTGGGGTAAAAGGTCACTTGTAGTACCCAATAGAGAATCAATATATACTAAAGAAATGAAGATTCTAGAAAGAACATAGAAAAGACAAAAGACAGTCTGGTCACTCGTCAGGCCTTTTAGAACCCACCGCACATTAGTTAAAGATAAGGACGGATTTGATCGCTAGTTGGAATTTCGTCAGCCTGCATTGCGCTTAATCACATCATAAAACAATGTGTGCAAAAGATAGAAATCAGCAAAGAGAATAAAACAAGAATGCAAGGAAATGCATAAGAAGAAAAATAAATCTAAAATTACCTCCAGCGAGTATGTGGCTCCCGTAAAAGTTTGTCGGGAGAAATAAGAATAAAGGGACGCCAAAGTTAGTCTCCCCCATCTAAATTTGGACGTCAAAAATCGCATGGAAGAAACCAAAGCTGGACGATATCGACGTTCGTTGCCACCAAAAAACCATCAAGAAAAAGCAAAATAAAAACATGAGTCGTCTGCCTCACCTACCCCCGGTCAATCATGTCCACCCCCTTATCAAAAGAGTCTTCCTCAAAATATATATCCGGATAGAATCCCCCAACACAATTCTACCTACTCCCCCCAAAGCTGCCTACATCACCTTTGGTGTCACCTTCAATGTGCGGTCCACCACTATTTGTAACCCTCACAATCCACCCCCATTAGCTGTTGGTTGTCTATGGGAGTAACGATCATCTCCCTGAAGCTAAGATAAAAAGTGCAGGTAGTATACCACCACCTCTCCCCACAGCACATAACACTGCAGTAGAATGTGGTGTCTCATCCAAAGACATCCAAAGAAAAACAACATGGAACTTCTTCCAAACCTCCTTCAGCCTAACCAGTAGGGTTCTTTACCCTAGACGAATGGTCATATGAAGGCTTGCGTAGAAAGATGAACGCATTAACTACAGTCTCAAAAAACCCAAGGCTTTCTCATTTCCAAATACAAGGGGAACCATAGACTGTCACTTTAGGTCGTCCCAATCATCAATAGTTAACCACTCATCATTGTAGACCTCGCTTGAAGAACCATCCATTAAGTTTTGAAGAAAAAAGGACTTACAAATAATTTTTAGAGGAGTTTACTATAATTTCCCATGTCTACTATAATTCCCCAGTCGGAATCCCAAAAATAAACATTCCCTGGAGGAGTTTTGAGATAACACAATCCCTAAGTGCCCCTACACCCCCCAGATAATCTAAATTTCCCATGAGATCTATTCCCCGTGCTATAACTTTAGGTTGTCACAACTTTACGTTATCAAATTGACCTCAGCCTACAAAATTGGTCGTCGTAACTTTAGGTCTTCAAAGTTGACCTCGACCCTTAGAATTAGTTGTTATAACTTTATGTCCTCAGAATCAACCTTGGCCCTTAGAATTGGTCGTCACAACTCAAGGTCCTCAGAATTGACTTCGGCTCTTAGAATTGGTTGTCATAAATTTAGGTCCTAAAAATTGAACTTGGCTCACAAAATTGGTCATCAAAACTTTAGGTCCCCATAATTGACTTCAATCCTCAGAATTGGTCATTTTAACTTTAGTTCCTCAAAATTTACCTCGGACCTTAGAATCAGTCGTCATGACTCATGGTCCTCAGAATTGACCTCGACCCTCAGAATTGGTCATCCCCAACTTTAGGTCCTTAGGACCTCAACCCTCAAAATTGGTTATTACAACTTTAGGTCCTCAGAATTTGTCATCATAACTCAAGGTCTTGAGAATTGACCTTGGCCCTTAAAATTAATGTCCTCCAACTTTAGGTCCTTAGAATTGAACTTGACCCACAGAATCGGTTATCCTAACCCTGCTTCACTCTGGTCAACTTCCTCGCCTCAGAAAAAGCTCAATGAATCTTTAAAGGTCTATGAATCCTCTTTCCAATGGACCACCCTGTGCACAAATCGACTTACGACATGGACGAATAATTTGTTTCACCCTCAAAACTGATCGGGAGGCCACTAGGAGATCCCAAGACATATTTGAATCCGATCAATTCTCTCTCTTGGTTGAAATCTCATTGAATCTTCAAAGGGATCTGAATCCCTTTTCCAATGGTCTGCCTAATGCATGAATCGGCCTTATGGTTCGAACGAATGGTCTTTTCTCTATCAAAAATTAATCTCGAGTCCACTAGGAGATCTCCAGGCCTATTTTACCATGATAGACTCTCCATCTTGAATAAATCTCAATGAATCTTCAAAGGTCTGATAATACCCTTTCCAACAGTCTGCCCCATGCATGAATCATCCTTATAGTATGAACGAACGATCCATTTTACTCTATGGGGTCACTGGGCACTTTTGGGCCCTATTTGACCTCGATCAACTCTCCGAACCGAATGAAGATGAATGATATCTAAAAAGTCTTTGAATACATTTTCCAACAATCGATCTCGTGCATGAATCAACCTTATGGTTTGAATGAAGATCCATTTCCATTCAAAATTTTCCTCTCTAGTGACCAACGGGCGCTTTTGGGCCCCGTTTGACCTCGGTTAGCTCTCGAACCCAAGAGTGGATTAATGGATTCTTAAAGGTATCTGAATACCCTTTCCAATGGTTTTCCCCGTTCGCGATTCTAACTTGCAGTTCACATTTTACGATTATTTTTTCTGAAAAATCTATCTCAGACTGCCAAATGGGACCCCAAGACCTCTCCTATCGGTAGTGTGCCTGGGGTTTTATGCCGAGAGGAAGGTTCAGGACCCTATTGATTGGAACCCCCTTGGACCTATAAATAGAGGCCATGACCTTACTTTTAAAGTCACCCCTGAACATCCCCCTCAGTAATTCAGAGAACATTCTCTCGAATTCAGAGTTGTTTCCCTCTTTAAAAGCCCACTTCCCACATTCGTTCCATCCTTTTCATACTGAATTTACTAAATTCCACCCCATCATTACCTCATTGCACGATTAGCGCATCTACAATCAAGATCTCGTTCAAGTCTTCGTAAGGAGGTCCAATTATCCATAACTGTCTCCGAATTCTCTTATTTTAGCATTAGTTATTTTATTTCTACTTTAGTGATTTATTTCATTACATCAAATACATTAATCTTAAACATATATTAGTAGTATTTCCACATACTTTATCTTCATAAAAATACAAAAATAAGAAAAGTAGGGCTTATCTATAAATTCTAGAAGAGGTATTCTCATTACACATTCTCACACGTAAAGCACATTAATCTCTGCACTCACATATAACAGAAATCCCCTATTTGGATTTATGGGTTAAACCCCACCTTGTGTTATCTTCGAACTACATGGACTTTCATGCCCCTTGGGATACATAGGTATATTTGGTAAATCCCTAGACTCTATTCCTCCCTTATATACATTTGTTATGTTATATATATATATATATATATATATATATATATATTCTTAATGGATTTTATATTCGTCCATTCTTGTGTCTGCTCCTATGTATACATTCGTTCTAATATAATTACTTGTGATTTGGTAAAAACTTACATTATATTTTGAATTATTATCTTTGGGAACACTCCTAAGGATGAACTCACTCTGTCCTTTTTCATGACACGAGTTGAACGATTCCATTTTCCATTTATATTATGCACATAAGCGCGCACTTCATGGACTCTAACAATAGAAGATTAACACATGCCTGTAAGAGACTAAAAGGGTGGGATGAGTGCCTAATACCTTGCCATTTCATAACACAATCCTTGGACCTTTGAACTACTTGGTTTCGTAAGAATTAATATTGTCCTTAATGTCATTCTCTCAAGGCGGTAACATTTTTTTTGCCTATTTTGTGCGAAATAGGTTGGTGAGTCTATCTTTGTATATTACCCCACATTGACGATGGTTGAGCTCCCCGATAAAAGGTACAATCCCGCACGCACACACAAAAAAGGGGGAAGCCCTTACAGCCCCCCTTGGGATCGACACATGAGGGAACTATAGAGAGAATGAAAGGGTGAAAGGGAACAAGTGGGAAATAAATAGGTTGGCTGCTATATTAAAAGACCCTAATTTTCAAACCTATCGATTCCAAATTGATTCAGGGCAGGTTCAAAAAGGAGGAATTATGGAATTATAACTCCTCACTAGCTCTACACTTCTCGTGTAAGTTAGAAAACATAAAATCTAACCCCAATACATGCAGGGGGTATGTTTGGTAGAAAAAACTTAGGCTCGAGAGAGCCTAACCATCCCTTTAAATAGGGTCATCCAAAGGAATTCATTCCGTACACATGTCAAACACCTAGAGAAATTAATTTAGGCATTAGTCGTTCACCTTGAGCATATTCCTATCCAAGGGATTCTCAACTTTGATTGAACCATAAGGTAATACGTTGTTAATAACATACATACCGGTCTATCTCGACCTCAACTTACTCGAAAAAAATGCAAACGAAAATTATACAAGAGAACCTTTTATGATGGGTGAAATGACTTTGGCGATTTGTTCTTGCCGTCTTTGGCCTTCACCTGTGCCTTGTATATACATGCGATCTCATAAGAATCATTATGGATTTCCTCTAATTTATTAAATTGTAGTAATATTTTTATCTCGGCCTTGAACAAGTCAAAAACCATTTTCTTAATTCCCCACTAGGCCTTATGTTCAAGGTCCATGGGGAAACAATAAAGTTTTCCATACACAAGCCTATAGGGAACATACCGAGAGGGGTTTTGTATGTCATGCGATAGCCTTCGAAGTATTAAAGAGAGAAAGTATGTGTTCTTAAGGAACTTCAAGACCACCTTGTGATAATTCATTCATAATGCAATCGCTTCCACTTATTTAAAACGTAGTCAACCATAACAAGGATATAGAGGTTACTAAAAGATTGGGAAATGGGCCCATGAATTCAATGCCCCAACAATTAAAAAGATTGATTTCAAGTATGGGGTATTTTTACATTATGTTTTATCATGTAATATTTCCCAATTTTTGGCAACTATCGCATGACTTACAGAATTCGTGTGCATACTTGAAAAGCATGGTCCAATAGATTCATCATTGAAGAATATTTACTGTAGTTTTCTTAGAGGAAAAATGGTCTCCACGCGCTTTTGAATGAGAGAATTTAATGACGTTTTTTATTTGGTCATTCGGGAAACACTTTCGGATGATTTAGTAAGTGCAATACTTGAATACATATGGATTCTCAAAAAAGAACATGCGCACCTAAGTGAAAAACTTCTTATTCTCTCGGGGATTCCAATGCGAGGGGACATACCCCGCAACAAGATAGTTCACGATGTTTGCAAACCATGGAAGAGAGGAAACGAAGAATAATTGTTCATCTGGGAAAAACTCATTAATGGGTAATTATTATTTAGGTGCCTCGAATGTCAACCGAGATAAGTGGTCGGCCACGACATTCCATACTACTTTCTTATCTTTTATCATGAGATAAACTCTTGGAGTAGTAGAATCTACCTAATTAAATGTGGATTCACGTCCTTCTTTGAAAGATGGTATTATAGTGTCGCATCTTTCATGAAATAAATGATCAGAGAACCCACCTAATATTCTTGAATTTATCCAAAGCATAGACTACCACTAGTAACTCTTTCTCCGTGGTGGATTAGTTCAATTGAGCAACATTTAGCGTTCGACTAGTGTAGTGTATAATATGGGGATTTTTGTCATTTCTTTTCCCCCAAACATCCCCAACCTCAAAAATTTCTTGCATCACACATTAGTTCAAATGCAAGGTACAATCTGAGGCCTGCATAATGGGTGGGGTGTAAGCATGAGTTTTAACTTCCCAAAAGATAATTGGCACACCTCTATCCATTCAAAAGGGGTCTCTTTAGAGAGGATATTACACAAAGGCCTAGCTATGAAGCTAAATTCCTTAATAAATATTCAATAAAAACCATCGTGGCCTTGGAAAGACCTTATATCTTTAAGTGATTTTTGGTTGGGAAAGTTGACAATGATCTTGATTTTTTGCTTTTCGACTTCTATACCCTCGAATGAGATGATGTGCCCAAGAACAATACCTTTAGTAACCATAAAATGTCATTTTCCCAATTGAGGATAAGATTTTTCTCGACAAGACCTTTTCAAGAATGGAGAGGCAATGGTGAAGCGATTTTCCAAAAACACTAAAGTCGTCTATGAACAACTCAAGACCCATCTCAATTATATCAGTAAACATACTCAAAATGCATATTTGAAATGTGTTCGGTATATCTCACAAATCGAAGGACATCCTTTTGTAGGAAATATTGCCAAAAAGGCATGTGAAAATAGTTTTCTCTTAGTCTTGGATATCTAACTTGATTTAGTTATATTAAGAATAACCAAGAATGCATGCGTTCGATTATTCGATGGATAAATGGAAGGGGGAAATGATCCATTTGGGTGACATTGTTGAGCTTTAAGTAATCAATGAACATGCGACACTCTGTGGTGGCCCGTTTTGAGATTAATTCTCCATTGGTATTCTCAAGGATGATGAATCTCAAGTTTTTGGGAGCCACTTGAATAGGACTAACCCATTTGTATAAGGTTTATTATATTAGCATCCAAAAGCCTAATAACCATAGCCCTCAACACCTTTTTCATGGTGGTATTGAACTCTCGTACACTTACTGAGTCGGTAAGGCTTCCACCTCAAGGTGTATTTTGTGAATACAAATCAAAAGGCTTACTCTATATATGTTCGAAATAGTCCAACCAAAGGAACTTTTAAGCCTTTTCAATAATTCCATGAACTTCCCATCTTGGCCCTCATCTAGGTGGGATGAGACAACAATGGGTTATGTCTCACGCTCACTTAGTAAACATTATTTATGTCAGATGGAAATTATTTGAGATCCAAATTTAGGAATCTCACATTTGAGGGCACTTCATAAGAATCGCAAGTGGTATATTCTCAAAATTAGAACACCACTTTGCTTTCTCCACTTAATCCATTGCATCCACCATAGAAGTCACAAGGTTAACTTCATGATCATAGGAGGAATAATAATTTCCAAAGTTATGTGAGTTAGCTAGTATGAGTCGAGAGGGTCCACATAATATGTATCATCAAAGTGATCATGGACAATCTCCTCAATTAGGTCTTTACCTCGTGGATATCATTATAATCACCTCATGGACATCATTATCATCATAATTTCCAAAGTTAAGTGAGTGAACCAAGTACGCTTTTCTTGATCATACGAAGGATTCGAGCTCTCGGTGTTAAAATTATTTTTCCCTTGATAATCCTTTTGCACTTGAGAAGGAAATTTGAACTTTTCTTGAATACTCAATGGAGTAGTTAATTTAAAATGTGAATATTTAATTTCCAGATTTTTTTTCATATTTTGATTACAGACGTCAAATTAACTTTGCACAAAAGTTTGAAGAGTATCTTCAAGACTCTTTTTATATGGAGGAACATAAGGAGGAATGGGAGGAGGACCTTGGATTTGTAACGATGGTGGTGGAGGTTCTTGTAGGTAAGGAGGTTGATAATTTTGAGGTGGGGGAGAAGGTTGATAATTTTGAAGCTGGGGATTTTGAGTTTGCGGGGGTTAAACATAATGAAAACCTGGATGATTTCTCCATGATGGGTTGCATCCTTTTCCAAAAGGGGTTATATATGACTTTTTGAAATTCACCATTGCATTAGCATGATCATAGAGAATCACTTTGCAAGTCGTGATTATGGGACAATCATTGGTTGGGTGATCACCAATGTCGCAAATGGTGTATGACATGTCAATTGGAGAATGACTTAGAATGGAAGAATCCGGACTCAATAAATCCATTGAATCAACCTTTTTTTTAGTTGAGAAAATATCATTGGCACATTATCATCTTGGTAAGGGTGATATATCATGTGGCTAGAGGGTCTTGGATTCAAAGAATGCAGATTAACTTTATTCGAGTCCGAAGTGTCCCAAGATTGATTAGTTTCAAAACAATATTTAAAATGGGCCTTGACATCATCTGGGTCCATGCCAAAGAATTACCTCTAACACATCGTTTCCACCATTTTTTTAGAGTTTAGGGTAAAACCATTATGAAAACAAAGACAAGAGTGTCTGCCTTTTGAAACCATGGAGGGTGCACTTACTAAGATATTCTTAAATCTCTCCCAACATCTCTCAAAGGTCTCATTATCGCCTTGAGTGAAGGTTTGAATTTTTTTCCTTGAGAGTGTTAGTTCGATTGGTGGGTAAGAATTTCTTGAAGAATTGGCCTTGTATATCACACCAACTCCCAATAGAATTCGGGAACAAGTACAAATGCTAAGTTTTTGCCTTGTGCTTGAGGTAAAATGCGAAGAGTTTGAGGCATGTTACATCTCGAGGTTAATTATGGTCACTAAAACTAGCGCGCACTTCCTCAAACTCTCGCAAGTGAAAGTTTGGTTGTTCACTTCCCACGCCATGATTTTATAGAAATAGTTCTATCATGGCATTGCCAAAAGTGGAATTTCCCGATATTGTACGGGAAAAGGATGCATGATAGAGAGGTGGTCCTCTCCGATTGAAGATAATCTCTTATAGGACGATATGGTTGCTAGACCTCTTCCCTTCTATGATGATAACTAGGATTGTCACCTATGATAGATTAGTTTGAGTTGGTTATGGTACGTGAGAAGGTGGAGGGAGTAGGAAAGGGTCTCCAACAATCAGAATGATTATTAGAAAATGATATTACACTATGGGAATTTGATAATCGTCATTCACGTGAGGCATTTATGAGATATTAAATTATTCTAGTAAATGTGTTGTTATGTGACCACTAGGAATGAATATAGGTGTAAAAAGGTTGTATAACCTAAAATTATTGCCAATCTCTAACAATAGTGCCCAAAACTTGGTTCTACGAAAACTATGTTTGATTCAAATGCAAATCAATCGCAGCAAGTAATAACTAGATAAGTCTGGAATCAAATTCCTCGGGGATTGGATGATTAAAAAATAGCAGGTCTAGTTATACAACGTTCTTATATGTCATATAAATAAAGTGTAAAAGATAATAACAATGGGTGTGTGAATTACAACTGCAACTATTATAGCATGTGTGAAGCAAATGTTAATCAAATGAGTATTTATGAATAACAATCACTCCAAGACCTAAATTAATGAGCCATTAAAATAGAAAATAGAGATTAAGGATCATTCCCCTATGTGGGACTAAATAAAGGAACGAAGGGATTTAGTTCGATTGAATTCTAAATTATCATACCCAATTGAAACTAACTATTAACCATGTAGATATCAAACACAATAATGAAAGATTAAAGTTTAATTAGTTATGGTGACTAATGAGTTTAGTTTATCGTAAAATATCGAACACTAGCATGACATGATAAGGAAAATTAAGAGTCTATGATAATCCAATATGAGAACACAAGCTTCATTTAAAATGAATCAAAACCCTAGCTTTGGAGCTCAAACATCTATAGTGGGTTTATGATACCTAACCTGTAAGACTTAGCTACTCATGAAAAACATATCATATATGGAGAAAGTAACCAATAACAAGATATAAGACACCATTAAAAAGAGGGTACAGATGAAAACTTCTTCAATAAATACAATTTCATACTTCTACAACCAAGCAAGTAATAAGTATCAAGCTTACAATAACAAATAAACAACAACTTGCACCTATTTAATGGAAAAATAGAGAGGGAAAAGAAGCCTAGGAGAGATAAAGGAGTAAATGATGGGTAAATATCATGATTGCTGAATATATCAAACTATATCTGTAAAAGGAAAGGGGGAAACTATATACTGTATGTGGGAAATGGAAAATTTGTGAATACAAAACTTTTAATTGAACATGGCCTAATTAGATTATGGGAAGAGACGAGTTCATATTTCTAACCAAAAGAAATTGATGCTCCCTCCATCTGAATCGATTTGAATCAAGCTCGAATCGATTCAGGACCTGTAGGTTGGATTCTTTAGCTTGTTTCCTTCATCTTAACATGGTTTAATACACGAAAAAGGTCATAATTCTTCTATATGAGTCAGAATGATGCACCATATGCGGTAACACAAATCTAACTCAGAGAACTACAAATTTCGTATAGAGTTAGGGCCTGAAGACCAAATGCTGAAATAATTGAAATGCCCCTGAATATGCATTTTAAGATGAAACTTTCTCAAAATTAAACCAAACTCCTTGCCTAGCATTCCTAATACTTATAAAATCTCAAATAAACATTGCACAAGATATTTAATGAAAATAGAGTTTATCCAATAAATGTGCATAAGTATCAAGATTAATGCATGCAAAAATGCATAAATATAAGGGGTTTTAAATGCAATATGCGACCTAGATCACGATTTTTTTCTCTAGAAAATCCAAGTTTATTCGTTTCTAAAATTGATTTTAACTAGGTAATTAATTATAGTGATAAATTAAATTACAGTCTTTGAATTTTATTTTAATTAAAAATGGTTTGTTTTTCAATAATTAAAATTGTAAGAGTGGACAAATTAATTTGTGCAAGTAATTAGAAAATTATTGGTGTTTTAATCGGGTGTTTATAATCGAATAAGTATTTTTCGAAAATACCCTCAAGATCAAAATACTAAGGGGGAGAGGGGTTTCAACATAAACTCCACGATCTTTATCGGTATTCTGAAAATATGATGTGATTAATTCCACACCTTCGTATATGTCTTCCTCCCCGCTGGAGAGAATTAATTAAGGCATCACGGTATTTCTAAAATTCTTAAGTAACAATTTTTTAGAATTAAATGTGTGTGAGTTTTGGTCCGCCCATCCGGAATTGTCTATATGAGGGAATTTAATTTCAAAGAATGAACTGATGGTACACAATAAAACACGACTAGTGATATTCCCCATTAGAGTCATTGTCATTAGTTGTTGGACCAAAAATACCAACTATTAAATTATGTTTAAGAGAAGTTTAATGAAATATAGTGATGCCATCAGAGAGAATTAATCACGGCATCACGGTATTATTAAAATTCTTAAGTAACAATTCTTTAGAATTGAATGTGAGTGGGTTTTGTCCTCCCATCCGAAAAGTTCTATATGAGGGAATTTAATTTCAAAGAATGAACTGATGGTACACAATAAAATATGACTAGTGATATCTTCCACATTAGAGTCATTTTCATTAGTTATTGGACCAAAATCATCGACTGTTAAATTATGTTTAAGAGAAGTTTAATGAACTGCTAAGATAACATAATTGAAAGATGAAAAATTTTCAGGGTAATGTGGTTTAAGATCCCATCGAGAAATATTAATTCGCAAGGGAAACTGGGATGCTCGACGGGATTAGTCATAATGACGTGATTTATTCTTCGTGTTAGTATTTGACTTTCTTCCCCATTTGGGGGAATTAATAATAAAATCAAGATATTTAATTTTTATTTGGCAATTGTTTTTAATTAATAGAAAATATGTTCGGTCCCCCCATCGGGGAACATATTAATTTTAAATAATTGATCGACAAAAATTTGTAAAAACCAAAGTTGATTGATGATTATCAAGTAATAACCAAGTTTGAAAAATGATTTTAATCAGTGGGTGAACAGGGGGTATTTGGATTAAAATTGGTGGGAAACACAGATCCATTTTGTAATCCAATAGTGAGCACCATCGAATTCCAAGGCATAGTTTTAGTTGTTGAGAAGAGTTTGACATCTTTACCGAATTTAAATTTTTTGACAATTATTTTAAATTAATTATAAATATATTCCCCCCCCCCCCCCCCCCCCATCGAGGAAGTTATATTTAAACGTATTAATTTTAAAGAATTTATCAATGGAAATTTTTTAAATATCGATGTTAGCTAATGATACTCCTGTAAGAATCATGTTTGCAAAATGATTTTATTATTGGATGAAAAATGGGGGAATCATGTAACCATTTTGTAATCCAATAGTGAGCACCATCGGAAGCCAATGCATGGTGTTAATTGTTGAGAAAAGTTTGAATACTTTACCAAAATAGGGGACGAAGGGGAAGATGAAGTCTTAAGGACAACAAAATTGATTTAAAAAATCCTAGATTCCTCGGGGAGTAGACCAAAAGATCAAAGGTCGGTGCTTTTACTAAAATTGTTAGAATATTGATAGCGATGATGTTTAGATTTACTAACTCTAAAAGGAAAATGACAGAGTCATGACTAATTCTCTTTGAAATAAGAAACATTATTTGTGGTCTGATTTACAAGAGATTGGTGTATAGATTCAACACCAACAAATTAGGACTTTAACTCCTTGTAGAGGTTCCAGGTAACCATGATATGACTTAAAAGAGATATGTTCCTAAAATGAAAAAAAAGAATAAGGCAACAGTATTGGCAGTAAGAAATATATTTTAAGATTTTGGTGGAGATAAAAAAATAATAACGGTTAATTATTTTTATGTACATGGTTTTAGAAGGAAAATTACTTTTGATTTCTAAATTGACTTTAAATAAATATTTCATTAATATTATAATTTTTTTTATCAAAATTGTATATCTTTAATCTATTTTGGTATGTTGAAAAAAAATTTATGCATTATAAAGTTTATCTCACTAATACTACTAAAGAAAATATAAATAACATTATTTTTTTAATAGGAATCATATCTCCCAAATATCATAAAGAAAAGAACGGGGAAAATCCCCTTGCCGGTGGCTTACATCAAGTATGGGAAATAAAGGCACCTATGCTATGAAGAGTCTCTAAAATATATAATAAAATGCTAGTTTTAGTGCCATTAAACGAAAATATACGAAAACCCATCTCAATCTCCCCACAAATGAAATCAATTATCGAAGATTCCTTCATTGGTAGCGCCTCGAAATTAGCTTGGTTCCTCGCACACCACAAATGCCAACAAATAAAGGCTTGAATAATATGACATAGAATATTTATGATTTTGTTGCCCTTTGAATTAATCCACCACATCATCAAGTTCCCATTAAAATTGGAAGAGAAACGTAAGCCAAGAATATTCGAGAATTTCTTCCAAACAACTTGTGCAATAGAACCACTCCAAAATAGATGCTCTATGTCTTCTTCACAATTAACATCACAACAACTACATTTTCAAGTTAAAGGAATGTGGATGTGTTTGATATATTCATCAATCGCTATCCATAAATGGAGTAATCGCCACATGAAAATTGAAATTTTAGGGAAAATTCTCTTATCCCGTATTAGAGAAAAAGAGCGTTGAACACACCATTTCTCCCTCACCAAGTGCCAAGCAAATTTGATAGTGAAAATACCCTCTTTAGTCAAAGCCCACTTCCCGGAGCTGTGATCTACATTATCTGAAAAGTCCTCCCACACATATTGCATCCGTTTCCATATATGAGATGATACAAAAATGGAACCTGTAAAATTATGAGATTCTAATTTATTATATTTGTTATGCATGAACCGAGACCATAAAGAGTTGGCATTAAAAAACTGCCACTATAAGTTGTGAGTATAAGCAAGAGATAAATCAAACATGCATCTTAAGTTTAATCCACCTTCTTCTTTGGTTTTACATATGTCGAGCCACTCCACCCATTGGCATTTGTTTATGTTTTCTTGTTTACCCTATAAAAATCTAGCCAGAGTTTGTTAATGTGATTTAGAACCATACCCGGGGGATTAATAGCAACTAAAAGGTGAAGATGCATAACTTTCGCCACAGATTTGATGAGAGCTAATCTACCTACTTGATAAATGTTTTGATAATTCCAAAAATTCAGTTTCTCCACCAGTTTGTCAATATATGGAGCAAAGTAATACTTCTTCTTTCTCCCCGCAAAGAGAGGAATCCCCAAATACATGATAGGGAGTTTTTTTTTTTTATTTCAAACCCATAGTAGATTTAATGGACCTCCTCGTACTACGAGAAGCTTTGCCTAGAAAACAAAAATAACTTTTTATGAAATTAACCACTTGGCCTGAAGCTTCCTCATAAAATTTTAAGAACTCCGTCAATTTTTTAAGGGATTTTCGCTCGCCATTAACAAAAAAAGAGTGTCATCTACAAAAGAAAAACATGAAATAATAGGGAAACCCCTTGTTAAAGCATAGTGAGACATTGTCCCATCTTCCATCAGTTTTTGAATCCCTTTATTAAGAACTTCAGCCGCAATTAGAAAAAGCGCTGAAGAAAATGGATCCGCTTATCTAACCCCCTAATGGATTCGAAGTAATAATAACTTTTCCCATTAACACTAATAGAATACCAAAAATTCGAAACGATTCTCCAAATTAAGTCAATAACTGTCTCTAAAAACCCAAAACTTCTAAAAGTTTTAAGATAAATAACCACGACATCCTACAATAGGCTTTCAACATATCCAGTTTAAGAATAAGGTTGGAACCCCGTACTTTCATATTAAAAGAATACATAAAATCTTGGGCTAAAAGAACATTTTCCAGGATGCATCTCCCCCTAATGAAACCGGATTGAGAAGGAGCAATAATTTTGAGAAGAATTAAACCCAAATGCTTAGCCAGAATTTTTGAAATAGTTTTAGAGGAAAAATTATAAAGACTTATAGGACGTAAATCTCCGTAATTTTAGGTCATTCAACCTTAGGAACCAAAATAATATTCGTGGAAGTCTAAATAGCCGATAATAGCTCGCCAAGAAAAAAAGAGGAGATTGCTCGGAGCAGATCATCTTTAATAATCGACCAACAAGTTTTAAAAAAAATGTCGGAACACTAGGTCCCGAAGTTTAAAATCTTACTAAAAGAAATTTCAATTTCCTTTTTAAAGATGTGAAAGCGAGATGGTTCAATTAAACTCACACAAAAAGCAAATTTTAATGTCTTTCAAATTAAAATTAAACCAAGTGAAATTAGATTAATGAACAAAGACATATTTCACTTAAACAACTTAATTCAATCCAACTTCTAAAAATTTGCCTAAGTCATATTTTCAATATTACCAAAATAGGTCAAACCAATTTTAACAAATTAAACGATGACTTGAATTAAATTAACATATACCCAAATTTAAATTAGCACCAATTTAAGTAAGTAGTGATTTAAACTAAATTTTATCTTTTTACCTAAGCATGCATCTAAGGTGAATTTTGCAAAAGATAAAATGAAGAAATAACCACTATGCCGCGATGTACGAGGAAAAAACCCACAACGGGAAAAAATCTCGGACGACCCTAGCCTTAAGTCCACTAAGTATGGTTTTACAATTACAAGACAAATGACTTACTTCCTCGACTCGACTCCTTTCAATCCTTGACGCGTCTTCATTTAAACACCTCCACCTAGTTGACAACCCTATAACTTTACCGAAACCTTGGAATTCACTAATGAGACTTTAGGAACACCGTCAACCACACATGGTGCCTTTCACCATGTGAGAATGCCGCAGCAAAACAACGAGACTTCTTCTTTGAGGGATGTAGAAGTAAACTTAAACAAACTCTTCAACTTGGTAGATTAAACCCAGTTCCAAAAACTCCAAGCAAGATATTTGTATGGAAACTTGGAATAAACAAACTATGGGTGAAACAAAAGTATTTTAGAATTTTTCTTGAAAAATTAACACTTAAAACATGAACTCTTTATTTTTGGAATTTTTGCTCTCAAACTCTCTCTTGGAGATTGTTGTATATGAATAAGTTACTTTGAAAAGTGGGATCCCGCACTACATAATTCTGTCAAAAAGTTAGTGGGACAAAGTAGTGGGAAAGTGCTAAAAAAACTGCCAAAAATTGTTCCCGCCGAAATCTCGTTTGAACGACATTTTCGTTCGAACGACGTTTCGTTTGAATGAACTATGTAATGAAGTTCCATAGGCAAGTAATTGGCAAACCTCGTTCGAACGAAATTCTCATTCGAATGAAAAACTCGTTCGAACGACAATTTCGAACAAAAAAATAGAAAGCTTAAAAATTCGATTTTAGCCCAGAAACTTTATTTTAAAGTATTAAAGAAACCTTCTGAAAATAAACATAAGTTTAAACAAAAATTATACCCAATTAAAAATTTTCGAAGCTCCTATAAAAATATGTAATGCATTCATACCTTAGGAGTAAATGGAACACATGCTGTTGACGTAGAAATGAGGCACAACAAACTCGGCATTTGATAAAGCTTTAATCTTGGCCGCTACGTCTTTAAAAAACACGTCTTAGGCTTGAATGGATAAACTTGAACACTATCCTATGACTCAAATGTTTTTGTCCGGAATTGAGCCAACACAACATTGAGACTCAATCGGAAACTTGTGTCCTTACAAATCTCCCCCTTTGGCTATTCCGGGACAAAAACCAACAAAAATCCTAAAGGGTCGTCAAGCTCTACTAGACTTATAAAAATATTCCACCAAAAATAAAAATTACATAGATTGACTCAAAACCCAAGGATCAATATCTTTACCGACGATGAAGGTTGCCATTTAGAAGAATTCCTGCACACTTAAGCAAACTATCAAACGCATAGGGAATATCAAGAATATTAAATGCATAAAATAAATACTCCCCCTAAATTAATTCTCCCCCTTTATTAAACAAATGACCTACTTAGAAAGATGTATCCCCCTAAGATAAATATCCTAAACTAAAATGCGATTACAATAGGATTAGATACCATTTCTCCCCCTATCATTCTCCCCCTTTTTGTTCAGGAATACACAAAGGATAAAAAACTAATTTAAACATGAAGCTTAGAGTGATATGAGCATGAAAGCATACGAGCAACACAATTATAACTAATCCATACAAAGAAAATGATACCAATATGATACATAAAGTATTAAGCATGTGATATCAATAAAGAATGCAACAAGATATATATCAATCATTAAGTAGAAGCATAGATGGACTCGAAAGCAAGGCAAAAGCAAAATAATACCATATATGTGTAGACATAATGAATATCACTAACGCATACTCACATATATATAGGTATAAACACCACACATGACACAAAATACAATAATCTTTTCACACTCGTATGACGAAAATGTGTCATATGGAAACGGAAGTGTTGGGGTGTGAACTAGAAATAATTAAATTTAGACCCAATCACTTAAAATATGTTCACGGAGTTCTCAATTGATTGCAAACTTCATCACATTTGAATATAACCTCATGTGACAATATAAATTTAATTCAATGAATAAACATACACAATGCATACAATCCTAGACTTTTGATGATTCTACAAACCAATAGAGTCATGACATTGAAAGTACAACTAGGATAAACAGACATTTTGCAAACCGTTGATATACCATCCAAACTCCCTCAATTTAAGCTTATTATTTTAATCTTTTGAATAAATAAATAAACTAAACAAAATAGGCCTTGGAAAATATTTTCTTTTAATGCCATTATTCTTTTAGGCCTTTGGACCACATATTTCTTTTAGGTCCAAGAAAATGGTGGCTTACTCGCAAAGGATGATTTTTCCTTTTGGCAGCCTTCCCCGTGCACATTTATATACATCATTTTTATATCTCACAAAAATCTCATGTGCAATGAATTTTAACATGCACAAGTCCTCCTAGATCATATAATATGTAGATGACTAGATTGGTAGGAGAACACCTCACAAAGCTCAAAAATACATATGAAGTTAAAATTCCAAGTGAGCTCGTGCATGTGTGAATTGAGGCATATAAAAATAGAATCCATTATATCAACACAAAATCCAACTACTCCATGTAAGCATGGTAAAGAACATAATAAGGATTGACAATCTAAACAAAAAGTTCTAGCCACATGAAGGCGAAAAAAAAAGAAAGGATTCTAACACAAGTGTATGCCACATAGAATGTGTCAAACTAAAATACCAAAAAAAATAAAATCTTTTTGATCTTTTTTAAAAATTTTAACCAAAAAATAAAAATATTTACTCAAAAGACACAAAAATCATTTGTATTTTTCATTAATATTAAATTACTAAAAAGATAAAACACAAATGATAAACAACAAATTTTTGTATTTTTCATTTCATGCAAACAAAAATGAAATAAGTATAATACAAAAGATAAACAACAATCATAATTCTAGCATGTGATAAAGCATGAAGTATAGACTAGAACAATGATTAAGAAGCATATAATTAGCATGATAATATAGCATGTAGTGCAAAAGCTAAAGTATGCAAATAAAGCTAACACATTCAACCTTTAGATTTTGCAAGGGAGGAAGCATGTGAAAGTAAATTAGAATCAAATACCCTATCTTGTAAAGCTACCAAGTCGGATATCCTAACCCAAATTAATGATGAATGATGTTCTCGGGAAGTAGGAATCTTGGCTACCTCGGTTGCCTTACGTAAGGATTTTCTAGGACCTCGTTTAAGATCAAAAAAAAATTCTTAAGATGACCTTTTCGACCACAATGTGAACAAATAAAAGGACATCGAAAGGTGGAACCTAAGGATTGATCTCTAAAGGCTTTCCTAGGTGATTCTCTTAAAACATTGGTTTTGGCTTTATAAGTTGATTCATTATAAGTATTGAAGCCTAAACCACAAGTGTCATTTTTAATTTGGATCGTTCCTAATATTTTGTCTAATTTCTCCGAACGAAACTCCAAATCAAATTTGACTTTACTAGAGTCTTTTAGTTTATTTTCTAAATCTAAAATGTGAGACTCTAATAAAACATTACACTCTTCAAATGCGAGAAGCTCCTTTTTCAAGGATTCCATTAAACCTTTAAGGCCATCTCTCTCGCCTTCTACATATTCAATCTTCTCATGAAGAGCTCTCTCACGTGTTCTAAGGTCTTCCTCTAACGCACTCTCATTAATGACCTTAACACGCTCTCTTAAACTTGCTTCTAACTTCAAATTTTCTCTTTTTAATTTAATATATTCTTCATATAGTTCTTTAAATGCAAATTGAAGTTCACTCACATCAACCTCTTCTTCATTTTCACTCTCTCTTTCTTCTCCACTCTCACTACCATCATCTTTTATAGCTTCACAAACAAGGGCCTCAGAAGTGTTATGGATTAAGATGTCATCATTGGATGATTCCTCACTATCACTAACATAGCTAGCAATGAACACGGTAAATTTGCGCTCAATGGGGGAATCGGGTCCCTCTTCCTTATCACTATCACTAAGGGTGGCATTATAGGAAATTGGTTTCTTACCCTCTCTCCCTAGTTTAGTAGGGCACTCAAAAACCCTATGGCCATACCCTTCACAACCAAAACACTTATCTGACTCGTCCCTATTTACATTTTCATTAGAAGTTTTAGGGATATTCTCGGCTTTGTCATGCTTAGATTTTTCAAATTTCTTAAAATCATTTTTAAATTTATCTTGTTTAAATTTAAGAAATTTTTTAAACTTTCTAGAAAACATAGCCATATTTTCTGAGTCACTATCACTTTCGCTATCTACTACTTATTTTTTCTCCTTTCGGGCTTTCAAAGCAATGCCCTTTTCTATTTTCTTTTCAGTTTTTGAGGGAAACATGTCTAGTTCATAAGTTTCTAAATCACCTACGAGTTCTTCTAATTTCGTAGAGGCTAAAGTGGGTAAATAATTTAACACAGTCACCTTAGGAATAAATATATTGGGTAGGGACCTTAAAATTTTGTTTACTACACGGTTATTGGGTATTTTCTCTCCCAAATTAAAAGATGAATTAACTATATCGAAAAGTCTAGCATAAAATTCATCAAATGTTTCTTTTTCATTCATTTAGATAGTTTCAAATTGAGTGGTGAGGTTTTGGAGTTTCGAAGCTTTTACCACACTAGTTCCTTCATGAGTGAGTTGTAAAATATCCTAAACTTCTTTAGAGGTTTCACACGTCATAATGTGACGGAATTCATCTGGTGTGATTGCGTTAAACAAGGAATTTAAACCTCGGGAATTAAAGTTTGCAAGTTTAAATTCATTCTCACTCCATCTATCGGTGGGTTTGGGAACACGTTCATTATCTACTAAATGTGTAGATGGGGACCACCCATTAACGACTAACAATCAAACCCTCTCATCGATAGACCTAAGTGCCAATTTCATGTGCGCTTTCCAATACGCGTAGTTAGAACCATCAAAAATAGGAAATTTTGAAAATGGAGAAAATTTCATTTTTGTCAAAAATAATTAAAAGGATATTAAACGCAATAATTTAGTGATCCCTCTCTCATACCACTTGTTGGAACATGAGTGCCCCAATTTTAAAATCTTACCAAAAGTAATTTCAATTTCCTTTTTAAAGATGCAAAAGCGAGATGGTTCAATTAATCACACACAAACATCAAATTTTAATTTCTTTCAAATTAAAATTAAACCAAATGAAATTAGATTAATCAACAAATACATATTTCACTTAAACAACTTAATTCAATCCAATTCCTAGAAATTTGCCTAAATCATATTTTCAATATCACCAAAATAGGGCAAACCAATTTTAACAAATTGAACGATGACTTGAATTAAATTAACATATACCCAAATTTAAATTAGCACCAATATAAGTAAGTAGTGATTTAAACCAAATTTTATCTTTTTACCTAAGCATGCATCTAAGGTGATTTTTGAAAAAGATAAAATGAACAAATAACCACTACGCCACGATGTACGAGGAAAAAATCCACAACGGGAAAAAACCTCAGACGACCCTTGCCTTAAGTCCACTAAGTATGGTTTTACAATTACAAGACAGATGACTTACTTCCTCGACTCGACTCCTTTCAAGCCTTGACGTGTCTTCTTATAAACACCTCCACCTAGTCGACAATCTCGAAACTCCACCGGAACCTTGGAATTCACCAATGAGACTTTAGGAATACCATCAACCACACATGGTGCCTTTCACCATGTGAGAATACCGCAGAAAAACAACAAGACTTCTTCTTTGAGGGATGTATAAGTAAACCCAAACAAACTCTTCAACTTGGTAGAGTAAACCCGGTGCCAAACACTCCAAGCAAGATATTTATATTGAAACTTGGAATAAACAAACTATGGGTGAAAACAAAAGTGTTTTACGATTTTTCTTGAAAAATTAACACTTGAAACATGAACTCTTTCTTTTTGGAATTTTTGCTCTCAAACTCTCTCTTGGAGATTGTTGTATATGAAAAAGTTACTTTGAAAAAGTTGGATCCCTCACTACATAATTCTGTCAAAAAGTTAGTGGGACAAAGTAGTGGGAAAGTACAAAAAAAACTGCCAAAAACTATTCCCGCTGAAATTGCGTTCGAATGACATTTCGTTCGAACGAACTATCTAACGAAGTTCCAGATGCAAGTCATTGGCAAACCTCGTTCAAACGAAATTCTCATTCGAACGAAAAACTCGTTCAAACGATAATTTCGAACAAAAAAATAGAAAGCTTAAAAATTCAATTTTAGCCCAGAAACTTTATCTTAAAGTATTAAAGAAACCTTCTGAAAATAAACATAAGTTTAAATAAAAATTACACCCAATTAAAATTGTTCCAAGCTCCTATATAAATATGTAATTCATTCATACCTTAGGATTAAACAAAACACATGTTGTTGATGTAGAAACGAGGCATAACAAAATGAAAAACTGAATAGGTTCGTTGTGTGATAATTGATTAAATTAAATCGCAAGATTCCAAGTAAACCTTATTTAATTAGAGTCTACTTTTAAATCAAATAAATACAGCCCCTAAACATGCATCTAAATTAACCCATCAAATATAAATAAATAAAGCATGTGACACACAGTTAAGAAAAAAAAAAACTTTCGGGTAAAACCTTTTATTTCTAGAACTTTGAAGAATTTACAAGACCATTGACTTACATACAACCTGATAATCGCCCACAAGTGTAATGCACGATGTCTTCGTCAAACATTAAAAGAAATCGCTAGAAATACAGTGTGACACAGAAATACCCACAGGCGTCAATTCTAATGTCGTCGACTGGAATCTCCCTCAGGAACTCTAGATGAGCAGTAATGAAGAAGGAAGACGGCTTCTCCACAAAGGTTGAACAAACCAAAGTTGTGCTCTTGAGTTTCAAAAGGATTCACAAAGATTTGGAAATGATATGTGAATCAAAACATGAGTCTTGGGACTAAAAAATATGAAGACTTAAGGTGATAGAACTCTAAAAAACGTCTTTCCAAGTCTTGTGAAATAACTCCCCCGAAGTTGGCTTTTATAGGAAATCAAAAGGAATTTTAAAACTTTGGGACTCTTTCCAGCGTCAGGTACCCTGAACCGGTTTGAATGTACCATGAACCAGTTCGTCCCTCGAACCGGTTTGGTCTTCGGTTCGCAAAAGTTCGCTAGCTTGGGGCTTAAAGGACTCAGCATTTTTCGAAGTTTTTTCTTGAATTTTCTCCACTTTCAAAGGGCCATAACTTCTTCACCATAGCTCGGATTGAGGTGCCGTTTCTTCCACTATCTTCGTTGTGGCGAGCTCTTCAACTTTCCAGTTGATCGAACCTCTAGATTATGGCTGTAAAATTACCAAAATACCCTTAAAATTTCATATCTTGCCTTCTTTCACTATTTTTGACTTCTCTTGCGTATCACTTGCATAAAGTCCCTAAAATCATGGAACGTGAAGTCATTAAGGAAGATGTGGGACACATGATGGAGATATTGAATTCTTGATTCCCGAAATTCGGATTGAGGCCGTCATGTGAGATCGTGTAGTAACGTGCCAAATGTAACGGCGTACGAGATACATAAATGTAAGATATCGGACATGACAAAATGTCCTTACACAAACTCTGCATTTGATGAAGCTTTAATCTTGGACGCTACGTCTTCAACAAACACGCCATAGGCTTGAATGGATAAACTTGAACACTATCCTATGACTAAAATATTTTTTTCCGGAATTGATCCAACATAACATTGAGACTCAATTGGAGACTTGTGTCCTTACAAAAATAACCTTTCAAACCGTTTGGACCTTATGCCCCTTCGCTATTCATCCCAAAAATAATCTCCTGTAATTCCTCCAAAATTGGAACGTCGCTCAACATGAAGTTGTCATTCGTCGAAACCGCATGAGGAATGCAGTCCCACAAACACCCGTGTGAAGAAACATCCTGCTCTAAATGAGAAGTTTCGGAACGGTTATTAAGAAGGATACCTGAAAACGCAGTAGCAGTGGAGAACAATGATCTATGTTTCCATGCATATCATAAGCAGAAAACTGCCTAACACAGTTGTTAGCTATGGTGCCCCGCAGTGAACGAAAGTAATCCACAATAACTTTCTCAATTCTTTTACTGTCATCAACCCAATGTCCATCATCACCTCGAATGCGCGATAAATTAATAACCACCATTTTCTTCTTTGTGATCACATGAAAGAATTCCGTATTCGCATTACCCTCTCTAGCCCACTTAATTCTCACTTTCTGGATCTTCCTCCACTTTTAATGCCTTTATGTAACCTACTTGCAACTGAATGGATTTAATTTAATTTTTCGAGGAGGGATCAACATCAAACTCCACTTCGTGCCTCACTATATCATCCTCCGCTTTTCTAGCCACCCGAAAAATATCTCCGAATTTTATTTTAGACCAAACTTTTAAAAAAGAACCCTCTTAAATTTCTCAGCAAAAACAAAAAGGGGTATACCTTTCAAATCGTAGCACCAATCTTGTTTAACAACCTGAAAGAATTCTTTATCTTTCGTCCAAAAGGAAAGAAATTTAAATGGTTTCGGGGAATTAGTATTAACCTCTTTAAGTTTGAAAAGAAGATGACTATGATCAGATTTGGCCCTATAAAGATGATCTACCGAGCTAACAAATTCTCCATCAATCCAATTAGAGTTTTCAACTACTCTATCATGTTTAGCCCAAATACGAGCGAAACCTTCACGGTTGTTGAACCATGTAAATCTGGAACTATTAAAAGAAATCTCTAGTAACCCAACATTAATGAGGGATAAATTGAAATCCATCATACCCTCCCAATTTACTTCATTAGATCCATTTTTTTCTTCATGATTCGGCACAATATTAAAATCTCCACCCATGATCCATTTCATATCAGCAAATGATGAAAGAGATTCAATCTCATTCCAAAGACCCAACCTCTTAGCTTTAGTACATTTAGCATAAACGGTTGTAAACAAGAATGGAGTATCAAAAACAAAAATTGCTCACCCAAAGAGATAAAGTTTGATCCCCATTTTTTTTTGCCAAATCAATCGTCCAATTGTTCTTCCAAAGAATCCATATTTTATTAGAAGAGTTAGCGAGACCATCCGATAAATTTAATTTCTTATAAATACCTTCCAAATTAATATCATCAATTTTGGGCTCCAAAAACGCCAAGATAATGATCGAATGAATACTGGTGAGCCTTTTAAGTCTACGAATCGAAGTGCTATTCCCCACACCCCGAAGATTCGAAAAGAGAAATTGTATCATTTAGATGAACCAAGATTCAAAGTTTTAGAAAACATACCTCTTGAACGAGTTTTGGAAAAAGCTGTTTTACAAGCCGAATAATCTTTTCTAGGTCTCCTTTTATTGACACCAGAAATTTTATCACCCATCGAATTAGAAATCGCGAGAAAATATTTCTTGTCAAGTCTTGGAAATCTTTCAGATAAGCCTTTCAAAAAAGTCAAAAAAGTTCCTCAATCATCATTTAATTCCCCCCCCCCCTCCCCGGATTTGATTCAGAATCAGATGCTTATAGATGGCGTCGATCTTCCAAAAGACCATTACGAAAATCCACTCTAGGAGCCCTTGGAGAAATGCCACAAGTCTTAATAGATTTTGGGTCAATACAACTTTTTTTTAGTTTTGGTAAATCAGCCATATCATAATCCCAAGTATTTGAAGGGTTCTCTTGGACGATATCATGCACACACTGATATGATTCATGCACAGTCACTTTGGGTTAGGGATTAACTGCAGGGGAAGGTATTTCACCCTCCTTCAATAACTTTTGATCTAAGTCCAATGGTTCAAAAGGGTTAGAAATTTTCACCCCTGATTTTTTCTCAGCCAAGTGTTTAATCGTGGAGTTAATAGTTGGCCTACCCACTTCGATATACTAATCCGAAACCATTTCACTTGAATTGGGTCTAGAAGATGATGGAACATTAATGTTAATGTTGAAGCTAACTATTTGGCTGCATCTTGTGAATCATAATCTTTAAGGATATTACTCCTTTAAATTTTTTTCCACTGTGTTTTCTTAACAGGATGATCATGAGATAAAATAGCCTTAACCTGATCTAGTGTAGGTGCCATGCAAAATTCTCCATCATTATTGCAATCCAAACTTATATGCCCCATTTTAGAACATAAGGAGAAATAAGGAGGGAGATTCTCACAAGTGATCTTCGGCCAACAGCCTTTGTTAGTGGTACCAAGCCAAATTCATTTAGGAAGATTCGTCAATACACTAACCTCCACACAAACCCTATCCATGTTGGGCCTATCAAGAATTCCTATGGCTTCGTCAATCTTTATGGTATTACCAATAACATTAGTAATCGAGAAGATAGTAGTTTTTGAAAAGAAGTGTATGGGAATGAAAGGGAGATTTACTCAAACCGGAACCAATGGACCGTCCACATATGCATGGAAATCTGTAGACCATCTCATAACTTTCACGGGAAAGCTATGTAGATACCATAGATCCCTCAACCACATGCGATGGAAGTCCTCCTCACAATTTAATCTAATCAAAATGCGTTTGTTGTCCAAAAGTCCTACATTGAAACTAGATTTAAGAGAGAAAGTCAAGAAAGTTTTCCTGATAGATTCAAGTGAAGGACGACCATGGTGGAATTGACCAATCAAGGAATACTTAAAGGGGGCAGCCCGTGAAGAAATATATTCCTCCGATAAGAAAAGAGTGACTTCACTCTTGTGTTGAGCAGTAAGTATAAAGGAGTTAGAGGTGAGGTTATCAGAATTCTTGATCAGTAATTCAGCAAACGATTTAACTGCGTTCCTATCTATAAATAACATTAATCGATAGCCATTAAAGAGAAAATTTACTCCTCAATGATTCATGATAAGTGTAAGAAGTAATGTGTTGTGTGTGTGTGTGTGTGTGTGTGTGTGTGTGTGTATAGAGAGAGAGAGAACTAATAACTAGGCGTCCTCATCTCGAGAACTAATAACTAGGCGTCATCATCTCTCTCTCTCTCTCTGTATATATATATATATATATATATATATATATATATATATATACACACAGAGAGTGAGAGATCATGACACCTTGTTATTAGTTCTCGAGTGAGTGTTCAGGAAGAATGAAACATCCTATTTGTATATGGTATGCAATATATACAATAACAAGGCGTCCTCATCTCTCTCTCTCTCTCTCTCTCTCTCTCTCTCTCTCTGGGAGAGAGAAAGAGAGAGAGAGAGAGAGAGAGATGAGGACGCCTTGTTATTAGTTCTCAAGTGAGTGTCCAGGAAGAATGAAACATCCCATTTGTATATGGTATGCAATATAATGCCCTACCCTTACACCCAATTCGATATGACATTGCATTAATGACAAATTATGAAATTACGTAGTGAGAAATTGAGTGAAAATTTTTTAGTGAGGAATTCAACTATGTATTTTCAGAGTCAGAAATTATTAAAACAAAATTGTATGCATTGTTCATTTTACATTAATATTATATTTTTCAAATGATTAGGTTAATATTTATCAAATGAGTTTAATTTATATATGAATTTGAGGAAATAAATACATGTGAAAGTTCAGAGTGGGAAATTACAATGTGTATAGTCACAAAATATGTAGTGTGAAATTTCATAATGAGTTTTTCCTTGAGAGAGTTGCTGGAGACTCATCGCAGGTTGACCAGAGACTTGTCCAGGGATCAACGGAAACTCGTCAGAGTCGGAGGGGTATTGTCGGGGTGCCGTCGAAAATGCAGCACCAGAGGTTTGACAAAAAATTACCAATTATCTGGAGGGAAATGAGTTAGAGAGAACAAATGAATTAACAATGAGTTTATTAAGGTGAAGGGTATTTTTGTTTACTTTTAGTAAATTTGTTCTCTCATTAAATATGCATAAAAAATTAGTTGCATATTGCACATATTTGTTATAAGTGGGATGAATGAATGAACACCACAAAAATAGAAAAACTAAACCAATTTGTTTTTCAACCTTTCGTGACATTACACTCAAAACCTAAATTATTTCATTCATATGGAATTCACTGTTAGGTCCACCTTTATATTTCAATATTTTCCAGTTTTCCCAAAGTCACTGTAAAACAACTATGCTTGCTATGGCTTTGGTACTAAAGATTATACGTATATACGAAATTAACACCCTATAGAACCAAAACGTAATTAAACCAACTTAACCTAGTTCTTTTTAAAAAAAATTGATATTTGTAGAACCAATCAAAAATTAATTTTATAATTGGATTAAGTAATAAACTGAATCAAACTAACCATGCCAAGGAACACTACACCATGGTTCCATTGTCAAAAAGGTTATTTTGTATCCACCAAAACAGTATAGTACTAAAGAAGGGATCAAAACACTATGGATCGGCCAAAAAAAATTTGGGACCAGTTTAAACCGCATTGATAAACGACATTCGCTAATGGTCCCAATATTCAATTGGTCATAAAGTGCATGTGTCCTTCTTTTTAGCGAGTAAGTTTGCATGTGTCTTTATTTTGAGTGTTTTCATGTAATGAGAAATTTTTTAAAATAAAATAAAATATTTGAATTAAATGTGTATTAAAAATATTTCAATAATTATTCGGTATAAACGCCTTAAAATACAAGTATAAACGAAATAAAACTTTATCAATTATCCCGAGGTGTGTTAAGCCTAGATTTTTAGTTTGTTGTTAACGGTGTCTCAAGCATAGTTTTTTTTTTGTTGTTGTTGTTTTTTAGTTGTTTCGCTTGGTGATAAGTCAGAGCTACTAAACTTTTTTCCGCAGTAGTAACATTACGGTAATTGTATAATTACAGTACATGGCACCATTAACTTATAATTAGTGTTTTCAATCTTACTTTATGTATTTACCTTTTTTTTATCAAAATAACGTCGCATTATACAAGAAGACTGATAAATCCGATATTAGATTTTCCTAAAAGAAAATCCAAACGTCATAAAGGGAAAAATAGAAATAAATTAAATGGGACTGGATTTTGTTGCGTAACCATAGGGCTAATTCCAACGGGAAAAAAGGTTTTTAGGGGGGCATTTCATTTGGGCTTTGTCGACCGGGACACAAAAGGAATAAAGCAAGCGCACATGGGACTAAAGCTTTTGGCTTAACTCGTATACAAACAAGTGTGTGTGTGAGAGAGAGATATGTGGCGATGGAGAAAAGGGTACGTGTTAGATCACATCGCCATTGCTTGTTGTAAGCATTTATCTGGTTCTGTCTTCGTCATCGTGTTCTATATTTGACCTCTCGTGAGAAAGGGTGTACTGCAGACAGAAATGGGGAAACAAAGGGGAGACAAATCTGTACATAATTCAACTCTACAATGACACGCCTAATTTGTATACGCATCCACCACGTTCTTCTATTACTGTTTTTTTACTTTTACTATTCAAGTGCATGCACTTCATATGCATTCATTTGCATGTAAGTAAGCTAAATAACTTGACCTGGATTAGACAAGGTGATTGTTACAACTCATTCACTGCCACTGGTGTGAGTTCTAATCTCCGCAAAGGCGACTTTATAACGTGTAATGGGGTCCAATCGAGAATCGTTCTATCTATCCGCCACTCCCTCTATTTAACTAGTTTGATCACTGGCATGAAGAAAAAATGTTTTATTCTATATCACTACGAGGACTATGGTTTATATATTTTAATAGTTTGTTACAAGACCCTTTACGTGTTATATTTTGTTAAAATGTATGATATAAACTGAAGAATTTTGAAACTTCAAAGACTTTTAAACTCTAAATACAGAATACTGTTTAAAGGAATGAAATGTAGAACAATAAATAACTTTTGTTCTCATTGATTTGAAATGACATGGAGCAACATTTATAGAGGGCAAGCTATGAATTGGTAAACATGTTAAATAACCCAACTGAAAAGATATTTGGGAGATACATGCGGCTGACTTTTTCAAATGCATATCTCCATTAACCACAAACAGGTATACGGTCATTGTCTTCCTTAATAAAAGGGTATGCAGTAGATTAGGTGTTATTTGTTTTTATTTTTTAAGTTCAAATTTGAATTATTTATATTTAAAAGGTATCAAAAAGTACTTATTTATATTTGGCTCTTAATGCTTAAGCGGTAAAATTATATCTGAAGTCTGAATCTGTTTAAATACATTCAGGAGTACATTCAGACATGAAAATAAATCCTTCAGATTCGGATGAAAAAACAAATGCAACCTTAGTCTTCAGATGCTAACCTTTCCTCGATATTCTCAATATAAACCACTTAAATTTGGTCAATTTCAGCTAAATAAATATGGAAATCTCATGCCCTCCTTAGTTGTTTTAGATTTTTGAGGTGGAAAAAATGTAAGGTATAAAAGTAAAAGATATATAAAGCCTGCACGAGTAATAAAATATTTACACCTAACTTCCATTTATAAAAAAAATTAGATATAACCTCCTAAGATTTGATGCACATTAAATTCCATTAATAATCTATATTTGACATACCCCTAAAGATGTATAGACAATAGTACCTTCATTTCCTCACCTCCTTCACCTTCATCCACATATCACAAGCCCCAACTCTAATTTTTAAAACCTAAAACATGCAGAGAAGTAATATAAAATAAAAAATTTAACAAACCCAAAAGGGAAAGTAGATTCAGACACTGGGATTGGTGGAGTTACTTGCATAAAATTTAGAAAATTCACATTAAATTTTAGGATTTATTGCATTTTCAAGGAATCAAATTGGCACATCAATACCCATAACAACAAGACATTATAATTTTCAAGTTCCGAGTAATTTACCAAGCTAAATATGAGTCTAGACACAAATTTTCTTACAAACTAATACGAGATTGAGGGGTGTCCAAATCAATATATTAATCAAATAGAACACAACAACCAATAATACAAAAGAACCAGGCAAGAATGTAAAAGGAATCTGAATAAGTGTGCAATGGAATATGAAGGTGTCTTTCCTTTTGAATTGGACGCTCTCTCAATAAAGGTATATCTCACTAAGTGTGGAGCGACCGAGGGAGTAGATCATGGTGCGCCAATAGTAAGGGTGGTTTGGTTTAATTTAGGTTTCCTTTATTTTTTATTTTTTAGTTCTTTGTAATTTTGTAGGTTTTAGAAATTAGGATTAGAGTCTGTGATTCGGAGAAAAAGGTGAAAGGGGAAGGAGATGAAAGACATTATTATCAATAGATTTTTAGGAGGGTATGTCAAGATAAATCTTGTTGACGGTTTTCAAATGGAGCAAAATGTCCATCCAATCCAGGGGTTATGTATAATTTTTCGACATGTGAAGGGATAAGACTTAAAACGCTATTATTACAAGGGGTTAAGTAAAAAAATATCTACTACGAAAACTTATTTATAGTTTTTATCATGTCACCTATAGGTGCTGTGTAAAATACTCCCCTAATAGAAGTACACATGGCCATGAGAATGTGAATACTTTGCCTATGCGACATTAAGAGAATGCTTTCCTATTTGTAGATTAGCCCCTTAGGATTGTAACAATAATTATAAATAATGATACTTAAAAAGTATGAGGGTATTCGTTGTAATACCCCCAATTTTTAAGTACACTATTAATTGATTTAACTAGTGAGTTAATTGTTTTTGAGAATATATAAATCAGTTCATTATAATTGAAGAAATTTTATTGAGTTGGCAATGTTAAACTTATGAGAAATTCCGGTAAATTTTGTATAAATTAATTACTGATTTGACCATTTTCATTTGTTTAAATAAATTATGGGAATTATGCTCGAACACTAATGGAAAGGTGATCTTTTGGACATATTATTGTGGCTAAGTTAGAGCTTCGGAAGAGACGCTAGTGTGTATAATAGTATAGAATTGTTGGGTGTGAGAAAAGAGAGAATAAAATAAATTGGCGGTTAGGATGCATGTGGTACCCACGACGCAGGTTAACCTTATTGCAACCGCGGCCTCGGGGGCTCACGGTCCAGCCGTTGCCCAAGCCGCGGGTCATGTGGATTGGGCTTTTATTTATATTATATGGACGAATTTTTCATTTGCCTTTTTCATTTTCCCCTCAAATCAAACCCTAAATCATATTTTCTCTTTATCCCTAGCCTCACATACTTGAACCTCATTAAAATACACCCTTCAAACCTCCATTTGAGGTTGTTAAGCTTGGATTTTGGGAGAACTTGAAGAGGTAAAGTTGCTCAATTTTTTTAGGAGATTAAGAAAATCAAGTCAGATTTTAGAAATGGTTAAAATAAAATAATATTCTAATTTTTCCCTCTAGTTCTTTATGACTTAAATATGATTAATTTTTAAATAAAAAGTTATTGGAGATTTAATTAGGGCAAGATAAACCTAATTAATTTTCTATTGTTGAATATTTGTTATCGAAAAATGGTGAATCTCTTATATCATCAGAAATGCTTATAAAGTGGCTATGTAGTATAAATAAATTGATTGCTATAAATATGAAAATATTAATATGTTATATGGAAAATAGTTGAATTACATGCCTTAAGAACTTTGAGAGTTGAAAAAAATGGAATTATGAGTACACTTTTCTCCTGATATTTTAATTGTTTGAGAATGTTATGAGCCCCTATTGTACGGTATATAAATCATTGATGTTTGAAAGGTGAAATTGTACCTTTGGTAATTGAGATAAATCTCATGGGTATTGGCTAATAAACGTTGTGTATAAAATAATTTATTATTTAAACTTATGAAATGTATATGTTTATCGAGAGGATTATTATTTTAGTCCAATGTGATTAGTGTTGGGATTTAATTATTAATTTGTCGATGTTGTTGAAAAATATATGTTATGAGTAATTGACTTTTCATGTTAGGGTTATAATTATTAACGAATTGATGTCTTTGAGTACTGAAGAGGTATTTTTTGTATTGTTGTGGAGATTGGGATTTCAAGATTTGTTGAATAGAGGATTTATGCTGATAGTGCATTATTCTAAGTCGTTGATGGAACTTAGGTTTGTTGGATGATATTTGTTGTTGGTGAGATTTTTTACGATTAGATAGTGATGGTTGGGAATATAGTTTATATCATTGATTATATGTTTTTGAAAAGGCAGTGGATGATGTTGGTTCATGATGTTTTTAGGAGGTATGACACTTGTGATTACACGTTGATAGAATTTGGGGCTATAACATATGGGTTATATACATCTAGGTATTGAAAAGAATAAAGATAATAATGTTTGAGGATACTTGTTTTAGCCTAGAGTGTTGAGTTGAGAAATTAATATAGAAACCTTTATACGAATCTTTATGATAAATGATGTTGAGAGAAAGGTTTGGTTGAAATGGCTGCGGGCTTTAAGAGTGATTTGGATTATTGGGAGTATAGTGAATTTTTTTAGGTTAGTCTGTGTGATAAGGTGTGTTGAAAATCATAGAGTGAGGTATGAGATTCATGTGAGTTTTGTACTTTCAATAGATTGGAGTTAAGATAATAGGTAAGGAAGCTTGGGTTTGGAGTTTATTCACTCCTAACAACTACCTAATCTTAACAGAATTGTATCGGAGGGTTCCTTATTTGGATTTTATTTATGAGGTGTCTAATGCACGAAGTCTAGATAAGATAAAAGTTTGGATTTTAGGATTAGTTAGCTTTGTACGCAACTTTAATAGAGACGTTATGAGCATTAGGTAAATGGTTATTGAAATATATAACTTATGAGTTGGGCATTGAAATGTATGTCACGTGAGTTGGATATTGAAATATGACTTGTAGATTGAATTTGGGAAAATATGAGTTGGGAGTAGGCTTTATTGATGAATGGCGAGTTGTTTGATGAACATATGATGTACCTTGCAAGTAAATAAAGAGATAATGTAATGAAGTGATTTTTTGTGATTTTTTCATATATGAAATTAATGAATTGAGTTAGATTTCCTTGTATTCAAATTCATGAGTTGGCAGTTATTTTCTCTTGATGACTGGACTAATCTATATAAAAATGTATCGAGGGGGTCCCTGTTTGGATTTCATTTTTGAGACGTCCCATGCATGGAGTCTAAAGAAGGTTAAGATTTGGGATTTTTAGAATAAGTAAATGTATCTTGTCTAATCTTAGGTAAAGGTATATAGGTAGTGTGCTCTGAGAAAATGCTCTTATGTTGGCGTACTCGAGATGTACGATTATATATGGATTTTTGAAATATTACACGAGTTGTAAAATTTTGACATGCAAGCAAAAGGTAACAACATAATAAATAAGTGGATGTTTGTGTGCCACACGGTATTGTGGAGTTTCAGTGCTACGTATCTAGGTATCTACAAGTTTCTCAGCACTGCGAAGCAAACAATTACCGAATATCTGACAGTTCAATAAGGCATTGAATATCAGGTGATGATGGGTTTTCTGACACCATGTAGCAACCACATGTTTCTTAAGATGAACAAGGAGGAGGGGCATATTTCAATCACGTTGTAATAAAATAAAAGGTTAATTAATTGATAAACACAATTGAGTTGTATTGTGATATTTAGGGTTGTGAGGGAGGCCGGTTAACTAGAATAAAATTGATGAGATAAGGATGGTATAAATGAGATAAAAAAAATATGTAAGTGTTTAATGATTCTGTAAAAGTGATTGATAAGGTAACTTGGATAGAATAAAAATGGAATATGAAACGATTTGATTTAATGAAAGAAAAATGATGAAAGTAACATAATATGAAATCGAAAAGTTGATAAAAGACTAGTAACGATATTGATAAGTGGGACATTATGAGTTACCTTGTGTATCGGTTGAGAATCCGATAGTTTGTTGAGTCATTCCTTTATAAAGAGGTGTTATTAACATTGATTAATCCGAAAATATATGTGATTGAGTTGATATTATATGTTTATCAGTTATACCATTTTAATGCCTAGTTATCTCTTTTACTCTTGATACTATGAGACAATTGATAAATCCCATTGTGATTCAAATAGTTAATATCATTTTACTATCTACAGAAACTAGTTAAAGATATTGAGTTTAATTGTTAATATTATTTTAAAAGGCTATTGTGGCATTTATTTCATTTAGTACTTATATTGGATTAAGCTACCCATTTTGGTAAACATAACTAGTATTCTTACATTAACTCATTGCATTAACTAACCTCTCAGGTTAGGTTTGAGTATCTAGGAGCAAGTTGGATATTGGATATTGGATATCAGGAAAAACTTTAGAGATTTATTTTATGTATGGTTTAGTTTTCCCTTCCATTGTATATTTTCATATAAGACAGTTTCTGGATTGAGTGGCTTGTGATTCCACTTTTTCATTTGGAGTTTTGTACTGAGACATTTGTATATTATTGGATTATTGAATGATTTTGTAGTTTGAATTTTTATTGGTGATCAATCATATTATTATATTTCACATCTCTTATTGTTGGAAAAAAATTTAAATGTTTTATATTTCTATCACATGCTGAGAATGATATTTTAAATCATTGCATTTTGTATATTTTTGTATTCGAGCTTAATCAAATATACTATTAAAATATGCAAGGTATTACAGTTGGCATTAGAGCATGGTCCAAGGTCTCGAGAGTTATATTTATATTCTAGTTTTCTACATAATGTTCTTTGATACATCTTGTTTATTTTTATTGTCTTTAGGGATTAAGTTTGATGTACGTCTTGTCCCTATCTTTTGTATAGCGAATAATAGAATGAAAATAACTAGGAGCGACGTTGATATATGAATTCAAAGGGCTAGAGTACAGACGGTTCAATAGCAGGGAGCTCCCACCCCAATTTATGTCAAGGTGATACTTTAAAATAGTGGGAGAGTGTGACCACGCCCGAGGAGGGGGATCGTTTCATTTATGGAGAGACCATGGCAAAGTTTGACGATAAGTATTTTTCTGTATGTTATTATAATTGAGAAAATGAGGAATTTTATAATTTTGGAGAAAAAGTTCGCAAATCTTTTTATGTTTATCCTTGAGGAAGTGGACTCCAAGGAGAAGAAGAATTATTTTATCTGTGGTTTAGCATATACAGTTAAATCAAGTGTGTTGGGGAAATTAACTTAAACCATTATGCTCGGGTGGTGAATGTCATTTTGATGCTTTGGTAGTACCGCGTGAAGTATCAGAAAATATTTGCAAAGAGGGGAGAAATGAGTGATTTAATTATGGCCAGGGGGGCTACGTGACATTAGGATTAAGAAAAAATGGGGTTACAAGGACACACATAGACAACAATAGTGTAAGAAGTCCTTAGTGGGGCATCATCACCATTAAGGCTGTAGGGACCCATAACTTGCTCAGAGTACGGGTCGAGGACCGCAGAAGGGGGACCAGTTCTAGTTAGAAGGATGCCATTTCCGTGATATTTTTTTTATAGATATAGGGAGAGAGAACACTGGTGATGTTATGTCCTAAGGCTCATGGTCATTAGGACTATATTGTTTTAGTTAAGGAAATACCATAGGTAGTTATATCACTTGCGCTTGAGATGGGACCGTTTCTTTTAGATCCCAATCGTCAGTAGTTGGGTTTGCGTGTTATGTTCTCTATTTCCAATTATGTTCTTAATATGTGTTATGATGGAGTTACTTACATATATACGAAGAGTAAATAACTACACCATATCAAGCAAATGGTCGCGAAATTTGGCCCAGACTAGGCCTGTGGGTCACAAACCATGTTCGTGTCCAAATCGACCGTGACCATTTGTGTGGGTCGCGGACCAAATTTATGACCAATCAGGTGGTCATGGACCTTGTCATTATGGAGGATGGTCACGGACAAGGGCAGTGATGGAGGCATGACGAGGCATCCAGCAGGTCACGACTATAGGACGTGACCCCATTTAAACTGTTACGAGAAAAAAATGGTAACGCCAAAGAACCGAAACTAAAAAACTTACGACAATTGGTCATGGCTTATGGCAGTGACCTATTTAACCACGGCGAAAAAAATTAAAAAAAGTCACTCCAAATAATCGAAACCAAAAAAACTTATAAAAACTGGTCACGGCTAATGGTCGTGGCCTTATTTAACGGTGACAAAAATATATAAATGGTTACGCCAAAGAATCGAAACTACAAAAAAGCACGAGACATGGTCACCACTATAAGCCGTAACCCAATTTACTATGATAAAACATACAAGTTATTTAGGTCATATCCTCAAACCGGGAGTCCCGTGACTGCACAGTCGGTTTCTACGTGTTATGTTGGATGCGCACGAGGTATTCGTGCCACTCACTGGGCCGTTTGGGCCCGGCTGTGGGTGATCCCCCGACACATTTTCAAGCCTAAGTGTACCTTTGTTTGAATTCGTGATATATCCTCAAACTGGGAGTCCTGCGACTATGCGACTGGTTACTACATGTTATGTTCGAAGCGCACGAGGTGTTCATGCCACTCGCGGTGCCGTTTGGGGGAGGATGGAGGTGCCCCACGGCAGCACGTTTTAAAACCTAAGTGTGCTTGTGTTTGAATACGGATTATATCCTCAAATCGGGAGTCCTGCTACTGCATAAGAAATTTTTTATGTATTGCGTTGGATGTGTACGAGGTGTTTGTGACACTAACGGTACCGTTAAGCGCCGTTGGGGGTTCTTATCCCCCCACAACACATTTTTAAGACTAAGTGTGCCTGTGTTTGAATTTAGGTCCTATCCTCAAACTTAGAGTCCTGCAACTGCGTGGACGGTTACTACGAGTTACGTTAGAAGCCCATGAGGTTTTCGTACCACTTGCGGAGCCGTTTGGGGGTCATTGGTGGTCATGGACCATGGCCCTCGCGGCACGTTTTCAAGCCTAAGTGTGCCTATTTTCAAATTAGGGCCCTCTCCTCAAACCAAGAGTCTTGTAACTGCAAGAATGGTTTCTACATGTTACGTTGGACATGCACGAGGTGTTCGTGCCCTCTTGCGGTGCAGTTTGGGGGTCACTGGGGGTGCCGAACCCCCGCGACACGTTTTCAAGCCTAAGTGTGCATGTTTTCAAATTCGTGTCCTATTATCAAACCAGGAGATCCCGCGACTACGCAACCATTTTCTATGTGTTTCATTGGGCACGCACGAGGTGTTCATGCTACTCGCAGTGCCAATTGGGGGTTGCTGGTGTTCTCGACTTGCCCATCACACTTTTTTAAGACTAAGTGAGGCTGTTTTCAAATTCGTGTCCTACTCTCAAATCGGGAGTCCTGCAATTGTGTGGCCAATTGCTACATGTTACAATGGATGTGCAGGAGGTGTTCATGCCACTCACGGTTCCATTTTGGGGACATTGGTGGTCACGAACCATGCCCCCCCATGGAACGTTTTAGATCCTAAGTGTACCTGTTTACAAATTCGAATCCTATCCCCAAACTGGGAGTCCCACGACTACGCAGACGATTACTACGTGTTACGTTGGATACACACTAGGTGTTCGTGCCAGTCGCGGGGCCGTTTGTTGGATGTTGGGGGTGCCCTCCCCCGCGGTACGTTTCTAAGCCTAAGTGTGACATGGTTCGAATTTGGGTCCAAGCCTTAAACTAGGAGTCCCGTGACTCCACGATCAATTTCTATGTATTATGTTGGATGTGCACGAGGTGTTCGTTCCAGTCATGGTAGCATTGGATGTCACGGACCATGCCCCCTTTCAAGTTTTAAAGCCTAAGTGTGCCTCTATTCGAATTCGGGACCTATATTCAAACCGAGAGTCCCATGACTGTGCATTGGTTTCTACGTGTTACGCTGGACATGCACGTGGTGTTCATGCCACTCGCGATGCCATTTAGGGGCCACTAGGGTCCCTCCGGGCACGTTTTCTAACATAAGTGTGCATGTGTTTAAATACGGGTCCTATCCTCAAACTGGGAATCGTGGGACTGTGCGATCGATTGCTAGTGTTACGTTGGACATGCACGAGGTGTTAGTGCCACTTTCGGTGACGTTTGGGGGGCGCTGGGGGTGCCTGTCCCCCCGTGACACGTTTTTAAGCCTAAATGTGTCTGTGTTTGAATTCGGGTCCTATCCTTAAATCGGGAGTCCCACATCTATGAATAATTTCCACGTGTTACGTTAGATGTACACGAGGTGTTCGTGCCACTCGAGGTACCATTTGGGGGCCATTGGTGGTCATGGACCATGGCCCCCGCGACACGTTTTCAAGCCTAAGTGTTCCTATTTTAAATTCGGGCCCTCTCCTCAAATCGAGAGTCCCATAATGACGAGATTGGTTTTTATGTGTTATGTTGGACGTGCAAGAGTTGTTCGTGCCCCCTCGTGGTGCACTTTGGGGGTTGATGGGGGTGCCTGACCCCTGCGGAACATTTTTAAGCCTAAGTGTGCATGTTTTCAAATTCGTATCCTATTATCAAATTGGGAGACCCCGTGACTGCATAACCATTTTCTATGTGTTTCATTTGACACGCACGAGGTGTTCGTTCCACTCACAGTTCCAATGGGGGTTCACTGGTGTTATTGACCTACCCGTCACATGTTTCCAAGCCTAAGTGAGCCTATTTTCAAATTTGTGTCCTATTCTTAAACCGGGAGTCTTGTAATTGGGTGATCGGGTTCTACGTGTTACATTGGATGCGCATGAGGTGTTCGTGCCACTCTAAGTTCCATTTTAGGGCCTTTGGTGGCCACGAACCATGGCCCCCCATGGCACGTTTAGAACCTAAGTGTGTCTGTTTACAAATTCAGATGCTATCCTCAAATTAGGAGTCCCACGATTGCTCACACGGTTACTACGTGTTACTTTGGATACGCACCAGTTGTTCGTGCCTGTCACGGGGACGTTTGGGAGATCCTAGGTTTACTCGCCCCCGTGGCGCATTTTCAAGCTTAAGTGTGACTCGGTTCGAATTCGGGTCTTATTGTCAAATAAGGAGTCCCACGACTTCGCGAACGATTGCTACGTGTTACGTTAGATGCTCACAAAGTGTTTGGGCCACCCGCGGTGCCGTTTGGGGGATGCTGGGGGTGTCCGCCCCCCACCCACCAGAGGCACGTTTTCAAGCCTAAGTGCGTATGTATATGAATTCGGGTCCTATCCTCAAATCGGGTGTCCCGCGACCGCGCATCCAGTTGCTATGTATTATGTTGGACATGCATGAGGTGTTCGTGCCAGTCGTGGTGCCATTTTGGGATTGTTAGATGTCATAGACCATGGCCCCGCGTGACACATTTTAAAGCCTCGATTTGAATTCGGGACCTATCCTCAAATCGTGAGTTCCACAACTATACGATTTGTTTCTATGTGCTATGTTTGACACACATGTCTTGTTCGTGCCACTCGCGGTGCCATTTGGGAACCACTAGGGTCCCCCCTCGGGAATGTTTTTTATCCTAAGGGTGCATGTGTTTAAATATAGGTCCTATCCTCAAACTGGGAGTCCCGGGACTTTGCAATCAATTGCTAGTGTTTCCTTGGACACGTAAGAGTTGTTCGTTCCACTTGCGCTGCCGTTTGGGGGCTGCTAGGGGTCCCCGTCCCCCCGCAACACGGTATCAAGCCTAAGTGTGCCTGTGTTTGAATTCGGGTCCTATCCTTAAATTGGTAGTCCCACAACTGTGTGAATAATTGTTACGTGTTACGTTGGATGCACACGAGGTGTTCATGCCACTCGTGGTGCTGTTTGGGGGCCATTGGTGGTCATTAAACATGGCCCCCGCGACACGTTTTCACCCCTAAGCGTGTCTATTTTCAAATTTGAATCCTCTCCTCAAACTGAGAGTCTCGCAACTGTGAGGATGATTTCTACGTATTATGTTGGATGTGCACGAGGTGTTAGTTCCCCCTCGCGGTGCAGTTTGGGGGGTCATTGGGGGTGCACGACCCTCGCGGAACGCTTTCAAGCCTAAGTGTGCATGTTTTCACATTCACGTCATATTCTCAAACCGGAACTCCCATGACTATGCAACCATTTGAAATGTTTACATTAGATGCACACAAGGTGTATGTTCCACTCACAGTGCCATTTTGGGACCGATGGTGTTCTCAGCCCGCCTGTCGCATGTTTTCAAGCCTAAGTGAGCATGTTTTCAAATTCATTTTCTATTGTCAAATCGGGAGTGCTTTAATTGTAGGTTCAGTTGCTATGTGTTACATTGGATGCCACGAGGTGTTAGTGTCACTTGTAGTGCCATTTTGGCACTGTTGATGGTCACGAACCATGGCCCCCCAAGACACGTTTTTAAGAATAAGTGTGCCTATTTACAAATTCGGATCCTATCCTCAAATCGAGAGTCCTGGGACTGTGTGGATGGTTGCTATGTGTTACGTTGGATTTCCACTCGTGGTGTCGTTTGGGGAACACTGATGGTGCTCAACCCCCGCAGCATGTTTTCATGCCTAAGTGTGACAGGGGTTGAATTCGGCTCCTATCCTTAAACTAGGAGTCCTGCGACTGCACGACCAGTTGCTACGTGCTATATTGTATGCACATGAAGTGTTATTGTCACCTGCGGTACCGTTTGGGGGACGCTGGGGGTATCCCCCCGGCACATTTTCAAGCCTAAATGTTCATGTATTCGAATTGTCCTATCCTTAAATCGAGAGTACCGCATGTGTGCAGTCAATTTTTATTTATTATGTTAGACGTGCATGAGGTGTTCATTCCACTCGTAGTGCCCTTTTATGGGTCGCTGGTTGTCACGGACCATGGCTCCCTACAACACGTTTTTAAGCCTAAGTGTGCCTATTTTAAATTGGGGGCCGCTCCACAAATCGGGAGTCCCACGACTGTGGGTCCGATCTATGTTAGATTCTCACGAGGGGTTCGTTCTCCACTCATTTCTATTTTGGGGCCGCTGGGGCTGCCTGCCACCTGGCGGTACATTTTCATTCCAAAGTGTGTCTATTTTGAAATTCATATACTATTCTCAAATTGGTAGTCCCACGACTATAAAACATGTTTCTATGTGTTATGTTGGACATACATGAGGTGTTCGTACCACTCACGGTACTGTTTGGGTGCCGCTGGTGGTCTCAACCCACCCGCAGCACATTTTCAATCCTAGTGTGCCTATTTTCAAATTTGTGTCATATGCTGAAACTGAGAGTCCCACAACTGTGTAGATGGTTGTTACATATTAAGTTAGATGAACATGAGGTGTATTTTTCGCTCACAGTGTCGTTTGGGGCCGTTTGTGGTCACGGACTAATGGCTCCCGTGACACGTTTGCAATCCTAAATGTGTCTATTTTCAAATTATGGTCCTCCCCTCAAACTAGGAGTCCTGTGATTATACGGTCGGTTGATACGTGTTACATTGGATGCGTACGAGGTGTTCATGTCCCTCTAAGTGTCGTTTAGGCGCAACTGGCGGTGCCCTCCCCCTTCGGGCTTGTTTTCAAGCTTAAGTTTGTGTTTTCAAATTCGTGTCCTATTCTCGAACTGGGAGTGCTATAATTGAGCGGTAGGTTACTATGTGTTATGTTGGACATGTAAGAGGTCTTCATGACACTTGCGGTGTCATTTGGTGGCCTCTGGGGATCTCGTCCACCCCCTGACACATTTTCAATCCTAAATGTTCTTATTTTCCAATCTTATGTCCTATTCTCAAATTGAGAGTCACGCAACTGTACAACCAGTTGCTACATGTTACATTAGATGCGAATGAGGTATTTTTTTCACTCGTGGTACCATTTGGGGCCCGTTGGTGGTCACAGACCATGGACTCTCGCAACATATTTTCCAACCTAAGTGTACGTATTTTCAAATTCGAGTCATATCCCCAATCTGGGAGTATCCCGGTGCAGGACCAGTTGCTATTTGTTACATTGGATATGCACGAGGTATTTATCCCACTTGGGGGACATTCGGGGGCTTCTAGGGGGTGCCCTCCCCCCACAGCAAATTTTCAAGCCTAGGTTTGCTTGTTTTCAAATTCATGTCCTATTCTCAAATCGAGAGTCCCAGAACTGCGTGAATGATTGCTACATATTACGTTGGACGTGCATGAGGTGTTTGTGCCACTCGCAATGCCATTTGGGGGTCACTGGTGGTCACAGACCATGGATCCCCGGAGCACATTTTCAAGTCTAAGTGTGCCTATTTTTAAATTTGGGTCCTTTCCTCAAACCAGAAGTCCCACGATAGTGAAGCTGGTTACAACGTGTTCCATTGGATGCGCACGAGGTGTTTGTTCCCCTCACGGTGCCTTTTGGGGGGCCGTTGGAGTTGCCCCCCACCTCGAGGAACATCTTCAAGCCTAAGTGTGCCTATTTTTCAATTCGTGACCTATTATCAAATAGGGAGTCCCGCGACTGTGCAGTCTATTGCTACATTTTATGTTGGATGCGCACGAGGTATTAGTGCCACTCGCAGTTCTGTTTGGTGGCCATTAGTTATCTCACCCCGCCCGTGGCACGTTTTCGAGTCTAAGTGTTCCTATTTTCAAATTCGTGTACTATTCTCAAACTGGGATTTTTTTACTCTTTGGATGGTTTCTAGTGTTACGTTGCACGTGCATGAGGTGTTCGTGACACTCGTAGTGTCATTTGGGGGAAGTTGATGATCACGGATCGTGGCCCCCCACGGCACGTTTTCAAGACTAAGTGTGATTGTTTTCAAATTCGGGTCCTCTCCTTAAATTGAGAGTCTCGGGATTGCACAAATGAATTCTAAGAGTTACCTTGGAAGTGCAAGTGGTGTTCGTGCCCCTCGTCGTGCTATTTGGGGGTAGTTGGGGACAGCCGTCCCCTCGCGGCATGTTTATAAGCCTAAATGTGCCTGTTTTCCAATTTGTGTACTATTCTCAAATCGAGAGTCCTGTGACTGCGCAATAGGTTGCTACGTGTTACGTTGGATGCACATGAGGTGTTCTTGCCACTCGTGGTGCCGTTTGGGGTCCGTTGGTGGTCTTGGCCCACCTGCGACATGATTTCAAACCTAGGTGTGCCTGTTTTCAAATTCTTGTCATATTCTCAAATAGGGAGCCTCTTGACTATGGGGACAGTTTCCACGTGTTATATTGGATGCAGACGAGGTGTTTGTGCCACTCTCGGTGCCATTTTGGGGCTGGTGGTTGTCACGGACCATGCCCCCCGCGACACATTTTCATGCTTAAGTGTACCTATTTTCAAATTCGAGTCCTCTCCTCAAACTGAGAGTCCCACAACTATGCGAACGTTTTTTACATCTTACATTGGAAACACACGACGTGTTCTTGCCCCTTGCAGTGCCGTTTGGGGTCCGCTGGGGATGCCCACCCATAGTGGTATGTTTTCAAGTCTAAGAGTGCTTATTTTCAAATTCGTATCCTATTCTCAAACCGCGAGTCCCGCGACTTAGTGACATGTTGATACCTTTTATATTGTATGCGCATGAGGTTTTTATGCCACTCGCGGTGTTGTTTGGATGCCAATGGTGGTGGTCCCGAACTGCTACGGAACATGTTTATGCCTTAGCGTGTCTGTTTTTAAATTTGTGTTCTATTATCAAACCAGGAGTCCTACGACTGCATGGGAGGTTGCTACATATTACGTAGGATGTGTACGAGGTGTTCATGGCACTCACATTACCAGTTGGGGGCTATTTGTGATCATGGACCATGGCCCTTACGTCACGTTTTCAAACCTAAGTGTGCTTATTTTCAAGTTCTGGTCCTATCCTCAAACTGAGAGTGCCATGACTAGCCTAACAATTGCTACATGTTGCGTTGGATGTGGATGAGGTGTTCATGCCACTCGTGGGGCCATTTAGGGGTACCCCCTCCCCCCTTTCGCATCATGTTTTCGAGCATAAGCGTGCCTATGTTCAAATTCGTATTCTATCCTTAAACCGGGAGTCTTGCGACTATGCGAAAGGTTGATAGGTATTACGTTGGACACACCGAGGTGTTTGTAGCACTCGTGATGCAATTTGGGGGCCGCTAAGGGTTCCTGTCTTCATGCGGCGTGTTTTTAAGCCTAAGTGTGCTTATATTTGAATTTGGGTCATATCCTCAAACTAAGAGTCCCACAACTGTGCCCTAGTTGCTATGTATTATGTTGGACATGTCAAGGTGTTCGTTTCACTCGCGGTGTTGTTTGGGGGCCGTATATGGTCACGAACAATGGCCCGCACGACATGTTTTCAAGCTTGAGTGTGCGCGTTTTCAAATTTGGATCCTCTCCTCAAACCAGGAGTCCTGCAATTGTACAGTCAGATGCTACATGTTATGTTGGATGTGCATGAGGTGCTCGTGCTACTCCCGATTCCATTTGTGGGCTGTTGGGGTGCCTGTCCCCCGTGGTACATTTTTAAGCCTAAGTGTGTATGTTTTCAAATTTATGTCCTATTCTCAAACTGAAAGTCTCACGACTATGTGGTCGGTTACTACATGTTATGTTAGATGTGAACGAGGTTTTCAAGCCACACACGATGCCATTTACGGGCCGTTGGTGGTCTCAGCCAGCCCGCAGCACATTTTCTAGCCTTTGTGTGCCCGCTTTCAAATCCGTGTCCTATTCTCAAATCGGGAGTCCCACGATCGTGCAATCGTTCTCTATGTGTTACATCGAATGTAAATGAGGTATTTATTCCACTCACGATTATGTTTGGTTTCCATTGGTGTTCATGGACCATGGCCCCCTACGGCACGTTTTCAAGCCAAAGTGTGTCTAGTTTCAAATTAAGGTCCTCTCCGAAAATTGAGAGTCTCACGATTGCCCGCCCTAGTACTACGTGTAATATTAGATGTGTAAGAGGTGTCTGTGTCCCTCGCGGTGCAATTTAGGGGCCTTTGGCGGTCAGGTCCCATGGCTTCCACGATATGTTTTCAAGCCTAAGTGTGCCTCTTTTTAAATTCAGATCATCTTCTCGAATCGAGAGTCCCGCAACTACGAGATCAGTTTCTACGTGTTACGTTGGACATACATGAGGTGATCATTCCCCCTCATGGTATAGTTTTGGGGTCATTGGGGGTACCCAACCCCCGCGGCACGTTTTCAAGCCTAAGTGTGCCTATTTTTAAATTCGTGTCCTATTATCAAAATAGGAGTCCCACTAATGTGAAACCATTTTATACATGTTACATTGGATGCGCACTAGGTGTTCATGCCACTTTCAATGACATTTGGGGGACGTCGGTGTTCTCGGCCCGCCCACCGCACGTTTTCAAGGCTATGGGATCCTGTTTTCAAATTCGTTTCCTATTCTCAAACTTAGAGTCCTGTGATTGTGAGCCCATTTGCTATGTGTTAAGTTAAATGCAAATGAGGTCTTCGTTCCACTCGTGGTGCCATTTTAGGGTTATTTTTTGTCACAAACCATGCTCCCCCGCGACATGTTTTTTAAGCATAAGTGTGCTTTTTGACAAATTAGAATCATATCCTCAAATCGAGAGTCCCACGAGTGCATGGTCGATTTCTATGTATTATGTCGGATGGGCATCAGGTGTCCGTACCACTCACGGGATCGTTTGGGGGATATTGGTGATGTCCGCCCCTGTGGAATGTTTTTAAGCCTAAGTGTGGTTGGGTTCAAATTTCGGTCCTATCCTCAAACCAAGAGTCCCGCGACTCCGCGAAAAATTACTACATGTTGCATTAAATGCGCACAGAGTGTTCGTAGCCATCGCGGTGCCATTTTGGGTTCACTAGGAGTGTCCCCCGCGACAGATTTTCAAGCCGAAGTATACCTGTATATGAATTCCGGTCTTATCCACAAAATCAAGAGTCCCACAATTTAATATATTGAACATGAAAGAGATGTTCGTGCCAGTCACGGAGCCGTTTCGGGGTCGTTGGATGTCATGGACCATGCGCCCCCGCACAATTTAAAGCTTAAGTGTTCCTCTAATCGAATTTGGGACCTATCCTCAAATTGGGAGTCCCACGACTGTGCAACTGGTTGCTACGTGTTCGTTCCACTCGTGATGTTGTTTGGGGTCCACTGGGTCCCCCCCTCCGAGCACATTTTCAATCCTAAATGTGCATGTATTTAAATACGGGTCCTATCCTCAAACTGAGAGTCCCGAGAGTTTACAATCAATTACTAGTGTTGCGTTGGACACGCACAAGGTGTTCGTTCCGCTTGCGGTGCCGCTGGAGGTGTCCGTCCCCCCTATCGACACATTTTCAAGCCTAAGTGTTCTTGTGTTTTAATTTGGGTCCTATCCTCAAATAGGGAGTCCCTCAACTGTTTGGATAATTGTTACATATTATGTTGTACGAACACGAGGTGTTTGTGCCACTCGAGGTGCCGTTTTGGGGCCGTTGGTGGTCATAGAACATGGCCCCGCGGCACATTTTCAGCCCTAAGTGTGCTTGTTTTCAAATTTGGATCCTTTCCTAAAGTCGAGAGTCCCGTAACAGTAAGGTCGAGTTCTACGTATTATGTTGGACGTGTACGAGGTGTTCATACCCCTTCACGGTGCACTTTGGGGGTCGTTGGGGGTGCCCGACCCCCACGACACGTTTTCAAGCCTAAGTGTGCATGTTTTCAAATTCATGACTTATTCTAAAACCGGGAGTCCGGTGATTGTGCGGCCATTTGCAACGTGTTACATTAGATGCGCATGAGGTGTTCATGACACTCGTAGTGCCATTTGGGGGCCGCTGGTGTTCTCGGCCTGCCCGTCATAAGTTTTCAAGCCTAAGTGAGCATGTTTTCAAATTTGTGTCCTCTTCTCAGGCTGGGAGTCCCGCGATTGTAAAGTCATTTGCTACATGTTATAAGCCCAGGAGGTGTTACATCCACTTGCGGTGCCATTTATGGTCATGAACTATGGCCCTCCACGACACATTTTCAAGCCTAAGTGTGTCTGTTTACAAATTTGAATCCAATTCTCAAATATGGAGTCCTGGGACTGCATGGCTGGTTGCTATGTGTTACTTTGGATATGCACCAGGTGGTCATTCCACTCGTAGTGCCATTTTGGGGAATCTAGTTGTGCTTGACCCCCGCATCACGTTTTCAAGCCTAAGTGTGCCTAGGTTCGAATTTGGGTCCTATCCTCAAACTAGGAGTCTTGCGACTGTTCGACCAGTTACTAAGTGTTACATTATATGCGCATGAACTGTTAGTGGAACCCACAGTGCCCTTTGGGGGCTGTTGGGGGTATCCCCTCAGGCACATTTTCAAGCCTAAGTGTGTCTGTATTCGAATTCATTTCCTATCCTCAAACCTAGACTATCGCGTCCGTGCAGTCAGTTGCTATTTATTATTTTAGACATGCACTAGGTTTTCATGCCAATAGAGGTGCTATTTTGGGGTCATTGGTTGTCACGGACCATGCCCCCCACGACACATTTTCAAGCCTAAGTGTGCCTATTTTCAAATTTGAGTCCACTGTAAAAATTGGGAGTCCTGGTACTTTGGGTCTTATCTATGTTGGATGTGCACGAGGTGCTCGTTGTCCTCTCAGTGTCTTTTTGGGGCCGCTGGGGATGCCCGCCACCCGACGACACATTTTCATGCCTAAGTGTGCTTATTCGTAAATTCGTGTCCAATTCTCAAATTGGGAGTCCCGCGACTATGCGTCCAGTTGGTACATGTTATGTTGGACGTACACGAGGTGTTTTTACCACTCACAGTACTATTTGGGTGTTTCTGGTGGTCTCGGCTCGCCCGCGGCACATTTTCAAACCTAGTGTGTCTGTTTTCAAATTCATGTCCTATGCTCAAACTGAGGGTCCCGTGACGGCGCAGATGGTTGGTACATGTTAAGTTATACGTGCATGAGGTGTTATTTCCACTCACAGTTCCATTTGGGGGCACACGGACCAATGGCTCTCGTGACACGTTTTTAATCATAAATGTGCTTGTATTGAAATTCGGATCCTCCCCTCAAACTGGTTGTCCTCCGACTGTGTGGTCGGTTGCCAAGTGTTACATTGGATATGCATGAGATGTTCATGCCCCTCGCAGCTGGTGGTGCTCTCCCCCCGGGTATGTTTTCAAACCTAAGTGTGTATGTTTTCAAATCCGTGTCATATTCTCAAATTGGGAGTGTTATAATTACGCGGTAGGTTGTTATGTGATATATTGGACATGCACGAGATGTTCGTGACATTCGCAGTGCCATTTTGGGGTCGTTGGTGGTCTTGTCCAACCCACGACACATTTTCAATCCTAAATGCACCTATTCTCAAAATTTATGTCCTATTCTCAAATTGAGAGTCACACAACTGCACGACCAGTTTTTACGTGTTACATTAGACGCACACGAGGTATTTGTTTCCTTTACGATACCATTTAGGGGCCGTTGGTAGTCACAGACCATGGCCTCCCGCCACATATTATCAAACCTAAGTGTGCCTATTTTCATATTCGAGTTATATCCTCAATCCTAGAGTCCCGCCACTGCAGCACTAGTTGCTATGTGTTACGTTGAATATGCACGAGTTATTCATCCAACTTGGGGGGGGCGATTGGAGGCTGCTAGGGGGTGCCCACCCCCACGGCACATTTTCAAGCCTAGGTGTGCTTGTTTTCAAATTCATGTCATATTCTCAAATCGAGAGTCCCACAACTGCGTGACCGATTGATACATATTACATTGGATCCGTATGAGGTGTTTGTTCCACTCACGGTGCCATTTGGGGGTCATTGGTGGTCATGGACCATGGCTCCCCGGGGCACATTTTTAAGTCTAAGTGTGCCTATTTTTAAATTTGGGTCCTCTCCTCAAACCAGAAGTCCCACGATAGTGCGGCTGGTTACAACATGTTACATTGGATGCGCACGAGGTGTTTGTGCCCCTCACAGTCCCTTTTGGGGGCCAATGGGTGTGCCCCCAGCCCGAGGCATATTTTCAAGCCTAAGTGTGCCTATTTTTAAATTCGTGTCCTATTCTCAAATCGGGAGTCCCATGACTGTGCAGTCTGTTGTTACATTTTACATTGGATGCGCATGAGGTGTTAGTGCCACTCGCGGTTTCGTTTGGGTGACAATGGTGGTCTCGGCCTGCCCGTGGCACATTTTCAAGTCTAAGTGTTTTTTTATTTCATATTCATTTACTATTCTCAAACTCGGATCCTCGCGACTGTGCGGATAGTTTCTAATGTTATGTTGCACGCACACGAGGTGTTCGTGGAACTTGTAGTGTCGTTTGGGGGTCATTGATGGTCACGAACCATGGCCCCCCACGGCACATTTTTAAGCCTAAGTGTACTTGTTTTCAAATTCGGGTCCTCTTCTTATATTGAGAGTCCCGAGAGTACGCAACCGGCTTCTACGAGTTAAGTTTGAAGTGCAAGAGATGTGCGTGCCCCTCGCGGTGCCGTTTGGGGGTAGTTTCCCCCTCGCGGCATATTTTTTAAGCCCAAGTGTGCCTGTTTTCCAATTCGCGGCCTATTCTAAAATTGAGAGTCCCACAACTGTGTGACTGATTGCTACGTGTTATGTTGGATGTGCATGAGGTGTTCGTGTCATTCGCGGTGCCGTTTGTGGCCGATGGTGGTCTTGATCCACCCGCGGCTTGTTTTCCAGTATAAGTGTGCATGTTTTCAAATATGTGTCATATTCTCAAATCGGGAGTCTCTTGACTATGAGGATGATTTTTACGTGTTACGTTGGATGCACACGAGGTGTTCATTCCACTCGCAGTGCCATTTTGAGGCTATTGGTGGTCACGGACGACCCCCCCCCCCCCCCGGCAACATGTTTTCATGCCTAAGTGTACCTATTTTCAAATTTAGGTCCTCTCCTCAAATTGGGAGTTCCACGATTGCGCGATCGGTTTCTACGTGTTGCGTTGGAAACGCATGATGTGTTTGTTCTCCCCGCAGTGCTATTTGGGGTCCGCTGAGGGTGCCCACCCATAGAGGTTTGTTTTCAAGTTTAAGGGTGCTTGTTTTCAAATTCGTGTCCTATTCTTAAACCAGGAGTCCCACGACTAGGCGACCTATTGATACCTTTTATGTTGGATGTGCATGAGGTGTTTGTGCCACTCGAAGTGTTGTTTGGGTGCCAATGGTGGTCTCGGACTGCCCGCGACACATTTTGATTCCATAGTGTGCCTGTTTTCAAATTCGTGTTCTATTATCAAACCAGGAGTCCTGCAACTGCGTGGGCGGTTACTACATGTTACGTAGGAGGTTTACGACGTGTTCGTGACACTCACGTTGTCGTTTGAGGGCCATGTTTGGTCATATACCATGGCCCCTGCGGCACGTTTTCAAACCTAAGTGTGCATGTTTTCAAGTTCTGGTCCTATCCTCAAACCGGGAGTGCCATGGCTACGCCACCAATTGCTACATCTTACATTGGATGTGGACAAGGTGTTCATGACACTCATGGGGCCGTTTGGGGGCCACTGGGGGTATCCCCTCCCCCCGGTCATGTTTTCAAGCATAAGAGTGCCTATGTTCAAATTCGTGTCCTGTCCTCAAACTAGGAGTCTTGCGACTGTGCGATAGGTTGATATGTATTACGTTGGACGCACACGACGTGTTTGTACCACTCGCAATGCCGTTTGGGGGCCGCTAAGGGTTCTTGCCCCCTGCAGCATGTTTTCAAGCCTAAGTGTGCTTGTGCTTGAATTTGGGTCATATTCTCAAAGTAGGAGTCCCACAATTATGCCCCAGTTGCTAAGTATTACGTTGGACATGCATGAGGTGTTGGTTCCACTCATGGTGTCATTTAGGGGTCGTATATGGTCACGGAAAATGGCCCCCCATGACATGTTTTCAAGCCTAAGTGTGATTGTTTTCAAATTTGGATCATCTTCTCAAACCAGGAGTCCCGCGACTATGCGATTGAATGCTACATGTTATGTTCGATGTGCACAAGGTGCTCATGCACTCGCGGTGCCAATTGTTGGTTGTTGGTGTGCCTGTCCCCCGTGGTACATTTTTAAGCCTTAGTGTTCCTATTTTAAAATTCGTGTTCTATTCTCAAATCGAGAGTCCCAGAACTGTACGGACATTTTATACATGTTATGTTGGATGTGCACTAGGTGTTCGTGCCACTCAAAGTGCCATTTGGGAGACACCGGTGTTCTCGGTCCGCCCACCGCATGTTTCAAGCCTATGTGAGCCTATTTTCAAATTCATGTCCTAATTTCAAATTGGGAGTCCCGCAATTGTGCGCCTACTTGCAACGTGTTATGTTGGATGCACATGAGGTGTTTGTTCCACTCACGGTGCCATTTTGGGGCCATTTGTGGTCACGAACCATGGCCCCCGCGACACTTTTTCAAGCCTAAGTGTGCCTGTTTATAAATTAGGATCATATCCTCAAACTGAAAGTCCCACGAGTGTGCAGTTGGTTGCTATGTATTATGTTGGATGTGCACCAGGTTTTTGTGTCACTCACGGGGTCGTTTTGGGGACGCTGGTGGTGTCTGCCCTTGCGACACATTTTTATGCCTAAGTGTGTCTGGGTTCAAATTTCGGTCCTATCCTCAAATTGAGACTCTCAAGAATGCGCGGTCGGTTTCTACGTGATACATCAGATGGTTATAAGGTGTTCACGCCACCCGTTTGGGGGTCGTTTGTTATCAGGAACAATTGCCCCTCGTGCCTCATTTTCAGGCCCATGTGTGCCTGTTTTCAAATTTGGGTCCTCTCCTCGAACTGGGAGTTCCACGACTGTGCATCCTATTGCTATGTGTTATGTTGGATGCGTACGAGGTGTTCGTTCCCCTCGTGGTACTGTTTTGGGGCCGCTACGTGTGCCCGCCACCCGGCGACACGTTTTCATTCCTAAGTGTGTCTGTTTTAAAATTCTTATCCTATTCTAAAATTTGGAGTCCCGTGACTGTACGACCAATTTCTATGTATAATGTAGGATGTGCATGAGGTATTCGTGTCACTCACAGCGCATTTGGGGGCCGCTTGTGGTCTCGGCCCGTTTGCGGCACATTTTCAAGCCTAAGTGTGTCTGTTTTCAAATTGATGTCATATGCTCAAACCGAGAGTCCCGTGACTGTGCAGCTGGTTGATACGTGTTCTATTAGACACTGACGAGTTGTTCATACCACTCGCAGTGCATTTGGGGGCCATTTGTGGTCACAAACCATGGCCTCCAGTAGCATATTTTCAAGCTTACATGTGCCTATTTTGAAATTCGGGTCTTCCCCTCAAACTGGCAGTCCTGTGACTGTGCGATCGATTGATACATGTTACATTGGATGCACACAAGGTGTTTATGACCCTTGCAGTGCCGTTTGGAGGCCGCTGGGGGTGCCCTCCCCCCTAGTGGCACGTTTTCAAGCCTAAGTGTGGCTGTTTTCAAATTCGTTTCATATTCTCAAATTAGGAGTGACTTGAGTGTGCATTCAGTTATATGTGTTATGTTGGACACTCACGAGATATTCATGCCACTTGTGATGCCGTTTGGGGGTTGCTGGTGGCTTTGGCCTATCCGCGACACATTTTCAAGCCTAAATGTGTCTGTTTTTAAATTCCTATGCTATAATCAAATAGAGAGTCCAACGGCTGAATGACTAGTTGCTACGTGTTACATTAGACACGTACGAGGTATTTATGCCACTCACGGTGCCGTTTGAGGGTCGTTGGTGATCACAGACCAAGGCCTTCTATGACGCATTTTTAAGCCTAAGTTCGGTTCATATCTTCAAACCTGGAGTCCCGTGACTGTAAGGCCAATTGATACATATATGTTGGACAAGCACGAGGTATTAGTCCCACTTGTTGGGTCATTTGGGGGCTACTGGTTGGTGCCCTCCATCCCTCGACAAGTTTTAAAGCCTAAGTGTACATGTGTTCAAATTCGGGTTCTCTCCTCAAATCGGGAGTTCTATGACTGTGAAGTCGGTTGCTATGTGTTTAGTTGGATGCGCACGAGGTATTCGTGCCCCTCGCGGTGCAGTTTGGGGGCCGTTGGGGTGCCTACGACCCCTCTTGTGGCACATTTTTAAGCCTAGTGTGCCTATTTTTAAATTCATGTCATATTCTCAAACCGAAAGTCCCGCGGCTGTGTGGTCATTTGCTATGTTATTTTAGATGTGCATGAGATGTTCGGGTCACTCACAATGTCGTTTTGGGGGCCGCTGGTGGTCTCGGCCCGCCTGCTATACGTTTTCATGCCTATGTGTGACTGTTTTCACATTTGTGTCCTATTCTCAAACCAAGAGTCCCACGCCTGCGATGCCAGTCGCTACATGTTATTTCGAATGCAGATGAGGTATTCATTCCACTCAAGGTGTCATTTGGTGGTCGTTGGTGGTCAAAAACCAAGGCCCCCTGCAGCACATTTTTAAACCTAAGTGTATCTGTTTTCAAATTTGGGTCCTCTTCTCAAATCGGGAGTCTCACGACTGAGCATTCAATTACAACGTGTTACGTTGGATGCGCAAGACGTGTTCGTGCCCCTCACAATGCCGTTTGGGGGTCATTGGTGATCATGGACTAGGGACCCCGCGATACGTTTTTAAGCCTAAGTGTGCTGATTTCAAATTTGGGTCCTTTCCTTAAACAAGGAGTCTCGCAACTATAAGCCCAGCTTTTACATGTTATGTTGGACGTGCACGAGGTGTTCGTTCCCCTATATGGTGTAGTTTGGTGGTTATTGGGTGTTCCCGACACCCGCGACACATTTTCAAGCCTAAATGTGTCTGTTTTTAAATTCTTGTCGCATTCTCAAATCGGGAGTCCCATAATTATGCAACCATTTGGTACGTATTACATTGAATGTGAACAAGGTGTTTGTGCTACTCGTAGTGCTATTTGGGGGCTATCGGTGTTCTCGGCCCGTCCACCTCACGTTTTCAAGCCTAACCGAGCCTACTTTTAAATTTGTGTCCTATATTCAAACCAAGAGTCCCATGACTGCGCTCCCAGTTGCTCCCTGTTATGTTGGATGTGCACGGGGTGATTATGTCACTCATGGTACTATTTTTTGGACATCTGTGGTCACGAACCATTGCCCCCCACGACATGTTTTCAAGCCTAAGTGTGCACATTTACAAATTTGGATCCTATCCTCAAACCAGGAGTCCCGTGAATGCGCGATCAGTCAATATGTGTTATGTTGGATGTGCACCAGGTGTTGGTGACACTCGCGGGGTCATTTGGGGGACACTGATGTTGTCTGCCCATCGCGACACATTTTTAAGCCTAAGTGTGTATGGGTTCAAATTTGGATCCTATCCTCAAACCAGGCGTCCTGCGACTATTTGAACGGTTACTACATGTTACGTTGGAAATGTAAGAGGTGTTCGTACTAGTGGTGCACATCAAAATCGAAAATCCGATAAACCGAACAAAATCGACTGCATTGGTTCGATTTGGATCGGTTTTTTTGCTCAATGGTTCGATTCCGGTTTGAAAAAAAAAACTGATACATCGGTTTGGTTCTCGGTTCCAGGGTAAAAAAGCCCAATCTGATCCGAAAATCGATCCGATTCGAACCAATCCGGGACCGAACCGATTTATAATTACATATATATATTTATTTAATATATTTAACACTTGTAATTTATATTTTTGTGATTATTTGAGTTTCTAACTTAAGTTATTGAGATCAAAATTAATTTTAACCTTAAAAAAATTAGTTATGAAACACTTTAATCTTTAAAAAAATTAGTTATGAAATATGATTTTGGAACCAAAAACCGATCCGATCCGATCTAGGAACCGCTAGTTCGGTTTGATTTGGTTCTGTATTAAAGTCGGTTCGGTTCCAGTTCTAAAAATTTGGAACCGACCCAGGTCGGCTCGGTTCTCGGATTAGTACCAAAACCGATCCAAACCGAACCGTGTGCACCCCTAGTTCGTACCACCAGCGGGCCCGTTTGGGGGTCGTTGGGGGTGTCTTCATCCCTGCGACATGTTTTTAAGCCTAAGTGTGCTTGTGTTTGAATTCGGGTCCTATCCTCAAACTGGGAGTCTCGCGACTGTGTAATGGGTTGCTATGTGATACATTGGACATGTACGAGGTGTCCGTGCCACTCGCGGTGCCATTTTGGGGTCGTTCATTATCATGGGACCCCATAACTCATTTTCATGTCTAAGTTTGCCTGTTTTTAAATTTGGGTCCTCTCTTCAAGATGGGAGTCCCGCGACTGTGCGAACCATTTCTACGTGTTTGATTGGATACGTAAAAGCTGTTCGTTCCCGTCGCGATACTATTTTTGGGCTGATGGGTGTGCTTGCCCCCCGACGACACATTTTTATGCTTAAGTGTGCCTGATTTAAATTTCGTGTTTATTCTCAAATCGGTAGTCCCGAGACTGTGCGACTAGTTGCTACATATTACGTTGGATGTGCAAGAAGTGTTCGTGTCACTCACAGTGCTGTTTGGGTGCCACTGGTGGTTTTGACCCTCTTGCAGCACGTTTTCAAGCCTAAGTGTGCATATTTTCATATTCGTGTCCATGCTCAAATCGAGTGTCCCGCAACTACGTAGCTAGTTGCTACGTGTTACGTTGGACACACACGAGGTGTTCATGTCATGAACCATGGCCTCCAACGGCACGTTTTCAAGCCTAAGTGGGCCTGCTTTCAAATCCGAGTCCTCCCCTAAAAATGGGAGTCCTCTGACTATGCGGTCAGTCGCTATGTGTTACGTTGGACATACACTAGGTGTTCATTCCCCTCGTAGTGCCATTTGGGAGTGTCCTTCCCACAGTGGCACGTTTTCAAGTCTTAGTGTGCCTATTTTCTATTTCGTATCCTATTCTTAAACTGGGAGTGACGTGACAACACAGTCGGTTGTTACGTATTTTGTTGGACACGCACGAGGTGTCTGTGCCACTCAATATGCCATTTGGGGGCTGCTGGTGGTGTCGATCCCCCTGCGGTACAGTTTTAAGACTAATTGTGGTTGTTTTCAATTTCGTGTCTTATTCTCAAACTGCAAGTCCGGCGACTACGTGACCGGTTAGTACGTGTTACGTTAGATGAACACTAGGTATTTATGCCACTTGTGGTTCCATTTGTTGGCCGTTGGTTGTCACAGACCATGGCCTCCCACGAAACATTTTCAAACCTAAGTGTGCATGTTTTCCAATTCGGTTAATATCGTCAAACCGAGCGTTCCCCGATTGCAGGGATAGTTGCTATGTATTATGTTGGATATGCACGAGGTATTCGTCCCACTCGTAGGGCCATTTAGGGGCTGCATGGGAGTTGAGGGGTTCCCGCCACCCCGCAGCACGTTTTCTAGCCTAAGTTTACCAGTGTTGAAATTCGGGTCCTCTCCTCAAATCGGGAGTTTCATAACTGTGCGATCGATTGATTGGTACTTTGTTTGATTCGCACGAGGTGTTCGTGCCACTCGTGGTACCATTTGGGGGGCGATGGAGGTGCCCCCCCATCCCTGCGGGGGATGTTTTCAAGCCTAAATGTGCCTATGTTCAAATTCGTGTCCTATTTTCGAGTCCCGCAATTGGTTGCTACATGTTACGTTGGACATGCACGAGTAGTTAGGGCCACTCGCAGTGCCATTTATGGGTCATTGGTAGTCACGGACCATGGCATCTTCCAGCCTAAGTGTGCTTGTTTTCAAATTCAGGTCCTCTCCTCAAGATGGGAGTTCCACGACTGCCAATTGTTTGCTACGTGTTACATTAGATGTGCACGGGGAGTTTATGCCCCTTGCGATGTTGTTTGCGGGCCGCTGAGGGTGTTTGCTTCCCCATGGCACATTTTCAAGCCAAAGTTTGCCTTTTTTAAAATTCTTGTTCTATTCTTAAACTGAGATTCCCATGAATATGCGGTTAGTTGCTATGTGTTACGTTGGATGCACACGAGGTGTTCATGGCCCTCACAATGCCATTTGGGGGATGCTGGTGGTCTTGGCCCGCTCGCAGCACTTTTTTAAGCCTAAATGTTCCTGTTTTCAAATTCATATAATATTCTCGAACTGAGAGTCCCACGACTGCACAACAAGTTATTACGTGTTATGTTAGACGCACACGAGGTATTTGTACCACTCATAGTGCCGTTTGAGGCGCATTAGTGGTCACAAACTATGGCCTCCCATGACACATTTTTAAGCCTAAGTGTGCTTGTTTTCAAATCCGAGTCATATCCTCAAATTAGTTGTCCTACGAATGTAGGTCCAGTTGCTACATGTTATGTTGGATGTTCACGAGGTACTCGTCTCACTCACGAGGCCATGTGGGGGTTGTTGGGGGGGGGGGTGCTCGCCCCTCGCCCCGACAACATATTTTCAAGCCTAAGTATACCTGTGTTCAAATTCAAGTCCTCTCCTCAAATTGGGAGTTCCGTGATTGCGCGACCAGTTACTACATGTTACATTGGATGCACACAGGGTGTTATAGATCCTCGCGGTGCCATTTGGGGGATACTGGAGGTGCCCCCGAGACATTTTCATGCCTAAATGTGTCTCGTTTTGAATTTAGGTCATATGTTTAAGATGGAAGTCCAGTTGCTGCATGACTGGTTGCTATGTGTTATGATGGACATGCACAAAAGGTTTGTGCCAATCACAATGTTGTTTATGGGCCGCTGGGGTGGGGTCACGGACCATGACCCTCCGCGGCACGTTTTCAAGCCTAAGTGTGTTTGTTTTCAAATTCGAGTCCTCTCCTAAAACCAGGAGTTTTCCACAACTGAGCGATCCAGTTCTACATATTACATTGGATGCGCCCGAGGTGTTTGTACCTCTTGTGGTGTTGTTTGGGGCCTTCTGGGGCTTCCCTCTTCCCCAAAACACGTTTTAAAGCCTAAGTGTGTCTGTTTTCAAATTTGGGCCCTATTCTCAAACCAGGAGTCCCGCAACTGCGCGACTAGTTGCTATGTATTACGTTGGATGGCATGAGGTTTTAGTACCCCTCGCGATGCCTTTTGGGGGCCACTCGAGGTGCCTGTACCCTCGCGAAAAGTTTTCAAGCCTTTGTGTGCCTGTTTTTCAATTCCTGTCCTATTTTCAAACCAAGAGTCCCGATATTGCGTGGCTAGTTGCTACGTGTTACGTTGGATGGTCACAAGGTGTTCATTCTACTCGAGGTGTTGTATGGGGGTCATTGGTAGTCACACACCATAGCCACGCACTACATGTTTTCAAGCCTAAGTGTGCGTGTTTTTAAATTTGATTCCTCTCATCAAACAGGTAGTCCCACGACTATGCAGTCAGTTGCTACGTATGATGAGCACGAGGTGTTCGTGCCTGTCGTGGTGACGTTTGGAGGTTGTTAGTGGTTTTGACCCGCCCGCGACATGTTTTCAAGCCTAAGTGTGTCTACTCATAATTCCTGTCCTATTCTCAAACCAAGAGTCTCGCAACTATGCGGTCGAATGCTATATGTTATGCTAGATGCGTACAAGGTGTTCGTGACACTCCTTGTGCCATTTGACCCAAATGGCACTGCGAGTGGCACTAACACCTTGTGCACATCCAACGTAATATGTAACAAGAGACCGCGTAGTTACAAGACTTCCAGTTTGAGGAGAGGACCCGAATTCAAAAACAAACACACTCACGCTTGAACACGTGTCGTGGAGTGATCCGTGACACCAACAGTCCCTAAATTACAATTCGACTGGCACAAATACCTCGTTCGCATTCAACGTAACACGTAAAAACCAACCGCACAATTGTAGGACTCCTGGTTTAAGAATAGGACACGAATTTGAAACATAGGCACACTAAGGCTTGAAAACATACCTGGGGTGGGTCAAGACCAATAGCAGCCCCCAAACGGCACCGCGAGTGAAACGAACACCTCGTATGCAACTTCTTAGGGCACAAGGGTTTTGCAACCTTTGAGAGCTCAAGAGTTTTGCAACTTTTTAGAGCTAAATAGTTTTACACATATGACATTAATTGGAGAGAGATGATAGGAGAAATTGGGAAACCTATATTCTATGATAACCAATAATTATGCAACATATTATTCAATAACCAAACCAATAATTATCCTATTCTCCTTCTAATTATCCCATACTCCATCTATCATACTATTCAACAACAAACCAACAACCAATAATTATCCAACATCCAAACCAAATAAAACCGATAATTATCCCGTACTTCTTCTAACATTCTTTCCAACAACAAACCAACAACCAACAATTATCCAACAGCCAAACCAAACAAAACCAATAATTAATCTGTACTCCTTATATCATATAAAATATTTAAAAGATAACACATATCAATTATATAACTACTTCAGATAAAGTAATGAATATATTTTAAATGTGTGATTAAACCAAATTGATCCTGGAGGCCCCAATGTATTCTTATACATGTACATTTGCTGATTAGTTTCCTTGTTACAATGTTCATAAAATGAAGCTAATGTAACTTCATTTTATGATAAATGCATCAATGAAACTGATGAACAAATGTATATGTATAGGAACACGTGAAAATTGAGTTGGGTCAATTTGATCCAATCACAAACTCAAATGACTCTATTTTCTAATCGAGCGTCTTCTGCAAATGAATAGGGTACACATGCATTACATAAGCAAAGTTTTAAATTGTTATAACTAAACATACATAAATCATATTAAATATAGATAAAACTAACTAAACATTTATACATCAAAGTAAATCACTAATACAGAGTCAATATCACAAATAAGATTAATAAGGATAAAATAATGTTTTGATACTCAATCTTCTTCTAAATCAATTAAAAGATCCATCAAATTAACGTTGTCATCAAGAGCTGACTAGAACTCTTTTCGAGCCTTTAATGTGTCTGCTTAAGTAGTCATACCTTTTGGTTTATGAACAATAATAGACCAATTGTCATCGTTTATGCACTTCCAGAAAAGTACCTTCTTTACGTTCTGAAAGGCACAAATAAAAGGCTTGTCAACTATGTAATATTTGCTCTTCTACTTTGAAAAATCTACCATAATAATTTTGGAGTTAGGATCAAGTTTGCAAGAATTCGTAGTATCCTCCACCTTTACCCAATCACAATAGAATACAGTTTCTATGAAATCTAAGTAATCAATTTCTAAGATTTGTTGGATTATCCCTAATAGGGTAGCACCATTTCCTTTGGATTTTTATCGTTTTTTCTAGCGATACAGATGGTCAAGGAAGAAATTGATATTCCACTATTTTGTTTCAAAATCTTTTCCTCATATGGATATGAAATGAAATGAAATCCGTTAATGAGAATTTTTTTAAAATATTTTGCACGAACACTAGGTACTTTTGCTAGGCGTGCAAACCTAGAAAGACATCACCTCTTTTTAGAAGCTGCATTTATTAATGACTTTGTATTAGGGCATGTTTTTGCCACACATGAATGAATAATCGCACGCATAATATATAAAAATGACCTCTTTTGATACTCATGCCCTAAAATTAGTTGTCGTGCAATTTACCCTATGATTTTGGGAAATTTCATTCTCATACTTCCTATCGATAAATTACATAGTTTAGATCATAAAATATGAGAACACATATAATCAAAAAATAAGAATTCATCAGATACTCAGTCTCTCCAATCTTCGACTTCATCTTGCGATTTGAAGACGCAATGAGCTTCTTGCTCGTATTGTAGATTTATGAGTTTCACCTCTTTAGGGTTCGCAAATGGAAATTCATCCTCAAACTCATCAGGCTCCTCAGTCACTCATTCTCCATTAGTCCCGTTACCTCTTGTTCTGACATATTTTCCCTAGCGTATAACCATGATTCCACAGTTACGTATTCTTTAACAATTGGCCCTCCAATATAACGTGTATTCTTCATATAATATTTTAACGCTCGTCAAGTGCTCAAAAGGATACGTCCAATGATACCTAATGGGACCACATAATAAAGCTTCATTGCATAAATGCACAAGCAGGTGGATGCTGATGTCGAAGAACGAGAGAGGAAAATATTTCTCTAATATACAGGTTGCCTCGTCCAAAGTTGATTTCACATCTTTAATGTGCATTATATTTACCACTTTTACATAAATTAGGGTAAAATACAAACTGACTTGTATAATTAGCTGACATAGATTTTTGTGTTTAGAGAAGTAATGCCAAAATAGCAAATGGATTAATTGGATAATTACATGCCAGTCGTGAGACTTGCACTATTTTAAGTCATTTTTTTGGTAGCTTACAACCCTACATAAATTACCAAAATAATCGGTTAGAGTCTTCAAGTTGAACAACGTGTCTAAGAGGATCTTCTTCTCGCTAGTAGTTAAAGTGAAAGCAGTCAGGGGATAAAAATTCTTCCTATCGTGGGATCATTTTCCAACCACGGTTTCTTCTTGATTTTCATATCCTATTGATCTTGTTGGGCCCACTCTCCATATTTGGAATGAGATCCACCCAGACATATTCCTATCAAATGTTCTTCAATATTCTTCTCTGTGTGCATCACGTCAATTACATGCCATACACGATGATATTTATAATTTGGGAAATAAAAAATATTGATTACTTGGACTATGGATTTCTTTTGCTCAGATCATTTAGATCCCCCTAGCTTTACGCTTCAAGTTTACTAGTTGATGGTGTTTACCTATATACCTCTTCCCTGCGATCGCAGTCGTCGCCTTCTCCTCGGTTTGCTAACTAGAAAGTCGAGCTAATGGCGTCCTACGCTTGTGACCGACAGGTAAAAGTTAGACTTGTTATTCCTGAAAGGGTGACTGGTCAAAAAAATATACAATAACCCGTGAACTCATCTTACTACTATGATGTAGCCAATTGGATTCAGTTTCCTCCCCACATGTGGGACATCCATAATAACCATAAACATTACAACCGAATAAGGTCCCATAAGCAAGAAGGTCGTGGATCTCCAACACCACTATTGCTTTAAGTGTGAACTCTCCACTTTTATGAGATTCGAACGTCGTGACACCTTTATCCCATAACTACTTGAGTTCTTCGATTAATGGGGCTAGGAATATATCAATGTCATCGTCGAGAGTGTTTGGCCAAAGTATCAACAAAGATAATAACGTGAACTCCTTTCTCATGCATTCTGTCGAAGGGATACATAAAGTCACCATGAGAACTAGCCAATAACTCTGAATAGTACTTAAATTATTGAAAGCGTTAAACCCAGTTGTTGATATAGTAAGACGAACATTGTGTGGTTCCCTTATAAATTTATGGTGTTGTGTGTTTGAAAATTTTCAGATGAGTAGATCAACTGTATGACACATTATATTCCCACCCACCTCGCATCAAGTGTGCCATGTCATGGACTTTGCTAACCACGGTACAGTAAAAACCATTTTACCGATGGCCCAAGTGGAAAATACTTCAAAATATTTTGTGCAACTTGCGAGCACTAGCTGTATTTAGCATCTTTTTCCTTTACATTCTCACAAACCATATATTTAGGCTCACTGCATACAGGACAGTCATCCTTCTCTTTGTGTTCGCTGAGACACAATAAGTAATCATACTTGCATGCAAGAATATATTGGTATTTGAAACTCAAACCCTTCAAGCTCTTCTTCATGGTAGGATAATTTCTAGTTGGGAGAATTTCTTTAATCCACTTAAGAATTTCAGTTACGCTGTTCCCAGGCAAAACCAAATTGACTGTTCAAATTATGCAAACCAATCATTATATAATACCGAGTGATCTTTATTACAATCTTTATGCAACGATCTAGCCGTATTGTCTTTTAACTGTATGTATTCCGGATCTTCTGGTAGTTCAACATCAAATTATTCACTTAATTAGTCATAATGAGCATTATATGTATCCATAGGCTAGTGGATTTAATTGTTGTTGATTCCGTAATCATCATTAATTATGTCGGTTCATGGACAATGTGTTGGTGAATCATGTACCACTTCCACTTGTTGGGGTTTCTTTATGTGGTCGGGTACCAATAATTCTTCCGAAACATAAGGTATATTTTCTTCACCATGATATGCCCATATTTTATACTCTTGATATATTCCCCATTTTATTAAATGCAGCTCAACGTCTTCCAATGACTTATATTTTTTGTTCATACAACGGGTGCACGAACAAGGAATCTTATCAGTTTTAATATTTTTGGAAGCGTATTTAACAAATCCTTGAATGCCCCTTACATGATTATTTGTTATTCGATTAGTCTTTCCCATCCACTTTTTATATTGTGGGAAATTCATTTAATAATATTCAAATTTCAGTCCTCTGGCAATTGGTTAAAACAAATGTCACGTTGCACAAAAGAAATTAATGTAATTACGAAAATATTATCACAATTGGAACCAAAAAAATATTACAACAACTAAAATAAAAATAATATTCTTACAACTGAAATAAAAAATATTTTTAGAACTGAAACAAAAGAAAACATTATTAGAACTTTAATAACAGATAGACTAAACAAGTAATAAAAGAGTCTTCATGATTACTCAATTCCCTCCCTCCCCTCCTGTCAGTATACACAGGTACATCTTTATAAGTTTTGTATATTTCATCCACCATTATTTGAGCCTTATGCTTTTGTGTAGCTCGGCCTATGATGGAGTTCCGGTAGCTACGGAGATGAGTATACACACGTCAACAACCCTCGTATTAGCCACGTACTTGAAATAGTACCGTTATATATAGTCACCGTGAGTTATTAATGAGGATATAAGTCCCGTGGAAGGTGGAGGCAAATGGAAAGGGAATATTAGAGGATACAACCTTTAGGAGGGGAATGTTGAAGGATGCGATATTTGGGAGGGGAATGTGGAAGGGGACAACATTTGGTAAGGGAAACTTGAAGGGGGGGGGGGGGGATAAGAAAACCTATAGGAGGATGGTAAGGGAAACCTTTAGGAGGCATTGGGAGCTAATAACCTTCAAAAAGAGTCACAAGTTTCCCAATTTATTCAACAAGAATCTCAAGTTGTTTTTAATCTCCTAGACATCCGCATTGGTCATGGACTTTTGTTCCTCTTAGGTTGAGATACGATCCCTAGCCTAATAAAGCTCGTCTAGGAGAGGTGTAGTGTGTTTTAATTTTTTTATCATATGAGCCACCACCTCTCATCCTCAGCCTTTTTTTCTTTCCAAAGGTCTAGGTTGGGGAATCATTTTCCAGGTCATCAAAGGGCTCGAACTTTACTGACTGGTGATGGACTCTATTGATTCCAACATTTTAGTTAAGTAAGAGGGAGAATTTATTATCTTTGTCCCATCAAGCATGAACATATAATTTAGTTCGGTTTGGTTGTTTACCAGCTTCTGGACCATCCTTTGTCCTACTCGCCCATTCATTCATCAAATGCTCATATGATTTGGTGTAATACCCAGCCCTAATGTTTCATTTAGTTTCATCGCATAAGTTGGAATGGAGAGAGAACGTTAAGGCTTGATGTTAATTGCTGGAATTTATGGGTAAAAGTTGAATTGAATAAAAAATAATTGGAAGAAATGGTCGTTCCAGCGACATGGAAGTCGTTAGAAGCAAGAAGGTTGCTTTAAGAAGAGGTTCAAACGAGCTTCGAGAGAGATCTCATAACTTAATAGCTCAGTGCGAAGGTTGCTTGAAACTTGGGATAAAATACGGCTCCTTTCTCTCTTGAATGAGGGGCGGATCTCGTTCGAACAAAAACCTTCAAATTTTTAAATCTGACTTGCCCTTGTGCGCTATCACATTTATGGACCTTGGATCGTTGAGCTGTCGAGCTCTGGTGAGCCCAGATTCGGCAAAATTGGAATTTTAAGGTTTTTGGGTGTTTTTTAAGGGTATGTTTGGCTTTATTTTGTTATTAGAAGTGGAAGAAGAAAGAGAGGGAGAGAGAGAGGGGGGGGGGGGGGAGAGAGAATGGAGGGGTGGTATTCCTCCATGGTTGTACACCCGTCTCCACCCCCAAACCACCACTCCACCACCATACATCAACCATAAACCATCATATTCATCTAGTCTTCACTATATCCAATCTTTGGATACCCATTTCCACCATTGTTGGGCATAGCTACGAATTTGTAAGGTGTTAGTGAGAGTTTTTGGAGAAGATGAAGATGGAGCTTTCATGGAGTTTGAAGTGCATTTTTAAGGGGGGTTTTCTTGGAAATAAGATGGATCATTCTTTTCGGTGGGGCAACCTCCTTCAGGACACCTTAGGAGGTGGGAGGTTACCATCTTCCTTGACTTTCCATGCCTACCATTGATGGAGCTTCATTGAGGTGAAAAAAATCTACTCTTAGATTAAAACCTTATTTTATGTGCCCATAGTTTTGATTGTTAGAATATTAAGAGTGGGATTCTTAGAAAATAATGATGGGTTCTCTAGAAAAATTAATAATAAACATTTTTATGGAATAAAAATGTTGAAAAGAAAATATCATTTTGTTGACAATAAATAAAGAATACATATTTCAAAGTTTCTTGAAATAAAGATTTGGAATTTATAAATTGGAGAATTTTCTAGGAGTTTATGTTAAATATTTTATGGAATAAAATATTTGAAATAATGTTGATCTTTTTAAAATAATGGTAAAGCAAAGTTTCAAAGTTTCTTGCAAAAATAGAGATTTTATGAGAAATGAGACATTTGTTTTTAGTTTTGCAGAAATAATAATGTCCTTTAATCTTGAAAAGATATCATTTGCAAATGTTATGAATTTATACAATAAATCCTATGTTCAACCCATATAATATGATTTTAGGATTTAAAATACATCTTCCCATGCATATAAACTTGTAGTATTTTAATGATAAACATATAAACAAGTTTGAAGATGATTTTGCTGGGTTTGAACATGAAGTAAGTAAGTAAAAATTCCAATTTCCAAAATGTGTAAGAAGCGGTTAAAAGTGTGATAAGTATAAAGTTGTAAGACTATATGTGATAATAAAAGGAAATAGTATTTTATTATAAAACTAGTCTTTGAATATTATTACATTTCCTGAATAAAGAAAGTAAAGAAATGTCTAATTTGGAAATGTTGTTAGTAATGATGTTGAATAAATGTAAGTGGTTAAATATTGGAAAGTTGGTATGTGTACCTTAATAATGTTTTAAAAGATTAATACTTATGAAACTAAAAGGGAAATGAGGGAATAAAGAGGTTTCCAACTTGAGAAGAATGATAATCTAACGTTAAAAAGGTGGACTTGGAAACAAATGGGTAAAATAGTAATTTTACTTAAAGTGGAACATTATTATGAAATAAAAATATTGGAAAAGATGTTATACAAGTTAGTCCTAAACGAGTATGATTTGGAATAACAATCAAAGTTAAAGTGTAAAGGACATGACATGATGATTTCAAAGTGTAACACAACTTGGGGTGAAACACCGAGTTTGGCTTCAACCGGGTAAAAGGGGATGGAAAGAATAATGTGGACATTTGTAAAATGTTGAAACACATTACAAGGAACTCGGATGACACTGGAATAATTAAGAAGGGCTCGCAGCCTAGCGTGAATGACCCAAAATAATTGGCCAGAGCATATAATGGCGCCGACGGCGGTGTGGATCTTATTAGAGTATGCGCCCATTGAAGTATTTTAAGAAAACATAAAGGAATAAGGAATATGTCAGGAAATGGTTGTGTGGTGAAAATGTGTTAAGACAACCTAACTTGAATGAATTAATAAATTCTTCGATAATGGAACATTGGACAAGTAAATGTGTAAATTGATTAATGTTCATAAGTTAAAGTAAAAGGGTGAAGTGATTGAGTAAATGAGTGGAAAGCAACCTAGGAGGTTTAATCCATGATTAACATAAGGGTGTGTTGTAAAATGTTTTCCAAAGGCTAAATAAGTATTTTCTAGCACGGAGTTGCCATGTGTTGAAAGGGTTACTTGCAATGCAAATACTAATGTGTTTATGAAATAAATTGAGGATAAAATCGGTAAAGGAATGATTTCGGTTAAACAAGGTGTTTTAGTATCAAGTATTTGACTGTGTGTGTTAAATAGAGGAATAAAGGAAAAATTGAGAAAGCAGAAGTCTTTTATGAGATTAAGGTAAATTAAACGGGTTAAATAATGTTTTCGAAAGTAAGATGGTTTCATGCATTAAATATATAAATATATATATATATATATATATATATATATATATGAGTATATATATATTTAATGCATGAAACCATCTTACTTTTATATATGTACCAGGTAGTCGCATGTGCATATAGGTATAGCTCGTAGCTTCTTCTTTTTGTTGTTCATTTTTATACTGTATTCATATATTCCCACTGGGCATTGGCTCACACCCTCATCTTTGTTATGGTAGGTTGGGTACGATTTCCTATTTTGAGATCATTATATAGGTAAACACTCTCTTTTATTTTACATTAGTAGCTCTTTTTTCTTGGACTTCACGGTGCTCCATATGGGTCCCTCGTGTTGTTTGATTTGAAATCGAAATTGCATGTTAAGTAATCGAAACGTAAACTAAAAGAAAAAACTGGAGTAATAACATTCTATTGGTTGTTCATTGCACTTCACACCTAATGCTCGGGTCAGACAGAGTTGACCACGGGTCACCCACATATCCATGTCGGGGGGTTAAAAATGGTCTCATAGTTTTAGGTTCAAGGTTACTTTATGGAGTGACATGGTGAGGTCGGTGTTAAATCATTGAATGTCGATGTTGGTTTGGGCCGGTCACGGTAATTTGTCAATGGTTTAGTTCATGTCCTCGACGAGTGAATTAATTGCCAAGTTATAGGTGACTAAGTTATTTACAGTTAATCACTTCCATACTTCTTATTTACATATGATAGTAAGTTGTCAGTGTCTATGCGAGCCAATATTGGCAACATCGCAGGTTTTTAGTGTGAAGTGCTTGTGTGTCAATCCGTAGTAATATGAAAATCCAATTAAGGTATAGAGAATCATAAATGACTTTTATTGAGTTAGTAATGTGACTCATGTAAATTCAACCTTGGAGATTAGATAATTAGTGCATCATATCTAAACAGTGTTGGTTGGTGATGGAAGTACATTGAAATTTTATGAATAGGTGCTTTGGGTGGTTAGTAGCGATGATGTGATTAGGAAAATTTGATCCTTGAGATAGTATTCTTGCGTAAGGCAATTGATGATTTAGTGTACATGATGACATGTGTTAGTTAATGCTTGGGGTGGGTACTCGTTTGAGTCAATAAGAGAATGCTGTTATAAGTGCCTTGATGATTCTTTATTGAAGGTTCTACCTCATAGGGTATGATGAGAGGTAGAAAAAAATTACAACAAGTATATTACGTGTGCAACAATGATGGTTAAGGAGACTTAAGATTGAACTCTAGGTATTCTTCTATGATGGGGTTTTAGAAAATATCATGTGATTTCAAGCAATAGGATCTTTAATTATGTCGTGATGCAGACCTAGAGATTTATAGGTTGTAGGCGACATCCTGTATGGTACCAAATTATTAGTAGCGTTAGTTCTGGTTTGTACGTAGCACATGGGCACAACTGTATATAAAAAGAAAATATTATTATCTAAGTGTGTAGGCTCATTTTAGTCTCCTAAGTAAGGGATAGGTGCGAGGTAATCCTAGTATGAGTGGTTTAAGGGTATATTGGAGTGTCCATAGCACAAATTGTGTGTGGCATCATTGGGCATATAAATCAATTGTTGTGACGCCCTGATGTATTTTATGATTAAGGCGTGCCATACGTCGAAGCTTGTGGACTAGTGTCTTTGTGAGCACCAATTTATCGCGATGTGGGTATTGAAAGGTTGTAGAGCGCACCTACAATGATAAATGTATGGATGATGAAATATGGTCGAGTCTCGTGGAAGATTACAAAGCATGTGTTTGGTGTCCTTAAGAGATCAGTTAAGTCCAATATGTACGAGCATCAAAATCCTAGTAATGATTTTTTTGAGGGTCAAGTGATGACCCATGATTTAAAAGAGTCGTATGGTGTACGTGTCGGGTCTGGCTTCCTGAATTGGCACATATTGGTAGTGTAATCCCTAATGTAGGATGATAGCTTATTTCTTTATATGCGTGATTCGCAGATGTCATGAATTAACTAGTATTGGTGTTGTGACACTTGGTTTTGAGGTATATCAGGAAATGTATTCGAGATTTAGGTTGATGACTTCAGGTGGATACTTAAAATGGAAACTAAGGCGAGGTGATATCTAAGCATGATAGAATGTTGGCGTGTGTCGATGGTATGTGCTAGGATAATTTTAACAAGATATGGACTAGTTCTTGGCACATCCTATCCAGCCAGTAAGGATTAGATAGCGTAGCCCTGTGAGGTACTTTCTACCCTTAAGATGCCAATGGCGGTTAGTATGGTCGCCACATAAACTCAGTTTGGGTAGGACTCGAAAATAAGCTTAGTAGCAATCTCATGTAGTCAAAGGACACAATAAGGTGAAGGCCCCTCTTGAACTGACTAATGCCGATGGGAATTTGAGGATTTTAATCACAGTACGCGAAGGCAGGCAGTAAGCTAGATGTAGTAGGTTGGTGATGTCGTCAGTGGTGAATGGACAAGGTTAGTTTAGGTAAGGTTGTTAGGCGTCCGCCAATCAGGGTGGTTCATGTGTGCTTAGGATGCGAAGGGTAGTGCATTACTCTCAAGGAGGGAAGTCAGTTATTGAATTCCTAGAGAAATATAGGGTTGAATGTTACTTTCTATATGAGGGTAGTGAGACTAGGGTCTATGAAGAACTGGAAAGGGTGAGGCATGACCCACTCCAATGGACGTTGCCTTCAAGGTTCTCAGGAACTTCTAGAACAGTCTCTGTTAAAACCTTCCTTATCCACTAACAATGGAAAACAAAATATAGCCCACTCCCTGCAAGGAGATGATCTTCACCACAATAATAGTAACTTTTCCCAAGAGAAACTCCTGAGAGTGATGGCTGTTAGGGTGGAGTAAAAGAACAAAACACTTAACACTTAACACCTAGTGGTCTGGGATGATTTTGACAAAGTAATAGTATGACTTGAGTTATGATTATGACTTGACCTTTCCCGGGGGTCCTATTTATACTTGGGCACTAGGGCTGAGTTGGCACTTTTTGGGCTCCAAAATTGAGGGGGTTGGTTAGAGACAAGGTCTGCATTATACCTTTTGTCCCTACCTATGTGCAGCTGCATGTCTCCTCTAACAGGTGGCACCTAGTGCAAACCAAAGTCAATAAGCATATGTGTCTGTGCTTGAAGACAAAATATTTTATTTGGTGACTATCATTTTAAAACGGTAACTTATGGTACAAACTTTGTAAACTTGAGGAGGGGCCTCTAGGACCACATCCTCTAAAATATTTGTAAACTTTGAGGAGGGAGGTCTCAAGGGCCACCTCCTATAAAATCTTTGTAACCTTGAGGAGGGAGGTCTTAAGGACCACTTTCTCTAAAATCTTTGTTCAAAATGTTCATTTCTCATGATCAACCCTTTGGCTGCTCACTTTGATTGTGATTAAGTGTGAACTTTTTCTGGATTGGGTGACTACTAGGGTCTGTTTACTAGTGTTCTCTCAATATTAAAGTTCTAAGTGATTGATCTTGATCAACAAACCTTGTTCCTCAACCACCAATCCCAAACTCCCAAGAGATCCTATCTTGCCTAGTTGAGCTATGCCAGCTCAACTAGGCCACCTGTACGAGAAATTAACATGTCAATACTCTAATACATTTGTGAGTAATAAATATTGGGAAGGGGGAGGATCACTCCAAGTATACCTCCTCACCCGCTGGTTCTTTTTCAAAGATCATTCATATTTCTGGGGGCGAGGAGCTCCTCATGGTGGGCCTCATCGCCCAAAAATTCTATATTTTTTAGTTTTGGGCTATTTTGGGGCGAGGATCCCCTCATGGTGGGCCTCCTCACCAAAATTATATTTTTGTGTGATTTGAGATGTTTTGGGCTATTTTGGGATAGGGGGCCACTCATGGTGGGCCTCCTCGTCCAAATTCTTTTCTTGTGAACTTTTGACCAATTTGGGACGAGAAGGTACTCATGGTGAGTCTCCTCCCCCAACTCCTATTTCTGTGGAGTTTGAGCAACTTGGGATGAGTAGCTCCTCATTGTGACACTCCTCGTCCAACTCCTATTTCTGTGGAGTTTGGACTCGCTGAGGTGAGGAGCCCTTCTAAGGGACCTCCTCACCTATCTTTCAATTCTATGAGCTTTGGGACATTTGGGGGCAAGGAGCCCTTTCTGGGGTCCTCCTCTCCCATTGTTCATTTATTTATTTCTTGAGGAACTTGGGGCGAGGATCCCTTTCTGGGCCCTCCTTGCCTAAGCTCTAATTCTGTGAGATTTAGGACATTTAGGGACGAGGTTCGCTTTTTGGGGCCCTCCTCGCCCATTGTTCATTTATGTGGTTCTTGAGGAACATGAGGCGAGGATCCCTTATGGGGGCCCTTCTCACCCAATATTTATTTATGTGATTTTTGAGTATCTTGGGGCGAGGATCCCTTCCTGGGGACCTCCTCGCCCAAGCTCTTGAGCTATCAAATGTGTACCCCTCTACATTAGTCCCCTCGTACAAAAACCTGTGTGTTGGTCATACTAATGGTTTTTTTACGCAATGATTCATTTGGGTCTTGGAATACAAAACATCACTATTGCATTAATTATGTCTGTCGCTTCATCCTACTTTTAGGGTCTCGAGGTGACACATGTCTCTTGGGAACACATATCTCATCATTGGAAAATATTTAGTCCTTTTTTTATTGACAGTCTCCGCGTGTGATAATAGGTATAAAAAGGCCATTTTTTAATTGTCCTTCTTTTTTTTACCTTTTCATTTGTTTTCAAACTCAAGTTCTTTAGAGAGAGAGAGAGAGAGAGAGGAAAGAGATTAAAATCCTCCATAGCCATTTTCGTGTGTTTCCTTCCTTTACCCACTCAAATGGCTTCTTCCTCCTCTCAAAACCCCACCTCCACAATCGCCGCTTCTTCTAGAGAGGCATTAGTGGGCACAATGCCCATTTCTATCACCATTTAAACCGTCTTGGCCATCGGAGCCACCATCGTGACGTTGGAGATTTTTTGCCCTGCGTTTGGAGATTTTCAATCTTTGTCTGTTGAAGTACCCCCTTTGGGAGTCTCCTCGTCTGCTGGTATGTTGGCAACCAAGGCCTCCTCTCCCAGGGGGGTTTCTGTAACAACTGGGGCCTCCTCGCCCATGGGGGTTTTCATGAGGAAGGGATCCTCATCTGCCAGAGTCAAGAGGAACCCTCTCCACTGGGCCCTCATCGTCCAGATGAACTCTCACCACCGGAACCTCCTCATCTAGAGGAAATCTTGCCACTTGGACCTCCTCGCTTGCTGGGGTGTTTTCCACCACTAGAGCCTCATCTCCCATTGGGATCCTTGCCATAGGGACTACTTTGTCTTCCTCACCTATTGTTTATTCCAAGTCTCAAAGGGAATATCTTGTTGCTCATCAAAATAGAGATTTTGGGCTTTATCGTCTGGCGCCTTATTTTGGCGGGGAGGACACTTTTATGAATTCTCTTATAAATTTTGAGCAGGATTTTGTGGCCAAGATCAATGAGTGACCCCAAGTGGGTCTAGGTGAGTCCTCAGACCTTCCCATTGTTCTTCCTGATTTAATACTTAGGGTGCGAGTAGACAGGGGCAATTTTACCCATTCTAATATTGAGGTCAAAGCATGTGGGGGTGCCACAGAAGAATGGGGTCTCTGGGTGGATCATATCTTATCCACTCCCTCACATAGAGCCGTTATTGAGGACCTTAGTATTATGACTACTATTAGCAACCTCAAGACTTGCTCAATTTCCAAACAAGAGTGAGCTTTACTTTGTTGGCATCTCATTGGAGTAGGGATTCTCACACCATTGAAACTTGTTGGGGTGAGTTTACTATTACTTTGGAAGTTATTTTCTAGCTACTCGCTCTACCCTACTTAGGCAGTCATATCCTTACTGATGGCTTTAAGGATGAGGTTGAGGAGAAGATGGTGGGCGAGCTCCACTCCGCTTTGGGTGAGTGCTCGAAGTATGTGGCTATCAATTTGAGTGGGACCACCAAGCACTCCTTCACTAAATAGCAAAGATATTGCTTCAAGGATTTTGAGAAGCTACCCAAGGGGGAGAGCTTGATCAGGTCCTTGAAAAGTCAGGAGGGCCCAAAAATTAACTCCCTCTCACACTTGGCATCATTTTTGTCACTTTTCTGAGTAGATTTCTTCTCCCTGGGAGGTCAGATGACTCTCCTCATGAGATTTTCTTCAAGCTTGCTGTAAGGATTACCCGAGTGAGGGTAGTCCCCCTTGCGGCTTTGACTTTGGGATCATTGTATACTTCATTGAAGAGGGTCCATGTTAATGTTGAGCATTCTTGTGGTCGCTATAATGCCATTAACTTTACCAACATCTTCATTATTATGTCTTTTCTATTTGAGATATTTCCTAACATTTCTCCAGAGGCAAGAGCCTACCATAGTGGAGTTGTTCATGCTGCAAGATGGCATAAGAAGACCCACAAAGTTCCTATGGGGTCTCTGACAGATAATATTGATGAGTTTTCTTTTAGGACCTATTACAAGACGGTAAGAGGTATTGGTTATTGGCATTCCTTCTCAGCGAAAGGCGGTACCTTCTACTGTCCTACGGATGTAGAGACTGTTTCTACTTGCCCTCATATCTCTGTAGTCATTATGCTACTACCTTGTACTTTGCCCTCTTTGATAGACTTAGGCCAAGGTGTGGAGTTCAACTACTTTTAGAGAGTGAGGAGGTAGTTTGGTTATGACCAGGGCATTCATACCCTTATTTATCCTTCGAGCACCACCCCTTTCGAGCTATACCTTGAGGCTTTTTCCAACTTCACATTTGAGGGGGTGGTTGATAGGGTTGGTCATCTAGGAAATTTATTTATACCTTTGTAAGATTATCTGCCCTCATGCACTCGTTCATGATTCACCATTTTGGCATAAGATGGTTCCGTTAATCCAAAACTATGTGAGGGATGTCCCTCATGAGACTATTTATACAAATATTCCTAACAATGATAGGTATCTAAGTAAGAGTAACCAAAGGTTAGTGTGGCACCAGAGTACCATCCCCAATACTCCTCTCGAGAAGCTCACTCTAATCTTAGTGCGACCTCTTCTCGATGAGTCTATTTATTCCAAGCAACCTGAGCCTCAACCTGCTAGACCCAATTCGAGGGATAAGTCAAGAGCCGATGTTCCATCAAAGAGAAAGAATCCCGATGTGGATGTTTCTAAGTTCATACCATCTACCATTACCCCTGCTACCACTGCTATTTCCACTATTGTAGCTCCTGCTCCTCCCCCCACCCCCTCCAGTAAGAATCAAGAAGAAGAAGAAGAAGAAGAAGAAGAAGAAGAAGAAGAAGAAGAAGAAGAAGAAGAAGATTAGTACTGGGACCTCTGCTCCTTCTTTTGCACCAGACCAGGGGTCTGATACTGATGATCTTGGAGTAGAGGAAATGTATAGGACTACGATAGAGTAAGTCTATGAGGCACTTGGGTTGTCTATTAAGGGAGTTACTGTTACTTCCATTTACATAGGTGAAGGTACTACAACTCATTACATTTTACTTTGCGAAGCTGACTTTCACGGGGTTTCACTTGCTGGTTCCCCTTCTCTATCATTTGAAGAGGAACTAGTCGATTATAGAAGCACTCCCTCCTATGATGATGGAGGTTCTTCTTCAAATGATATAAGAGTCAGCACTTTAATACTTCTTCTTTGTTACCAGTTTTGGATGAGTCTTCTGGTGAGGACGCCTTGATAGGGTCCCCTTCTGCCTCCCCTCCTCCTACTGGATAGCTGTTTTACGGGTAGACCGCCCGCACTACCACTATAAGTCTTTTTGTTAACTTCTCTATTACTGTTTAATGTCTAATTTCTTATACATAATTCAGATATTGCTTGTCTCTATCTTTGCGATATTTGTAGGGTGTGTCTGTCGCATTGAGTGATCCAGCACCTTCACCTCGTGCTCGGGGGCCTTTTTCTAGGGCCAGGAATTCCGTGCTGGCATCATCTTTGGGCCTATCAAAGGTGGTTTGTCACTTTCCTCTACCCATTCATTACTTCCTTTATTATTATTATTATTATTATTATTATTATTATTATTATTATTATTATTATTATTATTATTATTATTTTTATTATTATTATTATTATTATTATTATTATTATTATTATTATTATTATTATTATTATTTTTTTTTTTTTTTATTTTTTATTAATATTTCCTCTGCTCTTTTTAACTCTAGCAGCTATCTACTGTGTTCCTGACATCGACGAGGACTTCTTCTATGTCCTCTTCTTCGATTCAAGTAAGCATTAGCTCCCCTGAGTTTTTTATCTTTTACTTGTCATATTTTCAAATATATCTTTTGAAGTCAACTTGTCTTGTGTATGCATGTGACTTTTTCTTTTTGTCTCCTTTCCTCACCTCCCCCTTCCTCTGTGGTGAGAGATTTATCGGCCCGACTGCCTAAGGTACTCTAAACTTATATTCTTCATTGACTATATATGTTTCATCATGTTCCCTATATCCATGGTTATATTATCTCTACTCGCTTATTTATATTGGGACCTTCTACGAGCGGCCCTTCTTCTACTGAGGGAGCAACGCCATCCGCAAGAGGCACTGCTCCTGGTGTATTACATTCAGGGAAGATTTATATCTCTAGGATTCACGTCCTGCCTATACCTTCCAAGACCATTTTTACCATTGCATCCAGTGGGCCTATCATACAGGTTATGTCCACCTCCAAGATATTGCTTATTCCTGTCAGAATCCATTTCTTTTCCTTATTTATATTTAGTTTCCTGAGGTTTTTTTCTATAACTAGGCCGTCGTGACCGGCGCTACTGTCCCATCGGTCATCTTCCCTCCTACCTCTTTAGAGGGGCTTTAGGTGCGCCTATATTGAGTCTTTCATTGTCTCCAATTCATTCTCTTAAACCATTGGGATTAAATTTTCATATTATGTTTTTTGTTCATTTTATTTTATATGCCAATTGGTTGGTGACAACACGCCCTATCTGTTTCTTTGGTTCCCCCTTTATTAGTCCCTACTACTTCTGGGGAATCCCCTGAGGTTGCACCTACTTCAGCCAACCTAGCCAGAGTCTCCTTGTCTAAGGTGTTTGTCCCCAGTTCCACGGGACCAGTCTCAGCGGTATGCTCAATCTTTGCAAACTATCTTGATTATACATCTGTGCATGCTATATTTTTTTAACATATCTGTTGATGTGATCCCTTTACTTGCGGGACCTATATTTGGACTCTCAGGTGAGTAGTACGCTAGTTTCTATGCTTGAGGAGACTCTAGTTACCCCTCCGATGAGTACCACCCTTGATCCGACTGCTGAGGAGTATCTAGGGATCTCAGTGGAGAGCTACTAGGTAAATACTTAATCTTTTTGGATCTTTGAGATTACGTGCTCTATATAAATACATGTTTTCATTTACCTATTTCCCTGCTTTCAAGTTAGTGTCGCAATTGTTCCTTTGGCTGTGGAACAACCATAGGGAGCTACTGTGAGTCAGGTATTATACAGTCGTACCTTACTCCATCTTTATTCCCCCTTTTCTTCTTACTTTTACTGTGCAAGTGGGCTCACCTTCAGAATTATGTTTCTTTATTTTCAGGTTAACAAGTCGGTTGTCCCTAGTCCTGCGGGACCTATTATGAGTGTTGTGTTGCCACTCTCCAAGTATTAAACTATTATACCCGAGTTCTTTCTGTCTATTTAAGTTGGAACATTTCTCTTCTTCTTTTTTTCTAGGAAAAAAGGATGCTAACATTTGCCTATTCTTTGTTAGGCTGGTGCTCAAGGCCATGTGGTGCCCCCTTGCTTTAGTGGTAGCATATTGACTCCCCTAGGCTTTGGGGTCATATTTTAATTATCTTTATTTCAATTCGAATGTGAATAATCGCCTACGATCATTTTTCTTCTCTATGACTTATCCCTTTTTACTTTTTCATTCTGCAGGATCAAGTCGCCGAGCTTGCTGAGGCCATTGGGGAGGCCGATCAGAGTTCTGATGTGACTGGTGATGCTGCCTTCGATGAGAATGCCTTTGTGCCTCTCTCAGATCTCGAGTACTATAACACAGGTTATGATGACATTGAGGTGGAGGCACCTGGTGCTTTCTTGAGTGCACTGTGGCTTTCAGAGTTTCCCTCCCGATTCCGTGCTCATGAATGATAGGTGTTAGAGATGCTTCTAGAGCACCATCTTGAGACTTTCACCTCCTAGAGCGTCCTCGATATTGACAACCTTATAGTCTTCAATTTGAAGGCCTTGTCTAGCCATCTTCATGAGTTCCTATCTACCATTCCCACTGATGTGACTACTCGAAAGGTCTCGCTGTTTCTCCAGGCTCTTCATAATCTTCAGCGTTTCTATCATTTCCAACTAGATTGGCTTGAAGTTTTAGTTCATCATTTTCTTGACACCACCTTCAAGAAGATAATGAAGGTTCATACTTAGCGGAAGACTAAGGAGCAACAACATCAGGTTGAGGCCGCTCGGATTCAGACTCAAATTCAGTTTCTATAGGCTAAGATGGCCAAGCTGGAGGTAGGTGCTACTAAGGATGAGGCTCGGATAGCTAGGTTAGAGAAGTAGCTCATTGAGGAGTTTGGTCCCTCTTACGCAGACTTTTGCTCCCATCATAATCTATTTTTATATTATCTAGTGGATAGATAGTTTGGTTGTTTAGACTTCTTTTTGTATACTTTTTCACATGTAAAGGACTTCACCATTATTAATGAAAAGTAATGTGTTGATTTCTGTCACTTTACTCATTTGCTTGTATCTCAACCTTGGTATCTTCTTACTATGGCTTGTGCTAATATCTCCTCTAACTGTATGGTATTAATTTTTTTTACATGAGCAAGTAACATTTTTATAACTGTCCCCTCTAACTATAGGGTACTTGCATTTTATCTGGGCAAGTAACATTTTTAAAATTGTCCCCTCCCCTCTAACTGTGGGGTACTTGCATTATATCTATGCAAGTAAACTTTTCTAGAATTATCCCCTCTAACTGTGGAGTACTTGCATTTTTAATCTGGGAAAGTAACATTTTTCGAATTGTCCCCTTTAGCATTTTATCTGGGCAAGTAAACCTTTTTAGAACTGTCCCATCTAACCGTGGGGTACTTGCATTTTATTTGGGCAAGTAACATTTTTAGAACTGTCCCTTCTAACTGTTGGGTACTTGCATTTTATCTGGGCAAGTAAACATTGTTAGAACTGTCCCCTCTGGCCGTGGGTACTTGCATTTTATCCAGGCAAGTAACATTTTTAGAACTGGGGTAATTTCATTTTATCTGGGCAAGTAACTTTTTTTTAGAATTGTCCCCTCTTTGGTTTCAAGCTGCTTCACCACTAGGTGCCTCCAATCTTCTCGCTCGTTGCTTGGTAACAAGGATTTTACTGTAGTGGGCATTGTTCTTTATCGTACTGTAATTGTTTATTCTAAATCATCCATGTCTATATCTAGTGATATCCTGGCTAGTGCGTAGAGAGGCCTGTTCATTGTTCTTGCATGTCTCTCTACAGTTACTTCCAAGAACTGTCCTAGCAACCTCTGGATGATGCACCTCTAGGGTGCTAAATTGTCATGCTTGAGGTATAATTCCCAATTCACCCATTTTACTACTAGGTTAGAGTCCCTTCGTATGCACAACACCCTATCCCTAATATCCCCAAAATGAGGGACTTATATTCAACCTTGTTGTTTGAGCACTTGAAGTCCAACTTGAAAGAGAGAGAGTTATCTTCTCCTTTTTAGTTGACAATATAATACCACTAGACCCATTCCTTGAGCACTGGAGCCATCAAACTCCATCGCTAATTTTTCCATTTCTTCTACCATGCATGCTTGAAAATTCTCACCAGTTAGCTCTTCACTAGGTGGCTCAAAATTCCCACTTGGAAAATGGGCAAGCAAATCTGTTACTGCTTGGCTTTTAATGGCCTTAGGCACTATTCATTTCAAATCACACTCCGATAAAATCAAAAACCATCTTGGTGCTCGTTCCACAAGTATTATCTGTGGGAGGAGGTACTTGATGGGGTCACACTTAGTGATTGTGTGAACTGTAAAAGCTAGGAAATAGTGTCTTAACTTCTGGGAAACAAAAACTAAAGCCAGGCAGTGCCTATCTATGTTAGTGTACCTAGATTATGTACTTTAGATCACCCTTGATAGGTAGTACACCGGCTTTTCTACTCCTTCCTTTTCTTGGGCCAACAATGCTCTAATGGAGCTCTCTGTTGAAGTAGGGTAGATAAGCAGCGGTACCCCGCTTCTAGTGGAATCATTATGGATGGTAAGGATAAGATCTCTTTGATCTTTTCAAAGGCCTTCTACTGCTCATCTCCCCAAATCCATTTGGCTTTGTCTTTCAGAAGGGGTGTAAATGGGCAAGTCACTTCTGCCAGCGCAAGTATGAAACTCCTCAGGTAGGATACCTTTCCCATAAATCTTTTAAGTTGTCTCTGACTCTTGGGGGTGGCATCATCGTTATAGCTTTCAATTTTTCTACGTATACTTACACCTCCTGTTTGTTCACCACAAACCCTAGGGACTAACCTGCGGTGACTCCAAAGGCACACTTGGAAGGGTTCATTCGCATCTTATACCTGCAACACCTCTCGAACACCCTTTTGAGGTCATCCACATAAAACACTAATATGACATAAAATAGGTCATGAAAAATTGCCATCATAATTCTCTGGTATATGGCCCCAGCATTCTTCAGTCCAAATGGCATGACCGTATAGTGGAAGTTTCCTAGGGGTGTGAGGAAGGCAGCCTTCTTCGAATCTTCCAAATCCATATTAATCTAGTTGTAGAGAACGTACCCATCCATGAAACTATACATCTTATGTATTATGGTAGCGTCGAGTAAGCTATCTATACTTGGTAGAGGAAATTAATCTTTAGGGCATGCCTTGTTCAAGTCGCAAATATCTACGCAAATCCTGATTTGGCTCTTATCTTTTTGCGCCACCGGCATTATGCTAGAGAGTCATACGGGATGCGAAATGGGCTTGATGAATCCTTCCAACAATAACTTTTCCACCTTAGCTTTTATCTTCAAGTCAAGGTCGACCTTGTAAGTGCGAGTGGATTGTCTGACTCGAATGGCATTGGGAAAAATGTTCAATCTATGGGATCTCACCTCTGGGTCTATCCCATACATCTCTGTATACTTCCAAGCGAAGACATCGGTGAAATCCTTGAGCAAGCCAATGAGCTCTTCTTTCTGTTTTGCTCCTAAACTCTTAGAGATCAGGATGGGTCTATTTTCACCTCCTTCTTTCCTTAGATTAATCTCCTCTAACTCCTGTAGTTGCTCTTTGGGTTCATCTTTCATGCATTCTGGAGATCCCTCTGGCTCCTCAACGTGCTTCGCAATATATCAATCATTAACAACAAAACATTTTGGTGATGGGATAGTACTCTCATCCCAGAACACTGCCCGTGCAGACCGTTATAAGCGGTAAATAACCTTTTCATAGGGCAAAACCACTTTTTTACAAGTTCGGGGAGGTTTAGCTACCTCCTCCACCTTTCTCTTTCCTTTTGCCGTGTGAGGAATTACCCTTTCCCCCAAGCGATCATGAATAGATTTATTTGGTGGATCAACTCCCCCTAACTTTCTTTCTTTCAAGATTTCTTATAGAATTTCTTCTTTCTTAATCCAGTTCGGTATAAAATGCTGCATCTAGTAGACGGGCCTCCTCGATGGAGAAAGGCTTCTGAATCGCCTTGATGACTATCTCTGTGCCTCTAATTTTAGACTTTGCACACTGGTGGTAGGTAGAAGGCACTATGCCATGGGTATGCATACATACCCTCCTGATGAGCAGTTGGTAACTAGTAATGGAATTGATAACATGGAATTTGATGTAGGAAGTGCAATTCCCCAACTTAATTTCCACATTCACGTATCCAATGGATTGCATTTCATCACTATCAAATCCAAAGATCACTAGTGGCACTGACACTACCTTCTCTTATTCAATTCCTATCTCGTATAATGTATAATTGGCATAATGTTAATAGATGCTCCTCCATACTTTAATGCCTTGGGAAATGAGATCCCATTTATCACAACCGTAACATACAAGGGGCAGTTATAAAAATAAGGCACCTTCCTATCTGCCTCTGAAAATACTATTTTAGAAGTGTTATGTTAATCATCCTTCTAATTGGACCTTGCCAATTTAATTAGGCGTCTCCTCGCTATTATACCGCCTCCAAAACTTTTCTTGTCATGAGCACCCTTATGTCATATTTCACTCCGATTTGATCGAAGAACCACTTAAACTTGTGGCTCCTCCCTATGGCTTCGTACTCAGAGTCTAAGTCTACTTTGTATGTCTAGGCATTACAAATATATTCTGTCTCGGATGCCCCCCACCCCCGTCATATAGGGAAATAATGTCATCCACCTGACGCTCTAAGAGGTCGACCTGCTCGAATTCCTTGCTTTCCTCGTCTTCTTGGTTTGGGGTGAAGAACCATTCCTCACACTTTCTTTCTAGATCAATCTAGTGCTTGTTTCTTAAAGTTATCTTCTCCAACTCTTTTGATATCTCATCACCATTTTCCCACTCCATCATCTCTTGAACTACTCCTTCATCATATTCCACTACCATGTTGTCAGTGCCAAAGTGATGCGCTGGAAGTGGGTTTTCATTAACATCCATTGGGGATATCTGTAAGGTACCATTGGCAACCTGCTTGCCAATGATCATTCTCAAGTAATAATAGTCATGAGTAGAGTATTGCACCCGTTGGTGTAACTCGCAATACTTAGGGTTGGCTTTGTCCTCTGCTATTGGAGTTTCTTCATTCAGGTGAGGGGGACCCGCTACCCCTTCCCATACCAATGTACTATAACAATCCATATCTTCCGCTACACTACAAGCTAACGGTGGTGGAGCATCTTCTCCCAACCTTCTCTTATTGCCAAGGCTGTTGTTCTTAGATTTGGAACCTCCCTTCTTGCCTTTGGTATTTCCATCCACGTAGTTAACTTCCCGTCTCCTTGAGACACAAAATCTTCCAAAAATAAATGGTACCCGTGTCCTCCAACCTGAGGTCCTTGGTTTGATTATCATGGATATGTTTCTTACAACCTTTGTGAACTCTCGAAAGGATACATCTCTAGTCTCATTGACTAGATGGAGTTTTTATTCCTCCAGGATCCCTTCAACACAAATTTAAAGTAGTATTGCCTCTACCACCTCCTCGTGGACATCAAGTGCTCTCTCACGAAAGATCTTAATATATTACATCAACTTCTCCCGAGAGAAATATAGGGTAGTGCGTTACTCCCAAGGAGGGAAGTCAATCGTTGACTTCCTAAAGATATATAGGGTTGAATGTTGCTTTCATATTATGAGAATGAATGGTTGTGATTCGATTCCTCACGGTTGGAGACCTAAACCAAGGTATGTGGATAGGATTAGCACTCGATAAGAATTCTAGGAATGAGTGATATGACTTCAGGAATATGGCTTAGGCTCGCCTTTGTAAATCATAGTCAGTCACTTATGGGAAAAATTTCTTGGGATAATTTCTTGTTCTTTTTGACTCTCGTGTGTCCCTTTTAATTTTGGTAATCGAGGATCGATATTCTCACGTTTGTGATAGCTTGGATTCATGTCATGTCATGGTATAACGCGGCTGGGCCTGGTAGAGCGTGGTGGTATAGGTATGGTCAATGCTACTCAATAACTGGGTGATCCCTATCTGAGGTATTCTTTCTATTGCATAAATTTCTGTGTATGGGTAGCTATGCCTTCAGCCACACGGTTTGTTTATAGAATTGTCTTTTCCTACGATTATAAACCTTTCGATCGGATGGCATGTCAATCAGTGGATCTGGTCGTAAAGAGTGGGATGACGAATTGAGGATATGTTATAGTGTTATAAATCTAGGAAACTTAGCATATGGAGTTTCTTTGCCACGGTGAGTGAAGTAGAGTGAGTCTTAAGTGAGTTTTCAAGGGTGAGACGCCTAGAGTAGTACCAGGGCCATCAGAGTGAGGCAACAAAAGGTGTCATCTGAATGATCGGTGATGATTCGATAAGTACACTACTTCTTGGAGTGATAAATTAGCATTATATGATTATTGCCAAGATCATGCGAGTTGAGTGGTCGGTATAGCCTAAAAATTGTGGGACGCGAGATGTGAGTCTAAAGATGGAATTGATTTTGATGATGAACACGATGACTGGTTGTAACATTGGGTGAGTGTTGATCACTAGAGAGGTTCCTGTGGAAGCGCCATTATGGCTTGGGTACTATCATAGGTAGTACTATAAATCATTTGAGCATAATCATCAAGTGAGTGGAGACTCGAGGTCAGTTGTGTGACGCTCATGGTTAGCATAATGGCATGCATTGAAGCACGTCTCTTATCGATCATTTGGCGATAAACCCCGTGAGAGGGCACGTGGTGTGACCTTGGTATTGAGGACTTATATGATTTTGTGTCCGAGGAATTCTATATATTAGAATAGAAATTAGTGAACCACATAAGCTTAAGGATTAATGAGTCGAGAATTTTGGGGATGAAATTTCACAAGGAGGGAAGTTTATAATAACCCTCCCTAATGTTTCATATAATTTTTCTACTATATACACCACATTCTAGGACCCCCTAGGTCTACCCTTAGGTCCCTAACACCTCCATATCTCACCGCAAACCCTAGATCGCACTCTGAGTATTGATCTAGAGCCCACCGAGCAACCCCGAGCCCCGTTTGACTTTGGTCAAATCTATCCTCAGAGAGAATGTTCTTTGAATATTTAAAGGGCTCTGAATACCCTTTCCAATGGTCCACCTCATGCGCGAATCGGCTTAACGGTTCAGAAAAATGGACCATTTTGTTACCGAAGATTGATTCGAAGGCTACCAGGCAGTCTTGGGCCCCGATTTAACCCCAATCAACTTCACCGTCGTAGCAAAATCTCTTTGAAGGGAACTGAAACCCCTTCTCAATGGTATGCCCCATGCATGAAATAGCATAATCGTTCGGAAAAATGATCAGTTTTCCCTTAAAAATCGATCTAGAGGCCACCGGGAGCTCCCGGGCTCTGTTTGACCAAAGTCAACTCTTCATCTCGAATGAGACTAAATGAATCTCTGAAGGGCACTAAATACCCTTTTCTAACAGTTTTCCCTATGCACGATTCTGACCTACGATACGGATGAACAATTCATTTTACTTCGAGAGGTCCTCGAGCACTTTCGAGCCCCGGTTAACCAAGGTCAACCTCCCAAACCGAGAAAAACACTTTGGAATGTGTAAGTACATATCCTAACTTTTCCAACAATCCTCCTCGTGTGCAATTCTGACTTACCATGGGGACAAATGATCCGTTTGGGTCCGACGATCTCCCATCCAAAGGACCGATATGCGCTTCCGAGCCACATTTGACCCAAAGTTAGTTTCCAGACCTGGGATAAGTCCAAAGGACTCTTGAAGATCTATGAAATACCTTCCTAACGATATGTCCCGTGCGCGATTTGGATCAATGATTTGTGTTCTATGACCATTTTTCCAGGAAAATCTGCACGAGAATGCCAATTAGCAGGTCCTGAACCCTGCCATTGGCACTATGTCTAAGGTCACATGCCGATAGGCACCCACAGGGGTAGGCCGATCGGTACCACCCTGCCCCTATAAATAGGGTCCATGACCTCACTCCAAGGAAGGACACAAGATATCCATCAGCATCAGTGATCTCAACAACATTCCCTAGAAATCAGTGAGGTTCCTCATGTGAAATTCCATCAAAGCTTACATCCCCATACCTTTCATACGCAATTTGGCAAATATATTTCCCTCTCATCAACATTCATCAACACTCAAGGGAGTTCATTCAAGATCAAAAATCAATCTTTAAAGAAGTTCCAATTCCTTCTCCCTCTCTTTAAATTTCTTGTTTTTGCACAATAAACTTTAGATTAATAATCTAGTTCTTACTTTAGTTCATACACATTAATATCTACACTTTTATTAGTATATTGCAGATACTTTATTTTTTACGAAAATCCCAAAAATAAATAAAAAAGGGTTACACCCGTAAATTCCAAACGGAATTATCCATCACACTTTTTCCAAAATCAAAACAACACACTTTCTACACATACACGTATAATAAAATTCTGTTCCAATCTATGGGATAAACCCCACCCCTATGCTACATCTGAACTACATGGACTTTGATGCCTTTATGGGCTACGTAGGCGTCCCGGTGTAACACCCCGACTAATTAAATACCGGGTAGCTACTCCTTTATTAAATTAATTCAAAATGTCAAGTTGGTTCAGTTAATAGCATCACTGTCGAAAACATTTAATGATTACTAACCACCTAGTATTTAAAAAGTAAGATGTCAAATTTTAAATTAAATCAGATTAACATGCGATAAAAGAAATGTAAGATAACATCACCATACACCATAAAGTCGTAATGGAATAACCAACAATTAATAATAAGTCTGGAGGAAATACTCCTCCCCACAATCCCACAACTGAAATGAATAAAATAGTGTAACCTGAATAAATACAAACCGAAGTCTGAATAACTGAAATATAAAATGTCTCTAATAGAAATGGGCGACATGCCCTACAATGATGGAACTGAATATGGAATCAAGACTAGAAAATAGGCGTCTACTGTCAAAGCCCTGTAACTTCCACAACAGCTACAGCTCGTCACCTGAATGGGAATACTACGCATGGTGTCCTTGTGGCTGGGCACCTAAAAGGTTTTTACAAAAAAAAATAGATTTGAAAGCAAACGGGTCAGAGCCCGAAAGTGGAGAGTATTTTAAAAACAGCAAGTGCTTTAATAACATTTAAAATAATAAATGCAAAATACATGTTAGGACGTGCTCTCACATGAAATACTCACCTCTCGTCTAACTGTGCACTCCTAACGTTCCTGTACCCAAACATCGAAAAGCATAGCTTTGAATCAATTGTAATTAAACCACTTCCCTTAATATTTCTCTGAATTTGAGGTTGAAACTTGAAGGTTGGATTGTCTTCTCTCTCTCTCTGCAGAATTCTTCTCTTCCTCTCTCTCTCTACAAGTTCTTCTCAAGGTTCTTCTCAAGGTGTTAATGGAGGTGGGGTTGGTTTTTGCCAATCTTTATGGTTTCTAACTTCTCCCGTAGCCCAGTACCTAAATTGGGGTTGGAACATGTCTTAGTGGGTTAATAATAAGTCAGATATTAACTCTAATTTTCGTGGGTTTTAATTACCCAATTTCCGAAATTACTAAAACGCCCCTATAAGTTATCGGTATGGCCCAATAATGCCCCGGGACCCAAATCTAACCCCCGTCTAGTGTTTTCTGACTATTTCGACCCTTCCGAACGCGTTGGCGCACTCAAAATGACCATACGGGTGATAACAATAAAATTCACTTTTTAATTCAAATAATTATATTCCTGACGCGACTGTCACGCGCGTCCCAACCAAATTTCCCAAATTGCCGTATTTCAATCTCGCGACAATTTCAATAATTCCAATATTCATATATTGCCATATATACTCATTATAATCAAATACTAACTCACATCTCGTTAATATTTTATCCGGATTAATTTTCAATTACTACACATTTAATTCAATTAATCCCAAAAATAAATATCACAGAAAATACGGGGTATTACATACTTTCCCCCTAATAACAGAATTTCGTCCCGAAATTCGAAAAAGTAAGGCACACCTGGAAAAATAGGTATCCTCCCGTATTCAAAACAATAATAAAGAAAAGTCCAATTTACTAAAACCCTCACTTCACCATGAGTTTGTTTAACATACTTGATACCCAATCAGAATAATATTCGATAACACCTCACGTTGTGCTCTTATTAAACAACATTCGAATAAAATAGCCTATACATCATTAGCCGCATTATTTTTATCAGTATTGTGAGTCCGCACCTCACTACTAACTCCCGTGTTTATCAAAACACCAAACTCCCATCCTGGGTTGAATTTAATAACACATCTGACTACGCTTGTCTATTCCTTGAAATATTCCGACGTTGTGATTTTTACATAAGGGAAAACCACTTCAGCCTGTTGGTGTTACACAAACCTTTATAAGTACCTTGTCCACCATAAATATATACGGGTGATTTTCCCCCAACGCTACCATTTGGTAATATCTGCTCCTCATGTCTACAATGTACCTCACTAGTTATACCCGATTTGGAATTGAAAATATCGCAATGAATCCAAAATTTCTTTCATACAATCCATCAATCGTTAGTCACCTTGAGCCTGCACCTCGGGTTTTAGGTGATATAACCCTCAGTTTGAATCGTTATTTCTCACTACTTATTGTCACCCCACTTGAATGTGGATATCGGGGATTTCATCCCAGTTCTAAATAGTACTACGTCGAACCACGTACCGGCGTGTTCACTATCTAATAGTGTAAATCACCCCAAGTATATAACCATTTCTCACTTTTTCCACTTGACCCTCCCATTCTTGGAATCGTCGTCTTGATACAAAATTATTTGGTGGGTCATCTAACCCCAACTGGTCTACTACTTACTATCCCTCTTTCAATGTCGATATTCACATAAAATTTTCCCCGTTCAAAGGTACTTAATGATCTTATTCTCCCGACGAATACCAAAAGTTTGGACCTTTACCCTTTTTACTACTTTGTTCATATCTGGACTTTATACCTGATTGACATCCTCATTCTTATTTACTCTTGAGTCACCCTCAACATTCGTTTGATCTAACTCTCCTCCAAATTTCTCATAATAATTTATTCCCCTTTTCAAGAGATATCTCTTTATTAAATGGCTTGCTACTGACTTTTATCCAAATTTGAATGTGCTACCCTGACTACACATGATATTCACTTACACCTTTTCTTATGACGTTTAACCTCATAAGTAATAATCTCACCCGTCCATGTTCCCTCTTCCTTTGATTTACTCTTTAGAAAATCAAGATGTCTATGCCCCTTATAACCCAACCATACGGTTTTTAAACATTATATACGCTTCATACAAATCTCAAACTCTTTATTGTCACTGTAAATACAACGGTGCTATACCACTTGGGCATTCTCAATCGCTTCTAAATTAGAAATCCTAAATCCCTTTATCCTCAATGCGTCCTTCAACATGCCGTGACAAAACCAACATTATTAATACTTATATCGTAATTTATTAACAACTGGGTCTAATGGCCTTACAACATAATTTACTCCTTGTAACTTCCCATTATAACTACGTACTCTCATATCGATAGAGGCATCCAATTCATGAACGAAGGGACACACTTCTCCTTACTACCAATCTTACGCTAAGTTTCATGCGTGGGGTGTCTCGCAAAGCGAAATCCAAACAAGGAACCCCCCGATACACTACTACCTAACATTGTTGGTCATCGGAATCCGTTAAGCTCTGTCCATAATATGTACCCCTACACTCTCGTTTCTCAACAAAGTTACATTTTGTCGTAATGACACTTAAACAAGTAACTCCTTTCGAATGACACTTTCTCTTGACACTGATGGTAATCACATTCCATATACACCACGTAACTAAAATCGGAGTTCTCAAAATCCCGTCCCCAGACACACAACTATGAGTATAAACTCCCAAATCTCTAACGGGGAATAAAACAATGCACTCTTTTTGTTACTACCTCTGTATCGTTAATTATAAAAACCAACTAACTCTTTGTTGACTAGTAAATCAATTACATACGCCATAATAATGAAATCCCTACGCATAATGGGATTAAATATCCGAGACCATTATACCATTTTGAAATCACAACATATTCATATATATGTATATATACCTATATACAAAAGTACAATTGCGAGTCCGGCCCTCTCACAGATGGAGCCTCGCCAGAATAAAACATGCTACCCCAAGGTGGTAATCTCAATAAACTTGCAATACCAGCACACTATCGCTATAATCATATATATGAAACCATAAATAATATCATCCCATACTCGTATAATACAGCACTAAAATGAGTAATTTCAATAAAGTATAAACCGCTATTAATATACCCATTCATCCTCCACGGATGATAATAAAAGTAACCCCCACACTATTAGGGAAAAATGTTCTTATATATAATAAAATTACTGAGATACTCACGAAACTCGACTCTCAAGTGAAAATAACAATTATGACAAATGTAGCAACTCATTCATGCCACAAATAACATGCATCATCATCTGAGGATGTAACTCATATTTATATCTTATCAATCGTCCCGGCTGCTCAAATGGCTCCTGGACTTACCACACATATCTGTCCCAAACCGGATAGTTCAATAACTGTTGCCCTTGCCATGCACAATACCTTGATCCCTACTCTTGTATTGGAAATTTTTTTATAACGCACAGGTTTCACTCCCCACAGAAATACCTCTACACATACTCCACTTATCTTTTGTCTCACAATCATGTTAAGGTGGTCCATTCTCTCGGACGTAGTTAGTCTCGACTCAGACGACTATCTCTGTTGTTCCCTTAGTGTTGACAGCCCTAAGGATCACGCTACTAATTTTCCAACTCTCTTACTAAAATTACCATTGCTCGGTAGTAATTCCGCTATCGAATTATTTTAATGGTTTCTCCATTGGGTCTTCCCATTGTGGTGCTTCTCCAACACCAGTTTTTCCCAGTCTTACTTTATAAAAATTTCTCCATTCTTGTGTCTTCCCACCCAGGGATGTTTACCTCCCAATTAACACTATGCGACAATACCATTTGCTTTAACCGTCCAAGTAGAGTTCTGCCAGAAGGACTAGCAATTCTCCTATGTAAATTCTCCCTTTAATATCGCCTTTTCTGTTTCACCTACTTCACCCGGTGTAGGGTTCACCAAAAAAAAAAAAAAATTATTTCCCCTCACAAAGTGACCTCTATCCGGACCTCTTGTGTGAGTTCAGAACGACATTCGGTTCTCACCCTAAACATTTGATCAAGTAACTTATGGTCAACCCATTCGCGTACGCCTTATCTCGACGTCACATTCCACTTATAAGTGTGGTGATTGTTTCTCCCCATAGAAACTCCGCTCTCACGAGATAAGAAAATTTTTCCTCAAATTTTCACTCTTGATTAGCCATACTCCGACACAAGTCCAAGATTTTGGATACTTTGCGTTCGTTTGGCTAGTACATGCCGTCTTCTCCTTTCGAGTATTGCTACTGCTGGTTCTCTTCAATGTTACATTTAATTCTCTCTCACCCATTCCAACCTTGTTGGATGTGTCTAATTTGACCCCATTCCTACTATAGCCGTACCCAGAAGTCTCAGGTTGCATCTTAGCCTTCTATATCATCCAGGACTTCCGTGCCATAGTATCGGTGACTTCAACTACGGTCATCCTTCTTTAAATAAATCAATTATCCTCAATATATGTTTGCCTCCTGCTGTTCACCCAACTGTCTTCGCCTGACGTACTGCATTGTTCGGCACACGAATACACCCGGTCGCAAATAAGATTCACTACCATATGTATTAAAGCGGGAGAGCGAAATCTCACCAAAGATATCAACAATCCTAAGCATAGGGCTCTACATCAAAGAATGCTCAGCGGAAACATAACAAACCGTACAGATCCTAAAGGACACTAGAACCTGATGCTCTGATACCACCTGTAACACCCCGACTAATTAAATACCGGGTAGCTACTCCTTTATTAAATTAATTCAAAATGTCAAGTTGGTTCAGTTAATAGCATCACTGTCGAAAACATTTAATGATTACTAACCACCTAGTATTTAAAAAGTAAGATGTCAAATTTTAAATTAAATCAGATTAACATGCGATAAAAGAAATGTAAGATAACATCACCATACACCATAAAGTCGTAATGGAATAACCAACAATTAATAATAAGTCTGGAGGAAATACTCCTCCCCACAATCCCACAACTGAAATGAATAAAATAGTGTAACCTGAATAAATACAAACCGAAGTCTGAATAACTGAAATATAAAATGTCTCTAATAGAAATGGGCGACATGCCCTACAATGATGGAACTGAATATGGAATCAAGACTAGAAAAGAGGCGTCTACTGTCAAAGCCCTGTAACTTCCACAACAGCTACAGCTCGTCACCTGAATGGGAATACTACGCATGGTGTCCTTGTGGCTGGGCACCTAAAAGTTTTTTACAAAAAAAAAATAGATTTGAAAGCAAACGGATCAGAGCCCGAAAGTGGAGAGTATTTTAAAAACAGCAAGTGCTTTAATAACATTTAAAACAATAAATGCAAAATACATGTTAGGACATGCTCTCACATGAAATACTCACCTCTCGTCTAACTGTGCACTCCTAACGTTCATGTACCCATTCATGTGTTTTCTCATAACTATCTGGTTCAAAAGAGTTTCTAACACTTCTAATCGTTTCACCTTTTAATTCCAACCTTAACAATTAAATAGAGAGTTCTAATTTAATTCTCGAATTCCCAATTATTAACAAAACCATTTATTGATAACAGTCTCCTTTTATCTTTTCATAATATTACAATTACTATACTCACAATTTAACATATCAATTTCCTTTTCATTTAACCGTATTTTATTCACATCATAAATATACAATACAAGCACCCAAAGGCTAAGCTGCGGTGCACACATACTCTGCTATCCATCCCGGTACATCACGTACATAAGGATCACGCATTCCGAATCTCTCAGGAATCGTTCAGATAACAACATCACAAATAATGGTGGCGAACACAGTCACATCACATAGGTCACGTACATACCTACGTTCCCACTATCAGCAAACTTATTAACAACCCAATAAGTCCTTCTCTGACCTATGTTCATCGAGGTAACCAATCTAAATCCGAGCAACACAAGGATAAGAAGGCCCTAAGCGAACGTAAACCTCCCGTGATAGCAAGTATGGTAGGTATGTCATACACATAAAATTTATATGTTAAGCATTCACACATCTTAGATATCTCAATATTAATAAAGGTATACTCTACATCTTTATACCATTATTCCAAATTCATATATTTTTAAGTCTCCCGATAATATAAAAGTTAAACTGCCGACACGTCTCACGTCATAGTTTCTTATACTTAATACCTATCTCAAATAGACTATTAAGTTCCTATTATTCTCACATATAACATCTTTATTCCTAAGGTCTTTACTTCTCTCCAAACCTCATTTCTTCAAATTATTCAAATTTACACTATTAACCCAACTATTATCTCACTTATCGAATTTCATTAATTTAGAATAATTCCTCAAATTGAATTCTAATTAAGGTCCAAATTTCATAATCATGCCTACTGGTCTTCCTTAAGTTTAAGGGTATTCATAAGGTCTCCAATAATATTTTCCAAGGGTTACCACCATTAAAATTTAAAATAGGGAAAACTTTACTCATTCTGGGAAGGTCGATCGATCGACCTTTACCTTCGATCGATCGATGGTGGTCGATCGATCGACTGATGAGCATCGATCGATCGAACACACCAGGTATGGCTACGGACTGCTTCGTTTTGCAGTTTTCAAATCATCCCAAAACATACTTTTAATGCATGAATCTCTAATATAACGTTATAGTATCATCATAAAACCATCCTACAACATTAATAACATTCTAAAACCAATAATTCATCAATCAAGGGCTATATATGGATCAATTTTCATCAAGAACCCTAGTTTTCTAACTCTTTCAAGAACATTCATAAACCTCTTCTTAAATCCGTTTTTAAATCATAAAGGGTCATAATTTTGAATTCATAATTCGTCCAGATTGTTACTACATGCAGTCCCTAACATAATTCATAGTTTTAAACTTCCAATTCATGGGTCTATATCATCTTCCAAGATAAATTCGATAATTCCTAAACATGGAAAAGCATAGCTTTGAATCAATTGTAATTAAACCACTTGCCTTAATCTTTCTCTGAATTTGAGGTTGAAACTTGAAGGTTGGATTGTCTTCTCTCTCTCTCTGCAGAATTCTTCTCTTCCTCTCTCTCTCTATAAGTTCTTCTCAAGGTTCTTCTCAAGGTGTTAATGGAGGTGGGGTTGGTTTTTGCCAATCTTTATGGTTTCTAACTTCTCCCGTAGCCCACTACCTAAATTGGGGTTGGAACATGGCTTAGTGGGTTAATACTAAGTCAGATATTAACTCTAATTTTCGTGGGTTTTAATTACCCAATTTTCGAAATTACTAAAATGCCCCTATAAGTTACCGGTATGGCCCAATAATGCCCTGGGACCCAAACTTAACCCCCGGCTAGTGTTTTCTGACTATTTCGACCCTTCCGAATGCGTTGGCGCACTCAAAATGACCATACGGGTGATAAAATAAAATTCACTTTTTTATTCAAATAATTATATTCCTGACGCGACTGTCACGCGCGTCCCAACAAAATTTCCCAAATTGTCGTATTTCAATCTCGCGACAATTTCAATAATTCCAATATTCATATATTGCCATATATACTCATTATAATCAAATACTAACTCACATCTCGTTAATATTTTATCCGGATTAATTTTCAATTACTACACATTTAATTCAATTAATCCCAAAAATAAATATCACAGAAAATACGGGGTATTACACTCGGGTTAAAATCCGAGACTAGAGTCCAATTTTCCAAATTTTCTCAAATTCTGTAATTTTTTAAAACCTCTATTTTCATATATATATATATATCATGCTTGTTTTCGTTTCATCCAACACATATTATCGTTTCCTAATAACGATCAATATCATGATGAACGCCCAAATTATACTTTCTACATATGTTATTTTGGGAATATTCCTATGGATGACCTCACTCTGCCTTATCCATGGTACACTACACCAAATCCGCCGAATTCTCACGGTCATTGACCTTCACAACTTCAACTTGTCAAGTTCAATGACCGTGATAATTCTGGGCGAGACAACTTTTTTTATCACGGTCATGTCACGGTCATTAATCGTGACAAGTTAATTAGACTTGTCACGATCGTGTCACGGTCTTTGACCGTGACAAGTTTTATCACGATTTATAACCGTGACAAACCCGTGACATTTAATAAAAAATTGCCACTGTCGTTGATCGTGACAATTCTGGGCAGAATTGAAAAAAATCTGTTGGGCAGTATGGCCACTACCATTGCCCAGTAGTATATTTGTACTTGTTATAACAATGTTGTACCTGTTCAAACATCATATATCCAAATAAACTAGAGATAATGAAAATATACATTCAAAATAAAAACAATATGCATCACGATATAATCCAAATATAATTCCGATGTACCAACTTAAAAACAATTCAAATGTACTAACTAAAAAACAATACAATTCAATTCAAATAATGTCACTACATGTCTTGGTTAAGGTTAAATCCGAGGAGGTGAGTAGGCCACGCGATATACGAATTGACACACCCACTGATATACATCGTGCCGCATTGTTCACGCAAACACACCGGGGAGTTCTGCTTCCCCAGTATACATTCATGACGAGCACCCTGGAATCGATGTCTTGAAGCTCACGTCCATGAACTAGTCCACCCTAGATGATATTCGGGTCCCTTAACCCCCGCCCTATTCGCTGGCCATCAAATATGTCCAGTATAAACACGCTTGGCCAACCAAACGTCGACATCGTTCGATCAAAGGGAGACAAATAGGGAAGTGGATCATAAAAGTCCACACCTGTCGGCGATGAAGCAGCGAGGTCCACATCCTCGTCATCCCGCACCTCGTCCTCCCGCATTCCCTCCCCAACCACCTTCTCCTTCCCTTTACCCTTACGTTTTTCATCGCCTAATGAACGCTTCATGAATGATAACATATCTTGGATCGTCGCATCCAAACGGGACAGCTTCGCGTCATGCGAGTCCATCGTTCGAGCTCACCTCCTTGTCCTTCCCTTGCGATCAGAGACAAGCACTTGGTTGAATGCGTTTGTGGATGATGATGCCGGAATTAGCACCACCAGATAAGGTGTTTTCAAGCTCAATATAGGAATAACAATGTCAGCACAGTTATATAGAGAGATAAGAGAGTGAGATGAGGATAAGAGGAATCAACACCGGAATATAAGTTGTTCAGCCAATCTGGCCTACGTCCACTGTGAGTGTGTGAGTAATATCACTGAATGAAGGCACCAATGGCCATGGATACAATCTCTCAAGCTTTCTCTCTCTACTCTAGATTTAGACAGAGTTTTAGCTAGGGTTGAATAACTGGGATCATTTTGCAAGGTAGGGGATGATCCCTATATATTGTGCCTAGGGGGTGTAATGTACCCCCCATGCATGTAATGAGCATGTGTGTGGTAGCCTCATCAATGTGGGAGTGCCATCTGTCACTGTCACCTGTAAGGAATGATGATGAAATATTCTCCCCATGTGTGGAGAATAATCTTGTTACAACTGATTTGTGCCCATGTGTCCTTACCCAAATGTCAACAGATGCTCGGCCGCCATATTGGTGGATGACCTCGGCCTGGGAGAGGTCGAGCTGTAAAGGCTTGGTGTCCGTTCAATCCGAGATGTGTCATAGGGAGTCTCGGCCTGATCTCAATCGAGACATTATGCCGGGGTCGGCCCCAGCCGAGGTTGTACATATAGCATGCTGACGATTACTAAGGCTTCTTGTTAGCTCCGACCAAGCCGAGGTTGGACTGGTTTCATGTTGAAGGTTACCAAGGCCCCTTGTCACCTCGGCCTACTATCGGCCGAGGTTGCCATACCTAGGTATATGAGGGTACTGTTGATGCCTGCGATGCTCGTAGTGTCCATTGAATATGTGGGGGCAAGTGTCGTCCTGGGCCGACCTTACTGAGGCCGAGGGATGATATCGTGGGCCCATAGTTTATCTAGGGTCGATCAATATCTCGGCCCAAGCCGAGGTTGGTGTCTCAAGGCCGAGGTTACACTTGGGGCATATCAATCACCCCCCAGCCCTTAGTCATATGCGAGAGCAAGTGGCTAGGGGATTACTACACCTCCGAGGCCTGTCCATCCCCAGCTAATACCTACATTACACCTGTCCATGCTAGAACGTACTTACTTGGCTGGCGTGTGTTGTCATCCGTCCTTTGGGATTCCCAAGGCAATGATGTGCCTTGGGAAATGTGCTCACGCATTTAAGGGCTTGAACCCTTCTTTTTCTCTTTCTTCTTCACTTCATTCCTGTGCACAAACTGTTCTTGCGATTTCTCTCTCTCCAAAGTTTCTCTACTCAACGCTTCTTCTGCCGAAGCCTTTGTCAATTTTCTTGCGAGTTTCCTTCATTTCATTCATCGATTCATTTCCAGGTACTTCTTTCTTTCCATTTACTTTGTTTCTGGTATTTGGTTTGCATTTTCCGGTGAGTTTCATCATTTTTCGGTGAGCTCCATTATCTCAGGCGAGCTTGGTTTGCTTTAAACTTCCAAGTTTGATCTTTTAAGTCCTTTATTTTACAAGTCAATCGTGTTTGTAGTTTTAGGAGTTTTTCCCAAGTTTAGGGTCGTCCTCTGATGCTCACACCTTTATACCAGCTTCTTGAGGATTTCCCCTCTCTCAGAGAGAAGACCCTAGAAAATATTAGGCAAATAGAGAGAGCTCAAGAGGAAGCTCGTAGGTCACAAGAGTTTCCCATTAGACCCTTGTTTCCACCACCTCTGAGGGTTATATATCCTGACCCCCCGGAGAACTTCTATTATACAGGGGTGCCTGCTGATTCAACACCTATGTCTGAGTCTGAAGCTTCTACATCAGACCCCATGTCAGTGGACTCTTTATAGGAAGCTATGGATTTCACACCTCGGCCTGATCAGGCCCCTGATCAGGCCGAGGTATCCAGCCGAGCTGCATCCCATAATGGCTCCAGCATCTCAGCCTCTTCTTCAGAGGTTGAAGTGCTTGAGCCGAGTGTGGCTGTGCCACCCATTCTTGATGCCATCCCCCTGTCAGCCATCACAGGGGCAGAGTTCGCTCAGAGATTCCCTAGTAACCCATCTACATCTGCTCCGGCCGACGTTGAGCTTGATGATGATGAAGATGCTGAAAGCGATGTTGACATCTCTGAGGCGGCCGAGTTCGAAAGTACAGTCACTGAGGTTGATCTTCTGTGCTTCAGATATTTGTACTCCATCAGTACTTCCATCAAATTGAGGAGACCTCTGAGGGAAGAGAGGGCCTATCATGGCCGAGATGGGGAAATCTGCCTGTACGAGCAGATGTTTAAGTTAGGGTTTTGCCTACCCATTCATCCCATCATCAAATGCATTCTCTCTTACATCAACTTGTCCCCCTCACAGTTATCTCCCAATGCCTGGAGAGTCATCATAGGGGCCATTATTCTATGGAGGGCAGTTCACCACTCTGACCTCCCAATTCAGGTCTTCGTTGGTTGTTATGTCCCAACCTCGGCTAAAAACCATCCGAGCTACTATCATTTTGTGGCTCGGAGGCCTGAGAAGAAAATGCTCCAGGTAACTCAGAGCTCAAATCATAACTGGAAGCCCCGCTATTTTTTCGTCTCTGGTCTATGGGAATTTGGCCCATGGGTTCCCTCTCCCACACTTGAGCCGAGGATACCCCTCAAATTGGGCAAGGTCTCCATGTCTGCCAGGGCCGATCCTGGTCTAAGTCATTAGAATATGAAGAAGGTTAAGGCCCTGCAAGCCCAAGGGGCACATGGTCTGTTTGTTAAGTTCGAACATTTGCTGACCCCCCACTATCTCTCGGGGACGAGCCTTGGTGGAAGTCCCCTTGTTGACTTTGGTAAGAATTTTTATAAGTCTAAACTCTGAACTTATTTATATCTGATCTCTGACCCATATCTTTTAACTTTTGCAGAGCGACCACAGGGCATCCCAGACGAACTGTGGGAGATGGTTGCTCCGAGCTTGGCGAGGCTTGCAAAAAAGGCTGGTCTGAACGCTCCTCCCCCAGCTCCCTCAACATCCAAATCTCAGGCTTCCAAGAAGAGGGCCCCAGAAGCCCATGCCTCTGAGGATCAGAGGCCGACCTTGAGGCAGAAGAAGGCCTCAGATGCTGCAATTCCTATCTCTTCGGCCGACATCCTGACGGCTCATCTGGATCAGCTGAAGTTGACTGATAGTGTGGTCGGCAACAGCAGGCAGTCCATGGACGCACTCGCCTCTATAATGACCGAGGACGACAAGCGTTTCTACAGAGCTATGGATACCTCCCTACTGGTTGAGTTCGGCCTTCACAGATCCGTCCAGGTATGATTTGTTCGTTTGTCAAAATTTTAAGTGAAACATCTGACTTTTCTCCCGCTTAACCTCTTCATTAAATGTGCAGGGAGTGACTGCTATGTACCAACTATCGAACTGGGCTATGAGGAAATTGCCCCTTATCCAGAAGGGGCAAGAGGCCGAGAAGGTTGAGAGTGCCCTGAACACTGAGGTTGACCGTCTGAAGTCAGAGCTGCAGAACTCTAAAAATAAGGTCAAGGGGTTGGAAAAAGACATCTCTCTGCTCGTCAAAGATCACGCCAAAGCCCTGAAGGCCAAAGATGATGTCCTGCAGCAGAAGGTCAGCTCGACTGTGAAGGCTGCCCTTGCAGATGCCTCGAACAAGATAATTTCTGACTACAAAGGCTCAGACGAATTCATGGGTTTTGGATTTGAATATCTTGAAAGAGGTATTAAGGCCACTACTAAATGGGCTGAAGTCAGAGAGCGGGAGGTCGGTACCCTAAAGGCCTATGACTTTTGGGGTCTCGACTTTGGAGACCCTCAGTTTGCTCAGGCACTTCAAGAGGTAGAGGACGAGGCTGCTACACCTGCTGAAACTGCAACTCTTGGAGGGATAGAGGTCGGAGGGGCAGACCACACTGACGACGTGGCCGAGGTGACCAATACCGATCAAGCCAACCCAGCCGAGACTGTTAATGTTCCCCCTCAGACCTTTAGTCTTTTTTAACTTGTTATAAATTTGTGATATGCAACTTGTAATACCTCAGTATTTTGTAAGTAATATTTGTAATCAATGCCTCTGAATGCCATATGATCTCTTCCTTTTACTGAATGTCAATCTCTTATATTACTTTGCTACAGTGTTCTTGTTTATACTCAGTCAATAATTCTGGCCTTAGGTCTCTTCACAACTGAATTATAATTAGGCTCTAGGGTCATCATCTAAGATGTTAGCCTCGTAATTTATTTCACCAAATTAATGATGTTAAGGGTATGGGGTCATCTCATTATGGTGTCTGAGCTCAGACCTCGTCACCACCGAGTGATGTTATGAGGGTGTGAGGTCATCACCTAAGATATTATCCCCATAATTAATCTCACCAAGTTAATGATGTTAAGAGTCTGAGGTCATCTGTTAAGGTGTCTGAGCTCAGACCTCGTCACCACCGAGTGATGTTATGAGGGTCTGAGGTCATCACCTAAGATGTTATCCCCATAATTAATCCCACCAAATTATAATGATGTTAAGGGTCTGAGGTCATCTGTTAAGGTGTCTGAGCTCAGACCTCGTCACCACCAAGTGATGTTATGAGGGTCTGAGGTCATCACCTAAGATGTTAGCCTCATAATTAATCCCACCAAATTATAATGATGTTAAGGGTCTGAGGTCATCTGTTAAGGTGTCTGAGCTCAGACCTCGTCACCACCAAGTGATGTTATGAGGGTCTGAGGTCATCACCTAAGATGTTATCCCCATAATTAATCTCACCAAGTTAATGATGTTAAGAGTCTGAGGTCATCTGTTAAGGTGTCTGAGCTCAGACCTCATCACCACCGAGTGATGTTATGAGGGTCTGAGGTCATCACCTAAGATGTTAGCCTCCTAATTAATCCCACCAAATTATAATGATGTTAAAGGTCTGAGGTCATCTGTTAAGGTGTCTGAGCTCATACCTCGTCACCACTAAGTGATGTTATGAGGGTCTGAGGTCATCACCTAAGATGTTATCCCCTAATTAATCTCACCAAGTTAATGATGTTAAGAGTCTGAAGTCATCTATTATGGTGTCTGAGCTCAGACCTCGTCACCACCAAGTGATGTTATGAGGGTCTGAGGTCATCACCTAAGATGTTAGCCTCATAATTAATCCCACCAAATTATAAAGATGTTAAGGGTCTGAGGTCATCTGCTAAGGTGTCTGAGCTCAGACCTCGTCGCCACCAAGTGATGTTATGAGGATCTGAGGTCATCACCTAAGATGTTATCCCCATAATTAATCTCACCAAGTTAATGATGTTAAGAGTCTGAGGTCATCTGCTAAGGTGTCTGAGCTCAGACCTCGTCACCACCGAGTGATGTTATGAGGGTCTGAGGTCATCACCTAAGATGTTATCCCCGTGATAAATTTCTGATCTAAGAATGAAGCAAGAATTATCATGGAAACTGATCTTTATTAATAACCTTTTCTCAATAAGATGGTATATTTACATAAAATTATATGCAACATCATATGTAATATCTCTTGAGATGGTCAGCATTCCATGGGTTAGTGAAAGGTTCTCCTTCTAGGTTTTTTAGCCTGTAAGTGCCAGGCACAACTTCTTCCATTACTTTGTAGGGGCCATGCCAGTTTGGGTGTAGCTTGTTTGCCTTCTGTAGGGTCTTCTTTAGCACTAGATCTCCCACTGCAATGGGTCTTGACTTCACACTTTGGTTGTAGAATTTCGCTGCCCTCTGTTGGTAGGCTGCTTTTCTGACCTCTGCGTCTTCCCTTCTTTCTTCGATAAGATCCAGGTCTAGCCTCCTCTTCTCCCCATTGCTGTCAGGGTCATAGGTCTGAATCCGATGAGTTGGCAGTCCTACTTCCGTTGGTATGACGGCCTCTGAGCCATGTGCCATCATGAATGGGGTTTCTCCTGTCAGTGTCCTTGCCGTGGTTCTATAGGCCCATAACACAGCGTAGACCTCTTTTTTCCATCTCCCCTTCTCATCTTCTAACCTCTTCTTGATTTCGTCCAAGATAGTTCTGTTAGTGACTTCGGTCTGGCCATTTGCCTGAGGTCGGCCAGGAGATGAGAAGAACTGTTTAATCCCCACTCTTAGGCAATACTTTTCTAAGGAGGAGTTCTTGAACTGGGTCCCATTATCCGAGATGAGAGTGTTTGGGAGGCCATATCTGCATATGACGTTCTTCCAAATGAACTGGAAGGTCTTCTGCTCTGTAATTGTTATCATCGGTTTCGCCTCCACCCACTTTGAAAAGTAGTCAATGGCAACTATCAAGAATCTATAGTTGTTGACAACTCTTGGCAAAGGTCCTACCAAGTCAATTCCCCATACCGCAAATGGCCATGGAGAAGAGATTGACGTCATAGGCTGATGGGGTAGATGAGGGATAGTGGCGAACCTTTGACATTTGTCGCACCTCTTCACATAGTCTGCAGCGTCTTTAGACAAGGTAGGCCACCAGTATCCCTGAGTGATGATCCTCTTGGCTAAGGGCCTTCCCCCAATGTGGCTAGAGCAAGAACCCTCATGAACCTCCTGTAATACCTGGGGTACTTCCATGGGATGCACACATCAGAGGAGAGGCAATAGAAACCCCTTTTTGTACAAGACATCTCCTACTATTGAGAACTTAGCAGCCCTGTATCTCAAATTTCTCCTTTCCATCTTGGACTCAGGTATCTCTCCGTCTCTTAGGTACCTGACGAGCGGGTTGATCCATGAGTATCCTAGGTTCACATTGTGACAAGGGCTACATACCTCATCCTCCTCGATGCTTGCTTTTCCGAAGACCTTGATTAGAATGGTCCTTCCCAAATCTGTCTTCATTGCCGAGGCCAGCCTTGCCAATGCATCAGCGTGATTGTTGCTCAGTCGAGGCACTCTCTTCAGCTTTGCTTCTTCAAAATACTCTAACAACCTTCTTATCTTCTTTAAGTACTTGTCCATCCTTTCATCTTTGGCCTCGTATACCCCCAACACTTGATTGACAACCAACCTTGAGTCTCTATGGAGTAGGAGTCACTTTACTCGAAGAGTTATTGCCAATAAGAGACCTGCTATCATGGCCTCGTACTCGGACTCGTTGTTTGAGGCCTGGAAGTTGAATCTTAAGGCGTATTCAATGTTGGCGCCATCTGGAGCCAAGAGTATTAGCCCAGCGCCGCTTCCACTGTCACAGGAAGAGCCATCAACGAAGAGGCTCCATAGGTCTGCATCTGATGAGAAGACCCCTTCTCTCATAACCCCCTTCTTGAAGAGGTATCGATCCTCTTCGTTCTCTTCCACTCTGCTCTGGGTTTTGCCTGGGACGACCTCTTCTTGGCCTCGGAAGACGTTTGGTGCAGTCTCTTCCGAATCCCGGAAGACACTACGATTCGTCTCTTCGCCGTCATCTAAGCCTTTCTCTGTCTCGGCCTCTTCCCAGGTGAACTCCGTGACAAAGTCTGCGAGGGCCTGCCCCTTGATGGCTGTCCTAGGCTGGTAGGAAAGATCATATTCTCCTAGCTCGATGGCCCAGCTCATCAATCTTCCGGACTTCTCAGGTTTGTGCAGAACCTGCCTTAGTGGGGAGTTAGTGAGGACTACCATGGAGTGAGCTTGGAAGTAAGGCTTCATCTTCCTTGAGGCATGTATCAGGGCATAAGCTAACTTCTCCATTCGGGGATAGTTCTGTTCAAACCCTTGAAGAGCCTTACTATTGAAGTACACAGGCCTCTGAATTCCATCCTCTTCCCGTATGATGGCCACGTTGATGGTTGATTCAGAGACTGCCAAATACACAAACAACCTTTCCCCCGTGATGGGCCGAGACAGCAATAAGGGAGACCCTAAGTAGGACTTGAGTTGGTTGAAGGCTTTTTCACACTCTTCGTCCCACTGGAAGGCCTTTCTTAAAACTTTAAAGAATGGAAGACACTTGTCCGTTGCCCTAGAAACAATCCTGTTAAGGGCAGCCACTCTTCTGGTGAGTCTCTGGACATCCTTGATACTCCTAGGAGTCTTCATGTCGAGCAAGGCCTTGATTTTCTCAGGGTTTTCTTTAATCCCCCTCTGATTAACGATGAACCCCAGGAACTTCCCGGCTCCTACCCCGAAGACACACTTCGCTGGGTTGAGCTTCATTTTATACGAGTCCATGACGTCAAAGGTCTTCTCAAGGTCTGCTACGTGCGTACATGCTTTCAGACTCTTCGTTAGCATATCATCCACATACACCTCCATGGTCTTACCTATTTGTTCCTCGAACATCTTATTGACAAGACGTTGATACGTTGCCCCCGCATTTTTCAGACCGAAGGGCATCACCTTGTAGCAGTACGTCCCTTTGTCAGTAATGAAGGCTGTCTTCTCAGAGTCTTCAGTATCCATGAAGATTTGGTTGTAGCCTGAATAAGCATCCATGAAGCTCATAAGCTCGTGCCCTTCCGTTGCGTCCACCATCTGGTCTATCCTAGGTAAGGGATAGCTGTCTTTCGGGCAAGACCTGTTCAGGTCAGTGAAATCTACACACATTCGCCACTTCCCATTGGCCTTAGGCACGATGACTGCATTTGAGAGCCACTCCGGGTAGGTGACCTCTCTTATAAACTCAGCCTCTTCCAACTTTTTGACCTCTTTCCGGATGACGTCATAATTCTCCCTGGAGTACACTCTTCGTCTCTGCTTGATCGGCCTGGAATCTCTGTCTATGTTGAGCTTATGGCTCATGACCTCAGGGTCGATACCAGGCATGTCTGTGTGACTTCATGCGAAGACACTCTGTCTCCTTCTGAGGAATTTTACCAGCTCTTCCTTGATCCCTGGCTCTAGGGCCTTACCGACCTGGACAGTTTTTTTCGGCTCGTCCTTATTGAGGACAATGGATTCTACCTCTTCCGCGGCCTCACCCTTCTTTAATTTTGTTTCGTCTCTTGGGTCAAGAGTGTCAATGCTGTAAGTGGTGGTTTCTCTCTTATGGGCCTCTCTCTCTTCGACCGATTTGAAGTAGCATTCCCGCGCCGTGGTCTGGTCCCCTTGCACTTCCCCTACTCTATAAGGAGTAGGGAATTTTAGCATCTGATGGACCGTCGACGGCACGACTTCAAACTCTTTGAGGGCCACCCTTCCTACGATGAGGTTGTAGGACAAAAAAATGTTTTCGTCCATGACGAAAAAGTTTATCTTCTTGGTCAGCCTCTTAGGCCACTCATCCCCCATCCGTACATCCATTTCATACATGCCCAAGGGTTGAACCTTTTCACCACTTAAGCCTATCAATGGGTGATGGTAGGGCACCAGCCTTGCCCTGCAAGACCCAGGCTCTTGAAACAAGGCATAAACATCACGTCTACTGAGCTTCCCCCATCTATGAGGATCCTCCCTACCTCGCACCCATGCACCCTTGTTGTTATGACCAAAGGGTCATCATGGGGGGCTAATATACCCTTGAAGTCGAGTCTGGAGAACCCCACTACGAGGGTGTCCATGTCTACCTTCTTGCTCTTCTGCACGGTATCGGAAGAAGTTAGATTCATAACCTCGGTCTTGGCCACTGACCTGGCCTCTGCTACATGAGCCTTCCTATCGGCTACCTCAGAGCCACCTCCTGCAAATCCTCCACATATGGTGCTAACACCAAAGGAGATCATACCGACCCTCTTCACCGGGCTGTTGTCATCCTTTGGCGGAAAATCCGGGTCGTCTTCATCATCTCCCTCTGAATCATTGTCCCTTCTGGCCAGGACATCGCCGCGAAATCTGTCATTTCTTCTCTTCTTAGGGTCTTCTCTTCCACCCTTCGGAGCCTTGCCATCCACATACTTCCTCAGCTTTCCAGATTTCATCATTTTCTCAATCCCATCCTTTAAAGCGAAGCATCTATCTGTGACATGGTCGTGATCCTGATGGAACTCACACCATAGGTTTTTATTCCTCTTATGTGGCGAGGCCTTCAGTTTTTTCGGCCACCTCAGAGTTCGGTCAGTCTTAATCTCATTAAGGATGTGTTCACAACTCACAGTCAGAGGAGTGTAATGAAAGAACTTGTCATTTCCTGACCTCTTCTTCCCATCTTTCTTACCCTGGGACTTTCCCGTGCTACCGCGGTTCTCCTCCTCATACTTGGCGTCCATTGCCTCTTCTGCATTCATCACTTTCCCTGTGGTTGCCAGCAGCTCAGCTATGGACCTAGGAGGGTCTTCCGCCAGTTTCCACAATAGCTTCCCCTTCTGGAGGCCTCCTATAAGGGCGGTCATGGCTATGCTCTCTTTATAATCTTCCACCTCCAACTTTTCTTTGTTGAATCTTACTATGTAGTCTCTTAGGCTTTCACCCTTGGCATGTTTGACATACAGCAGGTGGGTAGTCTTCTTTTGAGGTCTTACCCCAAAGCAGAAGTTGTGGATGAACTGCTCAGCCAAACATTTAAATTTCTCGATCGAGTTCTTCGGAAGAGAGGTGAACCAGCTGTGCGCTGCCCTTGTCAACGTCCCTGAGAAAGCCCTACACTTCATCTCATCAGGTATCGAGTAAATGTCTGCTGTCGACTGATACATCTCGATATGGTGTACAGGGTTAGTGCTGCCATCATACTTGGGAGTCACTGTAGGAGGCTTGAACTTGGTTGGGGTTGGGAACCCCACTATCCTAGCCACAAATGGGGATCCCTCTGAGTAACCCCTCTCTAATGGGTCCCTGCTTTTAATGAGGTCTCCTATCTTATCCTCAAGGCGTTGGATAGAATCATTCCAGGGTATTCTGTCATCAACTTGGCCGAGGTTATCCCCTGCCACCTCCCTACGATGGACAGAGGGTTCCGCAGCCACAACACGTTGACTGTTGACCTCTTCCTGTTCCCTGGCTCTTCCTCCCCAGGGTCGGCCTTGGTCTGGCCGACCTTTCCTACCCCCTCTCTGAGAGCCTGCTGCGCTCCTCGACCTTGATAGCCTGTGTCTTAGGTCATTTACCGGGCCCAGCCTCTCGAAGGTCGACCCTCTTTGTTGGGCCTCTTCTCTTCTTCGGCCGACATATCCTTGACTCTGCCTAAGAGGTCGTATAGTGTCATTTGACACCTCATACCGCTCCCAACAGTCTTCTGGGGCTTCTTCAGCTTCTAGGTCATCATACCTGTCCTCTGGGCAAGGGTTTCCCGGCCTCCCCAGGCGCAAGCGCCTAGGGTCAGTAACGTCCCTCCTCCGCTGGGGTGCAGGCTGGTCCTTCATTGGTGCCTGGGGTGGTCCCCTGGCGTCAGGATGGGGCTGAACTGCCGCCAGAGTGATCATGTCCGGTGAGACTCCAGGTGGCCTCATCATCATGGTTTGACTGAGCTAGGCAAATTTCTCCTTCATGGCTTGTTGTGTTGCAGCTAAAGATTTCAAGGCTGCTGCTACCTCCGCCATTTCGGACTGGGGAGGAGCCTGACTTGAACTAGCCCCTCCACCCCCGGGTGGCGGGAGAGGTGGTGGTAAGTCTGGTGCCATATGTTAACACTGTAGATCTTGAGTAGCAAGTGAGCTTAATACCTTAAAGGACCTCTTTCAATGGCGAAACAGCTCCACACAAGGGGTGGTTCCTGGTTCACCACCAGAGTCTTCGGTGAGGTTAAGCAGAAAAAGAGGAAGAGATAGCTTCTAAATTCCCACATATGGCTCCAAATTGATGATGCCGGAATTAGCACCACCAGATAAGGTGTCTTCAAGATCAATATAGGAATAAAAATGGCAGCACAGTTATATAGAGAGATAAGAGAGTGAGATGAGGATAAGAGGAATCAACACCGGAATATAAGTGGTTCAGCCAATCTGGCCTACGTCCACTATGAGTGTGTGAGTAATATCACTGAATGAAGGCACTAATGGCCATGGATACAATCTCTCAAGCTTTCTCTCTCTACTCTAGATTTAGACAGAGTTTTAGCTAGGGTTGAATAACTGGGATCCTTTTGCAAGGTAGGGGATGATCCCTATATATAGTGCCTACGGGGTGTAATGTACCCCCCATGCATGTAATGAGCATGTGTGTGGTAGCCTCACCAATGTGGGAGTGCCATCTGTCACTGTCACCTGTAAGGAATGATGATGAAATATTCTCCCCATGTGTGGAGAATAATCTTGTTACAACTGATTTGTGCCCATGTGTCCTTACCCAAATGTCAACAGATGCCCGGCCGCCATATTGGTGGATGACCTCGGCCTGGGAGAGGCCGAGATGTAAAGGCTTGATGTCCGTTCAATCCGAGATGTGTAATAGGGAGTCTCGGCCTGATCTCAGCCGAGACATTATGCTGGGGTCGGCCCCATCCGAGGTTGTACATATAGCATGCTGACGATTACTAAGGCTTCTTGTCACCTCGGCCCAAGCCGAGGTTGGACTGGTTTCATGTTGAAGGTTACCAAGTCCCCTTGTCACCTCGGCCTACTATCGATCGAGGTTGCCATACCCAGGTATATGAGGATGTTGTTGATGCCTGCGATGCGCGTAGTTCCCATTAAATATGTGGGGGCAAGTGTCGGCCTGGGCCGACCTTACTAAGGTCGAGGGATGATATCGTGGGCCCATGGTTTATCTAGGGTCGATCAATATCTCGACCTAAGCCGAGGTTGGTGTCTCAAGGCCGAGGTTACAGTTGGGGCATATCAGTGGAAAAAGATGCCTTGTCGGCATCAAACTGAGACTCATTCACTTCTTTAAGACTTGCCTGAAATGACAAAAAGCACATGTTTAGTAAAATAAGTAAATTAAAAAATTATAATGTAATTAACAAAAAGTAAACTGCCGAATTACTTACAATCGTGGTCGCGACGCTCGGGGACACTTCCTTGTCCTTCCCCTTATTTTTCCAAAGAGTCACATAAGTATCGAGCCTATGTGGCCTACCCCCAGGGACACTCCCTGTCCCCTGAAATAAAATAAAGTAAAATTAGTATCGGCCCCACAAAGTAAAATAATGAAGAATAATATATTTCTATAGTAATAGAAAAATTACATCTTACCATCATCCTATGCTCCACCTCGGCGTAAGACGTCCGGCCGGAGTAGTGCACGTCCGTCTTTTTTACCCTGTTTTCCCTCCCTGATTGGCGAGATGCCAATTGTCGCTCCCTGATCTCATTGTCAACAAACTTTTGCCATTATGCCAATGAGATCGGCTCCTTCGACAGGACGGATTCACGCCTTTGGATAATGGACTCTCGTGTATTCCCAAAGTATCGGGTCCACATATTTTTCTTCCACGTCTTGTGTTTCTCCCTCAACGGCTCCAAGCCGGAATCGCGTAGCTTTGGATCCTGGCTGAATTATTCCTGTCCAATAAATACAATGTTAGTTGCAAATAAATATAAATATAAATATAAATTGAAATCGAAATCGAAATTGAAATATTCATATTCATATGAATATGAATATAAACATAAATATAAATATAAATATAAATACATTACCTGTAGTGCAACCCAAACAGCTTACTTGAGCACATATGGCACCTCCTTCCAACTAATGTACCCCGGGCTGATGATCCTCTTTACCAGCTCGAGGGATCTCTCTAATAGCCCCGACTTGTTCTCGATGGCCATCCCCAATTTTCCATATTTGGGGAGCCTAGGGGTCGAGGAGCCCTCGTCGCCTCCGCTACCACCGAGCCCAGACGGCATCTCATCCTCGCCTTAATACCTGAAGGAGACATTTGCTGTAAAAAATGTTATTAGTACATATCAAAATGAATTAAAAGAAGTCATGTAAATAAACTAACAATTAAAGTATACAATTATTAATTTACTAATTTACAATGAGGGGCAATCCTACTTTCATAATTAATCATATATTAATTTACTAATTTACAATGAGGGGCAATCATATATTAATTTACTAAAGAAATTAATAACCAATCAATTCGTTTACGAGGGACATTACGCACAAACACGCACACTACACACACATATACACACACGTGCACATACACACACACAACCGCGCACATTCACACACACACACACACACGCATCACCCCACCCCTACCCCACCACCCATCCCTACCCCCCCCCCCCTCTCCTCCATCTCCTCCTAAGGGTGAGTTCAAGTATGCTTCATTTAATTTCAAGTAATTTTAAAAAAAAAGTTGAAAAATCCCACCCCCATATGGAATATAATCCAGTGGTCATGACACTTTTAAAACTAACCAACACAACATCGATCCACTATAATCTAACCACAATGTCAACAACAAATATGTATCTCGTACTCCTTCTAATTCATCTACTCAAATAATTCATTTCATCAATTAATCTAACAATTAAAGTATAACAATTATTAATTTACTGATTTACAATGAGGGGCAATCCTACTTTCATATGAAATGGGCACTAATTATTAATTTACTTTCATATAAAACTATACAATTAAAGTTACAATTAAATCTATACAATTTATTAATTAAAGCTATACAGTTGTTGAGATTGCCCCAGCACACACACATACCACCCCACCCCACCCCCACCGCCACCACCACCACCACCACACACACACACCTCAATTCTGAATTCTAAAACAACAACATCTAGCTCATAATATGTACAAGAGTGAAACATCCCCACCCCCACCCCCACCCCTACTGCCCACACACACGCACACTACACAAGAGTGATACAAAGTAGTTTTTTTAAAAACGTTGAAAAATCCCACCCCCATATGGACATTAATCCATTGGTCATACCACTTCTAAAATTAACCAACCCAACATCGATCCACTATAATCCAACCGCAACAACAAATGTGTATCCCATACTCCTTATAATTCATCTACTCAATTAAATCATTTCATCAATTAAACTAACAATTAAAGTATACAATTATTAATTTACTAATTTACAATGAGGAGCAATCCTACTTTCATATGAAATGGGCACTAATTATTAATTTACTTTCATATAAAACTATACAATTAAAGCTATACAATTTATTTTATTAAAGCTATACAATTAAAGTTATTTCGAATCTCAACAATTATCTGTTAATGAGGGGCAATCCTACTTGCATATGAAAGGGGAAATACATATTTTATTAATCAATTTGTCTATTTCAATTGTTGAGATTGTCCCACCACACACACACCCCACCCCACACACACCACCACCACAACACACACCCCACCCCACCCCCTCCCCCACCACACACATGCACACACACCCCACCACCCCCTGCCCCCTCCCCCTCCCCCCACCACACACATGCACACACACCCCACCACCCCCTGCCCCCTCCCCCCACCACACACACACCTGCACACATCTGCACACACACACACACACACACACCACCACCCCCTGTCCCTCCCCTCCCTAGCCCCCTGTCCCCCCCCCCCCTCCCTCCACCACACACGTACACACACACACGCCCACCCACCCCCACCACCCCCTGCCACCACACACCACCACACACATACACACACATAGAAATGAAAGAGAAAGAGAGTAAAAAAAACAAACCTTAGAGAGAGAGAGAGAGAGAGAGAGAGAGAGAGAGCTCAAAATCGCTTAGAGAGAGAAAGAGAGGGAAAACCAAAAACGGTGGAAAAAAAGAAAGCGTAGGTTTTTTTTTACTGACAAAATTGTCACGGTCCTTGATCGTGACAATATTGACCGTGACAAGTCCGTGACAAGTGTCGTTGTCACGGTCTTGCCACGGTCAATGACCGTGACAATACGTTGTCACGATCAATGATCGTGACAAGGCTAGCCGTTGGAAGGGTTCCAATTTATCCATTATGGTGTAGTGGTATGAGTTGAATAAATCCAATCTCCATTATATAAACACGCACACAAAACTGACGGGGATATAAATGAAAATAATAACACTAGCCCATGCAAGACCGAAAGGGCGGGATGGGTTCCTAACACCTTTCCATTCTGTAACTTAGCCCTTAGACCTTCGAAATATTAGTTTCGTATGCATCACTTTATCCTTGATGCCGCTCTCTCAAAGTGGAAATATGTTCTTTTGCCTATTTTGTGCAAAATAGGTTGGCCACTCTATCTTTTCACATTTACCCCTACACCGATGACAGCTGAAACAACCTTCACAAAAGGGGCGCGAGACCACGGCGCAACCTTCTCGAGGGGGAGACGTACCTATCTCTATCTCTCTCTCCTCCCCTAAGGCGCCGACCAGGATGGCCATAGTGGCGACTCTACTAGGGACTAGTTTTAAGAGGGCTAGATTCTGTGTGCTTGGGTGTTTTTACTTTCTTGTATATTCCCCTATTTTTATGTTCCCCTTATTATTCCTTGTATATATGCAAATGTTCATACACTTAGAGAAATTTTCCAGGTACACTTCACACCACGTACACCTAGGATCACATATATCCACATGTTGCACACACCATGTTGAAATCCATGCTTAGGTGTCACTAACACACACCTCCACTTGTATATATCCATGCTCACTTAAACTTAGCACATACTCACTCACTTGTTGGCTCTATTGTTTATACTTGTACCTCATGCTCGGTTGGGCGTGATCAATAAAGATACTCACTCCTTAAGTTGTTAATCAAAGAATCATGCATGGTACACACAACATCACCAAAGAGCATTGTTATTGACCAAATTTGTCCCGTAACTAGGGAGTCAGTTCATGATGAGCTCTAGTCTTGCAGGTCGCAGTTAGCCTAAGCGATATGACTCTCACCTTCCATTATCCAATTACCTTTGACATATATCGAACGGTTCCTCCGCATCGTACCGCTTGATCGAAGTCATGAAGGGAGGTATATCTCAAGGAACTCATTTACGTACATCGAGTATATTAAATTTTCTCTCACACGTACCGTCCCCACGAGGTATATAGTGAGGCAATTCACATACACTCAGGTATATCAAATGGCTTGTCCGCACATACCAATTGCCCTCAAAAGCAAGACGTATATCGTGGAAGTTATGCCGAAGGGGGGAATAACCTCCAATTAACCCAACAACTGCATAACCACATATAGGTGTCAAACCTAGGACACACATGTTATACTGTCGATTTTGACTCGAAACTCTGTCGAAATTTCAGGTCAGCCTGCCGCCCAAATTTTTGCTCAAATTTTAAAACGGGCCCCTTCCCATGAACCTGGTAATAACTCTAACCCTAGTTTTTACATATGTTGTAAACCCAATTTTTCTAGGCTCGGTTCTCGTCCGACATTTCTTTTTTGCATCTAGGCAAACTTAATACAAGTGAGAACCTAATAAACATAATAATCATGCTGAGACTCGTCTCTGGCGTTTTCCTCTCTCTTTCCAAAAGTGTCCAAAACATTCTTCCTCTTTTTATCAAAAATACCAAAAAATATTTTCTTTTCCTCTAAATAAAAAACAAAAAAACATTTTTGTCCTCATTTCTTCCAATAATGTCAAAAAGCATTTTCCTCCTTTTTCTAAAAATAACAAATTCCCCTTCTCTTCTTTTCCTAATATAAATCCCAAATTTTCTCCTTATCAGGTTAATCGCATACCCTTGGCCTGGCTCCCTATTGGCTTTGGTCTATAGTCAAACTTCCCCGAAGTTCTGTCAGTCCCCTTACTTCTTCCAAATTCGAGATTCACCCTCCTTCCATGGAGAACACGGATCAAGTGTTGAATGTGCAGTCGGATCTGTTGACAGTTCTAGCTCAGCTCACTGCCAAAATTGACAACCTTTAAACCGAGGTTCATGAGATGCAAAGAAACCAGGTCCCTATCCCCGAAGAGCCCAGGGTCCTTTTCTCCCGCGCTATGTGTTTGCCTGCACCCAAGCCTATTTAGGTTCCCGAGGAATACCAACATGCTCCCCGTGCCCCTACTGCTAATGGGCCATCACCAGCCCATTTGCTTATGCCAAAACTTACTCAACTAGGGGCTAACTTACCCGTGACTGTTGACCCGAAAGAGGAAGAATTGAGAAAGGTCAAGAAAAACCTCAAGATGTTGACCAAGAAATTCGATCAAGTTAAACTCTCTAGGAACTACATGGACTACACACACGTCTCCCTATCCTAAAGCTAGGTTACTAAAAAAAATTCAAGATGCCCAATATCGAGAAATTTAGAGGCGGTGGATGACCCCCGATTGTTCATCTTTGTAGCAATCACCAATCCATTAATATCCTAGGGGATTCTAAATAAATAATGGCCCAAATATTCTTGTAGACAGTGAAAGATAGCGCTCTCCGTTGGTTCTTATCCCTTGAGGAATCCAGGATCTGTATTTAGGAAGATATTTCCTGTGAGTTCATGTCCAGTACAAGTACACCGAGGATCTAGAAGTTACTCATCATGACTTAGAGCTACTTAAAAAGAACCCTGGCGAATCAGTCAGCACTTTCATATCAAGGTGGAGAGAAAAAGTAGTACCATGACCAATCGGCCTTCCGAAGAAGAACAGGTGAGTATCATAAATAAGAACTTCCGACCTCATGTCCGAGCAATAATAAGAGGACAGTATTACCCTCACTTTCGAGCCCTCGAAGAAGGAGTGGAAATCGAAGAAAGTCTTGTCAAGATAGAAGTTGAACAGAGGAAAACCTCTAGTTAGTTTTCTCCTAGAAAGTTTGAAAAAATTTCTAGTACAACAATTTCTACCATCAACAACATCTTTAAGCCTACCGCTTCATGGGCACCAGAAGTTCACCCAAACCCAGTTCAGAAGGAATACACCGAGCTTCATGCTCCTCTCTCCAAAGTCTACCAGGACCTTTTAAGCCGAAATATGATTAAACCCTTGGACCCCCATCCATTACCAAACCCACTTCCGAAAAACTTTAAACCTGATGCCCATTGTGACTTTCACCAAACCGCTGGCCATACCACTGACCAATGTTTCCATATTCAAAATGTGATCAAGGCCTAATTGACCAGGGTGTCATCGCCTCACCAGCTAATCCCAAACCAAACACTACCCTTAATCCACTCCCAAATCATGCAAATGCCATCTTTCTAGAAGAAGATTCAGAATTTGACCCATCCACCCAAATTATGCCGAGTAAATAACCAATAATACCCATATACTCTCCTAAACCTCTCCAAACATGTCCATATTTTATCTTACACCCTACCAGCTCTGTCGATCAAGCCTTGTCCCTCCTCATGCGAACATGCATCGCTGTCCACACCCGTTCTGGAGGTAAAAATGTGGAGCTGTCAAAAGTGATTAACCAACTCTTAGAGTTCGAGTTGAAATTTCCCTCCTAGATGACCATCGACTGTCATAGATTCAGTGGGTTATTCTTAGAATATCGAAAATGGGGTTCGGGAGTCAGATAATTGCATGGTGCTAATTGATGAAGTCATTATATATGACATGGTCCAGATCATGGAAAATTTGTTTCAACAGACTGGTGATATTTGTAGTGTATTCGAGCTGCTCGATGCTTTGAAATTACAAGGGCGATTGGTCCCTTCAGTTCTGCATTTCCCTACCGAATAGGAGGAATTATACGAAGAGGACGTGGAAGTTATGGAGTGCCTTTACTTTTCATGGAAAGATAATATTGTTGCCACCGGATGGGGGTCGATTTTGAAGATTTGGATGAAGGGCAAGATTTAAAAAAGACAAGTTTGATAGCTAACATATGCAGGACGATATCATTTAAGGAACTGCTAGGAAAATAAATAAGGGGGCTGAACAACCTAATATCTATAAAGAAACATGATTTATGTTCTTCTGTGAATCGTGTGAACAGGTCAGGAAGATCTACCAAATCCTAAGTCTATAACCGTTAGCGAGCGATAAAGGAAAGGGTGTGGAGAATCTCCCTATGCCAGAAGTGACCCTCGAGGAAAGCTAGATTCTTGATCAACTGAAGAAAACCCAAGCCAACATCACTTTATGGGGACTCTTTATGTCTTCCCAACTTCACCGAAATTCCCTAATCAAGCTACTTACAGGACCCACAGTTCCTCCTTCAACCAGGCCAGAAGAAGCGGTGAACCTAGTCAGATCCTTGACCTCTACCCGAATGCTCTCCTTTTCTGAAGAAGAAATCCCCAAAATGGGTCTCAACCACAATTATGCTCTTAATATCTGAGTTGAAGTTACAAGAAAAATTATCCCCCTCTCTCTCATCGAGAACGGATCAGCTCTGAATATTTACCCGCTAATAGATCTTAATTGTGTAGGATTGAAAGTGAAAGACCTTGTTCCAACCTCTGCTGCCATACGTCCCTATGACAACACCTGCCTAGAAGTAATGGGATCTATCAAGCTTGTCATAGGGTCTGGCCCTATATATTCTGTTATTGAATTCCAAGTCATCGACATCCCAGCCTATTTTAATCTATTTCTCGGATGACCGTGGCTCCATAGCATCAAAGGGATGTATTCTTCCCTTTATCAGAAATTAAATTTCTTTGCCAACGAGAAGGTTATCACCATCATGGGAGATAGATACAACACCGAGAATGCAAGCACTAGTAATCTAGTACTTGAAATACAACACGGGTGAATGATATGCTTCTATCAGGATTCCAATTTGAAAAACCCCTACTCCCAGCAGAGGATGACTTTGTCCAAAATATTAACCTTATGGAAATGTCAATATAATCCAAATGTTCAAGAACATTCACTTCATGCTTAGACTGAGGCTAAGGCGAAGACAGTAAGGGAAAATTGAACATATTGTGTTGAAGGGGGCCTTTCCTCCTTGTGGCTTAAGCTATCCACTGTCAGAAGAAGAACTCAGATTGATCCGTTAGCCTCGACTGAAGAGGTTTAAATGCGCCATAACTCACCCAAGAGATTCCCTAAATGGAAGATTCATCAGAGAAGGTGAAGATTTTCCCTTGTGTAGCTTCCCTGAACCTTGGTATGACCATGTAGACAAAAGATTGAAACCACGAATAAAGATATTCTTTCAAGGAATCTACCCATGGGCTGCGAGTTCCAAACACCGTGTACAACCACTCACTAATGAGACCACAACTGATACAGGGAATTTCTGAGGGTAGTGACTCCGAGGAATCTTTCAATTTATAGATAATAGGGCTAACACTTTACATGATCCACTCAAGGGCTGCATCATCGAATCCATCTTACCTCATCAAAGATATCGATGCATCTCTTCTCAACTGGTATGATACACCTGCTAATATTTAACCTAACCCCAATGTTTATCCCCTTTCCCCTTTAGTTTTTTTCCCTCACTCTGATGTAATCGAGACCTCCTTTGATGAGGTTTTTAATGTTGTTTTTCCTATCAATGAAATAAATGAGGATTATGAGTATCTTATTGTTCCTTATATTAATTATCTTGATTCTAATCAAACTCTTGATGATGATGATTTTACAAATGAACAATTCTTAACTGATCTAAATAAGGTTAATAACAAACAACATAACTGCGTTCAAGCTAATGAAGATGAAACTGTTGTTATCAATCTCAGTTTTAGTAGCCAAATGTGCGAGATTAAGATAGGATCCACCCTTAATGACCATGAGCGTGCATAACTCGAATAAATATAAAAGGAATTCATGGATGTCTTCACATGATCCTATGATAATATGTCCAGTATTGACCCCGAGATAGCCCAGCATATGATTCTAACTCCCCCGGACTACAAATCGGTCAAACAAAAACTCTGAAAGCTCGGCACCGAATGGCCACTCAACATTAAATAAGAAGATGTTAAGAAACTGAATGTGGGCTTCATTCGTGTGATCGAATATCGCACCTGGCTAGCCAATATCTTACCCATGCCGAAATCAAGAGGGAAGGTTCACACGTGTGTCGACTACCAAGACTTGAATAAGGCCTATCTAAATCATAATTACCCACTACCCAACATCCACATGATGGTGGAAAATATGACCAGTCACACTCTCAAGTCATTCATTGATGGGTTTTTCGAATATATTCAGATCAAGATGCACCCAGATTACCAAGATAAAATCGAATTCATCACCCCTTGGGGAACCTTTTTCTACACTATCATGCCATTTGGTCTAAAAAATGCAAGGGCTACCTACCATAGGGTTTCCACAATCATTCTGCATGATCTGATACATAAGGAAGTTAAGGTCTATGTAGATAACATGATTATTAAGTCCAAGACTAGGGAAGGCTATGTTCCCACTCTCCGGAAGTTCTTCGAGCGACTAAGACAATACTAGATGCGGCTCAACCCATAGAAATGTGTCTTCATCGTCACTAAAGGAAAAATTTTAGGATTAACGGTTAGTGAGAAATGGATAGAAGCAGATCCTGCCAAACTAAAACCCATACTTGAGATTCCACCACCTCGAATGGAGAAGGAAGTTTGGGGATTCATTGGGAAATTACAGTACATCATCAGGTTCATTAGCCAATTGACTTCCATCTGTGAACCCGAAAGGATTCAACCAAAGTCTAGAACAAAGGTTGTCAATAATTCTTCGACCGAATCAAGAAATACCTAACCCAACCCCCGGTGCTCATATCTCCGTAACATGATCTTCCCTTACTCCTATACCTAACCGTTATAGATACTGTTGATGGGGCCTTACTAGCCCAATGCCTCAAAGAACCCCACAAAGAGAGAGCTATCTACTATGCCAGTCAAGAGTTGGTCAATTACGAAGTTAACTACACTGCCTTGGAAAAATCATGTATCGCTCTTATCTGAGTTACCCAAAAGTTGCGGCACTACATGCTTAACTTCCCCATCAATCTTGTATCTCGATTGGATACCATCAAGTACCTACTCGAGAAGCTCGTCCTATCCAGTCGAATGGCCCGTTGGTTGATGCTCCTAGCTAAATTTGATATCACCTATGTCACATAAAAGCCATAAAAGGAAGAGTCGTCTCTGACTAACTTGCTCACTACCCTATAAAAGAGGTCGATGTCTGGATCTCTGAGTTCCCCAATGAGAATAACCTCTGTACCTCCCAAGAAGACCTTCGATGGAAAATGTTCTTTGACGGATATGACAACAAAAAAAGGTATGGCATTGGGATACTCTTAATTGCCCATAATGACTCTCACACTCCCATTGCCATTAAGTTAGACTTTCCTTAAACCAAAAACATGATTGAATACGAGGCGAGCATGGTAGGACTTAAAGTTGCCCTTGAGAAAGGAATTCGATATCTTGATGTCTACTAGGATTCAACCCTCATAATCTGTCAAGTACTTAGAAAATGGAAAGTCAAGGATGAGCAACTCTTACCCTTGCATGCCCACTTAGAAGAGCTAGCATCCTAATTTTAAGAAATCACCTTCCACTACTTTCCCCGAGCAAAGAATAACCTAGTCGATGCCCTTCATACCTTAGCCTCCATGATTGACATGCCCGAGGGAATAACCATGGCCCATTTCCTTGTCCAAAAATAAAACAAACCCACCCACTGCTATCACATTGAGCTCATCACGGAGGAAGATCTTGAAATAATCAATTGCTGGTACTATGATATTTGGTGCCTTCTCAAACATGGTAGGTATCCCCAAGGATCTCACAAGAAAGACCGAGCGACTCTCTACAGACTGGCTAACCAGTACATTATCTGTGATAAAGCACTATTTAAGAGAAACTTCGATGGAACCCATTTGCATTGCATTGCAGGGCATGACATTGAAGAAATGATGCAGAAAATCCACAACGGGGAATGTGTACCCCATATGAACGGCCATATGCTCGCCAAAAATATCATCTGACTCGGTTACTACTGGACCATTATGGTTCAAGATTGCACATCCTACATTTGAAAAAGCCTCAAATGCTAGAAATTTTCCAACCTATAGCACTTACCCTCGTGGGAATAGTACAACATGACTTCTCCCTAGCCGTTCTCCACACGGGGCATTGATATCATAGGAAAAGTTACATCGAAAGCATCCAACGGGCATGAGTTCATCCTAGTTTCCATTGACTACTTCACAAAATGGGTTAAAATCGAGTCATACTCAGTTCTGAATTCCAAAAAGTGGCTAAGTTCATCAGAAAGACATCATATGTCGATATGGGGTCCATCACGAGCTAGTATCAGACAACGGGTTACACTTTGTGGCAGAAGTTACAGAAGTGGTCAATGAATATGGAATTCAAAGACATAAATCTTCTCTATACCGACCTCAGACCAATGGCGCAGTCGAGGTAGCTAATAAGAACTTCAAAGCCATTATCAACAAGATGATCGAGAGTTGTCGAGATTGGGACGACAGGATTCCTTACGCCCTTTGGGGCTATCGCACTTCAGTTTGAACCACTACTGGGGCTACCCCTTACTCTCTAGTCTATGACATGGAAGAAGTTCTACCTGTGGAGCTGGAAATTCATTCGCTGCGTGTCATGCTTGAAAGCAAGGTCAGCGAGGAAGACTGGCACCAAAGCCATCTTGATGAGCTATTCCTCTTGGCGAAAGAAGGTTGAAATCTCTATATCACATACAAGGGTACCATCACCATATATTATGATCATTCAATAATAGAGTTAAGGATCGCGGTGTTCGAGAAGGGGACTTAGCCCTCAAAGAAATTGTAGAGCCCATTTGGGACCGTATACGAAAATTCAAGCACAATTGGACTAGCCCCTACATTGTGAAGAAGATCATGTCAGACGGCGCCTCTATGCTCACCGACCTTGATGGAGAAGAAATAGCGCATCCAGTTAACCTGGACCGTCTAAAGAAATTCTACCCTAGTTTAAAATCTCAGTGCGCTAGGACTCTTCTCATATCCCTTTCATTCTATTCTAAAAAAAGAAAAAAAAAACTCTTAATTCCCCCTAATCAGAACTACGTGGGGCCTGATTGTAATACCCCGTATTTTTATAGCTTTTAAATTTTGGGATTTATTAAATTTAATTGAGATAAATTAATTTAATTTTAATCCGGAATGTTGTTTTAAATATTTACTAGCGTGACAAGAGTTAGTAATTATTGGAAATTGTTATTTGTTGAATATTACTGGATGAGTATAGTAATATATGAGATTTATTTTTATAATATTGTCACGTGTGAATAAAATGACAATTATGGAAATTTAAGTTGGGACGCGCCTGTGTCGTGTCGGGACTAAATGTGAATTAATAAAAGTGAAAATTTTATAAGTCGTTCGTATGGTCATTTTGAGTGCGCCAGCGCATCCGGAATGGTCGAGATAGTCAGAAAAGTGTACCCGGGGGTTTAGTTTGGGTCTCAGGGCGTTTTTAGGCCTAATTGGTACCCCGGGAGGGCGTTTTGGACATTTCACCTTTTTGGGTAATTAAACCCACGAAAATTCAAAGGGTTATATCAGATATCTGGATTGTCATCTAGGGTTAGAAACTCTAAACACAAGTGACGTCCATAGGAGAGGAAGGAGAGAGCTCTCAAGGCAAATTCAAGGCCCGAAATCCACCCGTTTGCACCGCAACCACAACCAACGCGTAGATCGCGCAATGGGCTACGCAACCACACCAAAAACATCTGCAAATCAGAACGTCGAAAATCCCAGGCAAGTGTTTATCTTGCTATTTTCGTTGGTGCATCTTTCATATTAGTTTAGGAATGATTAGGGATGAATTACATTGAAGAAAACCTAAATTATGATAGGAATTTGCATGTAGTGATGACTTAAACCTTATTCTGGAAATTGTTGGTGATGTAGGAGAATAATCCATGAAATTTTAATGTAGTATAAGAAGGAATTTCTGGAAAAACAGATTTGAACCATGATTTAGAGATTTCTAGGGTTCTTGTACATTTAAATGAATTATGGCATGATTAATCCATGTTTAGTGACGTAAATTGACATGCTTTACGTTGAAAATACCTAATATGATGATATAAGGTTAGTAGTATCAATTCTGGGACGATTGGGATTAGAAAGTATGGAAATTGTAGAAGTTTGGAGATGAAACCCGTAACTGCGGAATTTCAGTTTTCGCAGACCTGCTTGATCAATCGATCGAGCTCAGAACTTCGATCGATCGAAGGTTCGATCGATCGAGCCCCAGACCTCGATCGATCGATCCCTCCTGGAAGACCCCTATTTCCCTTTTTAAATGAGTTAAATTCAATTTATCATGAGATAATTCTTGGGCATCCTTAATAAAATGTTTTAGGAGATAGGGAAGACCAGTAGGACATGTGAATAGATTTTGGGACCCTTGATGTCGGGCAAAGATTGTATTTTGGGATAATTACATAAGGGTCGGTGAATTTATGATTTAAAGAGAGAGACACGTAAGAGAGTTACTTTGGGACAAATGTGTATACCTACTGAATTTTATACTTGGGAGGATAGAATCCATGAGTGTTATGTAGTAAGTCGAAAAGTTCCTCAAATTAAAATAAGATGTGAATGGTTATACGTGATAACTAAATAATGAGAAATAAATACGAATGTCGTAATTATGGGAATTGAGAATATACCCATTGATAATGCCAATTATAGCACCCTGCCGCGATAGTACTCTTCCGAAGCCGCGCATGTTCAGGCCATACAGGCCGCGGCAGTTATCACAGTCAGGGCGCGGCCAAATCTCTCATAAGGTGCGGCCCCCTCCATCAGGGGCCGCGTCACCCCACCTTAGGGCGCGCGGTGCTACTACTCAGCGTTGCTTACTCTACGGGCTGCGCACCCTTATCCACAATGACTGCAGACTTGGTACATGTCACATGCTGTGGGCACGTGACTCAACTCACTTCCTAATAAATAGAGGACCATACCTGGAGAAGGGGATCGATTCCTCATACACCCAAGGCAGGCTCTACAATACAGATTCTCACTACACAACCTCAACACACAACTTGGAGGCCACGCATCCACATCGCAGCCACCTATCCAACACCCCGGAATCCTCAGTACTGCCATGTACTCTCCTTTATTCTCATATTTGTATGCCACTTTAAGCACGATTATACTGTACCATGCAACGCCTATAATGAGAACGGAGCAACACAGTGGATGTAGGCCTATTTTAGAGGCTGAACCACTCTATACCTTGTCTTCTCTCTATTTACTTGCTTTAGTTGATTATTACACACTTCACACATGATTTGTTGATGCGAGAACGACAAGTGGACGATTTCTCGTATCATCAGTTTGGCACCGTCTGTGGGAAGCGATATATTTCAATCTTGTTTCTCTATGTTTCGAGTTCTTAAACACCTTATTCTATTCATGGGGATCCTCTAGATCATCATCACATGAGTAAATTTTGGTTATTAAGCTCAATTTCATACTTACACCCTTAAATGGGTATTTCTTACCTTCAGATCTGCTCTTGGGTCTCCATCTCAGGACTCAAGATCTATTTTACATACCCCTGTGATATCACCCCACCTAGATAGGGTTGTAAAGCTTGATGGGCTTTAGCCCCGTAAATGTGGGTGATTAGGGAAGAGTTCTATTTACTCCTTTTTTGTTCTTTGCCTATGATCTAGGATTTATCATTAGAATTATGCCATCGTGTGCACCGAGAGGTTATTCTCTCATGGATAGACCTTAGTAGGTATGCTCTCCACAGGTTTTGGGAGAAAAACTCAGTTCCCGGGCTTCAATTTTGGGATTGTGCCTTCACTGCCTAGGTAGGGACGCGGCGTGGTAGTTCAACTACCTTACATGCCGCAACCTCTACTGGGTCAGTTGTAATACAGAAGCTTCAAAACATCAAGGAACAATCGGGTGGCCTTCAGATCAACCTTGGTGTATATCATACAAGGCCGCGGCAATGCACCTATGTGCCTTATTGACCGCGGCCTCGGCAGGAATACCATGTGATAGTGAAAACGCCGCATTCCCATTTCCTACTTGGTTAATCCAATATTTCTGAGATTACTCACTTCAGTTAGTTTTTTCTCAGATTATATATACTTTATAAAGATTAACAAAGCAGAAATGGAGGGAGAATCCAGCCAGAGCCTAGAAGTCAAAGATGAGATTGTGCAACTGTATAATCACCTTAATCACCTCTATGACAGCCATGCTTCACTTCAGACCCAGGTCAATTACCTCACTCAGAGGGTGCTGATGCTAGAGGCCGCGGCCAATCAAAATACAAATGCAGGTCCGGGAAGAGCTTTACCTGCCACGGCAGGACCAACCGGCAAAAGGCAGAAAAGGGAGGCAGAGAAATCAGAGAAAAAGTCGGGCGTCTATATGCCGTTGATTTTTCCAATCGAAGAGATCTTTGAGTGTATCAAAGAGGACAAGCTTTTGAGGTGGCCAGAAAAGCTAAGAGCTCCACCCCACAAGAGGAACAAAGCTGCCTGGTGCAAATTCCATCAGGACCATGGCCATGACACAAAGCAATGCTATGCTCTGAAAGATGAAGTCGAAAGGCTAATTGGCCAGGGGATGCTGCAGCGATTCCTGAAGAATGCATAAAGGGCTCAGCCGGACCTGACAGAGGCTGCATGCCACACCTCATCCTTAGCCTTTTTCAATTTCAACTATTTCTGTCTATGCTTTATGTAGCTCATTAGAGCCGGAATACTCAAGATTTTATGTTTTATTAGCAAAGTCACTAGCTGAAACATACATATATAAATATATGAATCAGCAAATTTTTCCGTATCTCATTCCTCTCTTGTTTTCATAATTTTTCATCTCACAAAAAGACCTTTTGTCTTAAACAGATTCCAAGGGAAGAATAACACATTATCTTGTAAGATTATTATTATTTTGGGGTGCACCTATGGAGGGATTGCGGTCTTAATTAGCTCAAAAGTTCCCCTCATGATGTGCGACTGTATCTTATCATATGATGATTATAATCGTGAAAGCATCCGAGGATTCAAGGAGCTTTTATTGGCCACGGGGGCTTACAACGCCCGTTCTCAGCTCTTGGGACGCGTCATCAAGCCGGGAGGCTTATAATCTCTGCCCGTGGAGGACTTTAGGTATATCAGTAGCTGTGGGTGGCCTCATAACGTAACCCAACCTGGAGAGGCTTGATAGTGTCTCTCACATTAGCTGTGGGTGGCTTCATAACATAACCCAGCCTGGAGAGGCTTGATAGTGTCTCATATATTAGCTGTGGGTGGCTTCATAACATAACCCAGCCTGGAGAGTCTTGATAGTGTCTCGCACATTAGCTGTGGGTGGCTTCATAACATAACCCAGCCTGGAGAGGCTTGATAGTGTCTCGCACATTAGCTGTGGGTGGCTTCATAACATAACCCAGCCTGGAGAGGCTTGATAGTGTCTCGCACATTAGCTGTGGGTGGCTTCATAACATAACCCATCCTGGAGAGGCTTGATAGTGTCTCACACATTAGCTGTGGGTGGCTTCATAACATAACCCAACCTGGAGAGGTTTGATAGTGTCTCATATATTAGCTGTGGGCGGCTTAATAACATAGCCCAGCCTGGAGAGGTTTGATAGTGTCTCACATGTTAGTGCTTGGTGACATGACCCAGCGTGAGAAGATTGGGAAACACCATCATATGTCTACAAAGGCAAACAGTTCAGACAACTGGGTGCAGGGAAAGCGGATGGAGACACATGCAATCAGCAAGTCCCAGCCTTGAAATCAGGACCGCGGCAACCAGGCGAAGACATTTACATGGCATGGCAATAATGAAGAGCCGCGTCTTGCACACAGCTACCTCGTGACCGCTAAATCCTTTACTTCAAAAGACGTCGCACTATCTATATGTCCGCGGAAATGGGCAATTAATCAATATACGAATTCGATCTCTGTCCGCGGACTTAAAATATTATGTTTATCTGGACACGGATGCATTTTCAAATATGCGGAGACTGCGATGAATCATTCATTATAAGCAGGCAATGTAAGAGAGCAAGAACTGGAAAGATAACAATCATGTACAAAGTAGTCAATATGGCCGCAGCCTTGATATTAATATTCAAGATTACAGAAAGGAGGCCGCAACCACAAATGCAGATTACAAAAAGAAGGGACGCAGCCCTGAATTAATGATGAGCTCCAGAAATTGACTGAATTTAAGAGGCTGCGTCATCATCTTCGTCAGCATCTTCTCCATCCGCGACAGACTCTGTCACACCTTCTGCAGCCGCTGCTTCGGCCTCCGCCTTCATCCTTGCCCTCTCTTCCGCCGCGGACTTGAGCTCAGCAATTCACTCATGATGTTCGGCATCGCTTAACTTCCAGGCCAGGACCCTCTCCTTGGTCTCGGGGAAGTTCTTTACAAATCTCTGCCGCAGCTCCTGGTAGCCGCGGAGGTAGGCCCTGTTGTTGACAATAAAGAAGTCCTTGGATCCTTTAAATGACTCCACGGCGTGATTTATGGCTAGCTGGAGGGATTCACCATGATCAGCCTCCAATCTTTTTATTTCCGCGGCATGGTTTGCTGCATCCTGGGCAGACTTGGACTCCAGCTCATCATATTTCTTTTGAAGAAATATAAGCTTGTTATTGGCAATCTCTGCAGCTTGGGCAGCTTTCGCGGTCTGAGCCTGCGAGGCTTTTAGGGATTCCGCGGCTTGTATGAAATTTTGCTCCGCTTCCTCCCATTCCTTGTCCGCCTTCTCCAAGTTCATTTTTACCGCCTGAAGAGCCGCGGCAGCAGAACTCTTCCCAGCCTCAAATGAAGAGGTCCGTGCAGCCTGCAAGTCCGCGGCATGGGCACTCTTCTCGGCCTCCTTCAGCCTGTACAAGGCCTCGTACTTCCTCTTCTGAACAACAATCACATCCGCGGCCTGTATGAAGTAAAGGAGAATATGAAAAATACATATGGTGCAAAATTTGAAAGAATGACGACTGATACGCACCCTCAGAAGGCTGTGGAGGCCGCAGTCCTCCAGATCTTCATGATCTTCACCAACTAGCCGGTCCAGGTCCGCGGCATCCAGTGCTCGCTTCATTCTCCTTGAAGCCTTTGCAGTAGTGTCCCAAGAGGAATTGGGGTCAGGCTGCCTCAATTAGGGTCTTGGTCTTCCATCAGGCTCGGATTCTCCGCGGAATTGTGGGGGCGGCAAGTTTGCGTTAACCCCCACAATAGCTGGCGGAGGAGGAGATAATGAATGAAGGGGCACATCGGATGACATCAAACCCACCGCGGCCAGGCTTTCCCCTATGTCATCATCAAATTGGTCATGAGGAAGGCCGTCATTAACCACGTGATCTGCGGCAGGAGCAGTCACCTTATTGGCAGTGACCGCGGCTTGGTCAGCATTATTTTCTTCGGGGGGAGCCGCGGCAGGTCCCTTAGCCTTGGACCTCTTCCTTTTTCTGCTCCGCGCGGTATTATTCAGGACGACCGCATCCTCGTCCATCTCTGCCAGCTGCGTTGCTAGCAGATCCCTATCAACCTCTTCACCTGAAAAAGAATAACATGAGTTCAAGGACAGAAACGGCCATAGAATAAAAATAATCAGTGGTTTACCTTCCGCGCCCATTTGTTGAGGAATGGATTTGTTTGGGAAAAATCCCGCCGCGAATATAGTTGCCGACGTTACGAGTATGCTGAACTTCTTGTATTCAGCAGGAACTTCCGCAGCCTCGGCCACTCTTGTCTCCTGTCGCTTTTTTAAATGCAGATTGTCAAGGGCTGCAGAATGAAAAGACGATTCAAGTTAGTGGAAATTACGTGAAATAAAAAAGACGCGGCTATGATCTTATACCTAGTTTTGAGGGTATCCCCCACTTCCGCGGCATTGTATATGTTCTCTCTCTTTCATTCTCCTCAGGGTGCATCTCCCAGCCTTCACCAGAGATGTAGAAATATTTTCCCTTCCAATTTTTCACACTTGTCGGCCTCCCAGAATAAAGGGTCTCATACCTGCCGCGGCTAGAGAAATAATAGTAGCCCGCGAACTTCACCGAATTCTCCTTTGGACGGTAGAAGTGAAAGAACTCCGTGGGAGTGATGTCCTTTTTGAACTGCTGCTGCCAAAGGACAACTGCAGCGAGAATGGCTCTCCAGCCATTAGGGTCCAACTATGCGGGGGCCAAGTTCATCGCCTGAAAAAGTCGACGGATAGGAACTGGGACAGGTAGACGCAGCCCGTAAATGAACGCGTGCAGGGGGAAGCAAATTCCGTCGTCGGATAGAACTGTGCACGGTCTTTGGTTCGCGGCAGGGGCTGAACACATCAAATTTTCTGGAAACTCGAAGGCCTCAGCCACCTGCTCAACCCAATCATGGGTCATTGAGCTGCGGATATCAAGCGCGGCCAAGGGTCTCTCACCCCTCCCTGATGTACCTCCTGGCTTGTTTCTAGCGGCCGCGGTACTATCTCCTTCATCCGTGGGGTGAGTACTAGAGTTGGCTTCTTCCATCGACGATTGACAATTCTTTCCAGACGCGGAGTCCGCGGAGTCTGAGTCAAGAATTACGCGGTTTGGGCAATCTGTGAGTTTGCAAGGCCCTACTGATCTTAGAGGGGGCACAGAAGTAAGCTCGGGGGGAAAGGTCCCAAAGTGCTTTGCCCAAAAGCCTCTCAGGAACTCGTCGGGGTCAAAGCTCATATGGCTGCAGCAGTACCTGAAAAGCAGAGTTCGCAGTTAGGCGCCGCAGCCAGTATGATTTGTCAGACTTCAAGAAGCCGCGGCAGGATATTTTTGAGTTAAAAATGTTACTTTTGGGGTCGCTGTCCAAACAAGCCGCGGCCGCATCCGAATCAGAAGAACTTAGGATGCCGCGGTAATAATACAAAATTGCCTGAAGGCATTCCTAGACACGGCATTTCCTAAATTTTTAGTACACTAGCATCAACTACAGTTCTAAGGCTATTCCTGGACTATGGGGTGGTGATTTGATGCCGCAGATGTTAGTTTGAGGGACCGCGGCCAATTATCACGGAGACGCAGAATTGTAAGTAATCATTAAAATCAAACCATGCCGCGGCCTCAATCCTAAACACATGATTTCCTAAATCCCATAATTTTTCGGATCAAACCCACAGAATACGGAGTGTTCGATTATGAACATCAAGAACAGTTATGTGTTTCATGTGCAGCATATGTGGGAAAAGCAAAACAAACAAATATAACCCTAGATTCCTATCAAACAGCTAGAGTTCGTTCGTGGAAGTTAAAGATGGGTTTGGTATTCGATTCATATGTTCGATTATTAAAAACTGGAAAGAAATGAAAACTACGAAGCCTATTGATCGAAAGATTACCTGGAAATGAGAAGAATCTGCTATGTTCAGCCTCACACCACCTTGGAAACACCACACGCAGCTTCAAACCACCTCGGAAGGCTGTCGGAAAATGCAAGAAGGATTGTGCAGAATTTCGCTCTCGATTTGCTCTCAAAAGTTTTGGAAACGTAATGAAGTCCACGGACAGAAACAATTTATATAAGGGAGCGCGGAAGACGAATCGTCGCCTTGGAAGCACCGCGGTTTCTAGGCTACTAAGCCGCAGTCCCAATATATCTCCCTTGGCACAACGGCTTGGGGGCTTATTGATAATGCCAATTATAGCACCCTGCCGCGATAGTACTCTTCCGAAGCCGCGCATGTTCAGGCCATACAGGCCACGGCAGTTATCACAGTCAGGGCGCGGCCAGATCTCTCATAAGGTGTGGCCCCCTCCATCAGGGGCCGCGGCACCCAACCTTAGGGCGCGCGGTGCTACTACTCAGCGTTGCTTACTCTACGGGCTGCGCACCGTTATCCACAATGACTGCAGACTTGGTACATGTCACGTGCTGTGGGCACGTGACTCAACTCACTTCCTAATAAATAGAGGACCATACCTGTAGAAGGGGATCGATTCCTCATACGCCCAAGGCAGGCTCTACAATACAGATTCTCACTACACAACCTCAACACACAACTTGGAGGCCACGCATCCACATCGCAGCCACCTATCCAACACCCCGGAATCCTCAGTACTGCCATGTACTCTCCTTTATTCTCATATTTGTATTCCACTTTAAGCACGATTATACTGTACCATGCAACGCCTATAATGACAACGGAGCAACACAGTGGATGTAGGCCTATTTTAGAGGCTGAACCACTCTATACCTTGTCTTCTCTCTATTTACTTGCTTTAGTTGATTATTACACACTTCACACATGATTTGCTGATGCGAGAACGACAAGTGGACGATTTCTCGTATCATCACCCATTATTGATATGGTAATATTAGTATAGTTATATGATTGTGTATGCATATACTATCTATGTGTGAAAATCATGCCCACACTACTTGCTATCCCTGAGGTTGCCGCGTTGGGACGATCTTATCATGTGTTGCCTTATGGGGGATATTGACTCGTACCCTAGAAGATAGATATCCTTGGTACAGGCTATCGGAATGATAGTTCAGACGGTCCTAAGAGACACAGGCATGTGCCATCCTCTTAGAGACTTGGAATCTATGCTTCGCCTCATATTATTTGCGTATAGGTATCCTTGGTACAGGCTATCGCAGTGATAGTTCAGACGGTCCTACGAGACTTGGAACCTATACTTCGCCTCAATATTGTTTGAGTATTTGTTAATACAATTCGAGAGTGATTCCGAATTTTTATTCCCCTTAATGTGAGTGACATGGGGTTTGGATAGTAGAGTATGCCGCACCATAGTTTATTTGGGGTGTTGTTATAATATATATATATATTATACGAGTAGTTAATATATATATGAAATTCTGAAATTTGGAACTGCCTACTGTGATTTGATATGTAGGACATGGTTGATGACTCAAATTGTAAATACATGGTTGAGAAAGTATAATATGAAATTGGAAAACTTTATTGATTAATAAAGTCAAAATGAGAACTTTGGTTACTAATTGAAATATCCCTTTTTTAAACAATTGAATCGTAAATGTTGAATCTTATGAGTAAGCTAAGATAAGTTAAATCCTTGGGAAGGTTAGTGCGATAAATGATAATACAAACCGTTGGGAAGGTTAGTGCGATAGGTTTGCACATTAGAAGAGAGGTGAGAATTTCTCAAGAGAGTGCCGCAATAATATGTTGTTGCATTGGCCTGTATCAATTTAAATACTTGCTAAACGTATTTTAATCAAACACACTATCGGGCTCTGACCCGTTTCTTTCTCTCTCTCTCTCTCTCTCTCTCTCTCTCTCTCTCTCTCTCTTGTATATATATGTATGTATTACAGGTGCCCAGCCACAGGGGCGTCTTGCTTAGGATCTCTTGGAAGGAACGCGCTGCAGCTTAGGTGGGAGTTGCAGGTCTCTTGATTAGACGACTTCGTTCATTCGGATCCACTCTTAGTACTTTCATCTAGTTGGGCATGTGTATCTCTTTCCATTATTCCGTTGTTATTGCACATTTGTATTTCAGTTGTTTCCAGTATTGTCACTATGGGATTTATTTAGTTTGTATGTGTGACTTTAGATTTCATATGTTGACATTCGATTGACGAATGTATTAAATTAATTGGATTATGTTGCAGAATTTAATGTGGTGTGATTCTTACTTATTGAATGTTGTTAATAAAATAAATGATTTTTCTTTAAATAAAATTTGGAAAGTATGTATGAAAATGGTTTTGACACTTAGCTTAATTAATTAGGGTGTTAAATTGGAAAATTTTATTTTTCGACAGTGATGCTAAGAATGGACCAACTGTTCACCTTGATTTAATTTAATAAAGGAGTGATCGACCGGTATTTAATTAGGCGGGGTGTCACACTGATCCTCTAAAAACCTTTTTTCTTGCAAAAAATGAATTTTAAAAAATTTTCAAAACCCTCAGAGGTACGTAGGCAACTCATACGTTTACATGAGCACGGCCCCTTTCTTTTTCACAAAATGTTATTCCTTTCTTATGCCTGAGAACGACAGTTCATTTTAACACATATATGAACAAAAGGATTATATATGCCTTAGCGATTGGTATAGATAATTTAAAATGCAAAGGTCATCAAGAGGCATAACTAGATGATCAAAAACTTCTTTATTTCATTATTTTAAAATTCATTACAAATTACATCGACATAGGGAGCCAAACGACTTCCCATGTCAAGCCTACTCCTACCTTCCTAAATCCAAGAAAAAACCAAGCCCCACTACTCCTGAAAATCGCCCTCCAATTATTTTCACAAGCCACACCCATTACAAAAGCTTTACAAAATCCTACTCGCGGCTGCAAGATGAACTGATCTCATCATCACCTGCATCCTAAGGTCCCCAAACCTCCCCTGCCTGAATGGAGTATCACAGACACTGCATAGAGCGATAAGCCCAGAGCAGCCTCGAGAAAACCATAAAACCTCCCTCCATGGTGTCAGATATGGAAAACCACCTTTGCCTAGTCTCCACAGCCAACATCCTGGACACTACCTTCTTCCACAACCACTTCATGTAGTCTTCGAAGACGTGACAGACTCTACTAATAGACTGAGACGGACGGGTCGATGGCCGAATATTCTCCCATAGATATCCAAGCCGCATGTGCATATGCTCTGTCAGGTCCTCTAAAGGAAAGATGTTCAATGCCCACGGTGGCACAATTGCTCTAAACCAAATTGGCGCAGCAGTCGCCAGGGAAAGTAGAAAGAGGTCTGCCTGAGGCCAACCAACCGGACATATTGGTACTCCCTGAGTTCTATAATTAGCAGGAACTCCCCCCACCAAGGCATTGACCAACGTAGGCCCCGAGCCCCATGCTCTACAAACGAGTTCCCCCAACTCTCAATGTTCATGCCTGCATTTTTAAAATAGCATGAGAAGAAGTTTGGCACTGTTGACAAAGGATACTCAGGTGGGACCACCATATGGAACCTTTCCGATGGCCACATGAACAACATCACAGGGCTACCCCTCAAAAAGGCAGAACGACCTTCCCTCCAGGAATCCAGACCATTCAAAGTCTCCACCAGTATCACCGCCATAGGATTGTGACGGTACGACATTCAGGAAATGATAGCCATAAATGGGGTCCACTAGCGTTTCCCCAGTCACCAACAACACTTTTGAAACTAGGCCTAGAACAACGGCCCCAGTATAGCCAGCATCACCCACATTCTGCGAATGCACGGATCACAGCACCACCAGAAGAGAAATCATTCCTCTTGTAACCAACGATCGGGTTACCGAAGGTGAGATATGAAGAAGTCCAACCAATAATTCCCTAGAAGAGCGGGAAAACTCAGACCAAGACGCAGTAATGCTGAGATTTACGCCTAGCATGGCATAAAATTCCCCGTAGGTAGGACAAATTTCATCCAACCCAAAGAGAAAGACATGATCCTTGGGGTATCAGAACTCAACTGTCGCCATCAGCATATTCCACTCAATGGGCCAGTTATGCCACAAAGAGACCCGCCACATGTGGAAAGCATCATAATCAATATTGTAAGAACACATTGCTTCCAAGGCTTTGAGATAGTTGGCAAACTCAATGCTACCAGGGAGAGCCATCTTACAAAACAAAGAGATGATAAGCAAGTAAGAATGTGAGAAAGAAAAGAAATGAAAGTGTGAGCAGAAAACCCCCATTCACACCCCTATTTATACTTGAAAACTCTCAAGCAAAGACAAGAAATCCTACAGAAATTGGAGTAAAACTTGCCCCACCAAGTACCAAGTAATTGAAGAAAGTTTAATCAAACCCTTGGGTTAATTGGACTGGGCTGATGTGCCGATAGGCAGGACAGGGGTCGTGCCAATCGGCACCCCCCTATTTTGGTAAAATTCTCTTTTTCCTATTTTGTAAAAATAAAAAAAACTCAATAAAAATAAATTTTATCTTAAGGGAATTTCAAATTTCCTCATACTTTTACTTATCCCATTTTAAAATAAAATTCTTCTCAAGTCGATTTTCAAATTCTTTTTACGGTCTCCGTAGCAAAGTAAAAAGAACATGTGCATTAATCACTGAAGCAAAAATTAATAAAAACTTCATCTTTATTTGTATATATTTTTATGTGTTACATTGATATCTTGCAGGAAAAATAAAAGAATAAAATAATGGGACTCAGCCTCAACCCATTTTCTTTCTCTCTCTCTTCACCTACCTGCCTACTCTTTCTCTCTTCTCTCTCTGTCTGAGAGACTCCATCCCTTTGGCATGCCCTCTTCCCCCTATGGCGAGATGATGTTCCACCACTTCCATAACTCGACCCTTCCTCGAACGAGGCAGACGACACCAAGAAAGAAGGGATTGGAACCACCTCACGGATATAGGCAGTCACCAAATATATCCAATGCCTCTTATGCCTCAACCAAGTGGTGGAGACCCGGATGTTCTACAAAAAAATAGAAAAATCAAATCAGTCAAGTCTGAAAAGAAGAAGAAAGGAATCAGGAAATCAAATAGACAAAGAAACACAAAGTGTACCTCAAGTCGAAAGACCTCCTCTGTCAAGACCAACTCCTCCGTGTCCCTCGCATTAGGACGATGTTCTAAATGCACCGACCCTCCATCATCTCACTGAATGTTGTAACCAGGTGAGAACAACCGTGCATAGGGAGCCTCCAAAGTCATCACCGCTGCTGACGCTGTCATACTACCCGCACTATGGGAGGACCCCACCTGTCGACTCAAACCCATGCGAGGATGAGGCATCACATTGTATATACTAGTAGGCATCAACCAACTCGACATAAAATCCATGTAGTTATACATTACCGTGGTGTCAGTATACACTGAGTACGGCTCTCCCATCATCACCGCCGCCCGGGCTCTGATATATCCCATACTGGCTTCACCGACATGGGGGCTTCGTTGGCGGCACCGCAAACTCATCCTCCATAATCTGTCGGACTACCCTCCCCCCGAGGTACCAATAATAGCCAAACTCATGAGCAAGCAGACCCCGCATCTGCGCCTGTCCCCCAGTCACCCAGTGAGCTGAATGGCCGTCCCCCAAGGATAAAAGGTCACCTAAAAATCCCCAGAAAGAGCAAAAGATCAATATCAATAAGAAACCATCAAAGGAAAGGACAGTCTCAAGATAAAGAGGGCTTATCCGCTCTGTCATCAAGCTGCTCAAGACCTGACGCACCGCCTTCAGAGAGAAAGACTTCTTCGACTATCGGTTGGACCTCCACCACTGGTATATATCCGACAGAAGTCCTTAATAGAGTCATCCTTCAAATATACCAATTGGGTGTTTAACCCAATCACCTTATAAAACCAAGTTTGCAAAGGGAAAAGGCTAACATTTAAGAAATCAAGAAAAAAGTGCATGAAGGAAAATGAGAATGCATAAAGGAAAAATACCAAAAAATAAAAAATACCTCCAAAAGATACATAGCTTCAGTAAAAGACTACCGGTAGCACCGGCTGAATGCATCAAGAGAATAATAAAGGGTCGCTAAGGTCAGTCTCCCCTAATTATAAACGCGGATGTCCGAGAACACCCTTAAGAATGGAAAAAACTACAAGTGCATGATGTCACCACTTATCAACACAAGAAAAACCTCCCCGAACCAGCATAATAAACAAACGGGCCATCTGACGGGCCTGCTGCCCATCGCTCTCATTAATCCTCTTCCTCAATAACAGCTCCCTCAACATAGACAAGTGAAGAGAGTCCCCAGAAACCACCCTCTCCACATCACCCATCGCCCCTAGAAACCACCCTCTCCACATAACCCATCTCCGCAATCACCGCCTCTGGCATCACCCTTGAAAATTTTGACCCCCCGCGTCACCCCCTTTAAAATTTCGTACAAAAAATTCCAAAAAAATACTAGAAAATCCAAAAAAATCCTCGAAAAATTCCTAAAATCACTAGATTAATTTTAGAACCTTTTGATCAATAAAAATGTCTTTTTACATCCCCAACGGAATTCCAAAAAATAATTCTCCCCAGCAACGTCTCCAATGGTCGTTCCAAAATTCCAAAAATTCCCCAGCTAAAAATCCTTAGATTATTCCCTCTTCCCCAAGGGAGGATAAAATCAATTGCCTCACCAAATCCCCAAAGAAAGGTCACACCCCCCGTGGAGTCTTCAAATAAGCCCTTAGAATTGGCTTTTACCCTCAGAATTGGTCGCTTCTACTTAAGCCCGCAGAATTGGCATCAACCCGCAGAATTGGTCGTCTTCATCTTAAGCCCTCAGAATTGGCTTCGACCCTCAAAATTGGTCGTCTCTATCTTAAGCCCTCATAATTGGTCGCTTCTACTTAAGCCCACATAATTGGCTTCGACCCTCAGTGTCACACCCCAAACCCAAATCCATTCAAATCATTTCATTTATATTATAATTAGATCATAATCTTCAGTCTATTCGAAATATAATTCATTTATCAATATTTTTTCATGTATAATAAACATAATCATGTTCTTTGTACCATAACGTAATTAACATCAGAGTCATAATTAAACGAACATGGTATATTATGATTGACTATGATTAAATATTACAATCATCAAATTAACCCAGGCTAACTCAATATATAATATGTACAAGTGTACTAAAACCTCAGTGTGACAATGACAGATTCCTCACATCTAATACCCAGATCTTTCTAACGGTGCAACTCTCAAATCACCGGTTATATGGTATCCTAGATGGTGGCGTACAAACCTAAAAATGTTAAAATATAACCCGTAATCATTAAGTTTAGTGAGGTACTCCTTCCCTGAAATGAAATAATAGTTCTTTATCAAATATGTGGATATAAAATCAAAATAACCCTGCCCTACTATGAAATAGCAATTTTATATCAAATCTTTAGATATAAAATCCAAATAATCCTTCCCTGTAATGAAATGACAATTATATATCAAATCTGTGGATATATAATCCAAATAATCAAGCCCTGCTATGAAATAATAGTTTTTCTTATCAAATCTGTGGATATAAACCCAAACAATCCTGCCTTGCTATGAAATAACAGTTTTATATCAAATATGTGGATATAAATCCAAATAACCATGCTCGTTGGCAATAACAAATCCTGGAACATAAGTTCCAACAAATCCACATCATAAGACAAATTAAATCATTGGATATTTGTCCAATTAATCCTGGATCATAAGACCCAAAAAAATCCTGGATATTTTAATATCCAAAAAAAATCATGAATAACGAAGTATTCAAACCAATCTGGGATCATAAGACCCAAACAAATCCTGGATATTTTAATATCCAAATAAATCCTGAATACCGAAGTATTCAAACCAATCCTAGATCATAAGATCCAAAAATTTCTGGATATTTTAATATCCAAACCAATCCTGAATAACGAAGTATTCAAATAAATCCTCTCTTAGAGCTATATTCATATTTATGTATGAAACAAATCATAAGTACACTCACATTTGCAACTTATTAGGCTTTTCTTTTTCCTTTGGCTGACACTTGTTCAACCGGTTCTTGTTACCTTCCTATCATTCTTACACTATTAGTACCATCATAAGAATATCAACAATTCAAAGAATAACTTGAAAATAACTCAATTCATAACCATCATATGATTCTATTAGAATCATTCATCATAAATGAAGTTCCATCCAAATTCATGTTAATATATTTGTCATATCAATATCATAGACCAAACATATATTTATTTATTCTTCAAAATTAAATCCTTACCATATTGGTATTCCAATGCAAAAGACGGAACATCATTTCAAGTTTCCTAGAGCAAGATCGGCCTATTTCTTTACCACAAAGGAAATTTGCCCTATATGCTCTTTTATCGTTCATTCAACTTCTAGGAATTTGCATACTTTTTCTACATCAAAACATTATATGATATTTCACCCAACATCAATAAACATATTTAAAAATGCAAAATTAAATTTTCATGATTTTTAAGGTTCATTTGCTATGTCAACCAAAACATCGAACACATTGTGTGCATACTTTTACCCTTGGGGCAGATTTTATACCTGAACTTCAAACTCTCACCAAAGATTCATTTCTTGGTATTTTCTTATGATTTTATGATATGTCATACATATATGAGTCTATTTTTATTTTCAGCTGGAATTAATCAATTCCAATAAGTATACAAAAATATATGGAAGTTTGAATAAACAAGGTTACTAAACAAAGGAATTTAAGGATTTACACATTCAACTTTGTTTAAAATCGTATCTATTCATACGTATACCTCAAAACATGGAAATTTAGTAAACAAATGATGATTTCTATCATTTAAATCAGTAATATAAGAAAAATAACAAGATTTACACGTAGGATTACCTTAGGGACGTTTGTTATTCATGGTGAGAGATAAAATAACAAGCTACATGATGATTTATATGTATAACGCATCTTCATGCTATCTTATCTCTCCCATGTAGCTTCTTCCATGGAATGTCTTCTCCACACAAATTTCATAAGTGGGATCACTTTGGATCTCATTATTTGTTCCTTCCTATCCACGATAGCAAGTGGTTCTTCTACATAACTCAAGTCTTCCTTTAACTCAATAGGTTGTTCCACCAACACATCTGAAGGATACGCTACATACTTTCTTAACATGGAAACATGGAAAACATCATGTAGTCGAGATAACTCTGGTGGTAATGCTAACTTGTAGTCAACCACCTCGACTTTTTCAAGAATTTTATATGGTCGAATATAACGTGGACTTAACTTTCCTTTCTTTCCAAACCTCAAAACTCTTTTCCATAGCGATATCCGAAGAAACGCATAATCCCCTTTGTGTAATTCCAAATCTATCTATCATTTATCCGCATAACTTTTCTACCTGCTTTGAGCTATTCTTATTCTATATTGAATAATCTTTACCTTTTCAATGGTGACTTCAATCAACTTTGCACCCTCTATCTTCCTTTAACCACTTTAGTCAATCATAGGGGTGTACGACACCGTCTACCATACAATGCTTCATGTCGAGCCATGCCAATAGTGGATTGAAAACTATTATTATATGCAAATTCTATTAAAGACAAATATTCATCCCAATTACCTTTGAAATCATGTACACAAGCTCTAAGCATATCTTCCAAAATCTGTATTGTTCTTTCAGATGACCCATATGTCTGAGGATGAGAAGCCATACTAAACTTTAAGTTAGTAACCATAGAATATTACAAACTATCCTAAAACCTGAAAGTAAAAGTAGGGTCTCTATCTGAAATAATAGACACGGGCACTCTATGCAATCGGACAATCTCATTAACATGCAATCTAGCATATCTATCAACTGTATATGTAGTCTTGACTTATAGAAAATGAAATGACTTGGTTAACCTATCTACCACCACCCAAATAGAATCTGACCCCTTCTGAGATCGAGGAAGTTCAACTACGAAATCCATTGTTACATGATCCCATTTCCATTCTGGTGTTGGCAATGGTTGAAGTAAACCCGTAGTTTTTTTATGTTCCACTTTCACTTGTTGACATATAAGGCATCTAGTAACAAAATCGACTATTTCTTTCTTCATATTATTCCACCAATAATTATCCTGGAAATTCCTATACATTTTAGTACTACCAGGATGCATATTATAAATGGAATTATGAGCCTCATCTAAAATTTATGTCTTCAATCCCTCTGAATTAGGCACACATAATTGCTGCTTATACAACAAAGTGTCATCATTAAGAATACAAAAATCGTCAGACTTACCATCTTGAACATCTTTATGTTTCTTCAGAGGAAAAGGATCCTGACTTTGTGAATCACGAATACGGGTAGCTAACAAAGGCCTCACACGTACATGAGCAAAGAATCTTTCCCCATCTACTAGCTGCAATTCCACTCCCATCAATCTCAACTCCATAATATGAAAAACTTTAGAACACTGAATGCAAGATAACCTTCTCGAAGTCTTTCTACTCAAAGCATTTACAACTACATTTACCTTCCCCGGGTGGTAGTAAATTGTACAATCATAAGCTTTAATTAACTCCATCCACCGCCTCTACCTAAAATTCAACTCCTTTTGAGTAAATAAATACTTAAGGCTTTGGTGGTCAGAAAAAATTTCACATACCTCACCATATAAATAACGATGCCACAATTTCAAAGTAACCACAATAGCAACAAGTTCCAAATCATGTGCAGGATAATTACGTTCATGTGTACGCAATTGCCTAAAAGCATAAGCAATAGCTTTACCATGTTGCATAAAAACACAACCCAGCCCCTGATGTGAATCATCAGTATAAATAACAAAACCATCTCCACCATGTGGAATAGTAAGAACTGGTGCAGTTACCAACCTCTTCTTTAATTCTTCAAAACTATTTTCACAATCAAAATTCCATTCAAACTTAATATCTTTCTGGGTCAATTTATTTATTAGCAAGGAAATTGAAGAAAATCCCTTAATAAGCCTTCTATAATACCTAGTTAAACCCAGAAAACTCCTCACCCCAGTTACATTATTGGGCCTCTCCCACTTCACAATAGCTTTTACTTTCTTGGGATCAACACATATACCATCTCCAAAAATAACATGGCCTAAAAATGCAACTTGTAATAGCCAAAATTCACATTTGCTAAACTTAGTATATAACTTCTTATCTTTCAACACATTCAAAACAATTCTGAGATACTTTTCATATTCAACCATATCACGTGAGTAGATCAGAATATCATTAATAAAAATTATCACAAATGAATCAACAAAAGGATGCAGTACTCGGTTCATAAGATCCATAAATACAGCTGGAGCATTTGTGACTCCAAAAGGCATCACCAGAAATTCAAAATGACCATACCGAGTGGGAGAAGAAGTTTTAGAAATATCACTCTCTTTCACCATCAACTGATGATAACCTGATCATAAGTCTATCTTTGAAAACACTTTAGCACCCTGCAACTAATCAAACAAATCATCTATAAGAGGTAAAGTATACTTGTTCTTAATTATAGCTTTATTCAGTTGCCTATAATCAATACACAAATGTATAGTACCATATTCCTTTTCACAAATAAAACTTGTGCACCCCATTGAGATACACTAGGTTGTATGAACCCCCTATCAAGTAAATCCTGCAACTAAACCTTGAGTTATTTTAACTCAATAGGTGACATTATATACGGTGCCACAGAAATAGGGTTTGTCCCTAGTGCTAATTAAATATTAAATTTAGCTTCTCTTTCTGGAGGTAACCCAGGCAACTCACTAGCAAACACTTCTAGAAAATCCCATACAATAGGATCATCAACTAATTGCAAAGCCCCATTCCTAGTGTCAAGGACATATGCAATAAAACTCTCACAACTCTTACTCAATAATTTCCTCGTTTGAATAGCAAAAATAATGCCACTGGGAACAATTTTTCTTTCCCCCGCAAATTTAAATTCAGATTCACCAGGCATTTTAAAAAACAACATCTTTACGAAAACAATTTATAAATATCATATCAAACCGATAACTGCCATCTAATCATCACACAGGTCCAAAATTAATAACCTAGATGCTCTGATACCCCTAATGTCACACCCCAAACCCAAATCCATTCAAATCATTTCATTTATATTACAATTAAATCATAATCTTCAGTCTATTCGAAATATAATTCATTTATCGATATTTTTTTCATGTATAATAAACATAATCATGTTCTTTGTACCATAACGTAATTAACATCAGAGTCATAATTAAATGAACATGGTATATTATGATTGACTATGATTAAATATTACAATCATCAAATCAACCCATGCTAACTCAATATATAAGATGTGCCAGTGTAGTAAAACCTCAGTGTGACAATGACAGAATCCTCATATCCAATACCCAGATCTTTCTAACGGTGCAACTATCAAATCATCGATCATATGATATCCCAGATGGAAGCGTACAAACCTGAAAATGTTAAAATATAACCCGTAAGCATTAAGCTTAGTGAGGTACTCCTTCCCTAAAATGAAATAATAGTTCTCTATCAAATATGTGGATATAAAATCCAAATAATCGTGCCATGCTATGAAATAGCAATTCTATATCAAATCTTTAGATATAAAATCCAAACAATCCTTCCCTGTAATGAAATGATAATTATATATCAAATCTGTGGATATATAATCCAAATAATCATGCCCTGCTATGAAATAATAGTTTTTTTATCAAATCTGTGGATATAAATCCAAACAATCCCGCCTTGCTATGAAAAAATAGTTTTATATCAAATCTATGGATATAAATCCAAACAATCCTACCTGTTAGCAATAACAAATCCTGGAACATAAGTTCCAACAAATCCTTGTTATAAGACAAATCAAATAATTAGATCTTTGTCCAATTCTAATCCTGTATCATAAGATCCAAACAAATCCAGGATATTTTAATATTCGAACAAATCCTGAATAACAAAGTATTCAAACCAATCCGGGATCATAAGACCCAAACAAATCCTGGATATTTTAATATCCAAATAAATCCTGAATATCGAAGTATTCAAACCAATCCTGGATCATAAGACCCAAACAAACTCTGGATATTTTAATATCCAAACAAATCCAGAATACCGAAGTATTCAAACAAATCCTCTCTTAGAGCTATACTCATATTTATATATGAAACAAATCATAAGTACACTCACCTTTGCAACTTATTAGGCTTTTCCTTTTTTTTTGTCCGGCACTTGTTCAATCGGTTATTCTTACCTTCCAATCATTCTTACACTATTATAATCATCATAATAATATCAATAGTTCAAAGAATAACTTTAAAATAACTCAATTGATAAGCATCATATTATTCTATTCGAATCATTCATCATAAATGAAGTTCCATCGAAATTCATATTAATATATTTTTCATATCAATATCATAGACCAAACATATATTCAGTTATTCTTTGAAATTCAATCCTTATCATGTTAGTATTCCAATGCAAAAGATAGAACATCATTTCAAGTTTCCTAGAGCAAGATAGGCCCATTTCTTTACTACGTAGCAAATCTGCCCTATATGCTCTTTTATATTTCATTCAACTTTCAGAAATTTTCATAATTTTTCTCCATCACAACTTTCAATGATATTTCATCCAACATAAATAAACATATTTAAAAATTCAAAATTAAATTTTCATAATTTTTAGGTTCATTTGCTATGTCAAGCAAAACATCGAACACATGACGTGCATACTTTTACCCTTGGGGCAGATTTTGTACCCGAACTTCAAACTCTCACCAAAGATTCATTTCTTGGTATTTTCTTATGATTTTATGATATGCCATGTATATATGAGTCTATTTTCATTTTCAGATTGAATTCATCAATTCCAGTAAGTATACAAAAAGATATGTAAGTTTGAAAAAAAAAGGTTACTAAACAAAACAATTTAAGGGTTTACACATTTAACTTTGTTTAAACTCGTATCTATTCATACGTATACCTCAAGACATGGAAGTTTAGTAAAAAAAATGATGATTTATATAATTTAAATCAGTAATATAAGAAAATTAACAAGATTTACGCGTAGGATTACCTTAAGGACGTTTACATAATTTCCTATAAATTTTTGTCCAACGTTTCCTCCTCGATTTCTTTCTAAACTTCCCTTTTATCTCTCCTCAAGCTTAATTTCTTCCATGGCTGAAATTTGATGAAAGAGGAGATTATTCAAGCCTTTAAAGTCGGTCAAAACCCACCTCCTTCTTTAACCAATCAAAACCCACCATTTGTTATACTAATAGGACGAAATATCATTTAACGAAGGACAACTTGGCCCCTGTTTCGTAATTCCAGCATATCTTCTTGCTCGGACCTCCGTTTAACACACCGTTTATTGTATTACAAACCTAACTCATATATATACAACCACCTAGTTTTTACCTTAACTCAGTTGTTATTTTATAAGGGTCAAAACTACTCTCCAACCTGAATATTCCGACCGAAACTTCAAAATTTTGTGTTTGTAACTAATTCGATATTTCATGTGTTATTAAGGTATGATTAGACTAAACATAATAACTTAACATTATATATATTAATAACACAATAACCATACCTTATAATCTAAACATGATTCAAACATAATTAATCATAATTGTATTCGGGTTGTCACACTCAAAATCGGTCTCTTCTACCAAAGCCCTCAGAATTGGTTGTGACCCGGAGAATTGGTCGCCCATATCTTAAGCCCTCAGAATTGGTTTTGACCCATAGCATTGGTTGTGTCTCTATTAAGCCCACAGAATTGGCTTCGACCCTCATAATTGGTCACGTCTACTTAAGCCCTCAAAATTGGCTTCGACCCGCATAATTGGTCGCTAGAATTTAGATCCTCAGAACCAACCCCAACCCGCAGAATTGGTCGCCTCCTTAATCCTCACCTCCTTACTCCTCACATCCTCTAGGTCCTCAGAATCGGTCACCCCAACATCACCTTTGGTCCTCAGCATCGACCTCGACCCTTTGACTCGGTTATCCTCGTCCTTTAGGTCCACAACAACCGACCTCTATCATGTGGTGTCTATTCGACGGTTGTTTGGATTCATATTTTATGTAAAGAATTAAATAATTGCTAAAATTTGTTGACAATTTATATGTTTAACATTATTAAAAGAATTAATTTACCGGTTTAGCATTGCCAACAATTTCACCAACAATATACCTAAAAAATTATCATATGACGTTAACTAATATATATGTTTAACATTATAAAATGAAAATTAAAGAATAAAAATTGTTTGGTAACCTACAAAATAAAATTTCCTAAATACCCAATTTTAAACCTATATCTAGTTCAAAATCGCTTAATTTGAAACAAATCATATACTCACACATATATCTAGTTTGAAACAAAACAAATCAAATACATACACATATACACACATAAATACATTCGTACCCAAATACACACACACACACACACACACAATACACACATACACGCATAAATACTCATAATATACACACATATGCATAAATACACACACACACACACACACACACACACACACACACACACACACATATATATATATATATATATAAAGAGAGAGCGAATCAAGTGAGGTCCCCCTGTTTGAGGTCCCCGAATGAGGTCCATTTTTTTAAAATAGTAAAACAAATATTTTGGAGTTGATTTTTTTCTATGGTTTTTAAACATTTCAGTAGGACCATAAAAAAACAATCACCTCAAAACGATTTTTTTTACTATTTTAAAAAAATCAGTCAAACTTTGTCAATTTTTAAGAGCTTAAAAACAACTTAAAAACTGACACAGTTTGACCAATTTTTTAAAAATAGCAAAAAAAATCATTTTGAGCTGATTATTTTTCTATGGTCCTACTGAAATGTTTAAAAATCATAAAAAAAATGAGGCCAAAAATATATTTTTTACTATTTTAAAAAAATGGACCTCATTCAGGGTCCTCAAACTAAGACCTCACTTGATCCTTTCCCTATATATATATATATATATATACACACGAAATATTAGGGTTTAAGTGTTATGTTTGAGATTGAGATAGAGATTGAGTGAAAAAATTGAGGGAAATCATCAAAATTGCCGAAGAGAAAAAGGGTTATACGGGTTTGGACGCATGACTAAAAATGAAATTTAGGCGGGATGGTTTTAATATATGGACGTTGTTCATGACCTGGAGCTATGACCCACCGCCATGACCAATTAAATTTGAACACGTTAGCGCCATGACCATGTGTCGGGAAGGAGATGGTCACAACCTCTAGTTATGATCCATGCACGTGAATAATTTAATATGGTCACAACCCAAAGCCATGATCTACTCTATGTGTATTGTGGCTTTGTTCATGCACATGGTCACGGATTTAGTCCGTGACCCCTCCATGACCATAGTTGGAAGGAGTTTTTGGTGCCATGATGTTCACGCCATGGTCACAGCTATGGTCTGTGACCCACGGTGGTTTGGGATTTGGTCTCTGACCACTTCCAAGAGCATCTATGACCATACTGAGTTATGGACCTAGTCACACCAAAGCTTTATATGGTCATGAATTTGGGTTGTGATTAGTTGGTCACCAATTTTGGCCGTAGCCCCCTGGCCATGGCTATTCACAGGATTTGGTGTAGTGAATTTTGGGTGTATGGGCATCGAGTTATGGTATGCTATTATGTGTATGTGAGCCCTTCTTTTGTGTTGAATTTATACATGAGTATATATTGGCCAGAGTACTTTTTTATGGCAAGGAGTGAGTGAGGCTTTGGTAATGATATGAGTTGTGTTGATTCAATTATGTGTTAGTAAATTTCAAGGAAGGAATTCATGTTGTAGTGGGAAAGAATGTAATATCACAAAATTTCAAGTGCATTATTAATTGATTGAATTAAGAGTTAATTATTTTTGAGAATATATAAAAAAAAATTATTATAATAGAAGAAATTTTATTTAGTGGACAAAGTTGAATTTATTAGAAATTCCAGTAATTGTCATATAAATTAATCAGTGACTTGACACTTTTTATATGTTTAAATAAATTATGGGAATAATGCTAGAACCCTAAGGGCAAGGTGGTCTTGTGGGAATATCTTGGTGACTAAGTTAGGGTTTGGAAGAGACCATTGTGTGTATTATAGTATATAATTATTGGGTGTAACGAGAGAGATAGAAGATAACAAATTGGGGACGAAATGGATAGTGGACCTGCAAACACCGCTAGGGGCCCGTGACCGCGGGGTGAAGTGGGACATGATAGAAGCCTAGTCATATCCTAAGACATGGGTTATATGGATTGAGCCTTTATTTATTTTATAAGGACGGAATTTTCATTTGAGTTTTTCACTTTCCCTTAAACTAAACTCTAAACCTTATTTCATGTGCATCCTTAACCTCACAAACTTAAACCCCATTAAAGTATAGCCTTCAAACCTTCATTTGAGGACCTTAATATTGGATTTTGTGAGGCCCTTAATAGGCAACATTGCTCATATTTTTAAGTAGATTAAGTAATTCAAGTGAGATTTGATTAATGGTTAAAATGAAACAATATATTGTATTTTGCCCCTTTAGTGCTCTATGACTTGGATATTGCCTACACATTGTTTATTGTAACATAAAAGTGATAAGAGATTTAATTAGAATAAGATAAACCTAATTAATTTCCTATTGTTAATTATTTGTTGTCGAAATATGGTGAATCCCCTATATCATGATAAATGCTTAGAAAATGGCCATGCAGTTTAAATAATGTGATTGATATAAATATGAAAATATTAATATGTTAAACGGCATATAGTTGAATTACATCCCTAAAGAACTTTAAGAGTTGAAAAAAGATATAATTATGAGTGCACTTGTCCCATGATATTTTAATTGTTAGATCTTTTAAAGTACAAAATACAATCATTACCAAAAATGTAAAACTTTACATGGAAAAATTTAGGGTTTTCCTTTGAGATCTTTCTTATTTTATATCGTCTTAGTACGAGCAATATTTAATTTAGATTAATCAAGAATAATGGCTTGTTGTACCTCACTATATTCTACAATATTCTCAATATGAACTATAACGAACAAAGTGTGGGCGATTCTTCGTGATCACCTTATTCTCCCTTATGCACTTTCTTTTATCTCCTTGTTTCTCAATTTCGAATAAAGTGTTTTTAAGTTCTAAGAGTGGCAAACTTATGAAAACAAGAGAGCCTTAGATGCATATATATATAGGCTACGAAGGGGATCTTAAGGAGAGATAAAGACATGGCTCCTAATGGGCCTATAAAAATCTAATCCAACTGTGATCCTAATAATATTCCATTAATTATAATTACTTCCTCTGAGTAATTATAATTAAAAATCCAATCCTTAATCAAAATTTTTATTTATAAATCCTTATTGTTAATTACATAATTCTCCCCACATTACAAATACCAATTTATAAAATAAATTATTGATAATTTATTTTTAATTAACTTCTTTAAGTTCTTGAGTGATTCAGCTTAAATAATTTGTAATGTCAGATTAACATAATCCACTTATAAGGTTTGATAGATAAAAGGCTTTTAAGCATCTTAAGGGGGTATCACCAATCTCTACACCAAGATATGGATTCCATTCATAAAAATCTTTCACCATTCAATAATCATCACTACCTAATTTATCAAGCTTTTTTATCCAATAATGAATCTCACCCGATATGTAAAAATATTAAATAACTATTTCACATATACATAAAGTATATCAGTATTAATAACCTCAAGTAAACCTGATAATAAAGAGGTGTACATTGTCTTATAAAATAAATACAAATTACCTCAAGTTGATCTTGTTCCATAGACACAAAATGTACTACCGTCATATGCTGAAACTATACGAATTTTCCTAATCAAGATATACATACTAAAATATTATTCTACACTCCTACCGATGGTATGTCGATTTCCATATAAGACATTCAACGATAAAAGTTATATTCCACAAGAACTAGTGATTTTATCCTCCGTGTGTAAGTCGTACTCTACACATCAGGTTACAAACTATGTATAATAAAAGGCCCACCAATATATCAAATAATAAAAACATTATCACCATACAAAATTCTCATTTAATTAGGAAAAAATAATTTTATTAAATAATAAATTCAAAATTAAAATAGTTACATAAATCATAGTTCGCTAACATGAGCTCCTATATTTAAAGGCTTTATAGACACTCTAACCCACTCCACTCAGGTTTCTTAAGATCCACCCTTTGATACTAAAAGCTAAGATACAAACATCAAAACATTTATTGGAGTTAATAGAAGTATCACATGTACCTATGGAAAGGTTGGCGACATATTAGATTCAATTAGTCCAAAAAAATAGCCAATGGCTTCTTTCGAAGGCCATCTGATTTGTCTACATCGACCCATTACAATAATGGAATTGTACTAACTAGATATTTTGGTATTCTTTGTATTACACATAATAACATGCTTAGATAAATGCACACACCTTTATTGTCTTACCTAAAACCTTTCATCTCCATAATTCATTCACTAGTTCCGGTATTCATATTTAAATTACGAATATAACTCCATGCCAGGTCTATGCAAGGACTATTGCTTCTTTTGATAATTTTTGAGTAAAATAGACCGATGACTCTACATTTCATATAAGAGAACAAAAGGCAATGATATATTGTGTATAATAAACCTTTTCTATTGTTTGGACACCATAGGAGAGCCGTATCAAACTATAGGGTTATTAACCAAGGTGAAAATATTCATTAGAACATAATGTCTAATTTTGGTTGCGATTAACTATTTATCTCTTAAATACTAATCTTTAAGAGTTTGTTGCACTTTTCTACTTAATGTTATTACTTGGGTTTATGTAAACAAAATTGGCAAAGTGAAATAAATAATTCAATTTATTAAATATTTTTCTCAAATATTTTCCAACATATATAGCACCCATGATAAAGCTATAGTAGTTTAAGGCTTGTAAAAGTCTTCAGATTCAATGCAAAAACCTGGTGCATCTTATTTTTCTAGCAGTTTCATGGGCAAGACCTGAGCATCAGACTTTCAAGCTACATATTGACGGTGCATGTGATCCCCTAGGCAGAATGGGCATGGGAGCTATATTGAGACTCTTCTGGAGATTTTATTTGGGCATATGTTAACTATGGAGAAAGTGGTTCTAACAATTTGGCACAAGCAAGGGAAATCAAAGATATTTTGGAGCACTGCATTTCTCAGAGATGGATAAGTCAAGTAGTGGAATCTGATTATAAACTTTTAGTTAATTGCATAAATGACAGTCTCAAAATTCCTTGGAAGATTAAAGATTTGGTTCTTCAAATTCAAGATTTGATCAAGAACTTTGATATCAAAGTAACTCATTGTTTGAGAGAGTCCAATTTCACTGTTGATCTCTTATCCAAATATGACATGCAATCTTAAGTTATATCTTATTTCTATGCAGTTCAAGACCTTCCTAAAAATATTAAAGATGTTATTAGACTCGATAGGATTAGTTATACTTATTTGAGGAAAGTATCTAAAGATGTATATGCATTTATTTGTTTCTCTATTGCTTTGTAAAGTACATGGGAGAGGCTATTTCTCTCTTTATAAATAAATTTCTAGTTTAATTTTAAAAAAATATAGTAGTTTGATATATGTAATGAATGATGATTAATTGAAGCATTATTGTTAGTAATAACTTGTAACTAGGTAACCTAATAAACTAGTGTCTATATTTAACTGTACTAATTGTTAATCCTTTTAACTATTAAACCTTGTATGAATCAGTTAACTTATATTATTTTTATGTACATTCAATACCCCATAATTTTAATCCATTAGTTAAATGGTGAAATTTATTATTTATGATTATATGTCCGCGCAGTGACATGTGATGTCATTATTTATATTTTCATATGTGTTTTGTTATGTATATATTATTCAAAATTAAAATCTAACTTAATACACAATAATGAATTAATAATTATTTAACAAACAATTTAATAACAGTTTTGGAGACTCGTACTGATTAGAATATTCAGATGTTCGTTTGGTATTTTGGGTTGACAATTGGGACCTATAGACTATTTTTCTAGGATATAAAATAATGGATTTTAGGACTTATGGGTTAGTATATAACTTGGTTTGGGTTCGGGACTAATTGAATATAGGTGGGCCTCAATGGCTTGAGTCCCATATAGGATACAACCGTAATTTCGTGGTTAACGAAATAAAAAAGTGGATTGTGGTGAATCTAAACCACTCTAAAACGCATGAAAAGAAACCCTAAAATGCATGAAAAGAAACCCTAGGACTATATAGAGGTTAGATAGATAGAGAGAATAACTTAGAGAAGAAGGGAAATGGAACAACCAGACTTGAAGAATGAGATAATTGGAGCAATTGGACTTATAATTCATCTCTCCAATTAAGGCAAGTTTACTTAGTATATTAATATGATTATTTTTTTTTATGTTTGAATATAGTTATTTATTGGAATCTAAATTAAAACATAGAAATACCCGATTTAGATAATTAAACAACATGCCTTATAGGTTTATATCCAAAAACTGAAATTGGCACAATTCATCAAGAATTTTGGTTGTTTTTTACAAATTGATATTAGGATTGCATTATACTTGAATAATTGAGTACACGCCCCTCGGTTATTTTGGAATGGATAGGAAATTTAGGATTTAAGGATGAAATTCAAATATGGGGTTCTCATTATTTAATTATGAAATATACCTCTAAAATTCCATATAAATCAACTAAACTTGTAAGGAAAGTATAATGTTTAGTTTTCTGAAGTTATTATGATATTTAGGGTATATAGGAGGTGATAGGCCCTTATGGTAGGCCATAAACGGTAGTTCTACATATAAGGGTCGTAACAGGGGCAATATGATGAACATGGTCAAATTTTTGGGAGTTTCATTTTTACAGTCGTGCGAAACGGGTGCATCTGTGGTCCGTGCACACGAGTCGTGCGGACGACTAGATTTTGGTGTCGTATGCATGATCAGGTCAGAATTCTAATTTTCTTAATTGGTAAAAACGGAATATTGGGTGTAAATGGGAGATTTAGAACATTGTAAGATATTGGATCTAAGACCTTTAATCATGTATGCTTAATTGCTTAGAAAAAGGATAAGTACATCATTATATAAATGAAAGACTTATACCATTTTTGAATTGTGCATAACTTTTCGTGTGTATTTTGCGCAGCATATCGGGCATGAGTACTTCTGGGATATGTACAAGAGGGTGTATTCTTATGGGACACGAGCGACGACTACTACGATGGTACCTTGATGCAAGAGACGAGTTTTACCTTAGTCATTTACCTCCGGACACGACAGGTTAATCATTTCATATAGCCTTGGGTATGAGGCTATCTGACTGGTGTGAAGGCGTAGTTAGTATCCCTAACACATACTTTAATAAAGGGATACTCCCAAGTTTGCACTTAACGAAGGTCTATCCTATCGCCTTCGGAGATCGCTCGCGCGTGCAAGGCATACTGATAGGTTGTTCCACACCTATAACAATTGAGACAATAGTAGTATGCAATGATGTTATTAGTGTTATTTTATTTGGTATAAGAGTTATTATGGTTCATCACTCTTATGTTTTAGTTATTTATTTTATGCATTTAGTTTTCTATTTTAGGCATGCTTAGAAAGATATTGAAATGTTGTGATTCATGTGAGTTTGTATTAATCCTCGTCAATCAATTATTAAATTTTACGCAGTGCCAAATTAAATGATCTAGAACTTAATTAGTGTCAACAAGTTCATTATTTTAATTTTAAATTCCTTATTATAAAACAAGGAATTATGCTCGATTTTTTCTTATTGTATACGTTATAATGGCACTGGAAATCATGTCACAATAATATTTAGTAACCTTACATTTATAAATAACTATTACGTAAAAAAGAGAAAAGTCATACTTATGGAATTGTTAAAAGTAATTATTGCTTCTAAATATAACTAATAATATGACTCGTCAAACCACTTGACTGGAACCAGTGACTCAATGATCTGATTCTTTACTGGGCTAATGTTTGAGTTAATTTGATAATCATGAATTATAGTGATAAACAATACATTAGGTGTCGTATGATTGTTATCCATGGTAAGAACCTTCCAATTAACAAACACACTTTGAATATACTCTAATTAGATAATTATTCCTTTAATATATATATTAATTCTTCTTATATCACAAATTATGAGCACCTTAAAACTCAAATATTATAAGAAAATATTAATTGATAATTTATCGTGAGACTTTATCATGATAACATGGATAGAACATGGTTGAGTAGTTTTCTAATTATGTATAATTGTTTATACGTTTATATTGAATTCAAATTTGATGTTGGTGTTTCAAAAATCACAAATTTATTGAGTTAACGGATTGTGGATCGAATTCGATTATTGTGTCAATGAAAGACATGATAAAGTTAGTTTAAATGTAATATTTATCGTTTTATTTGAAAATCAAGGTAAAATATTGTATGTTTTCACGACATAGAGAAATTACGATTTTAAAAGGATTTTACAGTTTTAAAAAGAAAAAGATGAAGGACGACAACGATGAAGTCGGAGGTGGAGGAGGAGAAGGAGTTGGAGGTTGACGATTTGTTTGGGTTGCGAATGCAAAAAAATGCGATAGGTTCATGTTTTTATATGCAAGGGACCTAAACATTTATTTTTCGTTGAGGGGTGCTACATGCACCGGTTTTTTATACCGAGTGTACAAAACACTCGTACAATTAACTAAAACAAATTCATACTTTATTTATTTTATTAATTGTACAAGTATTTTGTACACCTGATGCACAATCCAGTGTACAAAATTGATGCAAGTATCATTTTTCTTTTTTATTAGTTCTGGTCTTAAACGTCTAAATCTATGGATGAAGGGCTCGGACACGCAATCCCTTATTTTCAATCAATCAACTCATCAAGCCGAGAAGATACATTGAACAACAATCCTTGCTAATGACATCAAACAACATATACGAAGTCATGCATGCAACAGAAGTCAAATCGGCAAAATTGGCCGTACAATTATGTAGCTTACATTTTAGAAATATGACTCATATATCAGATTCTTGTTAGAAATAAGTGCCCACGTGCATTAATCAAGCATGACACACGTATTAAACTGAGAAAACTAAGGATATCACATGCAAAACATACATGTGACGCAAATTAAGTATATTCTAGTGTGCTTAATTATTGATGGACACGAATTGATTATTATTGGAATAGTTAAGATTAGGAGAAAGGGATTTAATGAGGAAAGAGATGGGCAAGCGACAGTGCTTACCGCCGACACATTAGAAATGCAGGGAATGTGCAGAACATGGTGTACAAATGGTGCTATTCAATTGTTTTAACTTTTGTTACGTGATTTTTCCTCTCAAACTTAGACTCCCTCTATTCCCTCCCCATGTGCATTTCTCTCTTTCTCCTTGAGGCCTTAGTGGCCTATGCCACCACCACAGTAAAAATGGATTATATACGGATGCGTTGCCAGCCATACGTACCAAAGTGAAAAACTTATAGAATTAAAAACATAAGAAAATGCAATCACCAAATTTGTAATATTTCCAACCAAATCAAATGATACTAATAATAGTTATTGAGTAAGGGTGTCTTTGGAAACACCAATTTCATGTCTTAGAATTTGAATTAGAACGTTTTCACTTCAAATTTAAAAATTTGAACTCTAAATTTTTGAATTTCAATTCTAAGGCATGGACAAATTTTTTTAATTCCAATTATAAGGCATGAATTTGGGATACTCACACCCACCCAAAGTATTGTATATGCTTTTGTCATCATGGAAATAAAGATGGGCAATTGCAATTGATAAAATGCAGATTGTGATCGAGATAAGTATTGGACGCTCCATTCTTTAAAGGAATTCTTCCCCTGCATGGATGCTAAAGGAACTCTTCAAGGATACGTTTAGGAATACAACAATTATTTTCTTATAATAATAGCATGAAAACTGCAAGAATAACAAACCAACAAATATTCAAACTCTCCAAATTAATGGAGACATACACAGTTCATCAAAAAATTATTTTATTAGCTTAATATATTTGAGTTTCAAAACTTAAAATTTAAAATAAAGTAACCGTGGACATCCCGAGAGGGGGTGGGGGGGGCTTTCCCCTCTCTCTCTATTTCGCGTGCGTTCGAGATTGCACCCTTTCTTGGGGCGCTCGGTCGTCGTCAATGTGGGATAATATGTTGAGGTAGAGCCGCCAACCTGTTTTATGCAAAACAGACAAAAGAAATGTTGTCGCCTAGAGAGAACGACATCAAGGACAATATTGATGCTTGCGAAACAAAATCGCTCAAAGGTCCGAGGACTAAGTTACGGAATGGGAAGGTGTTAGGCATCCATTCCACCATTTCGATCTCTCATGGGCATGTGTTAATCTTCTCCTGTAGACTCCGTGAAGTGTGTGCTTACATGCATACCATAAATGGAGATTCGAATCGTTTAACTCGCGTCATGGACAAGGATGAAGTGAATTCATCCTTAAAAGCGTTCCTAACAAATAATAATTCAAAATATAATGTAAGTGTTTATCGAATCATAAGTCTCTATGGAGGAACGAATGTATACATCGGACAAGACACAAGCACGCAAGAATATGACATCCATTAAGAATATATATAGATATATATTTAATAAAAATAATATAACTATTAACGCAAAAAATTCTCCATCTACGTGGACCACTAAGAAATTAACACCTATCATGATACCCCGAGGAGAGTTAGTCAGCACCTAAGAGCAGTTAGTCGGCATACTGCCCGCCCAATATAAAGAAGACCAACCATCCAGAAGATCAAAAGCCACTGGTGTGGAGTAGCCAACAGTCAATGAACCCTAGAAGACAAACAATTATATTCATTGTATGTAGATATAAATGTCTGAATATATAAATATATTCTATTTGTCAGTATTTTGATATCGTCCCAGCTAGAGTAGCCCCCAAGACCTGGAGTGTAATTAATGGAGTATATAGATTAAACCAACTCCATGGGACTCATCTAGGGATCCCAAAAATTATGTTCTTCTATAAATAGGTAACTAGTGATACCACTTTCTATTTGAAAACTAGGGCTGTGAATAAAGCACTGGTAGTTAACCTTCCTGATTCCAATAGAGATTACTTCGAACATGGAGTAGTTGTTAAAAATTGGCAACATGCTCATTTGATTGGGAATGTTGAGTACTAGGGGCCTAAGTGCCCATCAAGTGGCAATGGGATATGTTGCATTTGTTTACTTGTCTTTATTTGCATAATATGCTAACTGCTAATGCTGATGTATACTTTGTTGACTTTTACTTGCAGTTGACCGAAAGAGAAAGTGTCACAAGGAGAGTGACATCAATCTTAGAGACTTGAAGTTTATCTGGGGCATTCATCAAAAAGTTGGGGAAGAGCATACTAGATCAACTTCATACTTGTTAAAGTATAGAAATACCATCACCTCCTTTGTTGCTCGCCCAATTGTAGATGCACCCTCTCTTTTAATCAACCTTGGCCAAGACCCCATCTCCACATCCTCTGCCACTGTATCTGGCAGTGGTGAACCTGCTGCTGTTTCTTCTTTTTTTGATTCAGACCTACCTCTTGCTGCTGCCATAGGGAAGAGAATGTTTCCCAATATTTTGAGTGATATAGCTATCATTGGCTCCTCCAAACAAGCTGCTGATGTAGCCAAAAATAAAGAGGATACTCGGAAGAAGCCCCCATCCAATAAGGATTACCTTGGAAAGAAGCCCCCATCTAATAAGGGGCATATTAGGAAGAATCTTCCTGCTGAGAAAGATGATGAATGATAATTCAAGAGGCTGAAAAGAGGAGTCCCTTCTAGGATGGTAGAAGGGTCTTCAGCCAACACCGACTAACAAGAGTTAGTTGATTTATATGTTTCTGATTCACCAGTGGAACTTGGATGTGGTTTGGCCAGAAAAATTAATAGATTCTGGTACTTTGCCAGACCATAGGGGTGCTGCAGCTGCATTGCCCCGATCAAGGAGTTCTGAAAGGGCTGCTCAAAGCCTAGCTCTGGAAATTTTCTTTTCCTTCTTTATTTCTTTATTTGATATTTTTTATATTAACTCGCCTTATTTTCTTTTTGCAGTTTCTTGTTGACTTCAACAACATGCTGGAGAAGGATGATGTTTTACGTTCTTCTTCTCAAGAGGTTGAAGAAGATTTTGATGAGCTTAAGAAGTCATTGCTTGAGTCCCAACAATAACCGGCTAATGAGCATAAAAAATGGGAGGAAAAACTGAGAGTTGCAGAAGAAGATGCAGTAGCTTATCGGGGCCAAGTTATTGTTCTACAGAAAGACTTAGATGTTGAAAAAGCCAAAACCACCAAGCTGCAAAAGGATTTGGACGCTGAAAAGGCTCCGTTTAGTACTGAGAGTGCCAAAAGGGCTAAGGCTAGGGAGGCTGGATTCAACAAGGGTAGGGACAAAGCCATTGGGGTTGCTTCTTTGCAAATTAAATTTGTGAAGAAGAAATGCTTCAAGGATGGTTGGTCGGCAGCCCTGGTGGAGGTCGGCACCCCTCAAGAGTCTGAACTCTTCCTCATATATGATCCAAGAGATCCTACTAACATGGATGAGGATATTAAATATGATGGGGGGTTCAAGTGAATCCCTGATGATGTTGAATTCTTCCGACTAACATCAAACTGTTGACTATTTTTCTCCTCCATCTAATAGCCATTTGCATCTGCCTACTCCTTTTTCTACTTTTGTTGAACCTACGCCAGAGATGAAGAAGGTGTAGATCTGTCTCAGCAGCCTTTATTTTTATTTTCTTCCGCACTTGTAATTTTTCTTTTCTTTTTGCTCATGTATTTATAATTAAAAGTTTATCAATGAAAATAAATCTTCTCTCTCTTTTTATTATCTTTTCTCCATACTTTATACTCTAGTGTTGATTGGATATTCTTCTTTACTTTTGATAGTTCATGGATAAACTGGAATACTTCTCCTCTACTAACTCTAAGCTACTTAAGAAATGCAACGAGCTTTTTAAATCTAGTCATTTATCTCTGACTGAGGAAGATCTATTGAAGTTGATCGAGTAAGGTGTGCCCGAGCAAGCTAAGGAAGCCTATCTTTATCTTAACTGCGTTCTTGATCGGGCTATGGCCAACAATGTTGCCTACTGCAAAATAATTGAAGAGTTGCAAGAGGAGCATAAGGAGGCTATTGCTCTTTTGCATGATAGCTATGAGAAGAAGTACAAGGCTTTGAATGAAGGCTGGGGCTTTGAACAGAAGTTGGAAAAATTTGCTTCTCACTTTTGAAGACAAGAATTTTTGCTCAAGCATGAAGTAGATGAAACCAGAGCCATTGCCAAGCTGTTGGAGGAGGAGAACAATAATTTAAGAGATGAGATAAATACCTTGAAGTCTTCTTCTACTGTTGTTACTACCACCAACAAATGTCATTCTTTCTTGGAGGCTGAAAATGCCAGGTTAATGGAAGAATTAGAGGCACTGAAAAAGACTAAGTCTGCATCTTCTTCCCGAGAAAGATTTATACCTGGCCTTGGAACCACAGATGAGGCTAGGACTCAACAAACCCTTGCTAACTAAGCTGCCCAGCTGAAGGCCAAAAACCAAGCACTTATTATGATGTCCCAGAAGCTCGAAACTTGTTCTGAGAAACTTACCACTCAGTCTTCTCAGTTGCAAGCTAAGGATGGAGTGCTGAAGAAATTACATCACCAAGTTGAGAAGCTGACCTTCCAGTTGTAGAGGGGGCCTGAAGGTAATCCTGGGATTAGGGATAATCCACTAATTAGCAACAGTGTTCTGAGGATAAACTCAAGCGTGGCATCTTGGTGAGGCAGCTCAGCGTGGCAACTCAAGCGTGACATCTTGGCGAGGCAGCTCAGCGTGGCAACTCATATATTAGCTTATTGTTTTAATCACATCGTACTTTCATTATTGATTTCTGTAAGCTCTAACGATTGTAATGACGTAACGATAATAACTAAAGGGTTTTGTATGAGGTCAAACGGTACTTGCGAGAGACCAGGCTTGGCAGGGCCTGGGAGAGCTTTCATGCTCTATCGAATGACCTCACTGTGGGAACTTTAGAGGGACCTAGTTTGGAGGATTGAGAAGTAAGGCACCGTTGGGGCTTGTCCTGACCACCTTAGATACACCTGGTAAAACACCGAAGGACCCTGACCGTGGAACCTCAAGCGGAGCAGCTTGGAGTTCTATCGGGCATTAAGTTATGGACCAAACAACCCTATACTTAATGTCACATCTACTATGGGTGATGTCACTAGCCATCTAAACGTTTGTCAGACATACACTTGAGTAAACCGCTGTGGTATTTGGGGCTGTCAGGTAGTTGGTGAACCACCTCTGCAACAACAAACCCCTGACACACAGTGGATAGGCAAAAGCCATGTCTTGGCATTTAATGTTTATGACGTGGAGACAACTAGTGCATCAGGCATTTAATGTTGTGACATAAAGTATGAGGGATGTCTTTCATACTCTTTAATGACTGAGTTGCCTAGGGGGTGGTGTGGGGGGCTATTTAAGGACCCCAACCACCTTTGAGGAGAGGATGATCTTTTTGGAGAATTAAGAAAAAGAATCATTGCAAACTAGAGAGTTCACTAACTCACCATTGTCATTTATTGCGAAGCTTTTAATATTTGACAGAGATTCTTGAGGGAGTTTGGTGTGTTGCTACCTGCCTATCAGGATGTATCTAGGGTGCTTATTTCCCTCTCCCTCTAGCTAAGTCACTTCTAAAGTTCATTATTATTCCCTGAGTCATACACGAGAGGCTTTGTGAGTTTAAACTGAGTCCATCTTCATTGAGTTTTGTGTGTGTGTTTCCTATAATTAGTCTAGGGTGTTGGCTAATTTAACTCGTGGTTACCATACTCAATAGGGGTTACGCCTCCACATATATAATCTAAAGTACCCTCTTACATTTGGCGACTCTGCTGGGGAGGCATCCTTCTAGAGAAGGAGTATGGCGCAGGATAACGCTACTAGAAGACTCAATTTTGATGACATACAGCATAATGAAGAACAAGCTGCAAGGGAGCAGGAGGCCCTAAGAGATGGGGCTCCTCGGGGAGAGATACCGCTGGCTCCAATAACGATAGGCGTCCCAGGGGCTGCACAACCCTCCACGAGCGTAGGGCTGGGACCTACCCAGATGGCGCTCCTCATGAGCAAATTTTACGAGTTTTTGCAAACCCCAGTAGCTTCCACTATGCTGGGAGGATTGGAGACTAGTGCCTTCGTGACACCAGGAGTGGCCCCAGGGGCCCCACCAGGGGCAGGCGTTACGGGAGAGGTACCAGCAAGTGTACCCTCTATTGTGAATCCCACTGTGGGCGGCTCAGGCGTTTCAACGGCGCAACCGATAACGTTCGCTCCAGTTGCAACGAGCGCTCAACCATCTGCTCCGTTGCAGGTGGCCCCAGTGGCCTCGCCCCTGGAAGAGATGAGAAAAGAGATGCAGAAGGAGATGCTGAAGTTCATGCAGTCTTCCTCGCAGGCTGTGGGCGAGGTGGCAGCAGTCTACGACGACTTCCGGACACCTTACCCCCAGGAGTACAATGACGAACCCTACCCGAAGGACTATATTCCCCCTACCTTTGAAAAATATTCAGGGAAGGGGGGGAACCCGAAGGAGCACATCAAGCGTTTCGTCGAGCACCTGGGGGCGCATTGCAATGACAAAAAGCTTAGGCTGAGGGAGTTTTCCAAATCCTTGACTGATAAGGCCTACACTTGGTACTCTCACCTGCCTCCCAATAGTGTCTCCACGTGGGAGGAGATGCACGTATTGTTTGTCCGAAAGTTCTTCTTGGCAGAAGATGAGTTCACCCTAACCCAACTTGGCAGGGAGAGGCAAAGGCCAGGAGAGTAGGTAGTGGCCTATATCCGAAGGTTTAGGGAAAGGTCCCTTGACGTGAGGGAAGAAGCTAAGGAGGCCAGGTTACTACAAATTTGTGCTGAGGGATTACTTCCTGAGTATATCTGTCACTTGATCAATGAGACACGCGAGGGAACTTTTTCAGCTTTCTTAAAATCTGCAAGAAATATATCGTTGGTGGTGCGACCTAGCCCGGTAGTAGCCCCCATGATGTTCAGACAGACGATACAACCCATCGGGGGAAGGACTCAGGCCCCACGGGTAGGATATGTCGAGAGAGAAGATGGGGGCAAGGCTCAGAGGAAGGACAACAAAAGAAAGTTTGGAAGGGATAGGGAAGACCCGCCACCGTTGCCTTGTACGGTGGAGGAGGCTATGAGTTGCTATAACGCAATGGTCCAAGGCGGAACGGTTTACGAGCCAAAAGGTGTCCCGATAGAGGAGCCCGACGTGGCAACTAGGGCCAATCCCAAATATTGTCAGGTGCATCGAAAGGTCCAGCATCCAACAGAAAGCTGCTTCACGCTGCGAAGAATCATAGACAAGTACGTGAAGGCGGGAACGCTGCAAATTCCCCCACAAAACGTTAACAATAACCCGCTCCCGGCGCATGGGGCCAATGTTGTGACGGCCTATGATGAAGAGGTAGAGCGAGAGGGGAGAGGGGCAACGAGGGAGTTCGATAAAGCACTTGAGTATTGCACTAGAGGAATGGCCAACGTAGTTCTGGCGTATGATGAAGCAAGTGCTAGGGACGCAGAAGACGCCTATAGCGTTGAGGGCGAGGAAACAGGTCCAGTCATAGAATACAGCGCAGTTTCAAAATCCCCAAAGTTCGCTTGGTTCTTCGATCAAGTGGGGATACCAAAGGAGAGCAGACTGGAGATAACTCGGGCGATCCTTGACATCGCGAAGAAGGACGCGGTTCCCTCGCTGAAATGGAGAGGACCCATGGCGAGGCTGGTAAAAAAGTTCCTATCAGAGGTGACCTTCAGCGATGCAGATAGAGCTGTAAGGTTCCCTCATAACAGGCCCTTGTATGTGACGGCCAGTATCAACGGGGTTAGTTTTGCAAGAACGCTTATGGATGGGGGTGCTTCCATCAACATTATGCCGATCAACTCCTTCCACGCAGCTGATATCCCAGAAGAAAGGTTGGTTCCCATGCCTCTGGTAATCTCAGGGTATGACAACCAATCTTCCAAATCCATTGGGTATGTGAATGTGGGAATTGTAATGGGAAATCTGAGTTCCCACATCAAGTTCCATGTAATAGAAAGTGCAACTTCCTATCATTTACTAATAGGAAGAGTATGGATGCACAATCAAGGTTTAGTTCCTTCAACATATCATCAATGCGCCAAGGCGAATGTTAAAGGAACAGAAGTGACCATTAGGGCTACAAAAAGGCCCTTCGCCATCGAGGAAGCTCACTTTGTGGATGCGGCCTTTTATACGGAGTTGGAGGAAGATGCTCGAGTCCTAACAAGAAGAATGGAGGGGGCATGGGTTCCCTCGATCAGAGATAGAATGGGGCCTCTGAACGAGCAAGGCAAAGAAGCCGCGAATAATGAAGGGGTGAGGGCCGAAGAAACCCATCAGGTGATCCCTCGACCCCAAGGTACTACGAAGCAGCTCAAAAACAAAGTAAAGCTTAGAATGGATCCTGTGGAGCATGAGGTCCAACGGCAAAGCGTGCTGAGTCGCTTTTCAGGAGGAAGAATCGCTGAGGCTTCGAGAGAAAGGAAGAGGAAGGCCTTGGCAACAGCTACCAACAGGCAATGCAAGAAGGTGATCACTGAGGAGGGGAAGGTGGTATACCGTTTATAACGATGTGAGCGGGCGGCCGAAGAGACCGAGGATGGGGCTGACCCGTTATATGAGTGTTTCTTGATAGATCAACAGGGACAGTGTATGGTGATAGACAACTCCAACATACAGGAGTTCGTGGAGGAGGTCGCCGAAGAACCAGACTACATGGCAAATCAACCGAAGCCCCAGGCACAAGAGTTGGAGCGGTTGAACCTGGCAGGAGAAGGGGAAGACCCAAGGCCCATCTTCATCGCGAAGGATCTCGGTAAGGCGAAGCGAGAAGCCCTGGTTGGGCTAATCCGGGAGTTCATAGATGTCTTTGCGTGGAAGTATACCGAAATGGAAGGGCTAGATGAGGAAGTGAGCTACCACAAGCTAAACGTGACACCTTCAGCCATCCCGGTAAAACAGGCAACAAGAACTTATAAACCTGAGTTGGACTTGAAGATCAAGGAAGAGGTTCAGCGTTTATTGGCAGCAGGATTCATCAAACCAATACAACATCCCCTGTGGCTATCTAGCATTGTGCCAGTAGGGAAGAAGGACAAGAATCAAATAAGGATCTGTGTGGATTTTAGAGATTTGAACAGGGCTTGCCCCAAAGATGAGTTCCCTCTACCTTCCATCGATAGCTTGATAGATGCCACGGCTGGACATGAGATGTATAGCTTCATGGATGGGTACGTTGGGTACAATCAGATCAAGATGGACCCCGTGGACGCAGAGAAAACGGCATTCAGAACCCCGTTGGGCAATTTCATGTACAAAGTAATGCCGTTTGGACTTAAGAACGCGGGAGCTACTTATCAAAGAACAATGATGGCCATTTTTCACGATTTCCTCCACAAATTTGTAGAATTCTATGTGGATGATTTGGTCATCAAATCGAAGAAGGAGGAGTCCCACCTAAATGACTTAAAGAAGGTGTTTACTCGATGTAGGAAGTATAAACTAAGGATGAACCCATTGAAGTGCGTCTTCGGAGTAACATGTGGGAAGTTTCTGGGCTTCGTGGTTGATCGACAAGGGGTGCAGATGGACCAGGATAAACAACGCGCGATCTTAGAAATGCCGTACCCAAGAACGGCGAAGGAGCTAAAAAGCTTCCTCGGAAAGGTCTCCTACCTCAGAAGAGTTGTACCAGGATTGGCCGAGGTAACACACCCGTTGATGCAACTGCTGCGAAAGAACACAAAGTTCAGGTGGGAAAAGGATCACCAGGAGTCCCTCGATGAGATGAAGAAACTGCTCATTTCACCGCAAATCATGGTTCCTCCACAGGCAGGAGCACCGTTGCAGCTATACCTCACCTCCACTACAAGGTCCGTTGGAGCTTTGCTGGCACAGGAGATCGACGGGCAAGAACGGCCAGTGTATTACCTCAGTAGGATCATACATGGGCCGGAGATTAGATATAGCAGCCTAGAAAGGCATTGTTTGGCCTTAGTCTTTGTAGCACAAAAACTTAGACATTATATGCTGTCTTTTACAATTCATATTGTAACTAGATGTGATCCTATTAAGTACTTGTTGGCTAGAACTATCTTGATTGGCAGGGCAGCTAGGTGGTTCCTTATTCTCTCCGAATATGATTTAAAGTGTGTGGTTCCTCGTGCTATCAAGAGCCAGGCGTATGCTGATCTGTTGGCAATCTTTCCATCAGGAACGTTTGAACCACCTAAAGAAGACATTCCGGGAGACGACTTACAAGCCAACTATCTGGACACAACCGATGAGGAATGGACGATGCAGTTCGATGGGTCTTCGGCTGAAAAAAAAGGAGGGGCAGGGGTCATCCTTTCAAAAGGAACGGAGGAAATTTGCCTTTCATACAAACTAGATTTCCCTTGCTCCAATAACGAAGCAGAATACGAAGCGTTGGTACTAGGGTTGCTGGAGGCTCTTCGAAGGGGAATTCGTTCACTCTGCATCAAGGGTGATTCGAACTTAGTAATTCAGCAAGTTAATGGAGAATATGCGTTGAAACACATGAATTTGGCACCGTACAGAACGATCATTCAAAGGCTCCTCAGCCAGTTCCATCGGGCCAAAATCAGAAGACATCCCAGAACAATGAACCGACATCCAGACGCTTATGCCACTATTGCTCAAAAGATGGTCATGAGGAGCGATACGACTATTGTTACGATCCAACGAAGAACAGCTCCTTCGGTGATACAGTCAATACTACCGACGGAGGGAGACGCGGGTTGGAGAGGAGAGGTCAGGAAGCAACTGGAGTCTGGCGAAGGAGCTATGGGACTCAGAGAGTTGGCCCAATACTTTACAAACCAGGGAAATCTTTACTTCAGAAATGCAGGGGGATGGTTATCGAGATGCATTGGGCCAGAGGAGGCAGAGCGGAGGTTGAAGAAAACACATGAGGAGCACTGCGAAACAACTGAGATACCTCTTTATAGGAGAATTCAAAGAGGGGGATATTTTTGGCCTAAAATGAAACAGGATGCGGCAGAACTACAACGGAATTGTGATAAGTGTCAGCTATTTTTCGAAGCAGCTGAGTGCCATTTCATTGAAGCCCAAACAGACTGGAGGCAGCCCTATATCGACTTTATTCAGGGTGGAATTGTCCCAACGGAGAAATTGGATGCGATGGGACTAAGGCGAAGGGCCCCGAGGTTCTATATCCAAGAGGGGCAGCTTTATCGAAGGGGGTACTTCAACAGGCCGTTGCGTTGCATTACAAAAGAAGAAGCAACTGAGGTCCTCAAACAAGCCCATGACCCAGCTCACATGGGAGGGGCCAAGTTATATGATCAGCTGATGACGTTGGGGTATTATTGGCCAACGATGGAGAAAGACTCCGCCGAATTTGTCCGAAAATGCAAGGCTTGCCAGCTTCATGGAAATATGATCCATGCCCCATCGGTGGACTTACACTCTCTGGCAACGCCTTATCCTTTCCACACTTGGGCGTTCGACCTCGTGGGGGAGATACATCCTTCGTCGAGGGGTAAGATATGGATACTGGTAGGAACGGAGTGCTTTACAAAATGGGCTGAAGCAATACCACTTAGAAGGGCAACGGCTGGAGTAGTGAGTAGCTTCATCAAAGAGTATATCATTTGCCGTTTTGGGATCCCAAAGGTTATTCTCTCAGATAATGGGACTCCCTTCGTCAACTCAGAAGTAACGATGCTCACAGACAAGTACTCCATTGTTCATCACACTTCAACGGTAGCATACCCGAAGGGGAATGGTCAGGCTGAAGCAACTAACAAAACTCTAGTTAATATCTTGGCTAAAACGATGGAGGACTTTCCAGGATCGTGGGATGACAAGATACCAACAGTGTTGTGGGCCTATCGAATGATGAAGAGGAAGCCCACAGGGTACACTCCGTTCTCCCTTGTCTATGGGGCTGAGGTAATTCTTCCAGTAGAGTTGGAAGTTCCCTCGGCTCGATACGCCTTGCGAAGCAGCATGCTCCCTCAGAACAGGCATGTGCAGTTGGAGGCATTGGATGAACACAGAGACAACGCGATGCAACATTTTCAAATGTATACAAAGCAGCTCTCTAGGGCATATGACAACATGGTAAGACCAAGGAGGTTCGTGGAGGGAGATCTCGTTTTGAAGGCAGCAGTGAAACACATTAGGGGACTTCCTCTGCCAAAGTTCGCAGCCAATTGGGAGGGACCTTTCATCGTGAACGAAGCTCATGATTCAGGTTATTGCCTAATTTCTAAGTTGGAGGAAGATAGGCCATTCAAAATTAACAATAAATGGCTGAAAGTATATCATGTGTAGACAGTTTGTTTGTACCATCGATGTATTGGGTCTTCTTATTATGAATATACAAGTTTTACTGATGATATGAAATATAGACATTGATATGAAAGCAAGCATAACTCAGAGATAAACTAAACAACGTACATTCTTCCATTCATTAAAGAAGAGAGCATTACAAGCAAAATAGGGAACTACAGCCCAGGAATTACATGAATGAAAGAAAGAAAATATGTACAGGAGTTTTACTACGCTAGGAGAAACCACAGATCCGGGGAAGAGAAAAAATCCCCGGGGAGGCCCGAAGAAGCTGATGCAAACGAATTTTGAGCGTTGACAGCAACCTCTAGCCTGGTTTGCACCTGGGTGCGTTCAATAAGGAGCTTTTCCCGTTTTAGCTTAGCCAAATGCAGAGCTTCTTCGGCTTTCGTTACTTCTTCATCGGCCGATTCCAAAAGAGGTGCCAGCTCGGCTAACTTAACCTCCTCAGCCCGTTGGTCCTCCTGGTACCTTATCAACACTTCCCTCTGGCCGATCAGTTGCTGGTTCTTCAAAATCTTCAGATGCGTTATAAGCCAGTCAAAACGGAAACCATCACGCCCCAACTCCTTCAGAAAACCTAGAAATTGGTTGAGAAGGGATATGGTAACACTGGCAGTGGGGGTACTAGCAATTTCAGCAACAACGATCGCCATACCTTGCAGCCTGTGACTCATCACATGAATATTTGAGCGCAGGCAATCCGGTGTGAAGGTCTCAGGATGGTGATCCACCAATTGTTCAATCACCAGCCGATGGTTGACGGGCATTTGAGGAGATTGCCGAAGCACCATGAGACAGAACGAGTGAGGAGCTAGGTCGGGAAGAGGGACCTCACACCCAGATTCGCTCTCGACTGCAGCACCAGTCGTAGAACCTTGATCATCATGAATAGAATTTTCCGAAGCATCAGGTTCTCGGAAGGGCGAGCCTACAGGTGAGAGGACTGGGGGCGAATCTTCCCGAGCAACCTGAAAAGAAAAGCCCAAATAAGGATATGAAAAATCTTAACAAGCGTTTTCGTTGTTAAGTCACCGTTATAAGGTGGAGTTTATGAAAAATCTTAACAAGTGTTTTCGTTGTTAAGTCACCGTTATAAGGTGGAGTTTGCGAAAAAATCTTAACAAGTGTTTTCGTTGTTAAGTCACCGTTATAAGGTGGAGTTTATGAAAAAAAACTTAACAAGTGTTTTCGTTGTTAAGTCACCGTTATAAGGTGGAGTTTATGAAAAAAAACTTAACAAGTGTTTTCGTTGTTAAGTCACCGTTATAAGGTGGAGTTTGTGATAATAAAACTTAACAAGTGTTTTCGTGGTTAAGTCACCGTTATAAGGTGGAGTTTATGAAAAATCTTAACAAGTGTTTTCGTTGTTAAGTCACCGTTATAAGGTGGAGTTTGCGAAAAAATCTTAACAAGTGTTTTCGTTGTTAAGTCACCGTTATAAGGTGGAGTTTTATGAAAAAAATCTTAACAAGTGTTTTCGTTGTTAAGTCACCGTTATAAGGTGGAGTTTTGTGAAAAATCTTAACAAGCGCTTTCGTTGTTAAGTCAACGTTATAGGATGGAGATTATGAAAATCTTAACAAAAGATAGGAGGAAAGATATACCTCAGTCACAATGGGAGCATTTGAGGCAGCCACAGGGACAGGAACCGTTGGGGGAGCAATTATTACCCCAGATGCCATAACGGGATCCCTAGACGCAGAAGCCTCCACGCTTGTCCAAACCTGATCACCCGTGTAGGGCACAAGGGCAAGCATATGGGGTTCATCACGAGAGGACACGGAGCCCTCAAACAAAGCCACATCAGGAGGGGGTGTAAACACACCAACCTGGGCCCTCACTACAGGAGTTGATGCAAGATCGGGAGAAAACTGTGCACAAAGCCAAGTGTTAGAAAAGAAGAATGGGCACAGAAAATATGAAGAAATAGCTCGACGTGTTGCTTACCTCAGTTATGGTGCTAAACAAAGGAATGACAGTCGGGGGTCTCATCAGCATCGTTGGAAGAAGAATACTTTCCAACAACGAAGACACTTCAACCTGGGGTACCCAAAACATATCACAATTCAGTAAGCCAAATAAGGAAAGAATATGACTGAAAGAACTACAACAAACAAATTACAGATCACATCATACCTCGGGTTCACTCTCCTCAGCAAGTACAAGGGGCAGAGGAACCTCGGATGAGGCCTGTAAATCTGAAGGGACCAAAGGTGTTATCTCGGGAGGTGCCACTTCGGGCAGGGTCATCGCTTCAGGCGAGGAAGCACTCGCAGGGTCAATGGCATCACCTCCCGCAATGACATCCCTCGCACGTTGGCTGACTAAACGACGAGAATACGTAAGCCCTGTCATGGGGGAACGGGGAGGAGTCACATCGGTATGAGATACACCGAAGCGTCCCCCCACAAAAGGGCTCACGGGAGGACTGGACGAGTCTGGTTTTTCTATTTCAACCACCTGCAAAACAGTTGTCAAAGAAAGGGGGGGAGGGATAAGTATACACACAAGCAAAGACAGTCACCCTCAAGCAAAAAGGAGATAATAATTAAGTCAGCAATGCATACCTCAGATTGGGAAGAAGAAGGAGAAGCTTGCACCGAGGAAACTTGCTTCTGCTGGGACTTGGTGCCTAAAGTCTTCCTCCTCAGCCTTGTCATGGCACTACCAGTGGCTTGAGGAACCTTCGAACCTTTTCTCCTCTTTGCAGCTGGCTCAGTGGGATCGACGACGATCGTGGGGAAGACAACCGAGGGAGGAACGACGACAGCGCGCCGTTGAAACTCTGCATTCACCCGATCTACCTCAGCCTGCGCCTCCCTCCTTAACCTCTCGGCCCTTTCAGGAGATATGGGAGGAGGAACGGAGGCTATGGGTAGGGCTGCCACAGGAATCTGGGATTTGGACTTTGCCTTTTTCGTGGAGGCTACCCCACTCTTGGCCTTCTTGGTCGACGGCCGCGAAGACCCTTCATCACCAGTAGCTCCAGTCGAAGGAGCAGTCTTCCTGGATACCCCAGCACCTTTCCCTTTGGATATGGCAGTGGGAGTCATGGGGCATAACGGAGGTAGCTCTTTGGAAGGCCCCTTAGGGGTTTTGCTTAGAGGGAACTCAATCCCCAGAATGGAGTTGCCTTTGAGTCCCAGCTCCATCGCAGCAAATGAAAGAACTGGAGGGTACACCGGCTCGCCATCTATGAATTCAGCAATGTTAGCCAGTTGTCTCGGCCAGAACTTCGTGGCAAATAGACTGGTCACATTCCCTTGCCTCTTGTTGGAGGGAATGGTGACTCTCCCAGCCATTGATTCACTTATCCCCCACGCAGCAGTGGAGGAAAATAAGGAACATGCCTCACTAAAGCTAACCTTCGGGTTTGAGGATTGGAAAACTGAGCGAGGAGCCCCCTGATCAAACCCAAATTGACGACTACACCGATTGGGGTTGTAATGTTCGCTGGAATATCCCCACTCGGTGTAGGAAGGCAGATACCCCGGAGAAAGGAGAAGCACCACGGCTAACTGAGGATCTTCAATGTCTACCCCCACCTGTACCACCCTGGATTCGTCCTGAAAGAAATCACAAGTGTGAACAAAGGCGTCCTCTCCGTAAGGCCTCATAACAAAGTCCTCAAAACGATCAATTGAGGCGATCAGCTCTTTTCGGCTCTGCCTCTTGTGATAAATATAAGAGCGGGGGGGCAAAATGGTTTCCCCAGAAGGAGGACGGTTGGCCTTGGCCGCCACAACAGGAAAGCGCACGTAAAGAAAGCTGGTTAGAAGGATGCTGTTAGCAAAATTGGCCAGGTTATAACGGCCAAGGGATCGTTCCATATCGAACAACGTTCTGTCAAGCCAGGTGTAGAGGGACCCTAGGGTAATTGCAGCCAAAGGAAGTTTGATGCCCCGGGCCAAACGAAGGGATATGTTGATAAGGTCCCTTCGGGGCTGATCGTTTGGTTTTCCCGTCAAAAGAAAGCGGGACAGAATCACAAGGATGTAAGCAGGGAGCTCTAACGAAGTACCTTGGCCAGGGGCATCCGTTTAAATTGAAGAACTACCTTCACTAGAACCCTTGAAGAAATAATTAATCAGCGGAGTGAAGGTAGCTTTGTTTGAAGAACCGATGCAACTTCGGCATATTCGGTCCAACGCCAAACGGTCAGCAGTCTCTTCGGCGTCAAGAGGCTCATCGGTATAAGGCTCATGACCTGTTGCTTCGAGCCCCAGAAGCTCGCAGACATCTTCTAGGGTTATCGTGAACTCGCCCCACGCAGCAATAAATGTGTGAGTCGTCACGTTCCAACGAGAAACAAGAATGGGGAGAGCAGCATTATTTTTGGAGAGAGTAAACTCACCAAACCATTTGGCCCGTTGAAGGCCAATCTTACTCAAAATATCACCATAGGAACTCACCATGTGAGAGTTCCAAGCAGCAAAATGGGCAGGAGAACCACCTGGTGCTTCGAAGTCAATTTGGGACCATTGGAAGTCCCCTCGCTCCAGACGAAACCGGAGAGTCCCCCCTGGAGGAAGAAAGCCCCACTTCGAGGGTTCTTCATCCTCGTCACCCCTGGAGGAAGAAAGCCCCACTATTTTTCTCCTCCATCTAATAGCCATTTGCATCTGCCTACTCCTTTTTCTACTTTTGTTGAACCTACGCCAGAGATGAAGAAGGTGTAGATCTGTCTCAGCAGCCTTTATTTTTATTTTCTTCCGCACTTGTAATTTTTCTTTTCTTTTTGCTCATGTATTTATAATTAAAAGTTTATCAATGAAAATAAATCTTCTCTCTCTTTTTATTATCTTTTCTCCATACTTTATACTCTAGTGTTGATTGGATATTCTTCTTTACTTTTGATAGTTCATGGATAAACTGGAATACTTCTCCTCTACTAACTCTAAGCTACTTAAGAAATGCAACGAGCTTTTTAAATCTAGTCATTTATCTCTGACTGAGGAAGATCTATTGAAGTTGATCGAGTAAGGTGTGCCCGAGCAAGCTAAGGAAGCCTATCTTTATCTTAACTGCCTTCTTGATCGGGCTATGGCCAACAATGTTGCCTACTGCAAAATAATTGAAGAGTTGCAAGAGGAGCATAAGGAGGCTAATGCTCTTTTGCATGATAGCTATGAGAATAAGTACAAGGCTTTGAATGAAGGCTGGGGCTTTGAACAGAAGTTGGAAAAATTTGCTTCTCACTTTTGAAGACAAGAATTTTTGCTCAAGCATGAAGTAGATGAAACCAGAGCCATTGCCAAGCTGTTGGAGGAGGAGAACAATAATTTAAGAGATGAGATAAATACCTTGAAGTCTTCTTCTACTGTTGTTACTACCACCAACAAATGTCATTCTTTCTTGGAGGCTGAAAATGCCAGGTTAATGGAAGAATTAGAGGCACTGAAAAAGACTAAGTCTGCATCTTCTTCCCGAGAAAGATTTATACCTGGCCTTGGAACCACAGATTAGGCTAGGACTCAACAAACCCTTGCTAACTAAGCTGCCCATCTGAAGGCCAAAAACCAAGCACTTATTATGATGTCCCAGAAGCTCGAAACTTGTTCTGAGAAACTTACCACTCAGTCTTCTCAGTTGCAAGCTAAGGATGGAGTGCTGAAGAAATTACATCACCAAGTTGAGAAGCTGACCTTCCAATTGTAGAGGGGGCCTGAAGGTAATCCTGGGATTAGGGATAATCCACTAATTAGCAACAGTGTTC